>CM028366.1:40270927-41470927 GCA_016624345.1 Platycodon grandiflorus | reverse complement strand
AGACTTCTCAATTGAATCTAAATGGTGTAATGCAAATGCTAAACAACATATAATCAAACTCCAACAAAGAAAATATATATATTTTAAAAACTACCCCGCGCCACATCCTCAACTCTTCAACTGAACCATCAACCATATTACACTTGGGAACAAATACATTCAACCAAGAGGACAGCAAAACCAGTGTAGAACGAAGACTATCAACAACAATCAGGATAGCGAACCTAATCAGCATTTAAAAGGAAAAAGAAAAAAATAAACGGGGTATAATATCTTTAAGAACTTGAGACAACTACATCTCTGCTTCAACTTAAAATGACTGGATGTATCACTCGCCCAATTCAGGCTATTTCCAGCTGAAGCATAGATACTTATTTCCCATCAAAATCTTTAATGATGAGAAACTCACCCATGACCATGTCGCTAGCAAGTTCTATGTATATGCGCAGTCTGTACAGTACCAGCAAATTGCACCATATGACTCAACTAACGTTTTCCACTGTACATTATAATTATCATAAAGAAACAGAGCACCATGACATCATCCATTCAGTCATCTGCTATAATGAGTTGTACTTTGTGAAAGCATAATGTGAATCGATGTACATTTTGGCAGTGCAATGGGAAAGCACACTTTAAGTTTGAGAACAGTACAACGCCTCAAATTTCAGTCATTGTAATCAAAGAGAGAATTGTGTTCTTATCCAGAAATCTCCTCTCCATACTCTTAAGAGCGCACACTTTAATGGTTTATTACTCCCTCCGTTCCACCCAAAGAGTCCACGTTTGAAAAGTCTAATAATTAAGGGATAAATAAGAATGATTGAAGTTCATCATAATTACAAAAATGCTCAGGTATAGTTAAGAATTAAGATACTTATAAGTTATATCACATAAGAAGGGTAGAGTTGGAAAGTTTTGGAGTTCGTAGGCTTAAAAGTAGATTCTTTAAGTGAAACATCCCAAAATAGAATAGTGCCCATAACGGAGGGAGTAACAAAATACGCAAAATACTTGAATACTTGAGGTGTCTTACCTAGTTCTGAAGTTTTTCCAAGAACATAAGACCAAGAAAAAAATACACAAAAATACTTGAGGCGATAGCTAACTTAAACCTTGAAAGGTAAAAATCACGGTAAATTCCATTGATATAGACCAAACAATAAAGTGAAAAGTCAATGAATATACATTATCTAGAGACTAGCAATTACTAACTGACCATGGTTGAACCCCAAAAGAAAAAAAGAATTGAAAAGAAAAGAGAGGCGTGGACACATTTGGAAAAAATCGTGATAAAAGTAGTGTCTCATTCTGTGCAGAAAACTCGAAAGGAGGGGAGATGAAGAATCAACAAGGAATGAAGGACGTAAGCATCATCATCCACCATAATAACTGGCTCTAAATTTGAAATAAACAAACAATATAGTAGTGATATTATAGTCCTTTTATAAACAATTATTGGCTGCAGAAAACTTTCACATTATTGATCATACCTAATAATATTAAGAGCAAATTACATATGCAGTTTCCTAATCAATTAGATATGCCAGAAAAAGAAAATGACTTGGAAAAATACAATAGAAGTATTGATAAGTACTACTATTCACTTTTATTAATACTTATGTGGCCTTGTCCAACAAGTATCAGCTGCAACATAAACGGAACAAGTGCCAGCTGCAGATTTACGGCTATTGATTGGGGGAGTATATAGATCACTATGACAGCTTATTTAGAGGCCAGAAAAGTATCCTGACACAATGGTACTATTCCTACATATGTAAAAGCAATATGTTGCCGTTAATTTTGATTGTAGTTAAACCTTTTAAACAAAGCTCAAGATGTCCTACGCATTTGTACTCGGTTGTTCAGCTTTGAAAATATCCCTTCATGAAATTAGGACATGGTTTCTCAAAGGAAATGGAGAATGGAATAAGATACCTGCAATAAATGTGGTAGCAACCTTGCGTAAGTTCAACCATATGGCTGCACTTCGCACATTGACGCCAATGTCTGCTTGTTGCAAGACTCTTGAGCTTTGCATCTTCTGTAGATGGATGAGGGTTACGCATTTTGTAGTCAAAGCAGGTCATGTTAACATGCCAAGGGACTTTGCAGTTGATACAAAAAAAGCCATGACATATTGTGCATTTTCTAGCGCCAGCTTGTTGAGCATCAGCCGACAAATGAACAGCATATCGTTGAACCTCACTTTTTGACATTAATGCTGAACAGCTAGGATACGGACAGTAAATCTTCTCCGTAGTAGGAATGGAAGCTTCTTTTATTCGCTGGCTCATAATACCATATAATTCAGGAGTTAGGAAATGTTTGCAACTTTCAATTTTCATCTCAGTTTTACATCCTTCATGTGGGCATTCAGGCAGCTTCCCTTGATGTAGCTTTGCTTCCACGTGTCTTTGCATACAAGAAAAGCAATATCGATGCAAGCAGCTATCAATAGAAATCATGTGACCAACATTGGTGTCTTCCGTGCATATCGTACAAGTTTCAGTCAAACTCTCGCCATGTTGGGAAGCTTGAGAAATTATTGCATCTCTTGCTAGTTTGAATGCAAACCTTACCTCTTTTGGCCCCACAAGAGATGCACTGCAAGAAGCAAATTTTCTCTGGAGAACATTCAGCTCATCAACCAAGGTCACACTATTGTTTTGCCTAGGCAACCCTTTCCCTGTTACCTGCAATGAATACAAAAACATTGACTACATGTTTATTAGGTAACCAATAAATAATAATCAACAAATATTTGAAGGTCTTTCTCTGAAAACATGCTTCTGATTAGCAAAAACTTTACTAGCTTCATAAAATGTAAGAATGGAACCAATTTAAACGTAACAATGGGACCCGTCTGGCAGGCCAACTAGCATTAAACATGCTCGAATTTCCGCCCATTTTTTTAGATATGACACTGTACCTTGTTAAGGAGTAAAATGTCAAGTTCATTTGAATTAGCATCGCATCAGTAGCATATGCAGAGTCAATGACTTGAGGGCCCCTTGTGGGCAAGAACTTCAGGACTGTGAATTAGCTTTGAGAATCTCTTTTGAAAAGTTGTATTTCTTTTGCTTGGATGGTAGAGAGGAGAATCGAGTGCCCTGGAAAGGGGATAGAGGTGAAACTTTCTCAAAGAAGTCATAATGCACATTATTAAACCCTTCCCAAGCCTAGCAAGAATACTGGGCCATCCAAGTTTCATGCAAAGGAGTTCCATATATATGATCTAGGCTTGAAGGCAAGATCCCGACATCTAGAAAGGTGAGAAGAGAGAGAATTGTGCTACTCTACATATCGACCTTTAACCCCTTTTTTTCAGGGTGGGTGTTTAGGACTAAAGTTTAAGTCACGGGGAAGGAGAATGAGTCATAAATATTAAGGGTGAATCTGGAAAATTACACAATCTAGTAACTTATATATATATATACCAAAATAAAGAGTAAACTTTAGGTAAGGTAAATGGAGGAAATTTATTAGTTGACTTTTCATAGAAGGGGACCCTCTTTGATTGGGAATTCAAAGACTAGCTGAGCAGAAAATCATATGCATTGAGCTTTCTTCCCCATCTGCCACTCAATTAGCTTTTCCTGGCATTTCAAGTCGGCTAAGAAGATAGCTCTAGACACCTGCGTGGCTATGTCCACTACTAAACAATGAAGCAAAAATAATCCTATCCATCAATGCACTATCTAATTTAACAATAAGCATTCATTTCATGTCCAATGACTAAGAACATAGCTTCAGACACCAGGTAGCAATGTCCAACACCAAAACAATGAATCGAAGATTATCTCATAGTTGTCAAAACGGGATATGTATCGTGTATCGGAATTCTATTTCTATGATACGTATCGGGATACGCGTTGCGTATCGTAAGATACGCAAATATATATATATTTATATATAAATATATATAGCACAATAAACAATACATATTTCCAAAAGAGGGATATTATTGTAATTTTGCAAATAATGTTTTTCAAAAGAGAAGGCCGATCAACCAGAGGTAAAGATGCCTATCCCTCTTTCCCCTCCTAACTAGTACTAAAAAGCCCCAAATATATCAATTTCAGCCTCCTCCCCCACCACGTTTCTTCTCCCTCCTCTTAGATCATTCATTCCTTCCCACAATACACACAAACACAAACAACCCAAGCTTTCTTTGCCTCACATCGTATCCATCTCTGCCTTCATCTGTCTATTGTTGGTTTGATTTCGACCTCACGCGCCGAGATCCAAGACACACGCCAAGATCTGTGTTTGGGTCAAACAAAAAAAATAATAATAAGCATGGTCGTGAATGGCTGGCCTTTGAAGCGAATGAAGAGGAGAGTCACGGCCGACCTCAACGACTTCCTGACGTTCCCTTCCGGCGACGCTCCGTTGGCCGGTCCCTTCAGGACAGCGTCAGGGAGATTTTATCCAGGCACACTCTTCTCCCCCCTCCTTAGTCTCTTTTGCCTCACTTGCTCACCAGGCAGATAAACAAGATAGTGTAAGATGTATCATGCCATACTCAATTTTTGCGATGCACAGGTGTATCGTTCGATACGAAATATGTATTGTGCGATACATGGCATATTGCGATACGCTGATGCAATTCGTATCGATACGATACATATCGCGTATCGTACGATCCTAACAACTATGGATTATCTTATCCGCCAATGCACTATCTACTTAACAAATTTACTTCAACAATAACATTCTACGCAATCATAAATGCAATAAACATTAAAAAAATTTGCCCAAATGAAAGAGCCTAGGGAAACTAACATATTGATAGACCGAAATGTTATCCAAGAAAATGATAACCCTCTTTAACCCCAAGGTAACAGCAGCACTAAGCCCTTCGATCAGCGCTTTAACCTCCACGATATCCTCGCTTGTCTCAGCAGCAGCTAAATCCAAAGGCTTCCGCAACTCAAACACAGGGCAATCACTAGTATCACAAATCACTACTCCAATTCCAGCCAATGTCATTTCCACATCCCCAATCTTCTCTCCTTGCCTAACCAAACCCTTGAAATAAACCCTAAAACTTCCAATACTGTCCGTGGACGAGGACGAAGAGCCCTCGCCGTACGGTCTCTGGAAATAGTCTCCGGTATTTTTCCATTGAACCTCGGGTACGTTGAGGATGTCCCGGGCAAAAGCCTGATCGTGGATCAGGCGGTTGAGATTCTCTCTCATCTGCCTCGTTTCCAACTCAACTAGCTCGCGATCGCTGCGCACTCGCTCGTAATTGGCGATTTCATCGGCGAGGAGCTGGGCCATGCCGGTAGAGGAAACTAGGTCGTCAGCGAGGAGAAGAGGAGGCGGTTGCGATGATGAAGCGGAAGATGGAGGTAAGGAAGCGGCGAAGGCTTCTTGCATTTGGAGTTGGAACGCATAGTCGAGATCGGAGTCGACGGTGATGGCCTCCGTGAGTTCACGGCGTTGCTCCTCGAGTAGGGTTTGGAAGTCTTCGTCTACGTCCATTTCTTTGGCGCCAAAATACAGTAGAACAAAACTGACGGTTTAGTTCGTTTTCTTTTTTTCAACGTTCTCAATCACACTAGTGTTTGGGAGATTTCGTTGGTATTTCTCTTCAGACCTGAGTTAGGGTTTTGACCGACTTTCAATTTTTTTTACCATGGAAGAAAGGGTGAAAAGAAAAGAAATGAAAAGACTTGGAAGAATTTATGGAGCGTATCAGGTACGCCTCTAAAAAGGGAGAAAATGTAAAGACATTGTAATATATATTTTATGGATGTCTTTTTTTTGGCCAGTCATATCACAAAGCTTATTGAGGAAGATTCAATGAAGTTTACTGGAGAAGCTTTACGAAAGTCATATGACAAAGCTTATTGAGGACGATTCTAACGAAGTTTACTGGAGAAGCTTTACGAAGCTTCGTAAAGCTTCCTCGCTTCGTAAAGCTTCGTTGAATCTTCCTCAATAAATTTTGTCATATACTTCTCTTGTAAGTTTTTATTAATTGGCTTCTGGCCAAAAATAACATCCACAAAATATATATTACACCAAAAGACAATTTATTTGGTTATGGATTTCTTTTTCTGTTT
Organism: Platycodon grandiflorus; assembly: GCA_016624345.1. Lineage (NCBI taxonomy): Eukaryota > Viridiplantae > Streptophyta > Magnoliopsida > Asterales > Campanulaceae > Platycodon > Platycodon grandiflorus. The sequence continues at coordinate 41,464,850 of CM028366.1, read as the reverse complement.
TGGTTCCACCAATTTTCTTTCATCTTTTTCTTTTTTATTTTTATAATCATTACTTAATAAAATTTTAAATAAAATTAGTCTATCACTCACAGTCTTAGCAAGTTTTTTAATTATTGTCAGTGTTCAATTTTTCTGAGTCAAATAAACAGTTTTTTAAAATAAAATTTTAATTAATTATTTTTAAATTATAAAATACGTTATTTATAGTACTTAAACTTTTTTTTAAAATACCGTGTTTTGTAATTTTAAAAAATAAAAATATATAAATCAAATTTTTATATAAAAACACTCAAATTATTAACTTTAAAAAGTCAAAGATAATAACTTAAGAACTAAGGAGTAGCATAAAGAAACTTTTCCCAAGTCTTGTCCTACTTGATTTTGTGACTTTTAGTTTTTTCTTAATTTATTATTTTACACACTTTTTTTCTCTATTTTTTTATTTTTTCAATTATTATAAAATAAAAATTATAATTTAAAATCAATAGATCACCCACGGCCTTGGCAAGAATGTAATATGTTATGGTATAAAGAAATTATTGGTTATTTCATTACTTTTATTTACTTAAATGCTAACGTGTTTCTTAAGACTATTTTTCTAGAATTAAATTAATCATTTTTTGAAGAGAAAATCTATTGAGTCTGCGTTCCAAGGTTTAGGATTTTTTATTATTAATATTGCTATCATTAATCTCACTATTTTATGAAAGAATTGAGACACAAAAACACGAGTAGGAGACAATTCCAAAATGCCCATTTACCCGTCAAAACTTCTTGATGGATTTGATGGTACGAAAAATCGGGCGTACCGGGGGTATCGCTCCGATCCTTGTTAAGTTGTGAATTTTGGATATCTGACATATATTGTCTGCAAAAAAGACACCGTAAAAGGGGAGGGGAGGGTTCCTCACCATAACCCTTCCGCGTAAAAATCAGTCTCTAGCCATGAAAGAAAGAATGAAGCCGTATATTTTAACTGTAACTAGTGGCTTACCTTGGATTGACACAGGAGGGGGTACATATACACTCGTATGGACCGAGCCTCTATTAATTTTAGGCTCACTTGCTTGAGTGAAGCTCATACATTTTGACTCAAGCCAGAATATGCACATCAGAAACCCTCCACTCCTTATACTTCAAGATTCATCTCAAGGGTGAGGAGTACTATTTGGTCGTGCTTACCTCGAACCTGCCGAAGTTTTGATGTCCCGCTTTCGATAAGCGGGGTTCATATTAATGCTCGAGTCTACCGAGTCCTAAATTTTAACCTTGTCTGCAAGACTCGTTTAAACTTTGACCTCGACCTGCGAGGTTTGTTTGAACTTTGACATCAACCTGCAAGGTTCGTTTGAACTTTGACCTCGACCTGCAAGGTTCATTTGCACTTTGACCTCAACCTGCAAGGTTCGTTTGGCCTTGACCGGCAATGTTCATTTGAATTCGACCTTAAAGTTTAATAAGGTTCATTTACGAATTCTGACCTCATCTTGCGAGGTTCGTTTGAACTTGAGCTCGACCTGCAAGGTTTGTTTGACCTTGACCAGTAAGGTTTGAATTCGACCTTGAAGTTTAATAATGCTTATTTACGAATTCTGACCTCATCATGCGATGTTCGTTTGAGCTTTGACCTTAACCTGCGAGTAGAGATGTTAAAAGAGTCACGGTCCGTAGGGCTGGTCCGTTTAAACTGAAAAAAACAGAGTTAAGGCTCAATTTTTTTTGGTCCGTTTAAAATCAAGGCTTTTCTGGCCCAGACCGTTTAACCCGTGGCCCGTTAGGGCTAGCCCACTAGATTTCAGGGTTGGCCCACCAGCCCACTGTAATATTAATTAGGCCATATAAAGTTTGAACATACATAAAACAATCATCATGAGAATTAAACCACAACCTTCTAATCCAAAGTCAAACACACTTATCATTTGCACTACATGTCTTTTTTTTGTTCTTGTGAATAAATACTGAAATATAAACGAAACTCTTGGAGGGGACTACTAAGTAGAGCTATTTCAATATTTATTTTGGGATAAAACATGTTGAAATTTAAATAAAGTGATGTAAAAAATATCTACTTTATATTTCTTATGAAAAAAATAATAACCTATTTAAATTATGGGTTGTAAATAACAATAACTCTCCACTTTTCTGGATATTTACAAAGATAAAATTAACATCCATCACGTTTTTTATTTTTTTAGTTGTGACCCGATAGTGGCCCGTTTAGCTTGAAGCCCACTAGGGTTAGGGTTAGGGTTAGGTTCGCAATAATAGTGGCCCGAAAAAATTGGACCGTTTAGTCTGCGGCCCGTTAAAGTCATAGCTTGCTAGGACTAGCCTGAAACTGCTAGGGTCAGCCCGTTTAACATCTCTACTTGCGAGGTTTGTTTGAGCTTTGACCTCAACCTGCGAGGTTCATTTGAACTTTAACCTCGACTTATGAAGTTCCTTTGAGCTTTGACCTCGACCTGCGAGTTTCATTTTATTTGACCGTTAAATTCGATTTGAATCAACCTTGAAGTTTAACAAGGCTCGTTTACAAATTCAAATGAACTTAACAATGCATGCCGGATAGTGGAGGGGTCAATTTACAACTGTTCAGCAGTTAAGGGCCTAAGTTGTAACTGTTCAGCAGTAAATGGGTCATATTGTAATTGCCCATAGTGGAGGAACTAAGGTTAAAACTGATGCAATTAAGGGCCTAAGATTGTAATTGCTAGTATGTAAGGACCCAAATTGTAACTGTTGCATTAGAGGAGGGACCCGCTTGTAGGTAATAGAGGGAAATGTGTAACTGCCCATATTAGCAGGCTGAATGTGTGGGTTCGTAGGCGACGCAATATAGGCACGCCAAACACCTCCGTCGAATAACAAGGCGAGAATGGCTCCAGCCGCCTCCAGCGGCGCGTGGTGGCACGTTAGCGCTCTTTGGCTGCGTCTTTTACTGTGCCGGCGTCGTTTGGACTGGGCAAAGCTTGTTATTGTCTTTAATTTTTGTATTGCACTCACTGTGTTAACTTGCTTAGAGGCCAGCCATGGTTACCGACGCATTGCTGCTCTGCCTCGGTGAGGATCGAAATGGATCTTCAGCTTATGTTCTTCTTCCCTCTCCCTTTCTCAATCATCCCCCTTCTCCGGTGCATGGCCTGCGGGTGGCAAAGCGGCAACAGGTCCAATAACTTCTGGCAATGTGTGTGGGCACGTCATTTTTGAGTTGGCGGCGATTTTAATGTCGCCAACGTCGTCCAGTTGGTGCACAACGACCTGCGTTGTTTGTTTGCTGGTAGTTTGATAAATGCAAGTGGGATTTTTTGCAGCTGTTCATCCCACGAAGTAATCTTTAATCTGGTCTGCCGCCCATCTGAGTTCTTCTTAATGTTTCCCCTGCCAATGAAAAAGATGGAGTATTGTGGAGACCATAAAACTGTCGTTCAATATTAACTGAGAAGTGAGATTTTATGGTGGGGCTTTTAATGGGATTTATCTCACTCCATCATATATTCATATATGACATGTTGACCCCTTTACTGGGTCCACGAAATGGAAACATGTTATGCTTTTTCTACGGCTCTTATCCTTGTCGCGTCGTAAATTTTGGATATCTAACATATATTATCTAAAAAAAAAACCACTGTAAGAGGGGCGGAGAGGGTTCCCCGCCATAACCCTCCAGCGTAGAAATTAGTCTCTAGCCATGAGAAAAAGAATAAAGCCATATACTTTAACTGGATATCTCACATAGATTTGCTTACAAAAAAGACACCGTGAGAGGGGTGGGGAGGGTCCCTGCCAAAACCCTCTCGTGTAATAGTAAGTTTCTTGGATTTGAGAGAAAGAGCACGATATATTTGTTGAGCCAAAGTGAGACGTATCTTGGACTGAAAGAAGAGGTGACTATATATACTCGTACGGACCGGGCCATTACTTTTTGAGAACCCACTTACTCGAGTGAGGCCCGTACATTTTAGCCCAAGCCAGAATATGCACATTAGGATTCTTTCTTTGTGACAATTATACCCCCTTTTAATCTTTATTATGTTGTTAAAAAAGGGTGTTAAAATTTTTTGATCGACAGTAACATTATTTATCAACCAAAAAAATCTTTTCTTCTTTTAAAAGCATCTCCAATGCTATCATCTAGTTTTTATTAGAAGATAGAAAGTCATCTTTCTAAACTTGGTTAAATGCGAGACTTCTTTTAAAACATTCTTTCAAACGTGACCGTTTTTAATAATTAACTACAAAAAATAAAAATTAAAAATTACTCCATACCGATGACTCTCTAGAAGTAGAGGATCACGTAGATTATTTTTTCCCAACTAAATGCCAGATCATCTCCACCTCAACATAAGAAGTTTACATTGGAGAAGTATATATAATAATATATATATATATATTTAACATCTATCTTTTCTACGTGTCTAGTATTTTTACTAGATAGATGATTATATTGGAGAAGCTCTAACCCTTCCATTTTTTCATTCATTCCCTATGAGACCTTCTTCCCTCAATTCTTTCCATTCTAACAATGAATCATTTCTAATTATTTGTAAATCTAGATCAGCTAATTGTTCTCGGATAGCACCTGCTCCATTAGAGATATCAATTTCAAAAATGTATCAAATTTTTGGGTTGTAAAGAGTTCCAAGAGTAAATTTCATATTCGAATAAACCTCGTAATCGTAAGAGAGCGGGTTTTTTAGCGATGAGCCTAGCAAAAAAAAAAAAACCAGTTTACTAGTCCTTCTTTTAAATTTTAAGAGGTTTATCTAAAAGATTCGCAATATAACTATGAAGGCGTTTTAAATACCATACATGGGTTAAGAGAATTTCACTTTACTTACTTAGGGTATGGAGGCGACGTCAATCAAGTATAGTTATGGAGTTGTTGAGTCAAATAAGGATTTGATGTCCAAAGGTGCAACTCGACGGTCTCGAGAAAGATGAAATCCCTCATTAAAGCCCGCCAACTTATCTAGATGGAATTCTTTCACTCACACATCTTGGCTCTGACTTTGACCTTTGAACTGCCTTTCCCCAGAGAGTGTGGATGATCTAGCCTTCTAAAGGAGCCGACATAGCATCTTGCTTTTCGAGGGGGTAAGCTTTAATGAAAGATTATACCTTAAAAAGCTTTGTGAATAGGATAAGTTCACGAGGATAGAATCCAGTCAATATGACGAAATCCAATTAGAAAGCAATAACAGAAGGAAGACTTTTCAGTATTTCAATATCGGAAGTTGCTCCCATAAGAATAATATGACGAAATCCAATCAGAGTAGCAGAAGGAAAACTATTCAGTATTTCAATATCGAAAGTTGCTCCTATAAGAATAAGGCTTTTACGCAATAGTCTCTTTAGCATGCCCCGAGTCCCTCTGTGATGATGTTTAGCCTTGGAAGCCTAATTCTCTAATAAGAAGTTTAGCTAATTAGGCTAAGAGGGAAGGAGTGAGAGGTTCATTCCTTAACCAAACCAACATGCTCAAATGGTTCTTCGTTCCTCTTTCTTCCTCGTAAGGTTGTGTTGCAAAGATTAGTTCTTCCTCGTAAGGTTGTGTTGCAAAAATTAGTCTTGGACTTTAGGTTTAATTTTTGGAAAAATTGCAGGCCGGTCCACTTTCAACAATTTTCAACCGCTTAAATCTACTATATTTGTTTTCAATCACTTAAGTCCCTTTTAAGTGATAAATATGAATTGTTCCCAAACTGCCCCTGTAACAACCTATCAGGTATTTTTAGTGGTGCGATTTCCTTGATTTACTCCTTTCAATCTCGTATTTACCTCCATTGCGATTTCTTACTAAAATTCTCATTCATATCAACTTGAAGAAACTTGAAAAATAAATACCAAAACAATTCAATATCGAATTCATTTTGAAATCGAAATCAATGGATTCAACAAACCAAATTATTGTTATGTTGTTGCTGAAATTCAAAAGAGATATTATTGTTTCGAAAGTTTCAGAAAATTTTGGTTTATCTGAGTTGATCAAATGCATCATAGGTAAATATTCCAATTTTCAATCGAATAATTGTAGTTTGAAATACAATGTAGGATCACACAACAATTGTTGTTTAACCAACGAAGAAGATTTCAAAAACATGGTGACATTGGGCAAAATTTTATCAGTTTCTATTATCATTGTTGATGTGTTTGAAACTGATAATGGTTTGAGTTACGGGATTAATAAAGAAGGGAATTATGGAGATGCGATTGCAGAAGACACACACGATGTAACTATTTATGAAGACGATGCACAAAACTTGCATCGCGATGCATAAAACCTTGACAAAGGTAAATAAAAATTGTGCATCGCGATGCACCACATCCATTTAGCGATGCACAACAATGTAACGAGGAGAATAGTGATAGTAATTGTACCAATTCTTCAAGTTCAGAAAGCGATGTTGAAAGTGTTCCATGTTACGACATATGTCCTGCTCAAACAAGAAAGGAACTCTTGAATTCTGGTTGGGCAAATCTTATTACTGGTGTTGGTCAAATATTTAAAGGTGGAGTGGAAGATTTTTGCACACAGCTTATAAAGTATTCATTCAAGATTGGTTTTGAATTTATCTACATTAAGAACAACAAAAATAGGATTAGCGTTACATAAACTTGTCTACATTTATGTTTCACATCAATATGCAATATGTTCTTTCCACTCCCGTCCGAACAATTTGCAGCATCAAGGTATTTTCGTAGAATTTCTATAGCCAATTCATCAAGGTCATTCCTCGTTGCTTCTATTAATGGGTTAGCCAATACCCAGCTGCCGTCTAAAGTTCTACTGCAGTTAATGTAGTGACTAGTCTTTTTCTTCTTATATCAATCTTTTTGCCAATATTAATGCAAGAACATGCTTTTGCTTTTCATCATCCAATTCTTTAAGCCAACCCCAACCTTGAAAAATGTAAAACAGAAACACGACAATCACACGTATCGCAAAAAGAAGAAAGAGTAAATATCAGTAATATAACTAACTAAAGCTAACAAACTATATTGCAGTTTTCCCATTTTATGTGCTTAAAAGAAGTCAGAGGAAAAACTACTAACTTCTGCATACGGTGCATCTCTGGAAAGGATTGGTTTTCATTTCTTACTTTTTTGCTTTAGTCATAAATGGCTTAACTAAACATATAGCATTACCTATCATGGTGCATCTAATCTGCTGCTGCCATATCGTGACTAGTGAGGCTAGATGCATGGAGTTAGTGCTAAACTAAAACTACAGAGAGGGACCATTAAGCGAGAGCATTAAATAATCAAGAACAAGAGCAGAAATATGGAACATTAAGTATCTACGCTCAATTATTAAACTAGGAGCGGTTGGAGACAATGACTGAATTGATTTAAATCAAGCTGGGTGATGAAAAAACACATCTTTGCTGCAATGATTGGTGTACATAAAGTTGAAATGAGAAATTATATTGGGCAGCAATCAAACATCCTCTACTTAGTGGTACTAACTGTTGAGCAACTAAGAATCAACATATATTTGAATTAAGTGTAACTAGAAATGAGAATCTTAAGATGGCTATTGCTAAATAGAAAAAGATACTAAATTAAAATAAACACATTTATGAGCTGTATAATATACCTATTGAATTTTGACAATGAAAATATAAAACGATTCTGAAAACACCCAAATAAGGGGGCCTAGACTTTTAAGTGTTGGCAAATTGGCTCGTATTTTTGTTCTATTAATTAATGTTTGGTATACTCTTCAAATACTATGAAAGAAAACCAGTGAACCCTGCATTTTCTAATGTCAAGCCAAATCCATCATAGAATTTCCTTCACTTCTTAGTAAATATTTAAAACTTCATCAACAACTTCCATGATATCTAGCGTTTGAACTTTCGGTGGCAGAGATGATAGTGGTGCTTCCATCCGCAAGGCCTAATACCCTTGTACTTTTGGACTAAATAACAAAACATGGCAAGGCTTGGATCCTAATTAAATGCGGTTAGCTATTATTACTACTAATGATTTCATCCCATCCTAGGAGCAATTAATTATCATGCTTTAACATCATTCCATTTTGACCCCCTCACAAGAGATTCAGGCTTCACCTCAAACATCCTAAAATAGGAGCAACACCAGCTAACTAGAAAGACTACTGCATTACTAAGATGGCCAAATATCACCTGCATCTTTTATAGGCAATGTACAAATTTGAGATTTGACCTTGGGAAATGCTATCAATTTTAAGTCCCAATTGTTACAACCTCAGGTCCTCACCAAATTCAGTGATGATTGCAGTTAGTTTATCAAGGCATCTTCAATTATTGATAAATCAGTATCCATCTACACGTATAACCTTTCACATAGTTGTCATTTGACCATGATTGACGATAATACTCGAAAAGGATGGGCTATGGTATAATTGAGCAATTGATTCTTGACCATGTTCACAATCGACCAAGCTATTCGCCGATTGATTTAATTAATCACATGAGGACAAATTATGGCATTGAGATATCATACAGCAAGGTATGGAGGAGCGTAGAGAAGGCACGAAAGAAGATATTTGGTTGTTACGAAGAATCTTTCCAGGAGCTGTAGTGGTACATTAAAGCCTTGCATAAGAGTAATCCTGGTAGCTTTGCTTTCTTGGAATTAGACGAAGCTACGAATCGGTTCAATAGGTTTTTCATTTCATTTCAGGCATGCGTAGATGGTTTCAACTACTGCCGTCCTATTGTGTTCATAGATAACACATTTATGAAATCTCGATTCAAGGGCACCCTTTTTTCTACCACGGTCAAGGATGGAAATCAAGGTACGTCCATTTGTTCTACATTTTTTTCTTTGTTTTAACATTATTTTGATTAATATCATAGGCTGATCATGTTTTTATTCCCCTGTTTGTACTTGTACTTAATAAGAGAATACATCCAGTATATTATTGTGCGTCAGAATAAAAGTGGTGCATCGCGATGCAAAAAAAATCAATACTTTTGTAGTACATTTTTGTGCATCGCGATGCATACTGGTATGAATCACAAATGTTATGTTGTTAATTAAATAGAATAATGTGCATCAAATATAATTTTGTCCATCGCGATGAATAAAAATAGTATTTTTCAATATAAGTATATGCATCGCGATGCACACTTTGAATAAATATTGTTCATATGCTGCAGGTCTGTTCCTGTTTGCATTTGCTGTTGTAAGTTCTGAAAATAGGGATAATTGGGCTTGGTTTCTATCTAAGATAAAAGAAGCAATCGATGGTGAAGTGATGTTTGTATCCGATCGAAATGTTGGTTTAATGGAAGCAATACACAACGTATTTAGGAGTTCCAAGCATTTCTTTTGCTTGGTGCACCTTTACGGAACTTGAAAGAAATATTTACCAGTAAACGTTATTCCAACGGGTTCCGAAGCAGTTTGTGTTCAAGACTCAAGGACTGCGGGTATGCCTCCAACATTAGACTGTTTAATGAAAAAAATTGAAATATTCAAAAAAGAAGGGGGACAGGTTGCCTGTGCTTTCTTGGCCACCATTCCATATGATAAGTGGACGATTATACATTGCTACGAGAATAGGTATGCCGAAATGACCTCAAATGCCGCTGAATCGTTCACCAATTGGATTTTAGAGGTCCCATCACTCACATGGTGGATTGTATAAGATAGAAAATAATGAAATGGTTTAGGGAGAGACTTGGAAATGGAAAAAGATGAAATAAATTATTATGTGCTAAGATGGATAAAAAGTGGAATGAGTACCTTAATATTGGGATGACGTGGCAGATTCGCATGACACACAACTCAATATACGAGGTTTATCCGAACCAAGCGTCCAGGTTGACTTGGGGAAGCGGACATGTTGATGCTATTAGTGACAAATTCAAGGAATCCCGTGTTGCCACGCAGCTATTGTGATTGTGAGATTCAGGAAAAATATTAATGATATAGTTGATAATTACTTCTTAATAAGCAATTACAACAAGTGTTACTAGGGAAGCTTGATTCCAATTGCAACTACGGAAATGTATGAGCTTTAAAATTTTTGCGAGGGTGAGACCATTTTACCACTTATAATGAAGAGATTACTCGGACATCCCAAGAAGACAAGGATTTCATCAAATAGTGAATCAACAAGAAAAAAAAAGAAAAGGATATGTAGTAGATGTTACAAACTTTATAACCACAACTCTAGGTCATGCAGACACGCTATATAAGGTTGATTTTTGTTATGTTGTAATTTTGAAGTTCGTTTGTCTATTATTGTACATCAAAAATAAAAAATCATGCATCGCGATACAAAAAACAACACTTTTTGTTGAACTATTTTGTGCATCGCGATGCACAATTTTTGTGTATCATAAGTGTAATGTTAAAAAAAAAAGATATTGTGCAATGTAATCAACACACATCCATTAACTGGATATGAAATTAAATATAAATTAGTATTTAAACACCTCAAAATGTATTCAAATATTTACATGTATTCAAATAATACTAAAAAATATTACCTCACAAATGTATCTAAAAAGTTTAATTACTAAGAAACACATCTAATCAATAATTATTGTCGTTTCATTGAACTCTTTGCACTTCCTCTTCCATGTATCCAACTTAGTCTTTTCTGACCTCCTGAATTTTTTTTTTTCAATTTTAGCTTACTTAATTATTTGACTCACACTTTTTGGTTGATTTCTGTCTTGTGTTTGAGTAACACATTCACTTGCAATCTTATCAGTCACCCCACCCCTCTTATTTGGTGATCCCTTGGGTGCAGCTGTAGCATATCATCCACAGAGGCCTCATCAAGAATTTTCATGTCATTGTTTCTCTTTGTCCAAAGCAGTTCATTTTCATCATTTGTTGTTATGTTGAGAACATCATCAAACTTATGCAAAAACCATGAAAAAATGAAAACAATGTATAAAAATTGTACATCAGAAATAATACTAATGTGCCATTTTTATAATAATCACTCACCTGATTTGTCATGATCCTTACAAAATTGAATTCATCCAAGGGATATAAGTTTCGCGAGTCGGTTGCGCGACGTTACTCGTCTCGCACAACCAATATTGCATCGAGGAATTCAACAAATTTAATATGATCAAATCGACATGCATCATACACAAAAAATGCATATAATATAATACCAAATGAACTTAAAGTTACCGACAGCAGCATCACGCATCTCTCTAGGTGGTCATCAAATATAGTTTCCAAGCTTTCCGACAACAAATCAACGACATGTTTTAACCAGTTGTACGTTGATGTTCAAATCAGACACAAAACTTGTGTAGGCCCATGGTATATAGGATGTTGTGGTTGCAACCAGCAAGGTCGCGAGAACAAACAGGGTCGTCAAGTCAGCGTTGCATTCGATATCTACTTGATCCGTACTCTTTATCATTTCATTAATTCTATCAAAAACTAACTTTGGCTTTAATCTTATGTTCTTTGATTCCTTTGACATTTTTTTCGGAAAGCACTTTTGGAGGAAATCGGTGCAATTCAATTCGTAAAACAATATGTTTATATCCTCCTCTCCATCGTTTATGTCGAATATGAGCTTCGCATCTATTGGTTGAAGCTCCATCCTTTTCCTCCCAAAACTGGAAACACTGTTGCCCCTTAACGTAGAATTTGCAATTGTCCTTTTTATCGAATCGTCCTTCTTACAATGATCGCGGACAATATCATCAGCAATTATGCTCATATTGAAGTACCAAAAAGGTGTTTTCTTTAGTGTTGTTTTATGCTCATCCCTGAATTTGATATTCTTAATCTAACACATGAGGGACTGCATACTTGTTCTGTATCCAATCCTGGCAGGATTTTTAGTCATAGAAGTTGCATAACACATATATTGTGGTTATAGTCACATAATTGAAGAATTACAAAAAAGAAGTAAAACAGGTTGCAATAATTGCGCATCGCGATGCACAAAGTCATGCATTTAGATGCACACATTGATGCATCGCGATGCACAAAATTAATGTATCGTGCACTCGATGCACAAAAATGATGTATTGCGATACTCAAAATTTTAAACCCTACAAACATTGTTTTCATTTTTCAGTGAATGCGATGCAACATTTTTTTGCCAATGACACCATGTTTTTTTCAAATAATGCATCGCGATGCATCAAAAACAAATTTTTTATACAAATGTATACATATTTCACTTTATTCAGGAAGTTATAAACAAAAAGTACATCTATAAAATGTATTGCGTGTCAAAACTTCTTCAACTTCGTGTTTTTGTGTTTTCCTTGTTCTGGTGCTATGTTCTGGTTTCGAAAACATTTTTGCTTGCTTTTCCAAATCGTTCGATGTTTTTTGATGTGCTTGCTTTTGAATCGCCTGATGTTTTAAGTTTTCTTGATGTGCTTGCTTTTGAATCGTTTGATGTTTTAAGTTTTTTGAATCGCCTAATGTTTCTTTTTATTTTTAGAGTGGGAAGTCAATTCGGGGTACGTATTAGAAGGAAAGGCATAGACAATGCATTGTTTTTGTTTTTGCAATGATAACCTGCACTGTTCCGTATTTTTAAAAGGTATAAATGACATTTCACAATAATAGTATCATTTATCAGTTAAAAATAATTATAATAGACTTAAGCAATTAAAAATTATCTAAAAAGGACCGACCAAATTTTAATCTTAATTTTTCTCTTTGACCCGAGATACCGCTGGTTTGTCAAGAAAGTTGGGCTGGCGTCGGCAATTAATGAGATGAACCTTCATTATCCCTGTGAACAGTATTCGTAATTGAAATGCTGTGTATCATATGTAATTCATATTACAGAAGGAATTAGTCACTTTGTTTATAATTTATTATTAGCAAAACTCATTTTCAAAATGCATTTGATTTTCAAACAATAAAAATAAAAAATTCCTTGATGAAATTATTACCCAACAAGGGGATTCTTCCCACTGTATATTTCAAAATCCCATGCCAATCACCTATTCAAAACACACCCTAAATTTTGTGAAGTTCTTTCAACCAAGAACAACAGACAATTCCATATGGAAAATTTATTCCAGGACACTAAATTAAACCAGATGGTATATTATTTACAATTCAGCCTGCCAAACAACAATGATACAACAAAAAGGAGGTGAGTATGACACTAGATTGATGAATGAGCATCCCCGATATCTCACGAGTCTCCACTCCCGATATGGTGGTAGAGGCTGAAGGCAGGCTTGAAAGATGAAATCAACATGTTCACTACTAGAAATCGAAATCGGAATCGGAATCAGAATCATAGTAGTCATCATCCTCTTCATCTTCTTCAAACAATTCCCCATCTTCTTCATCGTCATCATACATAATGTGCTCGTCGTCCCAGAGAGGACATGTGCATGTTGCTTTCTTATCCTTCCACTCAGCACCACATGTATAGCAAAACTCATAACCACATCTGCAATGGAAGGAAAATGAAAAACAAAAATAAGCAATCACTAAGCATGTTGGTGTCAAAGAAAATGATACTCACTCGGTCCAATGAAGACTCCATAATTTGGATGTCCTATCAAAAGATAATTTTGTTTGTTAAAACTAGGCAACAAGCTATATATTCTATAGTAACCCTCATATATTAATACACATGTCAAATGATGATCACTCTAAGAAATATCTTTCCTTGTAATTTTTTGACTTTCTCAAAAAAATGACCCTCCAAACTTCTCACTTCAACGTTATTATCTATAACTATTTCCGGATTGCTGATAAGTGACGTTCAAAACCGAACAATGAATGTTGGATGCGAGGGAATGCAACCAAAGACTTTAATCCGGTAAACTCAAGAGTTTGAACACCTAGTTTCCCCGTCGCTAAAGGGTCTAAGATAGATAGGTTGTGTAGATTCCTAAAGCTCACCATTTTTTTTTTCTCTTTGCTCTGTGTGTGTGTGTCAGACCTGAAGCCTAAAACAGCCATAAAAGTAATCTACATCAAGACATACGAGTGTCCATGACTACGAGTGTAACAACCATTGAATACAAGCAGGGAAACTATGAGCACTTGATATATACCGACACTATAACAGCTGTACGCCAACACATCAGCTAAGGAACCCCTAAATGTGTTCTCACAAAGACATTATCTACATTAAGGGCACCAAAATACACTTCAGGTGAACACTTTATATTCCAGTAGAGGGGAGAAGGAGGGTTGGTTGCTCTGGTGGAGTAATGTTACAAAATATGTGAACCGAGGACAATAGACTTGATCAATATCAACAAATGGAACAAATTAACTTAAAATGGCCAGAGATAAGTAGAATCGTAAGATTCAGTACCTGCAAGTCATGTGGAAGCAACCTGCAGCTAGTTCAATCATATGGTTACACTTCACACACTGTCGCCACAGATTCCTTGCTGCCAAGTTTTTCAGTTTTGCATCTTCGACAAGGGGAACCGGATTTCTTCTCTTGTAGTCTGCACAACTCATGTTCCTATGCCAAGGAACCTTGCAATTGATACAGAAAGGACCGTTGCATTTTAAACATATTCTAGCCCCAGACACAAATGCAACTTTAGAATTCTCTAAAACTTCCGTTTTGGACATCAAGGCTGAGCATTTCGGATAAGGGCAATAAACTTTCTCCGTTACAGGAATTGAATCTTCCTTCAGCCTTTGCTTCATCATCTCAATCAACTTAGGTGTAAGGAATTTCTCACAACTTCCAATCTTCAGTTCAAGGTTACAACCTTCATGAGGGCATTTAGGAACCATCCCATGAAGCAACTTGACTTCAACATGTTGTTTCATGCAAGAAAAGCAGTACCGGTGCTTACAATCGTCAACTGAAAAAAACTCGCCAGCATCTGTGTCTTCCAAGCATATAGCACAAGTCTCGAGCTTGGTAGTACTTGAATCTGCCGCCTTGCTCATCTGAGAATCTATTGCTTCTCTTGCAAGTTTAAATGCAAACTTAACATCATTGCGAGCAATAAGGGAAGGCCTGGAGTACGTGAATTTTTGCCGAAGGAGATTCACCTGGTTCACTAATGTTGCAATCTTTCTCTGCTTTGGTGACCATCGGCCCATAACCTGCATTTACCAATACATTGGTTAACACTCGACAATCTATATCACAGGCACCTAAAGGCATTATGATTATGTTACTGCTGTATCTTACTACTACAAACTACTGTTTAGCTTTAAATATCGTTAAAAAGAATTCTTGGAGTTTCACAAACGTAAACCCTAATTTCAAATGAGGAAGCTCTGCTTCCTAATAATTGGACTTGTGCTCCTCACATCTTATCTTGTTAATTTTAATTATTGTAACGTTTTTTCAAGGGGGACAACTTCACATAAAAATTTATAAAGCATAGTCATCAATCACGAAATACGAATAGAGAGTTACTATTGCAAGTTGGCTGCTGAAGCTACCTGAGGAAGGCCACAGCATAGGCTTAGGATCTAAAACTTGCACTACAAGTTTAGAATGGCGGTTGCTCGGTCTTTGCTAGAAGAAAGAAGACCAGTGCACACACCTTGTATGCTGGGACTACAAACTCGATGCCCATTGCTAGAAGATACTAAAAACCATAGGAAAAGTATACCAGGAAATTGAAGAGAATGAATGATTTAGGGAAGGGCTATCTTTATTCATTATACACGACTTGTCAAATATAGGGCACACAACATTCTACTGCAAAGTCCCAAAATTTTACAATTTTTGACAATTTTGGTCCATCAAATCACATTGAAAAATAAAGACGGATTGCAGAGAAGGGAACAAACCTTATTGCTGCCTCAGAACAAATAATTTTTTTTGATAAGTAATAATTTTTTTTCCTCAGAACAAATAATTTTGACAACATTAACAGAGAGCAGTCAAAAGGTAAGTCCTACTCTGGATTCTATGCAAGGGCTTGCTTCCTCACTTGTGCCAATTCCATGTGTGCAAGCTTGGCTCACATGCGGGGTCACAGCTCTCTCTAATTCTTTCCTCTCCGTAGCACAACTGAACATCCTCCCTCTTGCACGCCCTTGGACTGGAGTCTAGCACATTCTCACTGCTCTCTATGCATTTTTTCCCTCTCTCAGTTTCTGTCTCATGCTAATCAGCATCTGATTGATTACTAAAACCCGCAAACATTTCACTGCCTAACACACAAACCTGAAGTTTATTTTATTTTATTGTACCTAATTAACCTTGTCAAATGGAATTTCAGAAGCATTGCACTTCCATAAAGAACTATATAAATCCAATTAGTTCTTCTCTTTCTTTCTCCTGCATTACAAGTCAGTAGTCACAATGGGTTACATGCATAGAATTTGGTAAATGAGGCGTAATTCCATAAGACTATAAACTGGTGCAGCGAAAAAACTTACCAATTTTACCTAACTTGTCACAAATGCCAATTCTTCATTGCTTAGTGGTAAAATATACTAAGATGACTTCCAATAAAAGAAGTGTCCAGTGTGATCTGTACTTTCAAGAGTCCAAGCTTCATGGTCGTACTTTATTCCCACCAGGAACATGAAAAGGGAAGATAAATGAGTTTCCAAATAAACCCTGTAAGGGTTACTGAAGGAAAGCAAAGTGCCCAAGTTTCATATAGAAATTTCTCAACTGAAGACATTCTCCATTGAAGCTTGGATAACGAAACACTTTGTGTAACAAGGACTCTTCATTACTCTTCATTCCACTCAACACACCCGTGTCGGATATGATCTGCGCGGATATGGGTGTGGGATCTGTGTCAGATCCTTCAAGTCGTAAATGGACACTCCAGCAAAAAAATTAAGTCATGTTTTTTTTAATAATCAGATAAAAACTCTCAAGTATTCTTAAATAGACTCCCCAAACCTTACTATATTTTACTGATTCCCATATCACATCCGTAAACCACCAAGCGCGTACATATAGGGGGTTGTTCTAGCTTATCCATAGGTCTCAAGTTCCAACTATGGGAATGCAGCTGCATTAAAACTTGGTAGGGAGAGCTTTAACGCCCTTGCAGTCCGGCCCGGCTAGATTAGGCTTCTCTGCCTAACTTTTTTTTGACCAAGAATATCACTTCCATAAATCATTAATATCTTATTAAAACATAAGAGGAGTACATAATATAAACCCATTAGCCGTGTCCAAGTACACGCACCCTATTTTTAGACCCATTTGAGCTGAGTCCACATTCTAAAATTCAAGCTTTACCAGGTCCAACTTCGAGAAAATTACCCGCACCCAACACCCCATCTGAGTACTTGTAACATAGGAGACACCCTCGTTTATGACAACCACAACTTCCAACAGAAGTATTCAAAGAATTTGGTAATCTTTTTCCTATTATGTTCATAATTTATATTTAGTACTTTAATCAGTTAATGAAGATCATTACTTCCACGAGACAAAAGCTAAGGTATGAAAGATTGGTAGTTATTGTTGCCTAACAGCAACCTCCATTCTGTCCACCCCGAGAGCTCGAAAAAATGGCTTTTTGTTACGTGACTGTTAAGGCATTACATGGCAGCGCATGAGGTCCACCATCAGCTGCGCAGCACCGAAGCAAGTGGCGTAAAGATGGTCTGTTGAGAGAAGGACTCAACCATGGTTAGAGGAGTTGTAAAGGCCCACATTAAATATGCCTAACATGTTTTCGTATTTAAAATGATTTCAACTATACGGATATAAAAGATTTTTTTTAATTTATTTACATGAATTTCTTTTAACATTGACCTAACTATAAGATCAACAAATATGTTTTTGATCAGTAGGAATCCAATGAAATACAAAGCTTGTGTGAATAAAATAAATTAATAAATACATAGCCGTTTCAGATAATACTTGGGTAACATGAAGAAATAATTTTCCGAATGAATTAATGATAACAACCAGTCAAGATTTTGTATTAATAAATGCATCAAACTACCATATTGTAAGCCTAAAAGAAAGATATAAAAAGGTATTTTCTAAATCAATGGAAAAACATACTAACTTCTGCTTTGAAATGAAAATATATCCATATTAAATGGATGTTACTTGACCGAAATTATCATCAAAACAAATTATTATATTGTTTGTCTAAAATGTTAAGCAACTACGAGATGAGCGCACCCGAATTGGGAAAGAAAAAAAATGTTTTAACGCCTTGGCAGACACTTCCACATCATGTATAGCCCGAAACACCTAGCCATCAAGAAATGCAACCGTTAACGCAAACTAGGTCGCAACCATTATTTAAATTATTGGACAACGGCAAGCTAATAACCAAAGATCCAACTAGAAATTTCTTGTGCCAAAACAAGAAATTCATTTAAGCCACCATATTTTGCAAAAGTGTCTAGCAAATGGCGAGTATTTGATCTCAACTTCAGTAAAGCGCATTGGAAAAGCAAACAATCCACCCCCTCTCCCCCCAAAAAAAAAAGCACTATAACCCTCGTGTGTGAAAACTAAGTAGCTAAATTATTTTACTTTCAAGAAGCGATTAAGATGAGAAAGCATGGAGTAAGCTCAAAATGACTAGGCTCGGAGTATAAAAAAGCTCATACACACTAGATGCATTATCATATCGCATAGTCACTTTCTCAAATATTCCCTCCCTCCCTTCACAAGGCACAATAATGCATATCAGAGCCAAAAACAGATTACATTTTAACAATTGGTCGTCAATGCTACAAATAGAAACTCAGAATATATACATTTTAACAATTGGTCGTCAATGCTACAAATAGAAACTCAGAATATAGAAACCATAAATCCAGTATATAAAAACATAACATAAACAAATAGATAAGTAGACGAACGGATAACACTCACAAATTGATAAAAGGGATAGTAATCGCAATAAAACACGATCCTCTTCAAATCCAACTCAATCGCAGTATTCAAAGCCTCAATCAAAGCTTTCCACTCCACACTTCCCCTGCTCATCCTCTCCGTCACCACCACCGGCTTCCTCATTTCAAAAATCAATTCATCTCTCGAATCACAAATCGCAACCCCAACCCCAGCCAAAGTGACCGTCTGTACAGAACCACGGCCAACACTTTCCTCTCCAATCAATCCCTTGAAATAAACCCTAAACACCTCGTCATCATTCACGCTCTTAGACGAGCCCTCGCCGAACGGCCGCTCGAAATTGTCGCCGAATTCCAGCCACTGGTCCTCCGGCATTCGCTGAATTTCACGCGCGAGCTTCTCGTCGTGAATTCGACGGTAGAGATCATCCCGGAGTTTCTTCGTTTCGGTTTCGCTGATGACCCGGTCGTGTAGTTCGGTCTCGAATTTGTCGAGTTCTAGGTTTTGAATGTCGATGACGGTTGTTGAGTCTTCTCCGGTTTGGAGTGTTGGTGGTGGTGGTGGTGGTGGTGGTGATGGGGGGGAGGTGGAAGAGGATGGTTGAAGAGAGAGAGAAGCGTTGAGTGCTTCTTGGAGTTGGAGGTGGAAGGCTAGGTCGAGGTCGGACTCGAATACCCTGGCTGCCATGAATTCGCGGCGTTGTTCGGCGGCTATGGTGTGGAGTTCGTCGTCTACTTCGGTCGTCGCTGTCGCCATTGTTTTAAACCTTCGTTTTTGTGTTAAAGACTTGGAAGTGAACAAGGGGTCTACTAGCTTACGTAGGAAGGCTTCGATTTTGGTGAAAACGACGCTTGGCTAAATACACCACCAACAAGTAGAAAAAATACGGACTTAGTCCGACTATTCACCCCTCACTTCTTCTTCTTTCGGAATACAATCCTTTTTTTAATATACATCACCATCTTACATTTTTAACTTCTCTAAATGCTAAAATAGAATACTACAGTAAAATAGTGACTATTAACACAAACACTCTCTTTAAATACACTTAATTTTCTAATACACTACTCATTTTAATTTCACCCCAATTTAACATCTAAATACATCACTCCATATATTTTCTATTTTACCCATCTTACTATCACTACACCCATTCCCCCTCTCTCCCAATTCATATACTTTCATACCTAACCCTAATCCCAACCCCCACGACAAAGAACCACAAAGAACATCAAAGAAGAAAGGAAGGAGGAGGTAGAAAAAGGAAGAAGAAACAAAGAAAAAACCACGATGTGTCTCACCTTCCCTCCCTCTGTCTTCCCCACCTTCCCTCACTCTCACAATCTGTACATGTTCCCCTCCCTCCCTCCATCCAATTTTTTGTTTTTCTTTCCCTCCCTCCCTTCCTTATTTATTTTTCCCTTCCCTCCTCCTTCCCTCCCCTCACTCCCTTCTCAAACACGCCGAAAAAATCTTGTTCGACCATGATTGACCACCTTTCTGCACTTCTATTCCTTTCGACGGAAAAAGCTGAAGCCGTCTCATTCCGTCATCAATTCCCTTGGTCAACCAACCGAGGGTTGTTCTACTAGCGCTAACCGAACATCATAGTGATGTTCGGTTAAGGCTAGCCGAACAACCCTCGATTATTCAGTCAACCATAACCGAACGAGATTTTTTCGGTGAACCATGAAAGAAGAGGGCGGTGACAGAGATAGATTGGAAGAAGAGGAACTTTTCGTAATTTTTGGTCGTGGATGATGCCGTTTCTGAATCTGGTAAAAAAAAAAGACGCAACCAGAAAAGAAAAAGGGGTGGGTGGGGGGAATTACACCGGAGAGATTGATGATTGATTGATTTTTGGAAGGTGGTGGCTTGGAATTGTGGAAGAAGAGGAAGAGAGAGATTGGGGGTGTATTTAGAGGGGCAAGGGTACTAAGGTATTTCTATAAAATGACATTTTTATAAATAAATTGGGGGAGTATATTTAGAGATAGCGGGGGTGTGAATAGCCCCACTCATACTAAATACAATCCCTTCTTATTTATCTATTTTACCCCTTCTAAAATTTTTTTAAAAATTACTAACCTCTTTTTAAACACATCTTCCTCCCTACTTGTGAAACACCTCTGACCCATCAAAACGCGGTAAAGCATACCCAAACCAAGCAAATATTTCTCTTCTCCCCCAAATACAAATCAACTTGTCTGAAGAAAAGGAGTAAGAAAAAGAGGAGGAAAAGGAAGAGAACAAATTGCATTTAAGGTTTAAATAAGAATTGTTTTGCAATTTATATGTTAAATAGTAGTTTTTAGGGTTTGAATATGAATTTGGCAGTTTTAGTGATTTTAGGTTGGAATTGAATTTTTTTTTGGACTTCTTTGGTTTGGCCCTGGTTAACCGAACACCCTTAGTGTTGTTCGGTTGGTATAATAATCGAACAACACTAGGAGTGTTCAGTCTGCACTAACCAAACAACACTAGAAATGTTCGCCTGACTAGGGCCGAACACCGTAGTACCCATCGGCTTCTTTTTGCTTCAAAAAAGGACGGGAAAATATGGTTTTTAAGCTTAAAATGAGAAGAGATACTTGCATTAGCTGTCTTCTTTATTTGTTTGTACTCCATGTTTGATCTTTGTAACAATGTGGATGATGAAAAATTTAGAGTTTGGAAAATGTTGGAAAGAGATGAGAATGAAAATGTAATGTTGTGAAGTGTATTGTGAGAAAAAAATGTTGGAGTATCAAAAATATTGGAGGATGTTTTTAGAGATTTTGAGCTGAAATAAAACAAAGGGGGTGTATTGATTATTACTAAGGGCAATAAAGTCAATTTGTTTGATGATAGTTTTGTAATAAATAAATGTGGGTGTATTTAGAAGAAGTAGGAGTGCTAACTAGTAACTGCCCCACCCTACTGACATTCTTTTTCAATTCTTCAAACCTAATACTACTAGCTTGACTTTATTGTACTTCCGCATAAAATGAAGTAATTTTCTCCCTCTCAAAATTTATTATTATTACTATTTTTTTTCCGTACTAGGACAAAGAAAGTAACACAATTTTATGTTTGGAATAGCAATATAGCATTACGAGTGTCTATTTTTGTACTTACAGAAAACTGAAAAGGGATGTTCAATTAGCATTTCTATCAAAGGAAAAAATATTAAAAAGCAATTATATCGGTCGTTCTTTGACATTAAACTTTTGAATTAGTATGCTAATATATTGGTCGTTCTTTAACGTTAAACTTTTGTATAAATCAACGCTCAAAATAAACGCCATATATTTACACTATTTATTATTAAAGAAGAAGGGAATTTGTCCCCCCAACAATTTTAGTATTCGTCAAAGTCCATCTAGAGTGACACTTGGTGAGATAAAAAGAGGCTTTAGGAGATACAAAATTTATAGAACACTAACTATAAATATGACGTGGGGAAATGAGGGAGTGGGAGAAAAAAAAAAATAAGAATAGAAAGGTAGAGAGAGAAAGATATAATATTGATCAAGAAAAAAAAAAAGAAGATAAAAATGATGTACAAAGAAAACTATATAATTAAAATAAATATAAAAAAACTTGAATGAAATAAATAAAATAAAGGCTAAAATACAAAAAAAAAAAAAAAAACCCAAAGTATCTACCAAATTCCACTTTTCCCAAATGTTAAAAAAATTTCAAGTTGGTACCTAGCGTTGCTATTTGTCCCATTTTACTTCCTGATTGTGACGGGCATTAGAAAATTAATTTTTTTGGTCATGCACCTTGGACAAGGGAAGGGCAATTATGTCTTTTTCTAATATATGCAGCACACAAAAATAAAAGAGTTTAAAGTGTCAAAAACGATATTACTTATTTTCTTGGATTAAATTTTCGCTTCCACCACCCACCTCCCATATCACCACCAGAGGAAGCTTCAGACAACAACCCCAATTGTGAATCTAATTTTTTAAAAATCGAATTTTGAAATTTCGAGTGTTCATCTTTTGCCATGTCCTTCTCTGTAACACCAACAAGTATGTCCTCTTTCCATACCACCAAATCGACATCTTTTGCAGTCAACGAGATCTTTGATTTTTAAAAACGTAAGAGAAAAGATTCAATCTTTTTGTAACAAACACAATAACCCACTTCCTAAATACAAAATTAACACTAAATAATTCCAAAAATTCAATAAACTGATGCAAGATTTACGAGAATAAGAAGATTATTCACGGGAATTGACCTTAATTTCACGAAAATTAGACCTTAAACCGATAGTTTCCCTCTCCGACAAGACAAAGGTGGTGACTGTGTGACCGATAAAGAAAAACCCAAAATGGGAATAGGCCTTAATTTCACAAAAATTAGATTCACAATTGGGCAGAATGAGGAAGGGCTGCTAGTTAGAACCGCCATTGAAGACATCTAGGGAGGTGGGCGGCAGACGTAGTGGAGGCGAAGACTATTGGACGGAGTGGGGTTGACTGGCGATGAGCTCGCTGATGAAAAAGAAGGCGACCGGAGTAAGGCTCGCTGGTACAAGGGTCACCTCGCTGGAGTTGGGGACTGCTACTGGTGCGGCTTATTGCTCGAGGAAGAAGAGAGATCTGGAAATCGCTGGTGGACACTCGCCGGCGCTGAAGAAGATGAACGGAGAAGACAGAGGGGCTGGTGTGTTGCGGCGAAGGGAGCTGCTGTTTGTTGCGACGACTGTAAGTCTACGTCGGACCTTGAGAGAGAGAGAGAGAGAGAGAGAGAGGTGTCGCAAGGGTTGGAGGCTGCTGCGGCAGTTTGTTGGGTAAGTGGGGGAGGGGGGGTTGGAGGGGCAGTTTGCTAGAATTTTGAAAAACTTTATGCAAAAAACTTTAGCCCTAAAAATAACCATTTTGCCCTGCACGTGTAAGACCGCGTGCAACTGAACGTTGTTTTACAAACGACAAATGACGGAAGGAGGCAAAATGGGATAAATAGCAACGTTAGGTACCAATTTAAGAAATTTTTAATATTGGGGAGGAAAAGTGAAATTTGGTGAATATTTTGGAAAATTTTTCGTATTTTGACCTAAAATAAAAATCACATATACAGCGCATGTGTCAGGAAATTGGTCGGCAGTTGAACCTCATCTTAGACGATCGTAAGTTTTGCCAATAAATAATTATGTGCACTCATAAAAGTTAAAGTTAAAAATAAAAGTTATAAACTAAATATGTGGCACCACACAGCCCTAGAACAGTCATCTACAATGGTCAAAAAATATGTGGCACCACACATAGCAGGCTTTCGATAATCACCCCAAATGTCGCAATGAATTAAATCAAAAATCTCAGCAGAGTTATTATCACTAGACAAAAACTTATCTCTACTCTGCTTTGCTTGACAGCAAATTCCACACACATCTTTATTGATACTATGACGGCTAATAAAAGGTAACAAACTGACGACTTTACTTGAGGGATGTCCAAGCCTTTGATGCCAAAGATGATAGTTCCCAGAATCCTTGATGTTGCAAACCCGTGTTCCTGTTGATCTTCTCAGATAGTACAGCCCCTCATCTTGTTCACCCGCACCAATCAACGTCTTCGATGCTCGGTCCTGTATGACATAAAGTTTGTCAGAAAATTGCACTAGAGTATTTGAATCATTAAGCAGCTGAGAAACAGATAATAAATTGCAATTAAAAGACGGAGCATATAACACATTTTTTAGAACCAATTCTCTCCCAATCTCAGCATCCCCTTCTTTCGTGGCCACAATGTATTTCCCGTTAGGTAAACCTATACGGTGTGCCACAATATTCCGAGTACACTTCAGCAGAGAAATATCCCCTGTTATGTGTCGATTAGCTCCACTATCAACAAGCCAAGGTGCATTATTTATCTTACCACTCATATGGTCAGTTGTGCGGCCAGTTGTGCGATCAGATGGCTGCACATGTGTCTGAACAAGATTTTTGAAGTGACTCCATTGTTCCGTTGTAAGGCCCAGCATATGAGCCCGATCTGCATCTGTCATTCCATCATCAGACTGCACCGTGTTAGCTTTTGCCGTAAACTTTCTTTGTTCCGTGGAAGATTGTCCTCCACTCTTTCCTTTCATGTTCTTCGGAGACTGCTCGCCCCACCATTCTGGATAACTCACCAGCCTGTAACATGTCTCCACTCTGTGACCCTTCTTCTTACAGTGAGAACAAACATAATTGTTTGCTTCTGTCTTTTCCCCCTTGGAACCATATGTGCCAATAGTTGTCTGACCAGTTGTGCCAACAACTGTCTGAGCAACAAAACTAACAGGTGCAGGGTATTCATCACGCACAGTACCCCGTACCCTTTCTTCTCGTACGATCATAGAGTATGCCTTATTAACATTTGGCAGTGGTTCGGTGTTCAGGATGGAAGATTTCACGTTCTCAAACTTCGGTGTTTCAAGGCCCATAACAAACTGATGGACCCTTTCTTCTTCACGCCTTTGAACCAATTTTGTGTTAACATGACATTTACAACCTGCACATGAGCAGGTTGGGAGTGCATCAAAATCGTTCAGATCATCCCACAACTTCTTCACACGCCCATAATAGGCTGCCACACTTTCACCTTTTTGTTGCTTGCAATTCGCCAAATCTGATTTCAATTGTTGAACCCTCGGTCCATTCCCAACTGAAAACCTTTCCTTCAGATCGTCCCAAAGCGTCTTTGCTTCCTCCATATACGCCACTGTAGATCGCAAAGCGGGCTCGATAGTGTTGAAAATCCATGAGACTACCATGGAGTTCACAGTCCTCCATTGCTTAATCTCCTCGTCCTCCTCGGGCTGTTCAATGGTTCCATCAACGAAACCAAGTTTTGATTTGGCTCGAAGAGAACCTTTGAACACTCGTGCCCATTCCTCATAATTCTCCCCCTTCAATTGAACATGGGTGAGAATCATTCCTGGACTATCACTTGTCGATAGAAAGTATGGTGAACGCCTTTCATCCATCACTTTCTTCTTCTCGTCACTAACACCCGTAGACATGGTACTTCAATCCGGATCTTGGTTGCTCTGATACCAAGTTAAGAAGCGTATATGTGAAGGAGAGAAAATATATTTTACTTCCTTGAGGTTTTCAAAGTGTACATCCCTAATTATATACAAGCTAGAGTATTACTTGGAGAAGGAGTCAATCCTTCCATAACTATCTCCTAGAATAATGCTACAAAATAAATCTTCCTAACTTACAATGAGTGAAATAGGGAAATGAGATAATTACATCCTAACTACAAGCTAAGGAGATATTGACGTTATCTCGTCAAATCTTAACAAGTTCCCAACATAATATCCATTCATCTCATGTAAGGCGTTAATAAAAATGTGAGTTTGGGAAAAAGAAACAGCTTAACCTTATACTTAAATATTTTTCGTTAAAATTTTATACATCAACAAATGCGTTTCTGAGGTCCATTGCCGTTGTGTTTCTATCCTATGTTACCTATTGCGGCTGAACCAAAACCCAAGGTCGTGCAACTCGTTTCAATCGTCTGAATCATTAGTCATGATCCTACTTTCATAATAGATCTGGCTTAGAATCTCGAATCTAGTTTTGCTCGTAACCTTAACAGGTAGTTACTGAAAGTTATAGTTTCTTTGCCCTCGGAAAAACTCACGTGGTGCGCACATTGCCACTTAACTGCAGATCAAGTAACGACATCCAACGGAAGAACTTTTGGTGTGCAAAATTGGCTTACTTTGGACCTTAGTGTGCACTTTTCGTAACCGGGGAATACAAGTAGAAAGGTCTTAAGTACATGGACTAATGGTGCATTTAACCCAAAACATATTATTACATCCATCCCAAAATAATTGTCGTTTTAGTAATTTGTACACAGATTAAGGAAGTTTTCAAAAAGACTAATCTACCATTATTTAAGTTCAATTATGTGTAGGAGTATTTTTTTATTTTTTCCTACCAATCCTCTTTAATGAGATTATTAAATAAGGGCAATTTTGACAAAATATGGACAAATGTTTCTTGAAATCCTAAAACGATAATTATTTTGGGACAAAAAAAGTTTGCTAAAACGACAATTATTTTGAGACAGACGTAGTATTGCCCAAACCTATGCTAGCAATATCAGAAGCTTTTTTTTTTTTAAAGGTTGGAGGGAACATAGACCGCCCTTAACCGTTATTATTATTATTGAATGTCTTGAAATATTACAATTAAGACTATATGATGTCTTTGGTGTAGCTAGAACAAATTGTTTGAACACCCGACCTTTCCGCTGAGAATAGTAACGTACCAAGGTGGTTTTGGTCTAGGGCAACGGCGCCTCTAGTGAGGGCAATTGAGCTAGATCTTGTTGATGCAATATTAGAAGCTTACTAAACTAGGCTCCTCGATAACTGTGATAGAGCTGGTCATTGAAGAAAAAAAGAAGTTAAAAGTACATACCCAAATGCTTGATTGCTACAGCAGAAGTGACCTGATATACAATTCAGAGATAATCTTCTAGCTTCCATATGGAAATAATATTCCAGGACAATAAACTAAACCATATGGTATATTGTTTACAATTCAGCCTGCGTAACTGTAACACAATAATGATACAGCAGCAAAAGGAGGAAAGTAGGACACTAGATTGATGTTTGAGCATCCCGTGAAGATAAAATCAACATGTTCAGTAATATAAATCAAAATCGGAATTGATGTAAGGATCATAGTATTCATCATCATCCTCGTCATATATCTTCAAACAATTCCTCATCTTCTTCATCATTATCATACATATATATGTGCTAGCTCGTCGTCCCAGAGAGGACATGTGCATTTTACTTTCTTATCCTTCCACTCAGCACCACACGTATAGCAAAACTCACAACCACATCTGCAATGAAAGGAAAATGAAAAACAAAAATTAGCAATCACTGAGCATGTGGGCGTCAAAGAAAATGCATGATACTCACTGGGTCCTGATCACGCCAAAAAGGGTTCTGATGATCTGTCGGTGTCCACGTATGCAGTTAGTCTCTGGTCAGGATGCCCCGGCTCTCAATAGGCACAAGCGTAGGTGGGACTTGTCCTCCGGTAGATACCTGAGATGAGGAAGAAGCACCGTTAGGAAGCTGGACGTTGGTCCAGCTAAAGCCCTCCGGTGAGAGAATCAGTTTATGGTAAGGTTAATGGTCTCCGGTGGGGATTCAGACTGCTCTTTGAGAGTGAATGCTCTAAATTCTTTAGAGAATTTGTAGTTGTGTGTGTTAATTTGAACTTAGACCATAAAAGAAGGCTATCACCTTGTATTTATACTGGTGGAATATTGGTCTGAGGCAAGTGGGTCTGCCAGATGTCGACCTGGGGTGAGCTGCCATGTGCCCATTTATGACAGCCGCAATATGCATTGATGAGCTTTAATGTGGAAGTGACCTAATCTGGTGCAAAGGATAGAACTTTCCTGGCTCTGACCTGGACCTTCTAGATGCAGCTTTCTTTAGAGAGCAAGTAACTCTTTCGCCCAATGAGGTGCTAGATGGTGGTCGTCCCGGGATGACGTAGTAGCATGTGGGCATTGAATGCGGCAGCTTTTGTTGACTTTCTTCGTTTCCCGGGGTGGAGACCTCGGGGTCTTTAACGAGGCAGCTCGGGTCAAAGACCATGCGAGCTCTTTTATGTTTCAGGGCGGAGATGAGGGCTATACTCGAGCTCCTTGGGGAGGTCGGGAGTAGGCGGCAAGTAGATGTACTCGGGCTCCGGGTTGCACACCAAGCTCGGGGTGATGACCCCTCTCCTCCGGGCTCCAGATCAGCTTGGCCACGTGTCCCTCTAGTGCCACGTGGAAGATGGATATTTTAGTATCTTCAGGTCCATAATTTGGATGTGCTATCAAAAGAGACCCTTTTTGATAATTTTTTTATTAAGACAAGCTTACTACTTCTATATATTCTATAGTAACCCTCGTATATATATATATTAATTAGTACACATGTTCTCACAAAGACATTATCTACATTAAGGGCATTAAAAGACACTTCAGGTGAGTTATGCTTTATATTGCAGTAGTTGGGAGAAGGGCGGGTTGGGTGCTGTTGTGGAGTACGTAATGCTGCAAAATATGTGAACCGACTAGGACAATAGACTTGATCAATATCAATTTATGGAACAAGTTAACTTAAAAAAGGTCAGATCGAGATAGGTAGAATGGCAAGATTCAGTACCTGCAAGTCATGTGGAAGCAACCTGCAGCTAGTTCAATCATATGGTTACATTTCACACACTGTCGCCACAGATTCCTTGCTGCCAGGTTTCTTAGTTTTGCATCTTCCACAAGGGGAACCAGATTTCTCCTCTTGTAGCCTGCACAAGTCATGTTCCTATGCCAAGGAACCTTGCAATTAATACAGAAAGGACCGTTGCATTTTATACATATCCTGGCCCCAGACCTTTCAGCACCTAATAATGCAACTCTAAAATTCTTTAAAACTTCCATTCTGGACATCAAGGCTGAGCATTTCGGAGAAGGGCAATAGACTTTCTCCGTTATAGGAATTGAAGCTTCCTTCAGCCTTTGCCTCATCATCTCAATTAACTTAGGTGTAAGGAATTTCTCACAACTTCCAATATTCAGTTCAAGGTCACAACCTTCATGAGGGCATTTAGGCACCATCCCATGAAGCAACTTGACTTCAACATGTTGTTTCATGCAAGAAAAGCGGTACTGGTGCTTACAATCATCAACTGAAAAAAACTCGCCAGCATTTGTGTCTTCCAAGCATATAACACAAGTCTCGAGCTTGGTAGTACTTGAAACTATTAAGGAAAGAATCACACAATGATTTGATGACATCCTGTAATTGCTGTAATTGAGTCAATTTACATGATTGAATCAATTTACCTAGAATAGTAAATTGTGTGTGTATATATATATATATATATATATATATATATATATATATATATATACTGTAAGAATCAGCACATTAAAAAATATAGAAAATTGCTCTCATCACAAATCTCTTTATGGTATCTACCTAGAATAGTAAATTGTGTATTTTTGCTCAGCAATTTTCATTTAGAAAATAGATGTCTGCTAATAAAATTAGCTTAAATCCCTCTGAATACCAGTTACCATTAAAGATCTTCCAACGTATTTACGAAACTTTAGGGGAGGTGAATGAAATTAATATTGTTAAAATTACTCCCTCCGTCCCTAAATTATTGTCTGGGTTGACCCGGTACACGGATTAAAAAAACTCAATTGACTTGATTATTAATATTGGAATAGTATTAAAAAAGTGTGTTGTTTCCTTTAATGCACATGTGTATGTGGCCCATAATTAAAGTAGGAAGAAAAAGTAAAGGTAAAATAGTAAAAGTGATGTTCTAAAAAGGAAAGTTTCAAACAAGACAATTATTTTGGGACGGACGAAAAAAAAAAAGAAGACAATAATTTAGGGACGGAGAGAGTAAATGACAACTAGGGGTAATGACGAAATTTGCAACTATTTTTTAAACTACAATGATAACTTTGATTAAAAAATAATACAGTGACAAACTCTAATAATTAGTTAAAGAACAATGGCAAACTCTAATAATTAATTGATAGTTAGGACTAAGGCCTAAAGTACAATGGCAAACTCTAATAATTGATAGTCAGGATTAAGGTCAGATAGAATTATTAAGTCAAATTATCAAATATTTGGTACATAATAGGCGGTCGGGACTATTAGCACAAGTTATCTGGATAAGGTCTTTATTCTCTCACTAATAATACCAAGGAAGAGGGTGGTGTTATTAACGCCCTCACTAAAAAAAAACGTGATTAACATTTTTAATTCCAAAATTACCTCCTATATAT
Source organism: Platycodon grandiflorus (assembly GCA_016624345.1). Lineage (NCBI taxonomy): Eukaryota > Viridiplantae > Streptophyta > Magnoliopsida > Asterales > Campanulaceae > Platycodon > Platycodon grandiflorus. The sequence goes on along the minus strand of CM028366.1, from coordinate 41,434,301 downwards.
AAGTAGTAGGGATTAATACAAGAGCACTAATAACACCAAAATTAATAATAATATTTATCTCTACCTAACTACCAAACAACCCTACATCTCATATTAATATCTTCTACTTTTAATTTTTCAAATCTTCTCAATTTAGGATCCAAAGTGTCAAAACAACTTTCCTAAATTTTTTATTTTTTAAAACGTACCAAAAATATGTGGCAATAGGCTATTGGTTAGTTTGATTTCAATTTGAATTTGATTAGTTGAATGCTTGAATTTAATAGATATGAACCGATCAGTAGAGCCAATTAATGCGCACCTCCCCGGCTTCTCCAACTTTCCATATTCCATGGAAAGATTTCTCCATTAGGTTAAAAATACAATTAGTCTGTCGAGTTTCTTGATGAGTAGAATTTGCCACAGATATCACTTGTCACCGGCCCAAGCTTCATGCAAGTCTCAAAGTTGCTTCTTCCAAACGAAAACGAAAAAAAGAGAAATTAAGATTGAAAGAAGAGATGGAAGGCAGAAAATGGGAAGAATTACCCATGGACTGTTTGGTGGATATTTTAGGAAGAGTGGGAGTGGGATCGCTGCTAGTCGACGTTCCCTTCGTTTGCAAGTCATGGTACAAAGCAACTCTAAATCCTCTTTGCTGGAAAGAACTTGACTTTCCCGATATATCGAGTTACTTGTGCTTAAGTGGCCTCCCTTTCATCATTCGATTTAGTATCCAATACGGACTTTGGGGGGAAATTTGTACGACAAAATTCCTAAAGGTCGTAGTTGATCGTAGTGCTGGTTATGCAACGATGGTTAAGCTGCCACCTTGTTATACAGAAGAAGCGCTCACTTATGTTGCTGAGAAGTAAGTTCAGCTTCACTATTTACTCTATTTTTTCTTTTTATTTAATTACTAACTTTGCATGTGATATTGTTGAAGATATTATCTCTTTTAAGCCCAAGATGCCTATTTGATTTGTTAGTTATTTGTAAGCCCATTTGGGCCTTAAATTTAAATGTTTTGTTTCTTTTGTAATAGTAGCACTAGAAAACATTAAATAACAACTTATGTTCTCTCCCACGCTGTCTCTCTACTTTACTACTCACAACTGCAAAAGTCTCGTTCCTGTCACGCCTCCGGCCACTACCGTTAATGGTGGTGGTTCGGTATATTTCCAATACAGAAAATTAATATATATATATATATAATATATATTTTTATATATGGCGCTATTAATTTACAATTTATTATTTTTATTTGTAGATGTCCTGCTTTGAAGAAGTTGGTGCTCCATTCTGAAAAACCATCATCTATGTCAGTCCTATCATTTGTTATTGGCAAATTTAAAAATTTGGAATCGCTTGAAATTAAGAGTAGTTTTCTATTTAAAGATATTGTAACCAAAATTGGTGCTCACTGTGCGAATTTTGTTGCCTTAAGCTTGGTTAAAGTATCCGATGCCTTTAGTTCGGCTGTAGATGCCTTAAGTTTTGCAGCAGAATCCAAGCGCGAAGAAGAAATAATGGCCATATGTTTGTCTAAGATTAAGAGGGAGGTGTATATTGGCGAAGAAGAAGTAATGGCCATAGTTACGTGTTTGCCCAAAATTAAGTGTTTAGCTTTGAGAGGGATATCGATTAAAAGGGAGAACCTGATCAAACTTTTGAAGGGCTGCGTGGGACTTGTGCATTTGGATGTTCGTCTTTGCCGAGGTTTTGATGAAGACGATGATGAACTATTGAAGCTTGCTTCCAGTATCCGTACATTTAAATGTTCTGGTTCAGTGTTTGATCATGCATTCTGTGATGACGATAACCATTATGATTATTATTCCTCTGACTGAGTAATGGTTTAGTGTTAAGGTTAGACATTGTTGCCTTGCTTTATTTTTTTGATTGAGAAAAACTTTTGAGGACTAAGCTTTTGTCTTAATTATTCGGCTAATATTGATTTACTGGAGTTTTTGCTGTCCTTTTCTTTTCATTTTAGATGAAGCTTGATGCTCAAAATTAGATATGATGCCCCGAATGAGTTTGCCAGTGTCTGGAAGATATTTTATAGTCTCAAAGCACCACGTAATATTTTTAAATGGTGTGTTACGATCAATAGTAATAAAATATAGTGTAAAAGTGGTACGAAGTTGATCTCATTTTTTAAATCACTTTTACACTTTAATATTAGGTTATTAGTTGTAGTGCATCACATAAGCATTTTATATGAAATTCACTTTTATGTTGGAATTTTGGTCTTCCACCAGGAAATTACAACCATCTGTGAAATAGAAACTTACAATGTCGATGCAAAGCCATATTTTTCATTTATATATATTAGCAATTTTGTCTCGAAAACTACTCTAGTGACATCAAAACTTATGTCTGAGTATGTCTTCGTGACAAAAAAAAATTATATTTAAGTTTTTAAAAATATGTCTTTGGAAGACATGTCAATCCGTTAGCTACAATCAAAATATTTAATTACTAATCTCTCTAATACCAATAGCAACATTTAGAATAGATAATTTTTAAAATCAAATTCAATAACTCAACAAAATAATAATAACCAATGACCCAAATAAATCAATAATATATCAATCAATATTAACAAGTTAGCATTTACGGTTTCCTATGCTTTGGAATTAACGTTAAACCTCAGAACTCTCAATTGCCATATATATATATATATATATATATATATATGTGTGTGTGTATATATATATATGTATATATATACATATACATACATACATATATATATATATATATATATGTATGTGTGTGTGTGTTTATATATACAAATTCCAAAAGAAAAAAGATAAGAAGAATTACCAGGGAACTGTTTGGTGGATGTCTTTGGAAGAGTGGGGATGAAATCGCTGCTAGTCGGCGTTCCCTTCGTTTGCAAGTCATGGTACAAGGCGACTCTTAGTTATGCCACAATGGTTAAGCTGTCATGGTAAAAAATAACATAGATGATAAACCACACCCCCCAGAAATGCTAAATCACACCCCCCTCCCTTGAGAAAAGACTCTTTTGCCCCCTAATTCAATTAAAAAAAAAAAAAAAAGACCCCCAACAGTGGGCGGTCCTATTGAAGAAGACTCTTAGGAGTGGGCGGTCTCTTGGAGGAAGACTCCTAACAGTGGGCGGTCCTCATGAAATTCCGTTAAAAAGTTAACGATTTCGTTAACTTTTTAATGAAAATGTTAACTTTAATTTTCTAAAGTTAATATTTCCATTAAAACGTTAACGGAATCGTTAAATTTTTAACGGAACTTCATGAGGACCGCCCACTGTTGGGAGTCTTCCTCCAAGAGACCGCCCACTCTTGGGAGTCTTCTTCATTAGGACCGCCCACTGTTGGGGGTCTTTTTTTTTTTTTTTCCGTTAATTTTTTAACGGAATCCATGAGGACCGCCCACTGTTGGGAGTCTTCCTCCAAGAAGACCGCCCACTGCTAGGAGTCTTGCCATTTTTCTTTTTTCTTTTTTTTTCATTAAAAACATGGGCAAAATAGTAAATTTGCCCGGGAGATGTCATTTAGTATTTTTGGGGGGTGTGGTTTAGCAGGTCTCAAAAATAATCGATACATCTTAATTCCAAATGCGTTGCAAATCAAAGTATGCGTCGCAAAGCATAGTTTTGTATTAAAAAATATATTTTTATAGCATCGTAATGCATGAATTTTATTTTTGATGCATCATGTTATATTGAATTAATCGACATTTCAATAATATGCATTAAAATGTACATCGCAATGCATATTATTGTGCTAAAAAGTACTCCTAGAGTTGTACTAAAAAGTACTCCCAGAGAAAGTAATTGCGACTTATTATACTATTTTATAGGATCGCGATGCATCGCAATTCCAAAACTTCTAGAGATAGTAAATGCATCGTAATTCAAATTTTATGCAATGCGATGCATAAATTAATGCATTACAATTCAAAATTGATGCAACGTGATGCAAGTTTTGTGTATCTTCTGAAATAAATGTTGCATTGGGTGCGTTCTCTGCAATATTATCTCTATGTTTGCTTTCTTTATTCTTCCCGTTCGTCAAAGCATTATCAGTTTAAAAAACATCAACAATTATAATGCAAATTGATAAGATATTGGCCAATGACATTATGTTTTTGAAATCTTCTTCATTGGTTACAGTGTATTTTAAAGTACAATTATCTGATTAAAAATTGCAATATTTACCTCTAATGGATTCGATCAAATCAGATAAACAAAACAAAAATTCTCTGAAACTTTCAAAACAATTGTATCTCCTCTGAATTCGATTTTTCAGTAAATCCATTGATTTCGATTTTCCAATGAATCCATTGATTTTGATTTTCCAATGAATCCATTAATTTTGATTTTGAAGTGAATTCGGTCACGGCAACTTGAAGAAAGTTAAAAAAATGAAATCGAATTAGCAGAAGATCCATTGTGATATGGAAGGAAATTTTGGTAAATAAATCGCAATAGAAGGGAAGGCACGATTTATAGGAGTAAATCAAGAAAAACGATGCTTAAAAACATGCCTTAAATTGTTACGGTGACAATTTTGGAACAATTGACCAATTTATCAACTAAACTACATTTTACCGGTTGGAAATAACTATCTAGGTATAAAGCGGTTGAAAATTTTACAAAAGGTAGTGACCCGCAATTGTTCCATTCTTTTATGGAATAATTGTGGACCGGTACCTTTCTTAGGATTTTCAACCGCTTTAGTCCACCATAATTATTTTCAACCGTTTAATTTTATTTTAAATAATAAATTAGCAAATTGTTTAAAACTGCCCCGTAACAACTTAAAACACGTTTTAAGTTATTTATTCATTGATTTACTGCTTTAAATCTCGACTTTCCTTCCATTATGATTTTTGACCCTTATTAAATATCCTTAATATTTTTCTATCATTAATTAAATCTCAAGCTGTGTTTTTTAATTATTTAGTTTGTTAATTTGACATTTTTCTCACATTAAGAAATATATTACTTGAATGTCAACCTTATTTATAGTGAACAAATATCCTTAATTAAGTCTCAAGTTCATTGTATACAATTAATCTATTTTGTATAGTCCAAGTTCATTGTATACAATTAGTCTTACTTTCATTTAGATGGAGTAAAGGAAAGTAATAATGTAACAATTTGACTAATTTTAATGCATCGCAAATATAATGTTGTTCATCGCGATGCACAAAAATAATAATATTTATGCATTGCGATACAACAATTTGTGCATCGTGATTCATCAATTTTGGAACGGGCGTAAAGACCAAAATTATAGGTATGGCGCTCATTTTGAACTGTTAAAGAAATTTTATGCATCGCGATGCACACCTTTTGTGCATCGCGATGTATTGCGATATATAGCGTGTCGTCCGTGTTTTTTAAAGATGACATTTCGCAACAAAAAGTAGCTGCCCGAATTTCGCCCTTCTTCTATTCAGTTGGTTTCCCAAAAAGCCCAAACGAGTTGGGTGCCAGTTAGCTCAAACGACGAGAAGATAACTGAATCCTAGACAATTTGTGTTTGTCAAGAAAATATGAACCTGCTTTGATTTTAAGAATATGGAGTACTAAATGTTGTTTGAAAATTAATAGGTAAAATCTTAGAAAAGATTGTTTTACGATATTTTTTGTAAAATAAATTTTTCTGACCCGATTTATCGTGTGTTGGTCGGCTGAGCTGAGAGTGTGTTGGTCGGCTGAACTGAAAGAGTAGATCTCCATCTAACGAATTATGATCCGTAAGAAAGTCTCACAAAAAATCTACTCAAATTAATATTTTGTATTATATTATCGATAAATTTATTTATTATATGTAAATTTGTTAGTAATTTCCAGGATAGCAACAAATGCCGAATCGTGGAGGACTAGAACTATCTCTAGCAAAGCTTCACTGACTGATTGACAGTGCCTCAATTTGACTCATTTTATGTTAGGCAGCAGTTGGTAGATCAATTTAGAATATTAAAAAACTAACCAGAAATTAAGAAGTACGTATTACATATTTTAATTAGCTTCGATTGGACCTTCCATTAACGAATTAATTACTATATTAGAGCCCGTTTGTTCGTACGTTTTGCCTAAAATGTAGTTTATTTTTTAACTTAGTGTTTCAATGCTACGATAGAATAACTGCGTATTCTGCGTTTTAAAACACTGAAATTCCTAGCTTTTTCCTAAAACGTAGATTTTAAAACGAGTAGGGAATAAAAAGTTGCGTTTTGCCATAATATTTCAAACGTAATTATAAAGAAAAAAGTCGCGTTTTAAATAATTTGCGCTTTAGAAATGCTGCGTTTTTAAAATGCTATACCTAACGGGCTCTTAGAGTCCGTTTGGTACAGCGTTTACAAAACGCAGTGTTTTAAAAACGCAGCGTTTTAAAAAATGCAGTGTTTTAAAAACGGAGGTCTTTCCTTATAAATACGTCTCACTTCAATACGCAGTTTTTTTTTCCTAGGAGCGTTTTAAAACCCGCTTTGGGAAAAGTGGAATTCCAAATGCTTTAAAACGCAGCTGCGTTTTGAAAACGCTGCGTTTTCTGCCGCAGTATTGAAACACATTTTTTGCAAATAAGCTGCGTTTTATCCCTGTGTTTTGGCCAAAACGCTCGACCAAACGGGCTCTTAGTCTCAAAATAAAAATAAAAAATAAAGCCTTTGACATGCCAAATTTTCATTCCGTTTGACAAATTGCAGTTACTGGTCCAAAATGGATACCTTAATTAGGTTCTAATATCCAGCAAAAATAAAAATTTATTTTTTACAAATTGATCAATAATTCTTTTAATATCGAGACGATTGCGCAATTTTATACAAATTGATCTTATTTAATGTCAAGACGATTGCGCAATTTTATTTTTAGATCATAATTCATTCAAAGAAAAATAATTTATAAAATTTCAGTTCATGATCGATGATTCCAAGAATATTTTCAACGCATCATGTTTGAGAAACCATATATGACCAATTCAATACTAACATTTATCGTCCCCCGGGGCATAGCCGAGTGGTAAAAGGAGGGGGACACAAGATTTTGGAGGCATGCAGCGTGGGTTCGATTCTTGGTGTAAGCAATTTGCTTTCTTCGAGGTGGACTTGTGATATTAGTTGACATTCTCAAATCGTATCATTCGGCACTTCCCACGATTCCCCAGATTTGATCATTCGGCACTTCCCACGATTTCCGGTAGTAGCAATGAGGGACGAACTACTACCCCAACTTCCCACGATTCCCGATTTGATCATTCGGGCACTTCCCACGATTTCCTAGTAGCAATGAGGACGAACTACTACCCCAATTCCCAGATTTGATCATTCGACTTCCACGATTTCCCTGGTAGTAGCAATGAGGGACGAACTACTACCCCAGGATTCAAACCTGGTTAAAAAAAAAAAATGCTAACATTTATCAAAGACCGAATATTTATGGAAAAATGAAACATAAAAATGAAATTAAAAGTTCTATACGACACACCCCTATTTACGATTTTGTTTCTGCAACTTTTGAATTTTGTGTACAAAAATGCTAGCTAATTATTCAAAGGCAGGCAATCGACAAAAATAAATATTATTCAATCGGGTTTCTACTTTATTAAAACGTATTTGGTTTGAACTAAAATGAGAAAGGAAGATAAAAAGATCAATGGCTGCGCAGCAACAGCACAAAAGGGTTAATGATTGTGTGACTAAAAAGCAAGAAGGAACTCAAAACATAGAACAAGATAAACATATCTTGGAAAGTTTTTTGTTAAGGTACATAAGAACCTAATCTAAAAGCCTGTTTGTTAGGGTCCCATTAACTTTTTTATGTTTTCCAAATTATTTTCAAAAATGATGTCTTGCATGTTGTTTCCCATTACAAGTTTACGTACAAACTCCATAATATATATATATATATATATAGTTGTTTTGTGATGTTGGATCTTTTTTAGGCATGTATATACATGCATGTTCTCTTCTAAGCTGCAGATTGTATATATATAAAATTATTTTACTAACTTTAACCCTACTAGGTTAATTTGGAACTGAAGAGAGTCGTATTTGAAGTTTTAAGGCTGTTATATATTGATATTTCAACCTTATATATGTTTTAGAATTACAACTACTAAACAAAGCATATAAAGTTTTTTTATGCACATAGAATCAGCCATAAATACCTGACTATACACCTCAAATGCGCATATTTAGATTAGATGAGATTGGATTTAACAGTCCTGTAAAAAAGTAGAAGACACAGCTAGAGAAAGAATATGATTTGAAAGAGGAAAACTACGACATGTCTGAATTCTATCTGGCATTCTTTCCAATTTCACTCTTGTCATAATGTATAATAATGATCTAATTTGCCATGAAACATGCGAGAGCGATTGAAAGAAAGATGGAAAAAAAAAAAAAAAGTAATGCATGCTAGAACCATTTGATGAATATTCAATTTTATGCACTAAATGATGTGGCAATCTACGTGTCATCTAGTTTGATTCACTTTTTAACTTATAATAGAGTCTATAAGATGACACATAGGATGCTACATCATTTAGCCTATAGCATTGAAAAGATAAAATAAAAATTCTAGAAATCTAGAGAGTAAGAAGAAGTTATCAGCATGATGATGTAAAAATGATACATAAATTGAGTTAATATATGTATCTTTTCGATTAAACATGTTAATAAAAGTCTAATTCGCTCGTGACAACTTTAGTCCTCCAAAGACTCTTTAAAACTACAAGAAAGATATGTGAAAGTGGAGAGGAAAAATAAGGGATATGAGAATAAGGGGGAAAAAAAAAAGTAATACTAGAGCCACACAAAAAGAAAAAAAAATTACAAAATTATGGTCACAAATACACTGTTGACATTTATTGATATGTTTACTCACCATTTAGTACCAGGATCCATATATTACATACTCAATTATCAGCTGTCAAATAATTTTGTGACCAAATTTTTTATGACTTTTTTTGCAACCCAAACATTACTCAAAAAGAAAAACGTTAGTAGAGCAAGTACTGCACATAATAGGCCAAAAACATATTAGGAGAGAAAAAAAATTGAAGAGTTGTGCGATAGCAGAAGCAAAGAAACAAACAATTGAGCAAAAAACAATTATCAAGCAATTGAGAATTGGAAGAAAGAGAGAATTTGAGGTTTTAAAACTGTTGTATATTGATATTTCAACATTTTACACGCTTTAGGATTACAACTTATACAGAGGATACAAGACCTAGCCCTAATTATACACAAACGACGAAACTCAAAAAAACAAGTGGTGCAACGCGGCGCGCTCGCGCCATCTCCAGAATATGTATCGCAACTCTGCGCGCCCACCTAGAGCGACCGCGCCTCCATGTAGTGCTTTCCTCGCACGATACCCACAGTCCGTACCCCAAGTCCTACATTCTAACAAAGAGAAATTAATTTTGAAAGATAAAAAAGAAAAATGAGAAAGAAATTATAAATTATTGCATAAGCATTGCATGTGTCACAACAATCAGTTCTAATTAAGTGCTCGAGAGAATACTATTGCGTCAATTCCAAAGTCAATTTAATTGGCTAACTTTTTCATCGATACCTAGCTAATAAACTTGATCACGCCAAAATGGTTTGATAACCACGTCGGATTCCACATATGTCTTTAGTTGACTGGTATGATGTCTTGGCTCTCCAAAGGCAGCTGCTGGGACTTGCTTTGGTGGTATAAATGCCTGTGATCACAAGGAAGCCCCGTTAGGGAAGCCAGACATGGTCCGACTAAGTTGTTCAGTGTGAGAGTATAAGTATACTGGGTATATATGGGTGGCTACTTAGTTAATATGAGCTCTGTGTATGTGTGTTCTTGAGCATTCAACAATGGAGTAAATGCACAATAGTTTGGAGAAGAAACAGTAGATGAAGAGTAGTAAATACAGCTAAGAAGAAGTAATGAAGATGAGCACCATGTATTAATTTATACCAGATGAATGTATGTTGTATGTCAGTCATGTTGCCACGTATCAGCTCGGGATTGGCTGGAAACTGTCCAAATATGGGCGCTGTCAGAGCATTTATGGAGAAGATTTGTCTTCTCATAAGGGACCGAGCGGATCCCCCCAGCCATGTCTTTTGTTGCGCCGCTGGCTGACGTGGACCAATGAGGGGTCAACAACTCTTCCAAAAAATGTGCGGAAGTAGGGTTGCAATAAAAGTGACATTAAATATTGAGTTGGCTTTCCATACGAGGATGAAGATCCTCAGGTCCGAAGTGGGAAGCTTGGGATGGGTCACTACGGGCTTTGTAAAAGGGGTTGCCTGCTTTGAAGTTGGACCCCTAGTTTAGGCCGAAGGTCGGGTGATCCCTATACCGTGCTTGGACTAAAGTGCGTAACTTGTTGCCTGGTTCCCCGGGATTCCTCGAGGAAGCCTCCGAGGAGGAGGTAAAACGTAGCTTTCAGGTTCCAAGTCACCTTGACACGTGTGTGGGCTCATGCCACGTGGAGACGTAATTTATTGGGTCTTATCGAAACTATTCTTTAGCTTTTTTAACAAAAATAAAACTGCAAGCTATACTAAAATAAACATAAATTACGCTTGTTATAATTTAAAGAAGAAAGTAAACTCATCTTAAATTTATTTTAAAATAAAGTGAAGTAATTTGAAAAGTTAAAATCAAATGGTAAGAGAACTTGATAAAATCAATCTCACGTGGGAAACGCAAGAATTCATGTTTTGATTTTTCTTCCATACATTGCATATTATTATTATCACATTTTGGAAAACAAATAATTCAATTTCTATAAAAGGTAGAAAAGGCTATATATATATATATATCAACCAAAAAGAGAAAACGCGTTTGAGGCCATAATAATTACTTACTACTTTCCAAACTATACATACAAATCGCACGTGTGACTGTTTTTATGAGGAAGAAACTTTGCCAGTGAAAGGGGGCCATTTTACGCAAACATTAGAAGGGATCCTTATCTTCGTGTCGGAGGATTATTGCTAGAAACAATTGACCAATTTAAAGGTGAAATTATGTTATCTACAGTGCAATTATAGTATAAGGCGAAAGAGACAAAATAAAAGGTGTCCTCTTGTCTCTCCATCAGTTTTAAAAATCTCACACTTCAATTTTTTTTATATATTATTTCAAATTTAGCATTTAGGTGGTGATTTATGTAGACTAATTACATACATCTTGAACTATTTCACATTTCAGATTGTCTTGTCAGAATGCAACGGAGGAGGAGCTCTTAATGAAATTTCTTCTCGAGTCAATCTTCTTAGTCTTTATTGGCTCAAAGATCTTGATTTTATTGTTTTGTTCTATGGCCGGATCTGGATCCATTGGTGCTTTTTGACACTGTATTTTTTTTTTTTTTATAAGATGTCTCATAGACCTTACATATTACATAGTATGATAATTCATTAGATATCATCAATCTTCTTTTTCTTTCTTTCTTTCTGTCGCCCTTCTAGTTATCCAAATCCTTATTTTCTTTTCTTTATTTCTCTTCACAACTTCGAATCAATTTTTTTTGTTTTTCTTTATCTCAAAAGATTTATAAATTCTCACCCACATTCCTCAAAATTTATGAATTGAACAACTTTCAATAGCGATTTCAGCACAGGCGAGGAGATTTTCTGTAGATTGTTCTCAAGAGGAGCCTGTTCACTTTCTCCCTTTGGAATTCTTATGGTCGGTGACTGTTTGGTGGCTAAGGTTCCATGGACATTGGAGAGTGGTGGATTTGAGAGGACTGTGAGAGTTGATGGAGTGGAGATCATAGACTTCTTTGACTGGGTATGATAATTAAAAGAAAACAACAACAAAAAAAAAAAAAAACGATTGAAGAAGAAAGAGAAAAAGAAATTTAAAAAAAATAAAAGGGAAATAAGGTAAGATCTAGTCATTTACCTATTATTTTCTTTTGGGATATTTTCATATATGTACTAGGTGGGCCCATAACAGAATGTATGTGAAATGATGTAAATGTTGCATGTGTGAGATGCACATGTTAATTTTCCTTAGTATTTTAAAATTTTGATTCGTATGAAAAATTGCATTTGGTGGATTCTAGGAAGGGGGGATTAAGCTTATTTTGGCCTAGTTAATAATTACTCTTTCTGTTTCAAAAAAAAAAAAACAAGTTTACTATTTAATTTTAAAATTATACGTATTAGTATCATATTGTCACATGAAGTATTTGAAAAATCAATTTAGAGAAAATCATAGCTGTAAAAGCATCGTGACCCATGAGCTCCGTACTAAATAGTGATCTTAAAGGGTTTTGGTTTGGGTGCGTAATACTTGTGGCAAAAAAAAATTATAAAATTTTTGTTATTAGTTTTTGATTAATTTTTTTTATTAGTTAGTGACTGGTCTATAAATTATATAATTAATAATAAAAATTTTATTAAATTTTTTTTTTTTTTGACTTTTTGTGCCATAGCATTACTCTTCTGGTTTAGTGATAAACTATAGATTGGTGAGGTGCATGCGCTGCGTGAAAAGGCAAGCTAGAACTATGACTGGGTCCCACAGAGCTCCTTAGTGACATTGGTGTAGACACTTCATTAGGCTTGTAGGTGTACATCTTTTGAAACATGTCTACAAATGATAATGACAAAATTATATTATTCCGTCGTTCCTAAATTATTGTTTTATTTTTATTTTTCGTTCATTTAAAAAATATTATATTATTTGTATATTTTTCTTTTTAGAAAAATATTTTCATCATTTTGCCGAATTTAAATTATTCAAATATGATTGGAGAATATATTATTATTTTAAATTTCAAAAAGATATCATTATCATCTTACTCATATTCATAAGGGTAAAAATGAAAAAGTGCAATAATACAAATATTAATAATTAATTTAATTATTTTTTTCTTAAAAATCAAACAAGATAATAATTTAGGAGCGGATGAAGTATTTTGTTTTGCACGGAGTATAACTTTTTATCGTTACTCTACTTTCTGGAAACTTTTTTCTTTGTTTAAGAATAATTAAAAAGGGTCTTTATATACATAACATGTGCAAGGAGAATGTATCATGTATAACTTTGTATTGTAATAGAATTATATATGTATGTATCACATTGACATATACCACTCCCCGTCTCAAAAAAAATTATTTTATATATTTGTTTATTTGCCACAAGAAAACAGTTTCATTTTTAAAAAATATTATTAATAATAAGTATAATTTAAATAATTACAAACAAGTAAAGCTACAATCCTAAGAAATTTGACTTGTCATATGAAATTATTATTTTAAGACAAAGAAAGTATTTTGTTTTAGACATTTTCTTTGGTATTTATATTATCATAATTCATGACAAAGATTATAAGAAAGAATGCATATAAAATACTACCTCCGTTCCATTCACAAATTTTCATATTTGAAAAGTCTAATAATTAAAAAATATATAAGTGTTAATAGAATTGGTTATATCACATATGGAGGGTGAAATTGAAAAGTTTTTTTTAGATTATATGAAAGTGAACTCTTTAAGCAAAAGATTTCAAAATTTTTTTTTTTCATGGTATCCTAAAAGGGGTGTGGGAAAGGATCGAACCTAAAATCACACACTTTGTAAATTCTAAGCTCTACCACTGAATCACCACTTAAGAACAAATTTCTCAAAATAAAATAGTGTACTCTTTGCATGAAACGGAGAAAGTAATATATGCGGAGCCGGAGCATATAAATAGAAATAAACAGAAAGAGATATATAAGGAAAGAAGAGTCAGAAGAATTAACGTACGGTCAATGACCGGATTGTAAGGGAACCCAAGAAACATCAACATTGATAAACAATATTAATTAGGTGACCAGAAAGTTGTATTTAGATTCAATTGTGGGCACACAAAATAGACTAAAAACAATGACGACATTTCATTTCTCTTCGATCTAATAATTTCTTTCAATATCAAACTAAACATAAAATTTATCCTTTGCTCTCACTTCAACTTTATTCCTAATTTACATCGTTAATATTTTTTTGTTCTCCTTCTCAAATAGTGCACTTAGCCTAGAGTTAGGAGATATTACAATGAGACTAGCAAAATGTTTGGCCCGCCCGCCCCGTGGTGTACGATTATGCCCACAACGAATCTGTCCATAACGTTCCTGAAATGTTATCGTCGAACGAGATCGGGTTATTATAATTACTCTGAAAACTGTGAGGGCTACTATCCGAAAAGTCGTTGAAAGATTGTGGTGGAGAGGATTGTGGTGATTTTGCGATTTCCATATAAATCATGGTCATAAGGTTCGCTTGTTGGCATTGCATGTTGACTACTTCGGCTTGTGCTTTTGCTAATTGCGCTTGAAGTTGATTTACTTGGTTTTGAAGCTGGCTAATTGCTCCTGCACATCCATAGACAGGGTCTCTGAGCCTCGCATTAGCCTCGTATACCATGCTACTCACCGCATCGGCTCTTTGGGGCTCCGGCAGTTCCTGAAAATTATTCAAATGCATATATATCATGCATCTTTTAAAGTAAATGTAACGTGATAGTAAAGCGTTGACTAGATATATAAACAGGAGATATAATTAATCAAAGATCAAAAATATATTCTCGTTATTTTGTATTGACTTGACATATAAACAAGAGATATAATCAAAGATCAGAAATATATTCTCGTTGTTTTGTGTTGACTTGACATATAAACAAGAGATATAATCAAAGATCAGAAATATATTCTCGTTGTTTTGCATTGACTTGACATATAAATAAGAGATATAATCAAAGATCAAAATTTTATTCTTATCATTTTTAATGTTAATTTAGAAAAATTGAGCGGTACACCAAAGAATCAAAGTAAACAAGTGTGAAATATACATGCCATGATCCTCTAGGTTTAGGGGTTTAATTTAATTCTATATATTTTGGTGAAGATTAAATAATTTTGAAAAAGAAATCTTATGTACAAAAGTCATAGGGATGTTAAAGGAAAGTAAAAGATAAGGTCAAAAAGAACCCAACTCAAGTACAAACTGGGTGGTTATATGACTATGAGAGTCACCAAGTGGCAGGTTTCTTTCTATTCCTTAACTTGACTGTCAATCTAGTTGATTAGCTGACTTTTAAGAAAATAATAACAATAATAAAATTCGAGGACCATTTAGTTACTTAACAAATTAAGTAGGGCAATCTGGTAATTTTAAATTTTTGTTTACGAGTTTTGTGTGAACGACTCTATAACTTTTGAAAACCCACAAACTCCATATTTATACTAAAATGGCCCCCATGTGCATTTACAGTCGCACCAAGAGAAAAAATGTTTTTGGCTAAATGTGTTTACACTACTCCTTTCACTATCAATCTCTTAAAAACTCTCCACTCTAGCCTCTGCACATGCTGCACGTACGTTGTACCGCAAGCTCTAACACTTGTACATTGCTCCAATGAATGTCCATGAATGTCCACAAGAGAGAGAGAGAGAGAGAGAGAGGAATTATAAGCTCAATTTGCTGACCTCTAACTTACATGACTAAACTAATTATCCTTCTTTGTTTCTAACAACACTAATCTTATTAACAAGTTGGACTAAGGTTATAGCTTGTATTGCACCAAAAAGTCAAAGTGTTCAAGCTACATAAGAGGCAACTTAAAATTAAAATTTTCGATTAGATCACTTAGATGAACTAATTATAAATATCGGCTTAGCTCCGTGATGATATATGTACCTGCAAGAACTTGATTATGTTGCTAGCACCAAAGACACGATGAGCAGTCGTAAACTTGAGTGGGTCATTGGGAGGAAAGTAGGGTGCCAATACACATTTTTCGGCACATCTCCGCCTTAATATCTTACAAGCTGCACAGGGAGTAACAACCACCGTTGCCGCTGCCGGAGCAGTCGGACAAGGTGAAGATGTTGAAGAATGTGGTGGTGTTGTGTCACAGCCCTCCATCTATTTCTCTCTTTGTGTGTGTGTATGTGTGTGTGTGAGATAGAAGGAGGGAGGAACCGAACTAGGATAGTATAAGGTTTTGTGGGGGATGGATCTAAAAGGGTTGTACAAAATGAAGTTATATATAGGCACTTAGGCAGAGTGAGACCAGGGTAGGTGACGTAGATGGAATGGACATATGACGTCAT
This sequence comes from Platycodon grandiflorus, assembly GCA_016624345.1. NCBI lineage: Eukaryota > Viridiplantae > Streptophyta > Magnoliopsida > Asterales > Campanulaceae > Platycodon > Platycodon grandiflorus. Next base: position 41,418,212 of record CM028366.1, on the reverse strand, counting down.
CTATATTGAAATTTATTAAAGTAATAAGGGCTGCGGTGATTTTTCAATTTCAGTTTTCTTAAATTAGTTAGGTCCATATTAATCTATTATTATAATTTGAATGTTACAAACTTATAGACTAAATTGAAATTGATTATTATGTTCTTTTTCGATCTATCTTTGTCCTAATATGAGAGATTAAGCCGTACACAACGCTTTGATTTTTTTTATTTTTTTTTTAACACACAACGCTTTGATTTTGGAGCCACAACATGGGGTATATGATGCACGGTTTGTGTAATCGTTACTTCTTGCTAAAAATGTATTTTTGAAAATTTAAATATTTTGGTAAGGAATATGATAGGAGTACAAATTTTTCATACAAATTTAGGGGCTAAGATATAATTAGCCCCTAATATATCCACCAAATCTCACTTTCTACTTTTGATCCAAATTTGTTTCAAAGTTACACTTTATGTTGAGACGTTAAAAATATTCTTAACGGAAGTTGATACGTAAAAGTTATATGAGGGTTATTTTGGTCGTTTTAAAAGCCTATTACCAAAATGTTGTGAAATGTCAAGTAGCGGTAGAATAGTTAGAGGGATTTCTTGTCAAGTAAATTTCAAATCGGATCCTCTATTCGAAAATGGCGTTCCATCTTCTATTCCAATCGTTGGATGTGTGCCACATGTGTATAAAAAATTACGGGGTAATTAATGTTGTTTATTCACATGCACATGTGGCGCACATCCAACGGTTGGAATAGGAGATGAAACACCATTTTAGAGTAGAGGATCCGATCTAGGTATTTTTGATCGGCCGGATAATTTGTTAACCCGATGCAGAATAGAGGGATTTGCTATAAGTTACTATTAAAAAATTGTGAACTGAAGTTGAAGGGAGTACATTGTTACTATTCATAGTTGAAGGGGTAAAAATTAAAATTCAAATCAAAGGGATAATTGACAGGATAATACTCTCAGGAAAATAGCCTATTATTTTATTTTGAGATATTTCACATAAAGAGTTCATTTTTTAAAATTATGTCTTTCAATCTTATAAATTTATAATTTTACACTTCACATTTGGTATGAACATATTAACTATAGTCAAGTATTTTTGAAATTATGACCAATTCTAATAATATTTATATATCTCTTAATTATTAAATTTTTCAAACGTAAACTCTTAGGTGAAAAGGAGAAAGTCATTTCAGGCAAAGAGTTTATTAATTTATTTTGAGATGTTTCACTTAAATAATTCACTTTCAAAAATTGTGCCTAAAATTTTTGTAACTTTTTAGCTTTACACTTCACATGTTATATTAATTGTTAACTATGCGTAAGCATTTTGTAATTATAATAAATTTTAATGATATTTAAGTATTCCCAAATTATTAGATATTTTTAAATGCACTCTTTGGGTGAAGGAGAGAGAAAGAGAAATAGTACATAAGCCTGCAGACGATGAAAACGAAAGTTCCCTCCAAATTTCTTGGGGTTGGGGCCTAAAAGTCACCGCGAGTAGCCAAAAAAAAAAAATGGAAGAAAAAAAAATACATTATGGAAAAAGAAGTAAGAAATTATTCAAACTAAAGAAAAGAAAAACAAAGATCATTATCACTAGTAACGAAACCAGTCAGCTAAGGAGAAATTGAGTATATCTACTAATGGAAGAGAGAGAGAGAGAGAGTGAAACAGACAAGTACAGTTTTTGATTTAATAATAATAACAATTAAAAAAAAAAAAGCACACAATTCCTCCTACTTTTCCGATGTAGGATATAGGGTGGGTAATGGGAATAATCGAAATAAAAAATTAAAAAATGGTTTGGTTTTGGTATTAGCAGTAACCACCCAATTACCGGAACCGTTACCCGAACCACTTATTTAGTACTAATATAATTTTACCCATATTTTCATACAAGTATTTACTATATAACTTAGGTATATATATGTTAGATTTAAAACACTAAAACTTTCTCATTTATGTGAATCTACCGCTCAGTGCAATTAGTCGTTCACTCCTCTTCATCACTTAATTATTTAATATTTGGTGAATTTGTGGCGTGCACAACTACTTAACTTGACTTTTTAGCTTTTTCGAACATGATTATTATATAGTTTTAAGTATAATTATTATCATTTATCAAGTCTTATGAACTTGATTAAATAATATGTTATTTAAAAGTTCTTTTTGAGTATTTTTTCTAATCATTAAATTATTTTAAGCTAAATTGTCAGTTCAACGAATTACCCGTAGATATTTTCCGATTAACCGTTACCCATGGAGAATGGATATGGGGGGACAAATTGATTACCCGGTGGAGAATAAGGTGGATATGGGGCATAAAATTAAATTTGAAATTGGGGATGGTATTATGTATAACCGCTCCTGAACCGCCCCATTGTCATCCCTAGACATAGTTGCATAATAACTTGTTGATGTTGAGAAGTCGGGGGAAACTTGGATTACTTGTTCTATTCGTTTGCCTACCCTTGAAAGTTCAGCATGTTAAAGAATAAAGTTGCAATTGTTAAGTTAATCTAATGTAGGGTGAATTTGTAACTCAGAGATAAAATATCATTAGAATGTATGTCTCGATTCAAGGCAAATGGTCAATTCCCTGAAGCGAAACGAGCTGATTTAGGGTTAGATCTTGTAACATATACATAAGTTAAAATTCTAAAACATGTATAAAGTTGTGATATTAATATACAGCAGTTTTAAACTCTCAAATACTCTCTCTTCTTCAATTCGCAATTGCTTAATAATTAATTATTGCTCAATTAATTGTTTGGTTACTTCCTCTAATGAACAACATTTTTCATTTAAAATATTGTTTGATCGTGAAATAAAATATAAATCTTTGTTGAGTGGGATGAAGAAAGTAGATATAGGAATGTTGGATAGTCAATGGGTTAGGCACTAAGATAACCACCCGATAATTTTTCATTAGACGATGGGCTCTAAGTGTAAACTTTAGTTTGTTGATTTTGACTTCAAAATTTAAAAATTGGCTCTCTAAACATTTTAACATGAGCTTTGTGGGATTCATAATTATACGGAGTAGTAAAAAATTTAACGTTGGCTCACTACATACTCATGTGGAGTTTCTGTGACCCCACAAAGTCCACATCCGTATATTTAGAAAGTCACTATTAAAATATTTTACAGAAATTATCGATCTAAGTTTATTTATAAGCGCAGTTATAAGTACGATTGTTATATTTACAAATCTGAAAGTATGATGATCAATTAATATTTTTCAACTAGTACAAAGGTTACAAAAAAGTAGTTTATTTCAAATTAACTTGAGTTGAGTGGTTTTCATAAAACTATTAAACCATGTACTAAATAGCTAGTATAGATTTTTTGTATTACTATCAACACTTCAGTTTTTAACTACAATACTTTATTTATTTTACATAAATATAACATTTTGCATTGTAGAGTATTGCAGTTAAAAAGTGAAGTACTAATAACAATTAGAGATGTAAAATGGACTGGCCCTAGCAGTTTTGAACCGGCCTTAACAGACCACAGACTAAACAGTTCAATTTTTTTATCCGCTAATATTGCGGACTTAACCCTAACTATATGAGGCTTCAGGCTAAACAGGACAATATTAGATCATGACTAAATTTTTTAGATAATTATAAATTTATATTTAAAATTTAAAATCAACACAATTCAAATTAAGAAGAGTCGTAGAATAAAGAATTAGCGATAAATGACAAATAAAGGTCCGTAAAGGCCGGTTCAAATAAGTAAGAAAATATTTTTTCCTACATGATATATATCATGATCTATTTACAACTTTAGTCAATCATCTTCGTTGAACTTTAAAATAAGTAAGAAAATATTTTTTCCTACATGATATATATCATGATCTATTTACAACTTTAGTCAATCATCTTCGTTGAACTTCTAAATATCACTAAATTTTAAATATTTTCTTAATATTGCGAACTTAACCCTAACTATATGAGGCTTCAGGCTAAACAGGACAATATTAGATCATGACTAAATTTTTTAGATAATTATAAATTTATATTTAAAATTTAAAATCAACACAATTCAAAGAAGAGTCGTAGAACAATATCTTAAGTGATAAATTTTAAAAATTAAATAATAAAAATTAAGTAGTTAACCACTACTACTAAGTACTAATCACTATCATTGAAAAGTCTATGTCCTATTACTATACTATGATTATAACGAATTGAAAACTAACTTAGAAACATTAGTGATATTTAGAAGTTCAACGAAGATGATTGACTAAAGTTGTAAATAGATCATGATATATATCATGTAGGAAAAAATATTTTCTTACTTATTTTAAAGAAGAAAGAATCAGTACACTTTATGTACTATAGTTCTAATTAACTTTAACAAACAAATACACAAATAAGTGATGAAAAGAGAAAATAAAAGCATATCACTTTGAAGATAACTGAATAAATTCATACTTGTTTTATATATATATATATAACTTTAATGCTTAAATTTTGTGAAAATGTAGGTGGTATAGTGGTAAGGATTCAATCAAATAGGTGCGTAGACTTGCTTTCGAGCCGTAGCAATTAATTTTTTGTTTTAATGCTACTTGTCTCTATCATTTCAAAGAAAAAAATTTGAATGCATTAATTAAGCATAGAAATGGTTGAAGTGTAGTGGTAAAAAATTCATTTTGTTGTAGTTGGAGTCTAGGGGTTGAATTCTACAAACTGCAATTTTGGTTCTAATGCATAGCTTTCTCCCAGCCCAGTGGGCCAGCCCGTGGCCCTAACGGTTTAGGCCAAAAACTCGGGTTTTAAACGGTCTAGAAATATTGAGTCATAACCCTAGTGTTGTTCTTTTTTTTTTTTTTTTTTTATTTAAACGGATCGGTCCTAACCTTATTTTGGTTCTAATGCATAGCTTTCTCCTAGCCCAGTGGGCCAGCCCGTGGCCCTAACGGTTTAGGCCAAAAACTCGGGTTTTAAACGGTCTAGAAATATTGAGTCATAACCCTAGTGTTGTTCTTTTTCTTTTTTTTTTTTGATTTAAACGGATCGGTCCTAACCTTATTTTTTCGATTTAAACGGGTCGCCCCCAACCCTCGTTTGCCCTTATTAGTCCTTACTAAACGTTCTAACGAGAAATTATTCGGTCATGACTTTTAGGACTGTGACCTTTTTAACATCTCTAAATTAACAATTCTCCCAGATCACTTATCTTTTAAACATTTTGGTTTTAGCTTTAGGGTGATATAATGTATGTTTACTTTTATGTTCAGTTAAATCAGCAAATGTAAATATTTGTCATTGTAGGCAAAACACATGAGTTAAGAGTGAGGAGTGTCACCACAAATGCCAACAAATGCTAGTATTGTGACATGTCAAAAAAAATGACCAAATTAGATGTGGAAGCCTAGCCTAGCCTAGCCTAGCCTTGCCTTGGTGGGCAAAAGTTGGGTGAGAAGAGCTTGTCACCTCGTTTTGCACATGCTTGTTGAAAAGAGAAACATAGACCCAATCGTAAAGTTTAAATAGTTTGAAATCTCAAAATAGTAAAATGTTATTTCTCGAGACGTAATATTATAAAATTGGTATTTTTATTCCTTCTATGTAGAATAATATTATTAATATCAGCTATGCATTGAGAAAGTATTATATCCAACAAACATGATAGTGACATATATAGCTAGTTTAATAGTATCATTAAGTTCAAATATAGTTTTTTTTTTTTTTTTCATTAGTATTTGATGGGCGTAGTTTTCAACTATTAACCCCCAAGATTTTCCACCTCGTGGAAAAATCCAGTTGATGGTGGAAGTTATTGGACTGCAACTGGAATTTTCTCTCTTACAAGAGTCTTTTGCGTGTGGACTTATGTTAAAGGTAGAAAGAAAATATAACTGTTTTTAACGTAAGGAAAAAAAAAATTTATTATTATTTAATATTTTTGACTTTATCCTCCACACATTGTATAAACATCTTGATTATCTCAAATATTTTTGTAGTTATTATATATATATATATATATATATATATGCATATATGTATGTATGTATCATTAGACATTTCAAACATGAGCTCTTTGGTGGAATGAATGACACTACAAAAAAAATGATGAATTTGTTACGATTTTACTGTCTACGAATTCAGTTTATAGTTAAAAAATTTGATTTAAGTACAAAATATTTACACTTTAGGCGATGAAATGTTTTTCATCGCTAAATGTGGGCCCACAACAACAAAATCAATTTTATTTTTCACCAAATAAGAAAACAAGAATATGGCCGGCAAAATTTTCGCATTGGGCCTAAAAAAGAATTAGCGATAAATGACAAATAAAGGTCCAATTAGGATGCCTCGGCTCATCGCTGGAAAAAACTATTGGGCTACAAAATGTTTCATCGCAGTACACCTTTTCCCCGCACATGCTCTCTTCGCGTCGTTCTTCAAGGGTAAAAGAAAAACGAGACCCACTTTCATGCCTCTCTCTGCTACCATCGTTCCATACTTCCAGTTGCAGCACAGGTACACCCTCTCTCTCCTTTCCCGTCCCTTCCCATCCGCCTCTTGATCTCTCAAGAGTCCGAGACTAGATGCTTTTAGTTCTTCAATTCCTTCCCTCCCCCTCTCTCTCTCTCTCTCTCTCTCTCTCTCTCTCTCTCTCTATATATATATATATATATATATATATATATATATAGCTAGGTAGGTTTTACTTTTGTGATTTAGCATGTCAACTTTGATTTTACGTACTTTTTTTTCAAATTGTAAATTAAGGTGCTCAGTATACCATTCAATTTAGTAAAATACATAAAAAAAATAAAAACACTTCAAACTATTCATAATGTAGCAAAACAAACCCTATCATCAGTCCTCTATTAGAAATATTAAGGAAAGTGCTGATGTAGACTAACCATGTTGTACACGTAAATCAAAATTAGCCTGGTAAAAATTAATTACCTGTGGTTGAAACAATAATTGGCTTTTTCTATCATTCAGTATTTAAAATTTGAATATTTAATTTACATTTTGTCTCTGAATTCTAATTCCATATTTTTCATTTTCTTGGTCTTACCCACTTCATTTAAACATTGTTATGAATAGGGGTAATATTAAGGTATTAAGGCAAAGTGCATGTGCATTTTTAAAGCAGAATTATTACTATAGTGGTAAAACTAGTAGTAAACCTAGCAATGTTGTTAACTTAATCTAATAAACCAATGATTTTTTTCTTCTATTTTTTTTAATAAATCTTTTGTATCACTAGAGAGAGAATTTTAATGAAGGGATAAGTGCACCACTAGTCCTTGTATTATGCGAAAGTCCACCAGCAATCCCTGTACAAAGAAAATGCTCACCACATACCAAAGTATGCATTTTTGGTCCACCGAAAGTCCCTAAATGTGACGCTGTCAATTGAAATGCCGTCAAGTGAACATGTGCTCACTCACGTGCACTAGACCGAGGGAAAATGAGTCTTTTGATTAATTATTCATCCTTTCTCCCTATCCTTCACGTCCTCTCTACATGACAATGAATCGAAACCCTGGGCTCAGATTGCGCTTGGAGAGAGAGGTGGAGGCACGGTGGTTGCTGGCGCAGAAGAAGACGATCGGAAATGGAGATTTGGCCGGAGATGGAGACTGGAGCTGTAACGACCCGAGCCCAAAGCCCGGTCCGCCACGCATAGCCCACACACTGGCCCACTAAGCACCTGGGTCAACTGGCCCACCACAAGCCACCCAAAAGTCCATGGATAGGTTGGTGCCCAGTGGTAGTGGGTGGCCGCTTATAAGGCACACATAAGTCTCACATCTACTCGATGTGAGATATCACAATCTCCTCCACTTGAATCCTTGACATCCTCATCAAGACCCAAAGGAGGTCCAAAGGATCGGCACCCCGAGCGATGTGTTCCAATACATTTCTGGCCGGGACCCGCTCTGATACCATTTGTAACGACCCGAGCCCGAAGCCCGGTCCGCCACGCATAACCTACGTACTGGCCCACTAAGCACTTGGGTCAACTGGCCCACTACAAGCCACCCAAAAGTCCATGGATAGGTTGGTGCCCAGTGGTAGTCGGTGGCCACTTATAACACACACAAATCCCTACATCTACCCGATGTGGGATATCATCGGGTAGATGTGAGACTTATGTGTGCCTTATAAGTGGTCACCCACTACCACTGGGCACCAACATATCCATTATATCAATATTAATAATCAAGTCAATTATTTTTTTAATCCGTATGCCGAGTCAAATAAGACAATAATTAAGGGACGGAAGGAGTATTTTTTATTCCTCCTTTCACCAACGGCAGCTCAAAATTCAAACATTTCTTTTTATCCAATGCAGTACTACAACGGCTCCTTCCTTCTGCCAAAAAAAAAAAAAAAGAACGTTGAAACAAAATGGCTAATTGAAAAAATATATATATTTTAAATGTAATTTTTTCTATAAATAGGATTCTAATTTTTTTTTTCATTACATTCTCTCAAACATATTCATTCTTTCTATACATTCTCATTAAACTACACAAATTATTTATTTCACTTCATTTGTTATGGATAGTAATTACTTTACGAATTTATTGAACTCTTCAAATGTTGAAGAATCTGCAATGCCTGAACTTTGCCAAATTTTCCAGTTCCACCGAATATTCAAGCTCCGCTAAATTTTCAAGCTCCACCAAATTTTCAAAGCCTTCCACATTTGTAAGTTCCTCCAGATATTCAAGGTGCTTCAAATGTTTCAAATTTTTCTTATCTTTCGTATTCTCAATTTCCCATATTACTTTCAAATGTATATTGAGAAAGAATAAAATATTTAGTTGTTGGTTCATGCTATAAAGCTTTTATGAGTTTATATATAGTAAAAAAAATTTATAAAAAAAAAATTATAAACTAATAACGTAGCATAACGTTGTAAAAGGAATAAAACTTTTGATTGATTTATTGTTATCGATGCTCTTGTATAGCCTGCGCATGTCAATGATGAATCCCTCGGCCATTCAACAACCCCCTAACTGGCAATTAATTTGCTTGCTTAAACGTACCTCGAGCTTTCAATTATCTTCATCGACAGAGCTTATCAAAAAAGCATATATAGATGAAAAGTAGATATAAATGTGAAGTGATTTAAATCTAGAAAGAAAACATCAGACGGAAGAAGGTTTTGATTAATGTTTGACTAGCTAAAGTACCATTTATAAGTGCAGCTTGTGTACGACAAAGACCAGGACCAAACAATCTTGACCTTTGACTTTTATAAATGACAGACACCTCAGCATCAAACACCTAAGTTGTAAACCTAATTAATTTCTCTACTTTGGTTTCAGTAACCCCACACCTTACTTGGACCACCCTTAAGGTGTTGCAATTTCCTTGGGTGGGAATGACTGCCATGTTAAACTTATACCGGATTAAGAGCTCGTTTGATGTAACGTTTTTAAAATGGTAATTTATTTAAAATATAAATTATTTAAAATATTGTTTTTTTTATAAATACATTTAAGATACAATTTTTTTTTCTAATAGCATTTTAAAATCTACAAATTAAAAAAAAAAAAAAAAACTATAAATTCTAGTGTTTGAAAACGCAGCTGCATTTAAAAAATGCAGCATTAAAACGTTAAATTGAGAAATAAGCTGTCGCACGACCAAACATGCTCTAATTCATTGAGGTCTAATTTGGAAATATGTATCTCAAAATAAGTAGGTATGTTCTCGGATTCCCAATACATGGGAAGCCTCTAGGTTCATTTAGGTGGAAGGAATAAATATCAAAAGAGAGAATTTTGTCACCCGATATGAGATTCTTAACAACGAGATCATTCACATATTTTCATTCAAGCGTTTGAATGTGAAACATTTTCTTTCTCCTGAAAGAGGCAAGGAATGTTGGATTCCCATCGTACAAGGAAGAAATGGGATACAACATTTTGAGAGAATCTCATTTATGAGTAGAAGAACAAGGTTCTCCTTTCCAATAGTTTGTACCAAACATAAGAATCAAACTCATCGTTAATGGACTTCCCGGGGATCCCAATCCCTTCAATCTTAATTTATGCAACCCTCTGAATCACATTCAAATATTTTTGTGCTTAACATTTACATGTATTTCGGTTTATATTTTTTTGATTGTTGTGAGATTCTGCAAAAGAAGAATAAAATGCAGACTTCAAAAAAGGAAAGAAATGTACATTCCAAAAATGGACGATTCAGTGCAAAGACTCATGTCATTACGGGTAGTCTACAGACTAAAAGCACGTAGCCATATACAAGCGTGATTTTCTCTATCATAAGTTCATAACCCTTCCTCCAACATATCCGCGTGTTTGAGCTCTAAGGATAACTTCTATACTGGCAAGTATGGCCAACTTTTATGAGCTACAAGTGAGAGCGAAACACAATAGTTTCGGGACATTTATTCAAACATGCGATCCAACAATCGTAATATTGGCTTGCACCCATAATTTGTACATATTATCCTAGATTCAAGATCTGCATGATAAGTGACAACTTATTGGTGCTTGATACTAGCTAGCAGCCAACTATTACCCGGTGCGCGTATATCTTTTTCCCTCAATACCCCACTGCATACATAAGCTACTGATATGGATTGATGTGCCCCCGAATTAAAAAGTTTCTATATTTAGATTCTAGTCTCATTTCTGGAACCCAAATTTCCTAGTACTTTGGGGAGTAAATGTCCACACGGGATTTGAGTTTTATTTAATCAATGGGTCTGGCTGTCACTATATAAACCTGTTTCCTACTAAGACCGCTTAAACACCTAGACGACAGTCTCCACTGTTAACTAGAAAATAAACATATACTTATACACATTATTCTAAAGTCTTTTAAAAGCCACTCTTTCCTTATAGTTGATTTTTGTGTATTGTTATTATGACTTATGAGAGACTTAAGAGGCAGCCGAAATCAGTGGACACGGTTTAAATCAGTAGACATATTAAGTTCTAGAAGACGTACACCCTTTACCCCTCCAAACTATTCATTCAGAGACTAAAAACTTGAAGATTTCACAACTAGCAAGTAGTTCTAAAAATTACAGAATGAGAACAAAATGTGAAATCTATTAAGTATGTTCCTTCAAGATAATGGAGAGTAAGATGAGTAGATGGAGACCTGAGAGCTAGTCTCTACTGATTTGGAATGTCTCGGAATGACGAGAAGTAGCCCCGGAATTGATCTTGGGAGTTGCAAAATTTCCTGGGTCAATCATGAATCGACTTCGGTTCATTAATTGCTTGAAAGTCTTCTCAGGCTAGTTGTGCTAGAATAGGTTAACCTGTATTAATGGAAACAAGTGTTAGAAATGATCATTAGCTGTAAACATTCTATGAGAAAGTAGTTTTTAATTATTTCAAGCACTCTGTAGCATGACTCTAAACATTCAATGTGAGTCGTCTTCAATGTTCCAAGCACTCTGTAGCGTGAGAATGTTAACAGTTGTTCAACCATTTTTCTCAGCATAGGATTCTATTCTACTCAAAGACTTCCCGTCTCAACTCGGAAGGGCAATTCTACTTTTACTCTTTGAACTCTTATAACTGAATGCCACTATAGAAAACCATGTATATTTTTAAGCCAATCACGAAAAATAGCACTGTCCAACCCACATCCATAGCTTCAAGTCAGTTGACCATTGATGATGTAAAATCAATTGGTGTGGAGATACAATCCGTCTATATGTTGGTCATACCGGGTATAGCCTTGAACCCAATGGTAACCTGTTCATTTACACTTCAATCAGAGCACTTGGTCCCAAGTCGCTTTGAGGCATTGTGACAAACTCTAGGTGTGTTATAGCGCTGTCTTTGTGAGAAGTCGATCGGATTTGAGTAGAATACTCTCGACCATTAAATATATAAATCAAGTTTGGGTATGTGACACACCCATTTACTACCCAACATAGCACAGTGATTGCACCCTTATACATGATTTCGGAAGCATACGGTCATGAGGAACATTAAGATATCAAGTTACCACTTTTACTTTCTTCATTTTTTCTATTTTTTTTTATTTTTTTAAATTTTATAAGATCGATTTCAAGTTGCCATTCAGTTCATTTGCGAGCGAAGTCCAGAATGAATTTTGTACTATAATTTCCTGTAATACTCTTAGATGGAGTCAGACCACTCGCTTTGGTCTTGCAACTATTACCCCTCCAATATTTGGAAAACATCAATTCCTAGCAACCAAGTCTAGATAACACAGAGGCAACATGACTGTAACCAGTATGCATAGTCAGCTCATTCCCGTCTCCCATTTTCCACAACCTCAGCTCTAACGTAACAAGAAGTAAATTATCCCTCATATGTCAAGCACACTGGGTCATGGATACAACAAAATAACCAACAACTAGGTACTGAACCTATAAAGAATGGCACTAACCCAATCTCCATTTCCAGTTTGAAAAAAGAAGATGGTGATAAGCTTGTTGGATTATAGCATAACAATTATCTTTCTTCTTTTGGATGCAAATCATAGTCTTCTGAAGAGACACATTACACGCTTATGTTTCCCATAAAGGTCTGTTAACAGTTCCACAGCTTAAGAACATTATGCTGCTAAATTTGGAATGTGTATCTCATGTGCAAGGTTATTGTACTCACATAGAATTGAAAAGGTGTTTGCAGGGGATATTTTTGAGCATAATGTGAGCAGAACTATAGATGAAGGCATAAATAAGTTCCGAAATTAGCTCGTTATGATAGCTAACAATAAGCTTGCATTTTGGGTGGAAGAAGCCATAAGCCGTAAGATGCGTTTAAACAAAAAGATTTCTTCATCCAATTTGAGCTCTTTCAAATGAATTAATTTTCTATTTTTCCTTTTTTGTTCTCTTGATGAGCTTCTAAACGAATGTTAAAAACACAATCTGGTTATGATTTGCAAGTTCTTGCATCTTTTTTTTTTTTGGAGGGTTTGAGCTTGGCATTATGCCAATATACCCTTACAGATGGCATCCGTACAAACCAAGCTTTTTACATCAAGACTCTTAAGAGTCGCCCCCACATAAAATACTACAGCTAACCCATTTGAAGAGACCCCTTTTTTTCTTATCTGGCCATCGTGTTTCAAGGTTTGGAGTTCTTTTTCTATCTTCCACGTTATTCTAGCTTAACCCTCATTATGTCAAAAAGATATTTATTGATAATGAAAATTTTGTTATAACTATCACTCTCAAGGGCAACATATTGCAAAATATTTTGACTGTTAGATAAGAGATTCGCCATTCAGGAAGTATTTTATGTCTAAATTCGCCATTCAGGTAGTATTTTATGTCTAAATAAACTAAAGTGATGATCATAAAGGAAGAAGTTGTACATTTGTCAAGTCAGACTTCAAAGAAGAGTTGAGTGACAGATCTTGCCAGTTATTCTCGGAAAAGAAAAGAAAAAAAGGCCTAGCCCAATACCTATCTGAAGGTGGAAGTGAATTGAAAAGATAAAAGAACTAAGAATAAGAAGATTAAGAAGGCGGGAGGAAGAAGAATCACACACAAATAGCTTAAAGCTCAACTCATCAACTCTAAATAATTCAAAGGCATTACATCAGTATTTATAGGCTAAAAGATTCTCCTAATTATACTAAGACTAGGGCTAGGATTGAAATAATACTACTAGGACTAGGAAAACAACTGATTAAGAAATATTGATAGTTTCATAATTAATAAAGCGACTAAATAAATAATAATACTAATCCTAATCTACCAAGGACACTTTCCAATTGACCAAAAGGCCTTCTTTGACCGAGTACGAATCTGTCCTGTATCAACTCTCCTCCACCAAAAAGAACTCCACTCCGGCAAGTTGTAATGAGGGCCAAGAATGCCTTGCTTGTTAGAAACTTGTTAGAAACACGATGAATAACAAAAGATTTCTTAAACTACAGTTGTGGCATGCACAAGTGAGAGTGTATTTGGTCTAGCTAGTGATAAAGGAATATGTATTGGCCCGCCCACAATATTGCACATCACGATCCCATATCCGTGTATGTCCCAAGAGTATATGAAAAGGCTTAAGGGGCAAAACATCGCACATAACACTTTCAGTAAGCTTGCCCATTAGAAAGTCACTAAGCATTGCTTGTTCACCCTTAATTTTGAATTAGTAATCCATGCAACATCATAAGGCTCGGCATGTTGTTAAACTTCCAATTCCAATTTCTTCACCGCATCCTCGGAAATAAGATCAGCACAACTACTACAGCTATCAATGACTAAGGAGCACAAATGACCTTTACAAGTTACTTTTGTTTGAAAGATTCTTCCCCTTAGTTGGAGCTTATCATTCTTCAGCTTATTATTAACAAGAACTCGAAAGATCACTCCCACAAAGTCATCTTTTAAGTCATCAGCATAGTAAGGAACATCATCTAAAGGGTCATTAGGATCACAAACACATTCTGTAGATTCATCCTTTTGAGTTTCTTTTTGAGCTTCTCGAGGTTCCTTAGGTGTCTCCTTTTCAACAAGGGCTACTGACTTTGTTGAAGTAAACCTCATGGAACGGGACAAACAATTGAAGGAAGTATGTCCAAAGCCATGACAATTAAAACATCTAGGTGTATAGGAACTTCCTTGAGAAGATGCAAATCAGAAGAATTTGCTTGAGACTTGTCAAAAGATTTACCTTGGTTTACATCCACAAAAGTATGCTCACTTCTTGTCTGGGGCTCATTAGATATCCTTGGAATATTCTTTTTCTTGGACTCATCTTCAAAATGATAAGCTACTTGCACAACATCAACCACGGTATAAAGTCGAGCATAAGCCATTCCTTGAGAAATAATTGAATTTAACTTCTGCCAGTACAATGAAATCATGACATCCTCAATCCACGGAAATTCTAAACGCGTAGCCAAAGCATAAAACTTATTAGTAAATTTGTGACACGCATGCTCCCCATATAACTGAGAAAAATCCATGTGGGTTCTCTGATTATAATTCTGAGGCACAAAGTATCGAGCCATTGCAAGCTTCATCTCATCTCATGTAAGAACAGCTAGAAATAGGTTCTGTTGTACCTTAGTCCACTAGACTTTGGCGGCACCCTTCAACTAGGCTTCAGCGAAGAAAACCTTACACTCCTCTTTCAAACGATACCACCGAAAGGACACTTCCAAGCTGTACACCCAGTTATAGAAAACCTCGGGATCGTGATCACCACGAAAATCGCCCACTTCTAATTTAGCACCTCGGTCCTTGTCGATCAATCTAGGATATTTGTGAACTTGCTGCTGGCCTGGAGTAGCGGGAAACAATCGTGCACGTCTCATTGGATTATTCATGGAAGCAGAACCACCATTAGGAATCGGTTCCTTACCTTTGTCTACAATTAGGTTCCGTAATTTTGCAACAATAGAATCTTCTAGAGTATCCAAGTTAACCAATTTAGTATCAACTGCATCAAGCCTTTCGAAGAGTCGTTGGTTCGTGGCTTCTTGCTCTTCGACAAAAGCATTCAACCTACTATTTAGCTCTGTTGCATTCACCATGGCTGAGGTAGAAATAACACTAGAGAAGGAAAGACGAGAATAGACCAGGAAAACAAAAGCAGGATTTTATTTATTTTTTTGTTTTTTATAATTTTTTTTTTTTTACTAGAACGGTTTACTTAAAGACAAGATTGGGTCGTGTCGAGTGATGTAGACTCTGGAAAGGGAGACAGCTTGGGTATTATTTAATAGTACGAGGTCAGTAGTCATTCTTAGAGATTCAAAGCGATAACAATGCCCAAAGAAAGAGAGACTCGACGAACCGGGACTGAGTCGTCCTTAGGGTTTCCTTCCCAACAGCGGCGTGCAAGTAATGGTCGACGCTGAGGGCGACGCTGGTAAAAGCAACGATTTTGGCAAGACTTAGGGTTCAGTTGAGTGATGGCGATGCATACACTGGATGATGGAGTGAGACAGATTAGGGTTTCGACAACAGTCACCAAATAGGAAAAGGCTGACGAGTGCAATTCCTTAGTGAAGAGATGACGCGTTCCTTGATGAAGGCGTTGGGCTTCGAGGGAGAAGGCGATGGGCTTCGAGAGAAAAGGCGATGACTTTGCCTGCTATCTCGTGCCCCGAACAAAGGGAGTGTTTGAATTACGGGCAGTGAATTGTTTCAGGATGGGTTACAGACTGTTTAAGGTTTTAGGAGGGGTTGTTTTGAAAAGGTTAGGAAAGTTGGGGGGCTGCTAGGGTAACAGGACAAGAAACTGAATTAAGAATGTGAAAAGGAAAGGGATCCTGGTTCAAGATGCCGGAATTCGGCTCTGACACCAATTGAAGGCGGAAGTGAATAGAAAAGAATTAAGAATAAGAAGATTAAGAAGGCGGGAAGAAGAAGAAACACACACAAATAGCTTAAAGCTCAACTCAAATTAATAATCAACTCTAAATAATTCGAAGGCATTAGATTCTCCTAATAATTCCTAATGAATAAAGCAACTAGATAAATAATAATCCTAAACCTTATCTACCAAGGGCGCTTTCTGATTGACCAAAAGGCTTTCTTTGACCCAGTACAAATATGTCATGCATCACTATCCATGTTGTAGAACCAGTTACCAAAAGGAAAGATAGGTATAATCATCAATCTATTGAAAGACAAGTAACCTTAGAACAGTTAAACCATTCTTCTATTACAAACACGCACTAAGTCAACTTTTGATCCCTCTATGAAGCACACACATTTCTAGTCAAACTCCAAACGAAGTATTAATCATATAAAGTTTAAAAGAATGCTTGAGCACTTTAAGGATACACACACGAGTAACATGGAAGTTTCTTTTAAACAGAACAGAAATGACAGAATATTTAGCCCCTGTTGTTGAAATTAAATACGGCAATTTATGGGCCAAAAGCAATCTGAATTTACTCCCTCCGTCCCAAAAAAAAATTAGTCTCATTCGACAAGTCAATCTTTTTAAGATTGTAGCTTTACTTGTATATTCTTCAAATTGCACTAAAATTATTATTGTTTTTAGAAATGGGACTATTTTTTGGGACAAACCAAAGAGGAAAGAGGGACTATTTTTTTGGGACAGAGGGAGTAAGATATAGGTAAATACTTACTTTAGAAACATTCATATGTTCACAATTCAAGCAACTGACGTTAAACCTGAAACGGGGACTACCTAAAAAGGCAGAGTGATGGTGATACGGTAATCTATTTATTTATGTTTTCCCAAAGAGGCAGTATAGCGAACATCTATAACTTCAATCACTTAGAAAAGCCATGACAGACAAAACTTGCAGGAGTG
Source organism: Platycodon grandiflorus (assembly GCA_016624345.1). NCBI lineage: Eukaryota > Viridiplantae > Streptophyta > Magnoliopsida > Asterales > Campanulaceae > Platycodon > Platycodon grandiflorus. The sequence goes on along the minus strand of CM028366.1, from coordinate 41,400,944 downwards.
CTGAAACTTTCTTGATTAACTTCTTAAACTACATAAAGTTCCAGCATAGATTCCAACATGATATAAGACTAAAATAGTTCAGACAAATTTATGAAACCTTTTAGGAAATATAGTAAGGACATGGTACAGACAGAACTTGCAGGAATGCTCCCACTTTCTTGATTAACTTCTTAAACTACATAAAGTTCCGGCATAGATTCCAACATGATATAAGACAAAAAGTTTTAGTAAAAATATTGAGGACATGGTAAGTATTTGCTTACCTGAAATTACTAGTCAACTAATATATAGGAAGAGATTGCAAGGTTTTAGTACTAGAAGCTTCCTTCTCAACATTAAAGTAATCTTGAAGAGCAATCATCTCAACGTTGCTGCGTTTCAAGCTCCTTATTGCCTCAACGGTAGCCAAAGCTCCAGAAACTGTTGTTACTATGGGAATCTTGTAAGCAAGAGCCATCCTTCTAAGCTTCCGCCCATCAATCTCATCAATGTTATCACCTGAACTAGTGATCACCATCAACTGAATCTGCCCATTAGCAATCATATCACCAGCATGTGGCCGCCCTTCATGCACCTTTAGAACACGCTCCACTGGAATGTCATCTAATTCAAGCACATGCGCAGTCCCAGAAGTTGAAGCGATTCTAAATCCAAGTCCTAGAAAGGCCCTACCAATTGCAGCAAGTTGGGGCTTTGTCAAGTCATTCAAGCTCAGAAACACAGTGCCTGAAAGCGGTAGCTTCTGACCAGCAGCTATTTGTGCCTTGGCAAATGCGATAGGAAACTCATAAGAAATTCCCATTACCTCCCCGGTGCTACGCATTTCAGGACCTAGAAACACATCACACCCTTGGAATTTCTCAAATGGGAGCACTGCTTCCTTGACTGATACATGTCTTGGGATGACCTCTCTCGTGAAACCTAGGTCATGAAGGGACTTCCCCGACATAACAAGGGAAGCATACTTGGCCAAAGGATGCCCAATTGCTTTGGACACAAAAGGAACTGTACGGGATGCACGAGGGTTAGCTTCAAGTAGAAAAACCTCTCCAGAAGCTGTGATTGCATATTGACAGTTCATTAGTCCACACACGTCAAGCCTTTTCGCTAATTTCATGGTCCATGATCTAATTGTGTCCAAGCACGAAGGTGGAATACTCTTCGTCGGAATCATACAAGCTGAGTCACCTGAATGGATTCCAGCCTGCTCAATGTGCTCCATTATCCCACCAATCACCACATTACCATGCGAGTCAGCAAGAGTATCAACGTCAATCTCGATTGCATCAGATAAGTATTTGTCAATTAAGACAGGGCGCTCAGGGTCCACTTCTACAGCATTCTCGAGGTATTTGGCCAGCTTGTCATCACCATAAACAATCTCCATTCCCCTGCCACCCAAAACATACGAAGGTCGGACAACAACCGGGTATCCTACATCCGATGCAATGGCAAGAGCATCAGCTTCACTCTTAGCAATGCCTCCTCTTGGCTGCTCAATTTCGAGCTCATTCAGGATCGCATTGAACCTCTCCCTGTCCTCAGCAGCATCAATGGAATCCGGAGAAGTACCCCAAATGCGAACAGACCCACCACTAGCAGATTCAAGCTTGCTTTCATCTAAGTATTGTTGAATACGAAGAGCCAACTTCAAGGGGGTTTGACCTCCAAACTGCACAATGATGCCATCCGGTCGTTCCAAGTCAATGATATTAATAACATCTTCAATTGTCAAGGGTTCAAAGTATAGGCGATCGCTTGTGTCATAATCAGTGGATACTGTCTCAGGATTCGAATTCATCATGATCGTCTCATAACCTGCAGCCTACATAAGTAACAAAACACAGCCCATAAAGCAGACAAACCTAAGAAATGGCTGAGAGTGCAGCACCATCGAGCCAAGTGGTGCATGTATTCTAATTCCATACTATGCCCAACAATTAAACATCCACCGTTTTGACGTTTATTTAGTGCAATTATTTTTTTAATTTCGCTAGTTTTTACGATTGGCATGCACATGGCTTTTGGAAATTTTCAAGATTGATATTTATATAAGCAAAATCCATCAAAATAAATACTCGTAGAATTCTAGTAGATACAGATATTTAAGTTAATGAGAAAAGAATATTAATAGAAACTGAAGAAATTTGGGAAAGAGTTCTTCAATCACTAGAAGAAAAAAAGATAAAACCAAAAATTGAGAAAAAGAAGAAACAAAAGAAAGTAGCTATGCATTGAGTAAATGAAAGAGCTCCCTCCATGATTTGTCAAGGACCCATTCCTCCTCAGCCATTAGCGTCTCACGACTTTGCATGCATTTGAGATGTTGGATTTTCTAGCCATCCTATACTTTTTCTTACGAATTGGAGAAACCCTCACTTGGTCTTTTTTCCCAATGGAGCTTTTTGTCCTTGGTTATGTATGTCCTCCAACCACATTAAGAAAAGGAAAACTCTCTTTTTTCAAAGATTTGTCCCCAGATTTCTATTTTCAGAAAAATGACAAGAGAATTCATATAGAACTCAAAACTACAAAATTTTCATGGATCCATCTGCCAAAAATCTATCTTGGATGTTTGATGGCCAAGGGCTGGCCAATGTAAATTGCCACACGACACATCCTTTAAGTCCAACAAAAAACATATGGCGGAATCATTAATCACATAACAAATATGTTTACACTTTTCTTTATTCTTTACACATGTTTATGTAGAATAATCCAAGGAATACAAAATAAACAGGGATGTGGTTAACGGAAGTCACTGGAAAGAATGTGACCACAAATTAGTTTTGACAAAAAGGAATGTTGCCACAATAATGTTTAGTAATGTTTAGACAGTAAACAGAGAGGACGAACCTGAAGGGCAAAGGATGCGTGGCAACAACAGTAGTCAAATTCAATTCCCTGACCAATCCGATTTGGACCCCCGCCCAAAATCAAAATCTTTCTCCTTTTGGTGGGAGCTGCTTCACACTCAAAGTCGTAAGACGAGTACATGTAAGGTGTGTCTGCCTCGAATTCAGCAGCACAAGTATCAACACGTTTATAAGTTGGAATTACACCCAATGACAAACGCTTAGAGCGAACTTCCTTCTCAGAGGATTTTGTGACAAAAGCTATTTGCCTATCACTGAACCCTCTCTTTTTCACTTCATATAACTCGTCCTTTGTCAACTGATGCAAACTTCGAGATAAGAGATACTGTTCTACATCTACTAGCTCCTTAAATTGTGTAAGGAACCACTTGTCAATGTAACTCAGCTCATGAACATCATCGACCGTCATTCCTCCCTTCATTGCAGCATAAATGGCATGGATCCGGTCAGGGTTAGGGACACGAAGGTTGTACTTCAACTTGTCCAGATCCCAATCCAGCTCCTTGACCTGTGCACAGCCCCATCCAGAGTAGCCACATTCCGATGAGCGAACTGCTTTCTGAAAGGATTCTTGGAATGTACGTCCTACTGCCATGGATTCACCAACAGACTTCATTTGAGTTGTCAATATTGGCTCAGAACCTGGGAATTTCTCGAATGCAAACCGGGGTATCTGCAGAAACAAATCAGAATAAGGAGATGGAAAAGATCAAGTGACATATTAACTACACAATAAATATTTTGAAATTAAAATGAACAGTGAAGAAAACTAAAGGGGGGAATGAAGAAACTGAAAACTAAATTACAGAAGGAAATCCTTGGTAAATGTAGCAAGGATGAGACACCGCCAATTGTAAAGGATTAACATTAATGTCTCAGTCTAATGGAAAAAGGTGCCCCCTTTCATCAGTATTTAGAATGAAAAGATTTGTGTACAAAGACAAATTCTGATGGGCGTAGAAAAGTGTGTGCCAATGATCTCTGGATGACTGAAGTAGTTAATGGATTCATGAAACAGAAACGAAAGTAAGCAAACCATTCTGCAAAAGCCATCCAAAGCAGTTACTAGTCCATTACGAAGTTTGAACTAAGATATTAACATAATATGATATCTAAATAACATGTTCAGAGTGGAGTAGTTTAATATGTGTCCTATAAAACTTCCTATGGGAACAAAAATCTAAATTAACTTAATGGCCTTGCATATAGAAGACTAGGCTATCCATTCTGAATAAGCTCATGACAAATAACTCATGCAGGGAAGAACTACAGGAACAGTTTCAGCAAAAAAAGATGCATTCATGCTCGTAGAGATGATTGAGGAAGGGAGAAAATGCAAAGTTAAGTTACATGATATTATAGCAGGAAGAAAGATTCTTGCCTTTGTAACAACATAATCAATAGAAGGCTCAAAACTAGCCGGTGTTTTCTTAGTAATGTCATTAGGAATCTGATCCAAAGAGTACCCAACTGATAGCTTGGCAGCCATCTTTGCTATAGGAAAACCTGTAGCTTTTGAGGCCAACGCTGAGGACCTGGAAACTCTAGGGTTCATCTCAATCACCATAACCTCTCCATCTACCGGGTTCACAGCAAACTGAACATTTGAACCACCACATTCAACTCCAATTTCCCTTATAATAGCAATTGAGTAATCCCTAAGGCGCTGATACTCCTTATCAGTCAACGTTTGAGCAGGAGCAACCGTGATCGAGTCCCCAGTGTGAACCCCCATTGGATCAATATTCTCGATAGAGCAAATGATAACCACATTGTCTGCCAAATCCCTCATAACCTCGAGCTCATACTCTTTCCAACCCAACAAAGACTTCTCCACCAAAACCTGTGTCGTCACACTGGCAGCGAGCCCCGACTTACAAATTGCCTCAAACTCCTCTTTATTATAAGCAATCCCACCTCCAGTCCCTCCCAACGTGAAAGCAGGCCGTATAATCAGAGGAAACTCCCCAATCCAATTTGCAATCTCAATACACTCCTCAAGAGTAGTCCCAATACCCGAAGGTGGCGTCTTGATTCCAATATTCTTCATAGCTTGCTTAAACAAATCTCTGTCTTCAGCCTTCTTAATAGCTTCGAGCTTAGCCCCAATCAACTCAACCCCAAACTTGTCCAATGCCCCACTTTCGGCCAATGCCACCGCGAGATTAAGAGCTGTTTGCCCACCCATTGTAGGCAACAAAGCATCAGGTCTCTCCTTTTCCAAAACTTGCTCAACTAACTCAGGTGTCATTGGCTCAATGTATGTCCTATCAGCCAATTCAGGGTCAGTCATAATTGTCGCCGGATTCGAATTAATAAGAATAACTTCATAGCCTTCTTCTTTCAGAGCCTTACACGCTTGAGTTCCAGAATAATCAAATTCACAAGCCTGCCCAATCACAATTGGCCCTGCACCCAGTATCAAAATCTTCTTTATATCAGTTCTTTTGCCCACATTTCGATTATTATTCAAAGAACCCACAACCTGTTCGCTTTGAGAAGAACTCAGTTTACTGTGGCATTTCGTCGAACAAAAACTGGGTGTCTGGAATTGGATATTCAAATTTGATGAAAAGGGTTTGATTGTGGGGTTCTTTGGGCGGAAAAAGAGGGGAAATGAAATGGGTTTTGATAAATTAGGCTTAGGAATGAGCAAAGAACCAGCACAATCATAGGGGTTTATACAATTACTCATCTCCGACCCACTGTTCCTTGGTGTTTCCTGAAAATGAATGTAAATGTGGAAACAGAAAATCAAAGAGAATAGCTAAGGAACCTGTCTGCTGTGTGTGTGGAGAGAGATGGTGAGAGTGTGTGCAAGAGAGTAGGCAGTTGAGCAGAAACGGGGGCTAGGGTTTGGGCGAATTAAGTAGCAGAGGAAAAACTTACAATCTCAGTGTCAGTGTGTGTGTCTCATGATTTTGTCGCTACCGGACTTGGTTGCACGCTTGTATAATGAACCTAAATGCGGCATTGTACATAAAAAATTAAAAAAATAGCACATGCTAAATTAACAATAGAGATTATGCATCTAGTAAGTTTAATTACATTCTTCTATAAGTAAATTACAACTAAGGGCGAGTTTTGTCTTGCTTTTTATTTTTATAAAAGTGATTTCGAGAATCGATTCTAGCTAAAGAAATTCAAACATAATAATAAATGTAAGTAAAATTTGGTTTAATTCGTATTATTCAGAAATATATATATGATAATTTTCAAATAACTTTGTAACTTGAATTTAAGCTTCACTAAATAAATAAATAAATAAAGCCAAAATAATTATAAAGCAAGAGAAGTAAAGAGAAAAATTGTAGGATCACTTTCGGCAAAAATGGAATCATAATTGGTTCTACCAAGACCTCGTAATATTATATACTCTCTGAGTTTCAGTCGTTCCAAACAAAGAGTCAACTATTTTATTTTTTTAGAGTTTACTTTCAAAAATTATGTATTCACTCTCCATAAACTTTCCAAATTTCTCCTCCAAATGTGATACAAACATATTGATTATGCTTAAATATTTTTGCAACTAGACCATCTCCAAAGATATTTATATATTTTTTAATTATTAAATTTTTCAAACGCTCTTGAATGGAACGGTCGGAGTATAAAATTCAAATTTTCAAATAGAACTAAACAATTATTTATTCCTTGAAAAGTGTTCACAATTTGCAATTTTCATCTTCTATTGTTAAACGTTGCTACAATTAATACTTTGAACCCCCAAATTCACACTTGTAGATTTACAATTTACACGCATACACTAAACTAAAAATTTATTTGTTAAAATTAAAAATTAAAGATTAAATTTTAATTTTTGAAAATTTTAAATGGCTTCTTTTTCGAACATATTGACGTTTGATAATTACACTTAAAATTTAAGTGCTGGCCGCTATCATATTATTTGATGATTAAGAGCTCGTTTGGTGTAGCGTTTTCAAAATGCAATGTTTTAAAAACGCAGCGTTTCTAAAACGCAGATTATTTAAAACGCGCCTTTTTTCTTTATAAATGCGTTTGAGATATTATGTCAAAACGCAGCTTTTTATTCCCTACTGAGTTTTAAAATCTGCGTTTTGGGAAAAAGCTAAGAATTCCAGCGTTTTAAAACGCAGCTGCATTTTGAAAACGCAGCGTTTTCTACCGCAGCATTGAAACGCTAAGTTAAGGAATAAGCTGCGTTTTAACCCTGCGTTTTGGCCAAAACGCACGAACAAACGGGCTCTAAAAACACGAAATCTGAAATTTTTCTACTTTACTGTGTTGGCCTTTAAACTTTGTATTCAACATTTTTTTTTTTTTTTGAAATTCTCTCTCATTAGACTAGAAATGAACAAAAATGATGCATTATTCATGTCACTTGAATTCTAACCAACAATGTACAAACTAATTTTAAAATGCAAGCCCAGTTTATCTATTTTAACAAAAAAAAAACTGTAAATATGAAGAAACTGAACAACTTTCTTTTGTTACTGTTCACCATAAGAAATTATCATAAATCACTATATCAATCAATAAATAGTGCAAAATTTTTGTCTTATGATTCCATAATTTCACATGTAAAGTTTCGTGACGTCACAGTATAATCATAAAAACTATCGGATAAAATAAGAACAATATTTAAATTCTTGAGGTTTTAGTAGGGCACGATAGTTTGGTCAGTGTTCGTGGGTTTATTGTCCTTTTTCTTGTAGATTGGCTTCATGAATTACTTTGACAGCTCTTAGAGTTGGAAGCAAACAAAAAATGTTGATTTGCAGATAGTGAAAGGGAGGTCGGCTGCTATGTTTGTATGTATGTATGGATTTAAGGTTTATTTGAGGGTAGAGATGTTAAATTCGTAATTTTTGTAATTACTCTTTACTTAGAGTCTGTTTGTTAATCAATTAAGAGTTTAATTAGAAAAATTTTAAGTAATATTAAAAATAAGATTATTTGATAATGCAATATTATACTCCCTCCGTTCCAGGTAAAAAGTCCACTTTCCATTTTTAAAAGTCAACACGTGACCAAATCAAATCAAAATTTCACATACTTTACTTATGTTTTAGGAAATATAATTCCATTAATTATAAACTACATTAAGAATATTATGAATTACAACTTTTATAATTTTGTAAAAATAAATAAATCTATGTAAATAAACGGTCAAACTTTAATTAAGTTGGCCCAAAAAAGTCAAAAGTGGATTCTTTGGTTTGAACGGAGGAAGTATTACAAAATAAATTAGGTATCTCTTAAAAATAATCAAAATTTTAAGTCAAAAGATGATGTCTTAATATTTTAAACTCAACTTTTTCAGACATAAATTTTCAGAGCTTAATTTTCAGTTATAATAAACAGACCCTTAGTGGTTTCAACTTTAAGAGATAAGTAATTATTTTTTGACTTAAAATTTTGATCATTTTTAAGAGATACTTAATTTATTAAGTGATGTAATATTTTATTAACAAACAATCTTATTTTAAATTCAATTAAAATTGTTTCAATTAAGCTCTTAATTAAGTTAATAAATAGATCTCAAATCCCATGCCATGCATGTGCATAGCCTTGCATAGCTCCGTCCCTATTTGTTTTGTTTGTCGTCGTCAATCGTCATAAATGAACACTCCAATTTCCATTCCACGACCAACAAAAATGTACTTATTAAGTGGTGATATTGTGCTTGTTAATTAGCTGCTATCACAAATATATAAAGTTCAAATGAAATTGTCATGTTAATTTGAACCACACCCATAAGAGCATTAGCAGTAGGAACTTTTTCCCCCACTTTTTCTTCTCCGAAAAAGCATGTTCCGGTTTTTCTCCATTGTGAGAATTTTGGAGCAGTTCATTCCGGGAGAGCGGTTCCAATATGAGGAGCCGGTTTTTGTCGGATAATTGGGGCCCGCAATGAAGAAAAAAAATGCCCCTTTCCCCGCTGCTGCTGGCTCAACTTTTTTTGTTTTGTTTTATTATTTTTTTTTCCATTGCACAACGGTTAATTTATTTTTTTTCAACTATAATACATCTTCAATTCTTTCATTTCATTCGATCTTCTTCTCTTCCAAACTACAAAAAATGGATAAAAATAATCTGAATCTCTCTAGAAATTTCTTTACTTTTCAAACTATTGATAAAAATGCAAGTTCTCAAAATTCTAACACACATCCCAATCCTCAACATTTTCAATTTTTTCTTCCTACACAATTGAATTTTCAAAATTTTCTTTATGTTCCACAATATCCTCAAAATTTGCCATATTCCACACAAATAGGACTCGAGCATATTACCCTTGATAGAGATGTCAATGTGAGCAATGAAGTTGATGCAAGTGACAAGAAACAAAAAGTTGATCGTACAAATTTATATGTATTTTATGAAATATTTGTAGTAATTAATTGCTTAATGTTGTACTCATTTTTAAATTTATAAAATTTCAATAATATTGCTCAATAAATAATATATATATATATATATGAAAAAAAAGTGGTATAGATAAAGTGGGATCCATAAAAAAGTTGTTAGTAGATTTTTGATAGTGGATAAAGGTTTAAAATTTTGAGTTTTTGAGGTGGAGATGGTGTGGCATGTGGAAACTACAAAAAAGCTCAAAAAATCCACTACACCGTTGTGGATGCTCTAACAATCCCTAAAGTTAAACCTCTCATGTTCTTGCAACAAGTGATCCTAAAATCAAAATATGAATTTGTACCCTCCCACATTTTAGGTGACAATTGTTTTTACTATCATTAGTCGATGTACGATAGTATCGTGAATATATAGTATCGCCTCAAAAAATCTCTCAACTTTCTGTTTCACAGCTGGTTGTGGTACTATTAACCTTCCTTACAGTCTTATTTTCTCGTCCTTTCTTCCTCGCTATGTGCTTTCGCCTTAAGCATTTCTCTATTTCAAGCCCTACCCTCGCCCTATTCTCCTTCCTCGTTTGTTTCTACCTTAGAATTCTCATAAATTTGAGTTGTTATCTTGCAAAATCACTCCAATTTCCACACCAACAGTATTAGTTCTCATGATTGTACCAATTTGGGTTGTCAAATTTACGTTTGTGTTTTCTGTAGTGCTTGGTTTGTTCATATTGTAGATTTCATAACAGAAACTTGGTAGGGGTCCAAGGTGTGGTTTCGATTAGCAAAGTTGATGTCGTCGGAGACGGTTACAAGTTTGTTGGTTTGTTACCTTCTTTCTTGCAAATGTTGCTGGGGGATAGAATATTTGCTTCAAGTTGGCGCACCATCTCAAGAGCCAAATTGTGCTACATACTTATCACACATATATTTTCGGATATTATTCGAGGCTCCTAAAAAAGGACGGTCATGGAGTAGAAAAAATTCTATAAAACTCTAAAATAAATCAATAGATGAAAATATTTATGTAAGAGCAAAGTTACACTTATCTAATACTCCCTTCGTTCCAGACAAAGTGTCCACTTTCTTTTTATAAAAGTTAACTTAAGACTAAATCAAATAAAAAATTTACATACTTTACTTATGTTTTAAGAAATAAAATTTATTAATTAAAAACTATCTTAATAATACTATAAATTACAACTTTAATAACTTTGTAAAAATCATTAGATTTATGTTAATTATTAGTCAGACTTTAACTTAATTGACAAAAAAAAGTCAAAAATGAACTCTTTGCCTGGAACGAAGGAAAGACGTGATTTAACACTCTGAAGTTTAATTTTGGTAATGTTTTTGTTTTATTTTATTTTTTTGACAAATTCGCAAGTTGCAGCTACAACAGTCATTCCCAATTGGGAATATGAAAATCAATTCAATACTTAATTCTTCTGACACCAATATAATTGGCCCTGCAGCAGCCACATATTTGGAGGAAGTCTTTTCCAGAGTCTGAGACAGAATCTTCTATGTACCTGAAATGGAACTTTGATGGTGCAAACTGTAATTAATTTATTATTTATTTTATATATTTTGCTTATTCGTTTCTTCATTATTTTTTTTAATTTGTTTAATTTATTTTTGAGCTTGGGAGAATATACCAAAGCCGCAGTTTAGATACTTGGGTACAAATTAGTACAAATAAAGGGTACTTTCTGTTTGCACTTTGGCATATTCCATTAGTCTACGATACATCTTCAAACTGTTTTCCTTTTCCAAATTGTTTGATTAGAGATTCATCTGGTTTAAATACATATTTTTCAATAAATAGATTTTACGTTACTCTGAATCAGTACTGTGATCACATATTATATTTTTGTTGAGTGTGAAGGTAAATGTACACGCACGCAGATAATTTTAGCAAACTCAGAGTGTTGTTTGCGAATGATTTAAGGAAATTAGTTGCGTTCTTCCTATTAACTAGTATAACTTTTAGAATAAATGGTAAAGCTAGGGTCCTTTTATCAATTAATTTGTCCTCCTAACAATTAATTTGAAATAGATAATAGTGCGGATGATTCTTCTAACAATTAACTCGGGACCATGCGCCCAACGCTATTGGGTAATATTATCCCTAATCAATCAAATGATTGCCATTTAAAATTAGATAAAAAAAAATTACACAAAATATTTGGATCCCGATTGCTAATCTATTAATTAACCTTTTTTTGTATTAATTATACTTTTTATTAGTAGGTTTGGGATAATTTCATTTACCACCACTATTATTTGGGAAATTATATGTATTTCCCTTATTTAAATCTCATGTGACAAATGTTTGTAACGTTAACTTTTCATTCAATAAGTCAATTATTATTTTTATAGTGAAAAAGTGTCACATTAAAAAAAAAACTAATAAGTTGTTTATTTTACATGTGATTTTCGGTAATCTAAATGTTTGACCATTTTTTTTTTTTTATAATAGAGCGACTATGAACCACGGAAATAAATTCTGGAAATTGAAAGAATAGATTTGAGTCTCCAAACTTATTCTATCATATTTTATGACAAAATTAATACTCCATCCGTCCCTAAATTATTGTTTTACTTTTCTTTTTTATTCATCTCAAAATAATTGCCTTGAAAGTTCGACAACACTTTTATCATTTTACCCTTATTTTTTCTTTCTTATTTAATTATGAGTCACATGCACATGAACATTAAAAAAAATACACACTTTACTAATATTAATAATTAAGTCATTTTTTCTTAATCCATGTACCGGACCAAATAAAACAATATTTTAAGAATGGATGTTTCTTACATAAATATTTTCATCTATTGATTTATTTTTATATACTAAACAAAACAATAATTTAAGGAGTATTTTTTATTTGATTATGATTGATCTTAGTTTCTGTCAACTTCCCCTTTTTAAATGCACATTTCTTCCCCTCCCTCCCTCCCCCACATTTTTTGCTAGTCATCTTTGGAGCCGTTTTATAGACATGATTATGTCCAATGTTCGGTACACAATAAATAGTATAAATAAATATCTAATAACTTATACTATTTGGGTAATATCGTTATTCATTTGCTAATTATACCCAATGAAAAAAATGTTATTATTATCGTCTTTACTAAAAAATATGAGATTAATATTTTAAATTTTAAAATTTTTCCCAAACTATAGTACCAAGATTAATAACAAAAGCGCTAATAATACCAAAATTAATAACAAAAATATTTAACCGGAACAGATGGAGTACTACATATCCCTACCCAACTACTAAACAACGTCTTTAAAAGTTCTTGAAGTAATTAAGATTATAGATAATCATAAAGACATAAACATTCGTAATGATATTGAGCAGAGAATACATATGTTTGTATTCTTTAAACATAAGATTAGGAGGTTCTTGATCATTTATATGTAACAAATGCTCCCTTTTTAGTTTAAATGTAACAAATGCTCCCTTTTTAGTTAAACTAGCATCGTCTGATTCGTCAATTTCACTACCTCCCACAAGTTCAAAGCATGTAGAATGTGATGCCAGCGAAGGAGGGTGATCTATAGATTTTATACCTTTTATTATGCTTAGAAATTTGATGTATAATATTTGATTTAGATCTTAAAAAATATATCTGCTGATCAATTTTGATATTGACATCTTTTTTCAATTTTCTTTTATTTAGTTTGAAAAAAATTACTTTTACTTTTTATGTTAAGTGTGTTGATTGAATTAAAAACCTCTAGAGCTAATTGACTATAATATCATGTAGTTCTTACAGTTCTATGTTATTTTTTAAAAATTTAATACATTAAAATACACAGAATTACAAAAATTAGTGTTAAGACTTACAAGCTCTCTTTTTATTACGTTCAAAACATAGAATTTCATGATCACCGTGTTAGACAAACTCATCACTTACAAAATTTCGAGCATACATTGATCCAGTCATATACTGATACTGTGCCATAGACACGGACACAAAACCTAGTAAAATATTAAAATCAATAGCATAAAGGTTGGGTTTTTTTTTTATTTTTAATTCAGACTTTCTAAAAGATGCAATATTTCCATTTTTTTTAATACAGAAAAGCGATTCATTGGAGAGAGAATTAGTTGAATTCATTGGACGGAAAGTTAACGGTAACGGTTATCACCAAACGGTTCATGTTACATTTTTCAACAATGAACAAGCGGCGTCGTTCGTCGAAAGGCCACCGAAGTATGAAGAATACTCCGGAATACGACACGGCAACGCTAACGTGTTCCTGACCATCTCCCCCAAAAACCCGCCAAACGCTTTTCTATCTCTCTCTTTCTTCATCACCTTTTTTTCTCAGAGTTCTTTGGGATAGAGTCTTACAATTCGTCAAAATAATCTTCACTGTACTTTCCGAAATCTCATCAGATGGTCCAAATCAAGGAGTTGTATCCTTTCCGTTTTTAAAATTTTCTTTGCCCATTCTTTCTTCTTCTATCTCTGTTTCTGTTTGGTTCCTGAGAAAATTAGAGCGCAATTTTTCTTAGATACTTATTGCTAACTAGGAATTGAACGATTTTTCTCAAATGGGTTTCTTTAAAGGAATCATTTTACTGAACGAGGCCACTTTAATACGATGAATAGTGTATTTTCTTTTCATTTCTCTGATTTTCTTGGTAACCAAACAGTGGTTGTTCATGGAGATAAGGTTTATTTCATATTTATCGTTTGGTGTGGCTAATTATGTTACATAAAGACTGTTGCTAATTACCGCCCCCTTTTTACATGATTTGGATTATTGCAATATATAGCTTTATAAATTTTGTGATTTTCTTGACCAATGGTTTGTTGAATGGGACTGCGTTGAAGTCGAATTGTTATGCCTTTGTCATTGGATGAGGTATTATAGTAAAATTCACTAGAATTCAGCATATATTTTTTTCTTTTTTAAATATAGAATTTATATCATTTGAAGATTCTAAATTGGGGTTGGTTTTTATTTTTGCTTATGCAGTATGAGTTAGGTCAGATGTACACAGTCATGAAAATGCAACAGCAGAACAGTAGTGATAGTGAAGGGGTGGATGATTTGGAGAGCAGACCTTTTGAAGATGATGTAATGGGGAAGGGCCGATACACTTTGAAACATTACCGGCTCCAAAGGTACTCGAAAAATGCTTTGTTTCAATTGCAAAAACTCGAATTACTCTATATGGGGATTTGGCTATGATTTAGTGTACCACTTGATTTTAGCATTATAGTCAATATTGAGCTTTGTCATTGTATTTTTTTTTATAACCAGGACTAATTTTTTTTGCCTCATTCCCTTGTCTTGCACGATTGCACTTCCTCGAGATTCTATCATAGCATTACTATTCAGTGTACATCTATCTACTAACCGATTGTGGGCTTGAGATGAGCTTAATATTGTTACTATTGTAAGATGAATATATTCCATTGGTACATTTCTTTATTGGTAACCATAAAAATACCCCTTTTCCATCTGTTAATATTCACTTGCCTTGCCGACTGAATATATTTTTGATTGTTTGCTAATATTTCAGTAAACTGTATGAAATTTTTTAGCTTAGATATTCCCTTCATAGTTGGTCTAATTACACACATGTTCACGTTTTACCTTTTAAAGTTGGCTTCATACAACACTATGATCAAAGCTAAACCCTTAACACTCTCACTTACTTGTGAATCCTGCTCGTAGGTGGAGAACTAAACCAACATGCATCACTTGGTGCATCTAAAGCCAAAAAAAAGGGCTAACTTGTGCACTACTAATACTTGGGGGGAAGAGGCACATTTCTTGACCATGATTTTCTTCACTAATTATCAGTTCTCAATGCAATTTAATCTAATTCCCTTGACACACTAATGCTTGAGCTCCTGCCTTCGAGATGGTTTGGTAGCCTACCTCAAAAAATTCTTGAGCTTCTCTGCACCACCAAGCAAATAAGACGTATGAAACACCATTCGAGGAAAAAGGGAAGATTAGATTAAACAGAAAGAATTCCGAAGTGACCAGAAGTCCACCTAAAGAAATAGAAAACTAAGATAGGAAAAAGTGGAAAGCCAAAACCAGTACAAAGAGCCTACCAATTCTGCTGAATGTCTGCTGCTGCCATCCAATAGACGCATTGCAAGCTGAAGCCTACAAAGAGTCAACAAAAACCACCCTATTGCATAAGGGCAAGTCCACCAATGGTACTTGACCCATAGGTATCAAAACGAAATTTTGTTACCTATTGATTACTATTTACAAGGTATTAAATTATCATCTCCAACAATAGGTATCAAATTCATGGTATTAAATTTATTTTTGATTTTTGATTAACTTTATTGATATTTTATACATTATCAATTATTTAAAGTATGACGGTTGTTTTAATTAATTAATTTTTTTGTTAAATAAAAATTTTGGAAAATTTATAGTCGTCATTTGTCATGATATAAAAACCAAAATAAATTATGAATTAATGATAATTCAACCGGCTATTGCCTCCAGGCTCTCCACTCGCATGCGTGTTCAGCAATGCGAAGTCTTGCTACCTCTCTTAGGACTAATGCAAAATTTGGTACCTTTTATTTTGACTATTGGAGATGTTAGGACCTTCAACTAGGTATTGAAATCTGTATTTCATACCCATTGTTGGACTTGCCCTAAGAACTATATTCATTTTTTTTCTCCTAGCTTCACTATATCTCTTGAGGTTCCTCCTTTAATTTCCTTGAGGTAGAGGAGCCTTTTCTTTCTGGTTCGGGAGTGCTTTCTAATTCAAATCACCTTATCTTTTGAAACTTTAAAATACTTCAAAGATTGGGAGAAGATCCTTTTTGAAGATCAGCAAATAATCCTTTGTATCATCAAAAGAAAGTTCTTTTTCCCCCAGGTTGAGGTCCTGAATACCAATACCTTTGTTCTACTCGTAATATTGATTGAGTTGGATAGTTCAAATGATCTCGGTATCATTCAACTTTAATCCCCTTGTATTTCCATAGCTGTCATGTTAATATCGGGTCATACGTTAATGATGCTGCCTTCTGTAATCTTCAATTAAAATTTAATTCAAAATCTCTTGCTCCTTGCACTCTATTATTTGCAGCAAAGCTCCTAGTTGGCTAACTGCTTTTGCACCAGCAAATGCTCTCACGATGCAAGAAGAAGCCTGGAATGCATACCCAAGATGCAAAACAGGTTTGGTGTTCTCCAGATGAACCGTCACTTTTTTTTTTTGTTTTGTTTGGTATGAGACTCATACTGATAATTATTGTTGGTTCTCTTGTGAAATTGGATACATGTTATGCAGTACTGAAGGTGATCTTTATCCTCAAAATCAATTTCCTTTGTTGCCACTGAAAATTATTCAGGACAAAGCAACCTACTCAATAATTTGGTCTTTGCAGTGTCCATATTTCTCAAGTTCTTATCTAACTGTCGATACAATTCATAAAGCTGACAATGGATACTCGGAAAACGTAAGCTGCTTCCGAATTTCATGTATAAAAACATAAAATATGAAGTCACTTTCTCCTTTATTATTTTTTTTTCCGACCTCGGTTTAACTTGAGGAATCGAGTGTGTAGGTGCATGGTCTGAGCAAAGAAGAACTGGCTGGAAGGAAGGTGGAAATTATTGATATTGCAACTACTGAGAGGGATTATTGGAGTAAAATAGTTGGAATTAGCACTGTTGACTTATCCAAATTCAAATCAGCAAGGACTGGCCGTGGTCCACTCTTGGAAGGATGGCGGGTACTAGTTCTATTGCCATTGCGTTGCCTGTTATAGATCGTGGAGATAATGAATAATTGCTGAAGAATATTTTGTTGGACACTTGGATTTACAGAGTCTTCCATTTTTAATGCACATCTGAATTGGGGTTTATAAACTTTGCCTGTATTGATATTTTCAGGAAGGGTGTAGTCCAGTAATGACGGCATACAAATTAGTTACAATAGATGCTCCATACTGGGGCTTTGGCAGACGCCTTGAGCAAGCTTTGCTTGCGGTAATATCTCTTGCACTTTTCAGAGAACTGGATAAAACCATAATCATCTCTCGATTCGAGTTCCTATGCAGAAGCTCTGTAAAAATTTGTTTCTTATAGTTTATGCTAGATATAGTGCTTTAATAGAGCTGGAAAACTGGTATGACACTGGATTGCACTTAACAGGGTGAAAGGGCACTTTTCCTGGAAAGTCATCGGAATTGTTTTGCTTGGATTGATGAATGGTTTGGGATTTCAAAGGAAGTGATGCTTGAGCTTGAGCAACAAAGAGATTCTTCATCAAATGAGGTAAAGATCTCTTTACTACTATGTGATTTTTGTAAAGAAGAAGCTAGTTCAGATTTGGATTGGGTGATCAATTATTAATAACTAGTCACCAATTCAATGATATTATTTGCGGTTTGAGTTTTAGTTTCTCGTCTTAGTTCGTTGTTCCAAAATGACTGTAGCATCTACTAACTCGTATTGTGAAAACAGAAAATTTGTGCACGATGATCTGGTGAAAAGCATGGAGATTGCAGTAAATATGTGCACTGCATACGTAAAAGATTTATGTGTATGGCTGGAGAACAACATGGATTGTTCAGTTGGGAAAAAATTCTTTGGCTCGGAGGAGATTTATTTCCATTTGAAATTGCATCTGGGAACTACTTTAAAGTTGAAAATGCTGATATTTGTAAATCTAACAGAGAAGACATTCTCAAAAGGAAAAACTAAAATGGTATAATAGATTGTACAGACATGTTCTTCTGGGCCTGGAAAATAAAAGAAAAGGGTCGAAATGTTGATATTTGTATCTAGATTTGTATTAACTGTGAAGATGATGGTTCTGTTCAATTAAGTTTGTTTTTCACTTCAATTTGCAGTTTTTTAGCCATTCCTCGCATTGATCTGCATTTTTTTTCATTCGATTCATTTCTTACTTTTTGCTTCAATTTTGCAAGGTAAAATAAAATAAAATAAAATTTACTCTTAGGGTCTGTGTCCTCGTAAAAATTAGGGACTTGAGTTTTTGGTTTTTACTCTCTCTAGCTTCGCCAACTTCTCTCTATTTCTCTCTTTTTTCTTCATTTATTACAAGGCAAAAATCCAAAATTTAAAAGTCGGTCTTAAAACTATGGCAAACGCATCTTAGAGCATCTTCAATGCTATTATTTAATTTTTTTCTGAAATGCTTGAACAAAAAGTCCTCTTTCGTATGTAGCAAACAATTTAAAAGATAGAAAGCCCTCTTTCTAAACGTGCTTCAATGCAAGACTCTTTTTAGAACATTTCGACGGTAAACCATAATTAATTGACAATAAAAAAAAAATTTTTAAAAAACTGACGGTAAATGACGTGGATGGAAAGACATCATTTAGATAACCCTCTAGAAATAGAGGGTTGTGTAGAGGATGTTTTTCCAACTAAATGTCACATAATCTATACCTCGACATTAATACTGGAGAAGTTTTTTTTTGGAAAATTTTATTTTTACTACGTGTCTAACATTTTTTACTAAATAGATGATTACATTGGAGAAGCTCTTAGTAACCCATGAGGGCCAAAGAATTTAGGCTAAAATGTCTCATCCGCCCGTAACAGAGCGAAAATAGGCGCATCATAATGATTTGGTAAAGGACTAATAGCATTTTAGGGTTCGAGATTGGTAGTGGTTCACTTTAGGATTCCAGGTTTTAATTTTAGCTATTTGGGGTTTAATGTTATAATTTTATACTAATTGAATGGTCTAGATTAACTTCTGTTATAATATAGTCATTAAGTTGCATATAAAATTGAAACGATTTCAAAGTGCTATAAATTTCTGTTTATATGATATAGGAGCGAAGTATATATATCTTCTATTGACGCCTTTGAGATAGAAACTTCTCCTTCTATTTAATCACTATTTGTGACTTGTTTTTTACCTCCTGTCATTAGCGTGAGAGACTTTTTACCTCCCTCGATTATTAGCAAATATATTCTGTTATTGTTAATTGAAGGAGTCCATAGAAGAGGGATGATGGGTGTTATATAATACCCTATATGATAACTATTAGAATTAGGTACGATTAATAGATAATGACAAAATAATAGAAGTTGAAATGACATATTTTCAATGAAGTTCGAGAATGCGTCTTTAATAAATGGAGATAATTTGTCATAATGTGAGTTCTCTTCACCAACTTTAAATATAGACTCCCTCTGTTTCAAACAAAGAATTTACTTTTGACTTTTTTGAGTCAACGTAGTTAAAGTTTGACCGATAATTTACATAGATTTGTTTATTTTTACAAAGTTATGAAAGTTGTAATCTATAGTATTGTTAATTTAGTTTTTAATTAATTAAATTTGATTTCCTAAAATATAAATAAAATATGTAAAATTTTAATTTAATTTAGTTACATATTAATTTTTAAAAAAGAAAAATAAACTATTTATCAAAAACGGAGAGAGTATAAATATATAGATTTATGACTTATCTTTTTTGGGAGGATGGAAAGACCGTCCTGTTTTGGCAAGGTAAATTCGGCACATTTTGTACCAGCCCTTCATTTTTTTGTGCTAGCCCTTCCAAATCATACACTAAAATCCTAATTATAAATTTGAAAAAAAGCATTGATATTAACACCTCCAATATCTTTAAGTACACCCTTTTCATATATTATAAAAGTGTTATTATAAATTTTGATTTAAATGTACTTATGCATTCTTCATTTTTTAGGTTAAAAAAATATATAGTGTTTGGTAGGGGGCGATGATTGTTCGGTAGGACTGTATTCGGTAACACAGAACCGAACATCTATAACCCAAAAAATTTAATTTTTTAAAGTAAATTTTCAAATTTGAACATCAAATTATATAAAAATTAAAATGTAACTAAACTTTATCAATAATTTAACATATAAATTACAAAATAGGTGTTATATAAACCTAAAATGCAAAAAGAAAAAGAAAATAAGTATGAATGGCCATTCTTGTCGTTTGTGTGTGAGTGAGTGAGAGAGAGAAGAGAGAGAGAGAGAGAAAGAGAACGACACAGTGAGTGTGTTGGGGTTGAAAATATTGAAGGGGATGTTGACATGTTGCTAGTAAAATGATGTTCTTGGAGGTTTTCTAAGTGTTAATAGCAACCTCTTTTAAAAATACTTTCCCACGCACTTTTAGTTTCCCTCCGAGCTTCTCCATCACTCTCCATTATTGGGACGTGAGTTCATCTATCCGGTTCCGGTAAGCATCTCTCTTTCTCTCCTTCCCTACTTTGTGGCCTAACTTTGCTTACGCAACTGTACCCTAACCTGTTTACAAAAAAAAAAAAAGTTGTTGATTTCCCCAAATTGCAGAGGCACGATTCTCACCCAGTTCTATCCACTCCGGTAAGTATCCATCAATTCATCTAATTGTTTCCCTACTTCCCAAACACTTTCTCTCACTAACCGTTTTCTTTTAGGCGTTTGGCAGCTCGCGTCGGCTGCTGCAAACAATCCCGTAAACTCTAATTTACCTCTCCTCCCATGTAGATTTGTAAGGGTTTTTACTCGGTCGAGGCCTCAAAAAATTTCGTTCAATTTTGTTACTTTCATTTCGAATCAAAACTGTTTTTCTGTGCTTTTTCAATAGGGTTCGAGTCTCTTCGGTTTTTGAAATTTAGTCTAGCTTTACTACAGATTTTGAAGAAGAGCATCCTTCTAGGGCTGTGTATTTGTTGATTAGTGTGAAATTAGCCTGCTTTCATTATTGAGTAGGCCTCCTGTTAGACGGTGCCCCCACCCACTCACAGTTTAGCCCACCAACACAGTGTGTCGGGTAGGGAAATCCGTCTTACAAAAATTACCTTTAAGACGGTCTTTTATAAGTTTTTGCCTAATTATTAATTTGTTCAAGCCTGGAACTTGGGAATTTTGCGTGGTTTAGTGATTGTGTATATACTTGACTTTTTCAATTTCCCTTTTCTTTTCATTTTGGGTTTTTATCTAATTTGGTGATAGATTTGTAACTCAATCTCCAACTGCAGTGCCACTTTGGTGTGTTGAATTGAAGTTAGTTAATGCTTTATGTATTAACTATTACTCTATGATCTAGGTCGCTCCATTTTCACGTGTTTTCTTCTTCTCTTACATTTATGTATTGATGGAGATTATTCTTGAGTTGACATGTTAAAATTGTGAATGCTATGAAGGTAGAGTCATGCCTCTTTGCATCAAGTGAATTTGTTTGCTCCCAAAATGATTCTATCAGTTTGCTAATTGTCATGACTAGTACTTCCTCTGTCCCAAAATAAATTTCCTCTATTGCTTTGTGCATTTCTTAGTGCCAACAGGCTACTGCCCACTTCTGTTGTTTACTTGTATTTTTTTCAGGGGCTTAGTTTAAGCATTTAAGCTACTATTGCTTCCTTGTCTCTCCACTGTGCCACCTTAATGCATAATCAAATGCTTGTTTCCATAATCTAGGTGATAATCTTTAAACACTTTAATGCATAGTATCTGGGTGATAATTTTATACCGTAAGGAATAATAAATTATTGAACATGATTGCTCTGGAATTCTCAAGATTTATTTAAAGTTATCTATTTTAGAGCTGTGACTCAAATTCTTAACCTCGCCTCTAGTAATTCCCAAAGGAAGGACTAACAGAGTTTCCAACTAAGGTTACCTTAGTTACGTAGTTAAATTATATGCATGCTTTTTGACAAAAATACTAATAGTCAGATCTCAAAATGGAGCGCAATACAAAAAAAAAATAAAATAAAATAAAACAGTTCTAATTGATTCCTTGTCTCAAGTAACGTTCTCTCTCTCTCTCTCTCTCTCTCTCTCTCTCTCTCTCTCTCTCTCTCTCTCCCTCTCCCTCAATAAGATTATCAATCTTTTGTTTTTTGTTTTGTTTTGTGCTCCACACAGGCATATTGTGATAGGGTTAGAGTTTGGTTGAATAGTGGTACTATGATGATTGGGGAGCAATGCAGTTCATAACACATGTACCCTGCAATTATTGTCAAATATTCTAAAGAAATTATTTCTTGTTTCCTAAGAAATGATGCCCTTTGTATTGATAAACATCAGCAATTAAGCATAAGGTTTGTCCACGGAGCTTACTATAAGTTTATTGTGGTTGATGCAAAAGATGTATTATATATAAGGTGTTAAGTTTCGTTGCAATTTATTTTTTATTGCCCCTTTCACTAGTGTTCATCTACCAACTTATCATTGAGTTGCACATGAACTTTTTCCTTATATTTATTGAATTAACTTTTTGAGAATTTGGGTAAATATTAATCTCTATTTCAATATGTAGGTGGAGAAGATCAAGAAAGCTTGTTTGAGGAATCCTGTCAAGGCACGATAGAAACTTGTGGACATCTTTCTATTTTTTTTTTAAAAATTTGAAGACAATTTCCTTTGTTAAAGGGTCAATTAATTGATCTTATATTTTTTCTCAGATTGAAGCTTCAACCAAATATTCTACTGTAGATTCACAGAAACAACAGTTCCGTTTCATTCCAGCAAAGTACAAGGTTTTTCTCTTCTGTAACTTCACAGTACTTTTTTTTGGGTATTATTCATATTATTTGTCCAGTAGCAATGCTATTTTGTGTTGCTAGTAGAGTTATGTGATGAAGACCTCACAAGCCACTAAACTTTCTGTTGACATTTGTGGTAGTTGGTTCCTATAATGGAGTAATTTATAATTTATGTTACCTAAAGTTTAGAAGACCACAAGTACTTGTGACTAGTACCGAGTTCAGTTTATTAAAAGTGGTTCAAGAAAGTCATTCAGCCAGCTCTGGGAGAACTAATCATAGATCAATCAGTTTGGTTATACAATTTTAGGATTAATATTACTTTGTATATCATCCAGTAAAGTAGTAAAGTAGTTAGAGTGATGAACTTTACATTTACCTGGTTACCTCTATTTATATAAAATCCAGAAATGGAGAAAGAATAATAAGTATCGTTCCATTTTTGTGCGACTTACAAGAAATGTGAATTTTCTTATCTTTAACAAACATGGAATTTTCTCAAGATATTATAGTATAGGCTGGTGCTTCTGGATCCTTGCATCATAATCAGCAGTGTGGACCGTCCTTGTGATGGGACAAAGTGCATCTAACAGCTGTTACATAATATTGAATCCGAAAAAAAGAGAACTTAGACGAAGGAGAAGTTAATTTGTGCATGGTGATAGAAACCTGGTTGGTTGATTTTTGTTTGTGTATGCCTCTGGTTGTCTATCCTCCTACCACTCCAACCACCTCCACCAGCACAGCTATTACTAGAAAGAAAAAAAGAAGAATATATATATATATATATATATATATATATATATTTGAATGTTTCTATTTTCTTTTCATTCTTTAGTCCTTCATTTTGTTCTTTTGTTGGTGCTATATGCCTCTAGCTATTTTTCGGGTATGTAGAGCTTCTCTCAATACTCTTAGAGTGTTTTTGTATGGTGGTTACTTTCTCTGTTTGTCCTTGAACTTTGAAATGCTATTAACCCTTCTAAAACTAAAACCACTACTTGTTCCGTCAAAACTAAATCACTGGCCCGACAAAACAATTAGTCAAAAAAAAACTTTACTAATTCAAGCAAGATTAAATAAAAAAGGCCAAAAAAAAATATTAATAAAAATTGAGTCAAGCAATTAAAATAGGTTTTGGTATTCCTTGGAGATTCAACCGATGGGAAAGAAGGTTGCTAGGCGAGGCTTCTTCAGACCAGCAGTTCCTATTGAGTCTCCTGCTGCGGAATCCTTGTCATCCTTGCTCTGGCCTCACTATGCCCCTCTCAGTTGCCGCCCTCATACCCGTCGCCGGCAGTAATCACTCTTAATCCTAACTCGTCCCCATGACAAACTTCTTGTCAACCTGTCTTTCCTTGTACTCGTTGAGCTAGTACAGTAACAACACAACACTCCATAACCGGATGAGCTTCCGTCTAGGTAACCAACTCCCTCTCTCTCTCTCTATATATATATATATATACATATATATACATATATATATATAGATATATATATATATATAGATATATTGGCCTTTGTCTCTCCTTTTATATTCCTGCTGTTTTACTGAAACTTGTTAGTTAAGGACTCTTTTTTTAATTTTATTTTATTTTTATAAGAGGATTCTTTAAAAATATGAAAGTGGGTCTTTTCAAATTTCAAGCTCTCCTAGATTATATTATTTGTTTGCGCTCAAAGTGTTTGATAAAATGTCTGTCTCAGTTCATAATAGATAAACCCATTATTAGTTAAAAATGGACCAACATTTTTAAATCCCATGATTGCTGTGATAAGCTCCGAATCTTGTAACCTATCGATTTTTGTTCATATATTATAGAGTCCGTGGAGAACAGGTGTAACTAATGATGTGTGCTCTCAAAATGTTTGATATCGGTGGCGTGGATCAGATGAGTGTTTAGAAATGGAATAGGTTAAAAATTAAGAAACACTGAACAGTAAAATAGCACAAGTTGAAAAAAGATGCTGTGTGAACGTGAAAGAAACTGACGAGGAAGGTGGATCCATGATAGGATGTTTGTTTCGATTATGTCGTAGAAGGTTGAAAAAGACACTATTATTTTCATGGATTGCTGAGGCCCTTTGTAAGTTGGCATACACCGTGACACTGTTTGAATTTTCTTTTTCTTTAATGAGTATTATGTTTAGGCTTTTTTGCGTTATATAACTAGAGCATGGAGAATGTAAAAGATCTTGGTTTAGTCCTTCTCTGCTGATGAATTTCGAGGAAATGTGTCCTTTAGGGAATCCAAAGTATCACTTTTCTCTAAGAGGCGGAAAGAAGTAACTTGCTTTAAATGATATTCTCAAAACAATCTCAAATCTTCTTCTTAGGATTTTTCCTTGCTCACTGATAACAAAAGTCTGAACTAAACAAAACTTGACCTCAATGGAAGAGGGACTAATCCTCTACTTGTCAGAATGATAAAAGGACGCAAAGCAAAAAAATTTAAGCAACAGCATTATGTTGAAGAACAAGTCATAACTATAAGTATAAACTATATAGCCTTTGGAGAACTGAAGAGCAAACAAATGCCTTCACCTTCAAGGGGACCTTAGCCTTCTAAATTGTTGCCAAGAGCGATGGGAATATGCAATTGAGCTAAAGTATATAAAAGAATCTAGAAAGATATGGTACCCACTAGGTCAGAAGTAAAGGACAATGCAAATGTAGAGTTTTTTTGGCATGAAAAATATAGAAATTTTTGTATCCCGAATGCAAAACATCATACTTCATTAGATTCTGTTTTTCGTTTAAAGACATCAAAACATATGAAAAATACAGTGCTAACAGAAGTTTCTGCTATTAGTCATTCTTGTAAAATACCTTGCATATTCAGTGGTATTACCTTCATTGACTCCATAGAATGTCCTTCGTTCAACATTAGAGGCTCTTTTATTCTCTTGTGAAGGGTTGATGGGACCGAGATGGAAAGGAAAGGGGGCCGAAGCAATCGCACTTGCAGATCCCATGTCAAAAATCGTTTCTAAGCTTCAGTTTTCTCTAATCCAGTCAGATTCTCAGGGAATACTTTCTGGATGCAACGTACTTGTTGTAGCAGATACCGAACAAACTGACCTCTTCAATAAGGCGTATTTTGGTCGGTCCATTATCTCAGTCGAGAAGGAGAAACAGTGGGTTCAACTTAGCATGGAGGAAGCTTTTTATCTCTGTCATTCTTTAAATTGTCTCAAGATTGTAGGTGAAGGTGATTGTACTCAAACTGATGAAAAATTATGGAAGCACCTGACATCAAAGAACGAAACATTCCCTGATATCTTCAAGGCTTATTCTCATTTAAGAGACAAGAATTGGGTGGTGAGAGGTGGAGCCCAGTACGGTGTGGATTTTGTTGCCTACCGTCATCATCCAT
This sequence comes from Platycodon grandiflorus, assembly GCA_016624345.1. Taxonomy (NCBI): domain Eukaryota; kingdom Viridiplantae; phylum Streptophyta; class Magnoliopsida; order Asterales; family Campanulaceae; genus Platycodon; species Platycodon grandiflorus. The sequence goes on along the minus strand of CM028366.1, from coordinate 41,374,833 downwards.
CTCTAGTGCACTCTGATTATGCCGTGCTTGTTTTATCAGACGGTAATGGTGATGCGAATGATCGGTTGAGGGTTTGGTCTGATTTTGAGTGCACTCTTCGACTTTGTGGTGGTGTAGCAAAGACATTGTTAGTTCTTTACATCAATAAAAATGGTAAGGGTGCCACTTGTCCCTCATGTTTAGAGGGTTACACTGTTGAGGAAAGGACAATCACCAGATGGAGTCCTGAGCAGCACCGCGAGGATAAAGTCAAACTTGATAACAGAACAAAGTTAGACTGTGAAATTTGCAATTAGTGTCTTAACCTTGTGGAAGCTTGACTTGTTGATTACTCCTCATTCTCATCCTTGCCATCTTTCTTGCATAATACAAGCTGGAGCAGGTCTTGATTGTGAAGTATCACCTGTCTATCGATATAGTAGTTGATTTATCTTTTGATATAAGGTTCCATTTATAAGAGAGAGATTTGACGCCGGGAATAGCATCATACCATTTCTGGGAAGTAACTAGCCTTATTCTTATTAATATCTCTACGTTAAACCTTCTACAAGCAACAGATTAACTTCAGCATAGCAGTGGATTTGATGCTTTTTGTAATGCATGGATGAAATCATCTATATTTTGCTAGTAAAAAGCATTGAAGGGCTTAGTTGTCAATGATCTTGATCGAGAAATTGTTGATTTAGTTTTTCCTTGGTAACATTGACGTGCGATCAAGCTGTGAGCTCTAATTTTACTGGTTTTCATCCCTGCTAGGCTACTAGAATGTATTTCAGGCGTGCCCTTTTGATCGCACTTTGGTCAAATGCTAGCGGTGAAACGAGGATAATCAAGATCATTTGCTTCCCCCGCCCCCGGCCCCCGCCCCTTCGATTTTGAGATTAGTGGTAAAACTCTACATTGATGGAGTTCTTTGTTTTATTTGTCGAACAACTAAACTAAATACAGCGTTTAGATTTTAGAGTGATCAAGGAATTCTACTAATCTAGAAAAATAACACTAAATATTTTAAAGCTTTTAGCTCTTATTATTCATACTTCTGTTTCAAATATTAATATTCAGTTTTATCAAACGTGCCTAATTGAAGGAGCCTGTAATATCTACTCCTACCCAATTCATCACTAATTCAGCCATATATGAGTTAATTTCATCAAGTGTTGTATTATAGGAGTGCATATTTTATATTACTTCCTCCGTTCCTGAAAAGAGTAATTATTCATTTTTGAACTGTTTCAAAAAAAAAAAAGGATTAATTACACCATTAGTCCCTCAACTATGGGCTATTTTACCAATAACTCCTTAACAATTTTTTTTTCAAATTTCAGTCCCAAGAGTATAAAAAAGTCACGCAGCTAGTTCTTTTGATGGATGACGTTAGTAAAATTTCGTTAAGTCAATTATGTGTGATGCACATGTCATTTTTTAAGGGTATTATGAAAAATTCCTAAAGGGATTTAATTATAACCATCGTCGGTGAGAGCTCGGACAAGGCTTGTCCCGTCAACGTCACCATACAGTCACTATACTCGAAGTTTATTTGGGGTGTAGAGGTAAGGTTCGAGGACAGGACAGGACAGCGTCACCATACACTCGCCGCGACAACGTCAACGCCTTTCACAGTCGTCTATCAAAAATCAGATCAATGGCAGTAATCGTCTCCGCGATGCACGCCAAAAACCCTCCGGAATGGCCTATGTCGAAAGATGTTGTTGATTCAATGGATTACATTTCGAAAACGTAATCCAATTCCTTGGATCTAGCCTATGCTGAAAGATAATGTGTGGCTTATGTATTCCAATTCCTTGGATCTGGCGATCGGATACGTTGTTCCCTCGTCTGTCACCACTGGTTTCAAATCGAAGCCCAAAACTCCAGTCGGAATCCCGAGCCTCCCGTCGAGATCCACTTGAAAACTCTAGATCTTAAACTCAAATATCAAAAGAAAGAAGCATAAATTCAAACCCCCAAACTCATATTTTTGACTCTCGTCGAGATCCACTCTCTCTCTCTCTCTCTCTCTCTCTCTCTCTCTCTCTCTCTCTCTCTCTCTCTCTTTTTCGTCACCCTCCGGCGATCCTTTTGCGACCAACGACGCTATGTCTCCGGCGAGTCTAATGCCAGAAGTTGTCGGGGGAGGGGGAGGAAGACAGAGAAAGGTTTGATTTTTTAATTTTTAATTTTATTTGACCAAATAAAAAATAAAAAAATGTTATAATAAAACCACACTAGGAATTACCATAATACCCTTGAAAAATGGCATGTGCAATGCACATGATTGATTTAACGGAAATTTTCTAACGACATCCATCAAAAGGACTAGTCGCGTCTGATTTTGGTACTCAAGGGACTGAAATTTAAAAAAAAAATTATTAAGGAACTATTGATAAAATAGTCTATAGTCGAGGGACTAATGGTGTAATTAACCAAAAAAAAAAGTGTCAACTTCTGCCTAATATCTTTTATGTTGATTTTTCATTTCATACTTTAATGAATGAGGCTCACCCCTCATTTCAGTAATTCAGTATTACTATCTTTTCAATAAAAATCCAAGAATATAAGTGGAAAGCAACATGGTCGAATAATTCTCATTAATATGTATGCACAATTAAAGGGTACTCTTTTTCGGGATGGATGGATATTTTTAAGTTTTTTTTGGATTCAAATCTTCTATCCCATTTTCTGTCACACTCTCTGTCGCATTAAATCTCAGCCCTACACGATTCTTTTTAAAAATTATAAAAAGAAGACTAGTTAAAATAACCAAGACACATGTAAGGTTAGGATTAATTGGGACACAGAGTGTGATAGGGAGCGGGATGGAAGATTTGAAGTCATTTTTTTTTTAAGAGCAAAATTTGGGTTGGCCCTTTTTAGACAATTTTTATTCGTTAAAGTCTACTATATTTATTTTCATTCGCTAAAGGACACTTTTGTTGCGAAATGTCATCTATACCCTTAAAAAATACGGAATAGTGGACACTGTGCAACACAAGACGATGCACATAAAAACACGGAAGCCCACACTGTGCATCGCAAACAAAACGATGTACAAATTAGCTTTTTCAGTTGACGACGCACCAAGAGTTGTGTGTTGACTAGGAAATAAACTAACTTCTCTTCACTTCAAACACACAGCAAAAAAATCTCTCTTCACTTCAAAAACAAAAAGGAAATATTTTTTAAAACCCTTTGAAAATTTTGCAAAAACTTTTGAAAACATTATCATGAGTTACTATCAAATATAGAAAAAATGTCTTCTCAACAACAAAAGAGCACTGGAAAGAAGGCAACAACCACCAGAACCAACCAAAACGAAGTATCAGGTTAGTATTGCTAAATACATTTTAGGGTTTCAAAAAACAGAGCATAAATGTTCGTGAATATCGTTTCTAAGGTTACAAATTTACATATAAAACTGAATATAAAACACCGTTTCTAGGTTTTTTTATCATGATGCACAAATTTGTAGCATCGTATTGCAAACTTTTGTTGTTTTTGATGCATCACAATGCATTATTTTGATGAATCGCGTTCACTGAAAAACGTTAATACACCGTTTTATTTTTTATTAAAAAAATGTAAGTTACGATGAAAAATGTTGTGCGTCCTAGTATTCACATATTGTCCATCACGATACACAAAAAGTAATGTTATATTGTCCATCACGATGCACAAAAATTTTAAGTACCGTTATACATGAAGATGCACAAAAATTATACTTGACGATGCATATTCTTAAAACACAAAAATTACTTAGACGATGCACACGTTATAGATGCACCATTGAAATCTAACAAAATATACTTGTTATGTAGGTGTGAGAAATTGAACTGTATACAAGTTAAGTATGTAGTCCCTAATTGACCAATTACAAAGTATTAGTTTCAGGGAAGACCATAAAAAAGTGTTGAAAAACACACCCTTCTAGAACATAATAGATAGCATCATTCGCGGAAACGTACTCCGCGATCATTCTAAAAAGGATGACGCAATTATAAGGTGTATTGCCAAGTGCTATGTCAAATAACTTGGGCACTTCAAAATGGTTGGAAAAACATTAAAGCTTAGGGCAAAAGATGCCAAGCTTATATTTGGAATCAAGGACGGTGCGGAGGAAATCAACATCTCCTTTTACAAATTGGAGCGTATCGATTTTCTTGAAAGGTGCTTCCCTGAGAAGATGTCTAAACAAACAAAAGACGTCAGGCTCAAGCCAAAAATGATCCTTGATAAAATCAAGGAGAGGACAGACAGTGTCCAACAAATCGATGCCACATGCGTGGCATCATTGACGACACTCCTTGTCCTCGTGACGTTGCTAGTGGCGTCCAAGACCTCCTATATACCTTAGGCGTACACAAGTCTTGTCTCCGACATCAACAAAATATCAACCTAGAGTTGGTCCAAACATGCAATTGATATGCTGTTAGAGAGCTTGCAAGCAGAAATTCAAAGCATTGAAAGATGTGTGTTGCTGCTCGAGGTAAAATTTAAGTTCACTTGATATTATTATGTGTAATTTATGTATATGATGCATGTAGATTTTGTCATATTAACAGTGTTCAATTTATATATGTATGCAGTACTGGATATGCGAGCAGACCAACTTTGTGGTCCCGACACGCAAAACATATATCCTAAGATTTGTCAAATGAGATTTGTCTAAGATGTCGAGAGAACTCGGCGAATCAAATTTCATGGCGGTCATGACGAACCAGGTGAGTGGTTAATATATAAAAATTGCACATTAGTTTGCTATTATAAATATCAACATTAAAACTTTTAAAAAGTACTGTTATTGAGCATGACGATGCACAATATTGTACTGATTTTTAGTTGACGATGCACAACTTTTTATTTGACGATGCACAATAGTATACTAAAAAATATAAAGAGTACACTTGCTATGCACATTCTTTAATATATATATTTTTTAATGTTTTTGAAGAGGTTTAGGGGTCTTTTGAAAAGAACATAAGATGAAAAGCCCTCCTCTGAGAAGAAGGAAGAAATGAGATAAATATCCTTCTAGAGACTACTGCGATAGATGCCGCCACCCTTCAACAACACGAAGTCAATTCACCATCTCATCAAACTGAAGTTGTGGATGCAACTCCTCCACAACCTGAACAGAATGCTTCAAAAGCTGTAAGAACAGTTGACCAAGACGCTACAATGAACATTGTCAGAGCTGTTGTGGATGAGCAATTATCCACAATCGAAGCCAAAAACTACGAAATTGAGATCTTTAGGTCAGAATTGACTGAAAATGATGCAAAATTTGAAAACATGGTAAAAGAAATAGGCAACCTGAGATCTGACCTAGAAAAGATACAGGAGCAACAGAATGTCAAACCCAATTAACAGAATGCTCAATTTGAAGAACTAAAAAAGTTGTTATTACAAAGAATTGAAGAAAATAAAATGATGAAAAATGAGAGGCAATAGGCCCTCATATCAAGTGCAGCTGTTGAATCTATGAATGAGGACAAGGTGGATGAATTGGAGGGTGCAGCAAATGTAGCGGTGCAAGGGCGTACAAAAACGGGCAAGACTCCTTCTTCCATGGTCAGAAGAGTACAAAAACGAGATGACCGGAAGAAGAAGAATCCAGATGACTCCTGTACCGATGATGCAGCAGAGCCTGTAAAAAATAAGAAAAGAACCAACAAACCAACAAAAAAAAAAAAAACAACCTCCCCAACCCTATTAAACTGGATCCCACCACCAAATTGATACTGGCCAAACTTTATGAAAAAGATGGTAGAAACCAGTAAGTCAAATTTTAATATTGTCGAATTTTAATAACATAAAATTATTATCTTTATTGCGTGAATACATTATTAATATGGTCCTCAATCTTTTGCAGGGCAACTGTTTATATGGCTAAGGATGTTTCCTAACTGGTTTATTATTCTGATATTCAACTCTTGTTGACACACAAAATGCTGGAGAGCAACGTATGCATTCTATTCTAATTTTCACACATTGATATTGCTTTCACATAAAAAAAAAAGAAGATATTCACATTACACTTGCGTTGCACTTAGAAAGTGTGCATCGTCATGCACAAATTTATACTAAAGAAAGTACTGTTATTGCAGATCGGATCCTCTATTCCAAAATAGTGTTTCATCTCTTATTCCAATCGTTGTATGTGTGCCACATATGCATGTGAATAAACAATATTAATTATCCCGTGATTTTTTATGCACATGTGGCGCACATCCAACGATTGGAATAGGAGATGGAACACCATTTTGGAATAGAGGATCCAATTTGTTGTTATTGAGTATGACGATGCACAATATTGTACTGATTTTTAGTTGACAATGCATAACTTTTTATTTGATGATGCACAACTTTTTATTTGACCTTATGCATCGTATTGTATTTGTATGTATTGTTTATTAAATGCAATGAATGAACCAGTTTCATATGTAATGTTATTTTATTTTTCTCATCTATATAACTTGCTTTTCTTTCTTGTTTACAACACATAGACGTTTAGACGTCAATTCTGGAAAATGTTCTAAAAGATAAAAATTAAGACCTTCCCGGAACGGTTTTTAATTCTAATTTTTGGGTAAAATTATTATAATCCTAATTCTTTATTATATAAGTTTCTTAATTGATTGTTGTAAACTAAATCTGTATACGTTACGTTATTTAGTTGTATCTGACACGACATTAAAAAATCGACAGGTTCAAAGATCTAGTTACAATGTACGTCGACGACAAGTTGGAGGGGTCATGCATCATGATTTATTAATCTTCCCAATAAACACACCAGGGTGACGTGCATATTAGTAGTTGCTTGCATTGGACCCTGTTGGTGTTTTATGGTAATGAAAATAAATGGGTCATCTACAACTCTTCTATTAACAAAAACGAAAAAGACTTACAATTGGAAATGACTAAAATACTAGTGAGTAATGTACCACTGTCTCTATTAAAAATACAAAGTATAATCACCCGATACTTATTTTTGAATAATTTATACTACAGGCATCATATGTTAAATAAAAGGTTAAAGCATTGATCTCTGCATCGCCAACAACGCGATACCAACGATTAAGCCAACTACAAAATGTCTGCCCAGTAAGCACATGTCAAGCATCACCTCCCAATAAATAGTTGGAAGTGATGACTGCGGGGTGATCGTATGCATGTTGATGAAAAAATTGCTCCAAGACAAGCAATTGCCGATGAAATTTAATGCTATTGAGTGTGTAAAGCACCGGGCCAAAATGGCCAATGCAATGATTTTGTTCGGAAAAAAAAGATGATTAAGAAACAATATTTTTTTATTAATAATATTATATTTTTCGTGTTATTCCTCTATTTTTATGAATCTGTGCTGATAAACATTGTGTAATTTATATCTTTTTTGAAATTATAGTTGATGATGCACAAAAAATATACTTCACGATGCACAATAAAATATACTGAAAATGATACAGTTATACTTGACGATGCATAATATTATACTTGATGATGCAAAAAAAAATAATAGTACTGTTATACATTGACGATGCACATTTATACTTGACGATGCACATTTATTCACACAAAAACCATGACGATGCATATTTCTTACACAAAATTCACAAAAATATATTACGATGCACAAAAATGTATAATTTTTAACACAAAAATCACAAAATACATTGACGATGCACATTTCACACATATGTCGATGCACAAAATACATTTAAAAAGCGTAATATGTTGATACGAGGACAGATTTGAAACAAATAGTCAATTTATCACTTAAAAGGGACTTAAGCGAATGAAAATAAATATTGTGAACTTAAGCAAATGAATATTCCACAAAAGGTACCGGTTCGCAATTTTTTTTCTTCTTCATATTTGTAAACGAATTTTTACATGCTACACATCATTGTAGTCCTTCCCCTCCCCGGACCCCTATCGTGTTTAGGGGTGTAAATGAGTCGGACCGAGCCTAGAGTATTGAATTATTTAAATTTAGCTAAGATAATTGAGTAGGTCTCCTGTAAGACCGTTTTACGTATCCTAATTCGTAAGATGGACTTCACTCTCTCACATCTCAGCCCACTAACACACGGTAGATCGGGTCGAGGAAATTCGTCTTATAAAAAATACTCATAAGACGGTCTTTTCTAAGTTCTTACCAAGATTATTCACAAGGGCTTAAGCTCAGCTAGGGCTCGATTGAAAATTAAAGGTTCAAGCTCACGCTCAATTCATATTTCTTTACATATCTCAAATTTTGCTTGAGTGGACTTGAAAGTAGAAACATTAAGTTCGAACTCAAGTTTAAGGTCAATGTTAACTCGAAATATTTACTGGACTCCATTTAGTTTTGGAAAAATGATACTTTAGTACTTTTGAATTTTAAGAAAACTATTTTTTACTACTACCTAAAATAATCTTGACCACCCTTTCTAGCTTCACCGATAAAAACCCAAATTAAATATTTAATAACACGAACAACTTTACGGAGGATAGATTTTGCAAGAACGAAATGCAATAGAGATAAATGAGGTTATTGATTAATGAGTAATCTTTGTAATCAATTTTAATATTATTTGATAATCAACATTGACTATATGGTCTATATCATAAATAGTTTTCTCAACTCTGATATTATGAGCAAAGTTGGGCCTTGTAAGCTGAGCTCAACTTGAGCTAGGCTCGTTAAATAGACAAGCCTTACGAGCCTAATGGACCGAACTTATGATGTTAAGATTTAACTTAAAATTGACTAAAATTGACTTATTTTTTAACATACTCCAGCCAAATACAACTTTATCAAATTGAACTCGAGTCTAATCTGAGTAAACTTGACTCAATTTATAGTTGACAAGATTTGAAAGTGTGGTCACACTGAGGCCATATATATACATAGGTTTCTATATTTATTTATTTTTTGTTTAGTTTTTTTATTATTTGTTAATATCCTGATTAGCCTTTTCGCGAGCTAAGTATAAAAATAGAGAATTGATATTTACATCTTAAAAATTACTTAGTACGCCCTAATATTAAGTACACCTCACCCTAATATTTTTAACCCCTCACTAATTTTCTATTTTACCCTTACCAATATTTTTCCCAAAATATTAAGTACACCTTACCTCCTTCCTCCTCCCTTCCCCCCTCCCAATCACAGCGCCTCCGTCCTTTCCCCCCAGCGCTTCCTTCCTCCTCCATTCCCCCACCCACCCACCTACCGTCCGCACCACAGCCCACCCAGCCTCACCTCACCTCACCTTTGCTTTGATTTTTTTTGTTGAACACCCCCTTTCCTCCTCCTTCCCCCCTGCACCCCACACACAGCCCGCTCTTTTTTTTTTTTATTTCTAAAAACAGTTTGTTTGACACTGAGTTATCGAACACCCATAGTGATGTTGGACACCCCTACCGAATATCACTATAGGTGTTCGGCACCCTTACCAAATATTACTATAGGTGTTCAGTAGGGGTGCCGAACAGCTATAGTAATGTTTGGTAGGGTTCCGAACAACCTAAAAAAATGAAGGAAAAAAAAAGTATTTATGTCTAAATTTATAATGATATTTTTATAATTTTTGTTGGGGTGTACTCAGCAATTTTATGGATGTAAATAGCAATTCTTATAAAAATAAAGGGTAGTGCTATTCCCACCCCCCGTTTTGCTGAGTATACCCCCTTACTATTATTACAAAATTGCCACAATTTTAAAAGACTATATTACCCTTAAAATTTTTAAAAATCTTAAGATACCCAGCCGCACGCCCTAAGGTATGTGCGGCGGACCAGTGCCGCACATTCCTTAGGGTGTGCGGCAGGGGGGTGCCGCACACTACGCAATTTCCTCAAAAAAATTCAAAAAATTATTAAAAAATTTAACCTGATAACACAGCAGTTGCTTTCTATTTTATGAAAATTTCATGACATAAGTTAAGAAGAGGACTAATGGCTTATATCACAATTTCAAAGCGAGAGAAACATTCTCCCCTGTGCTTGTTAGTGCATTGGCCTTGTACCAATACCCACTTAAAAAGGAACAAATATGTTTCCATGATGTTAATCCTCACATGAAGCTACTTTTTCAGGGAGCTGCTGGTGTAACTATCCAGAAGACCAAAGAAGGTTTGATCATTGGATTGTATGATGAACCTATGACTCCTGGTCAATGTAACATGAGTGGGGAGGGAGCAGAGTAGTAGGAGTAGGAGTAGGAGGGGGAGAGGGAGAGGGAGAGGGGCAGGGGTGGAGAGAAGAAGGAACTGGAGAAGGGGGAAAAATGGGTTGTTAAAGGGTAAAATAAGAAAAAAATAGGGATATACTTAGTAATATAGGAGGTATAATATTTGAAGGGAGTAGACTTAGTAAATGGGTATACTGAGTAATTTTGGGGGTAGGAATAGCACTACCCAAAAATAAATAGATCAGGTGAAAGAAAAGAAAGATTAAGCAACAGTCGTCAGTTTACAAAAGGCAAAAGTAAGGGTTGCATTTGGGTATACACCGTCGCGTTAGCGCTCGAGTTTACCGATTTGTAGAGAGAGAAAATGAGCGGAGCAGGGAAGAAGGTAGTGGATGTGGCCTTCAAGGCATCGAAGAGCATAGATTGGGAAGGCATGGCGAAGCTCATCGTCTCCGAAGAGGCTCGCAAGGAGTTCTCCGCTCTCCGCCGTGCCTTCGACGAAGTCAACACCACTCTCCAAACCAAATACAGTCAGGTCTCCTCCAATCTCTATATGCTTATATGTGTATGTATATGTATCTAGGGTTTACCTATTTTATGTTTATGTCACGGATCTACAATGTTTGGCTCTAATTAGGGTTTTTATGAGATGTTTTGATTTAATCCAAGTAGAAAATGCTCTTGATTTAGGACTGAAATGGTTTAAGCGCGGGTGTATTGTAGTCGTTAGGGGTTTTTGAGACTAGCAGATTGGCGTTAATCTGTTATTTGTGAGGAAATCAATTCAATTACAATCTGTTTTGACAACTATACATGGAATTTTTAGAGTAGTTAGTGTAATGTGGGCATTGCAGAAATGATGATTAATTTCTAAATTTATTGAGTATATTAATCAGCTTATGGTAGTGAACCTTTGGTTACATCACTTGGATCTACTGTGGACCCTTTTTCTTTTTAATCTATCGGCGGCTGTGTAGTCCAAGTAGGATTATATCTAAACCCATAAAGAAAACATCATTATGATGGATTCAAGCACAAACGTGACTTGAATTTTGATGTTTGTGTATAAAGCATGTCTGGTTGGTTTTTAATCACCGTCTTAGTTGATGGCGCTGTAGATTTCACAGAATGTGACATCTAATAATTCGTTATCTGATTCCAGAAGTGGCACTAGGGAATTTTGAGTTACCATACAACGCTACTATACTGGTCAATTATTTTTGGTATGTATGCTCAAGGAGTTTGTACAATTTTGTGCGATTATACTAAGTTTAACCATCCAGACATTATGTATGTTTTCTCCTCTATTGGTACAAATATCGATGAAGTTACTGAATATGGGATTGTCAGATTTCACACACTCTTACATTCTCGTTTTCAAAAGGACGAACTTGTAATAGTAATCATATACTTATTTGAGAAGAATCGCTCCTACAAACCATATTTTTGATATAGCTTTGATAAAACAGCTACCCCTTTGTGTCATGTTTGAGCTCTTGCATACCATGATCTTTGAATTTCAGTGAAGAAGCACAATGTTTTCAGTTCTATACCTTGTTTTCATTTATCAGAAAGGGAATCCTTGTTTCCTGCTGTTAATTGTTAATTCCTTGCATAAGTTAAATTGATTTTTTCTTACTTATGAATGAGGTTGACAGAAGTAGATGTATCTTAAGAGCTTCTGTCTCTCTCTCTCTAGCCTAGTTCTGGCCTGGGTTCTTTCATGGAATTCTATCTTATCTTTCTCATCACTTATGTTTGCAGTCACTTAGAGGCTAGAGAATGTCATGATCCGTGACGTATAAATGATAGTGAATGTCATTGTCTGAAACATATAACTTATAATGAGAGATATTTTTCTGGCATTGCCTACTTTAAACTTGTTAAATTCGTTGAAATAAAACATGAATGTGATTTGCTATGTATGGAGTTTTGCTTTTGTCAGGCATCCTTGATGATCTATAGTTGTGCCAGTGTAATGTTTAGTGGACTATCTATCTTATAACTTTTATAGACTTGGTCTAGTTTAGGTGTTTATAATGGTGGAGTTGATCTTGTGGATTGAAATTAAGATAGCTATTACCATTGTCTATAAAGGTTTACAAAAAATTGTTCTTGTCAGCATCTGTGGACTGTACGAGTATGCTTGTGTTTCACATGGATTTGGGAAAATAATATACCTGCGTTGCATATTGGTCATTATACAAGGGGTAGTGTGGTCATCATTAAATTTATGAAACATCGTTGGTGATGGTTATTTCTTTCTGGCTATTATCTGTATGCTGAAGATTGCTTCGTATTATGGCTTTCTACTCAACTCAGCCTTTTTCCCAATTACTTGGGTTCGGCTACATGAATCTTTTTTCTTCATTCGATGTGGTTCAAAACAAGGTCATCACACTTCCTAACGGGTGCACTTATTGGTCTGTTTTGTATGTGTCCAAATCATTTGTGGCAATTTTCTCTCATTTTATTTGGGCGACTTTTATTGTCTTACGAATTTGTTCATTTCAAATTAGATCTTTCCTAGTTTTACCGCATGTCCATCTTAAAATTCGCATTTCAGCTACACTTCTATTGTCGCGTAACTAGTATTTATTTGTTCTTCTCAAATCATGCAGGAACCAGAACCTATTGACTGGGAATACTACAGAAAAGGAATTGGCTCCCGTTTGGTTGATATGTACAAAGATGCATATGATAGTACGTCCCGCTTTGCTTATATATACTCTTTTTACATGTTTTGGTTTTTTGCTATGCTCTCTCATGAAAGGGCGTCACAAGTTTTAAAATGGAAGGTCTCCTTGCTTTGGAGTCCTTCAGTTTCACAGGAGATCTGCAGTCTGGAATCTCTTTTTGTGGAATCCCTGATTTCTATTTTAGCACTGATTTATTTCTGAATTCCTCTGCAGAGGCCCTGATCATTTACAAACTAATGAATAGCCAATATTGCATCCATTTTCTTAAAATATTGGTACTTTCCCTATAGAATGTTTCTGTGGATTGTTTCATTCATAATTTGTTTTTCTGCATGCGTCATATGCTTTAGTGAAATGTAAGCAAATGAAGCAGTTATTTCGGAAACCATGCAGTAGGTGAAATGGTAAGTTTATATGGTTGACCGCTGCTATTGTGGTAGACTTGCAAATTTATGCAGAATTTTCAAATTGAAGCATCTTTTTGTTAACTTATTTGTTGAAAAATAAATAAACCAAGTTGTTTAACAATTTTACTTGTCTTCTATGCATGTTCTATATGCTTAGGAAAGTTTTAAGATATGGAAGCATTGTCACATGGGAATTGTTTACTTGAGCTCAGTTTGCAACAATGGCAATAAATTGATCAAGATTTATTTGTTCACACTTTTTTTTATAAATAATTACTGAATTCTTTTCCAGTATTTTCAAATTGAGTGATCAACTTAATTCATGTCAAGCACTATAACCAGATGCAAAGTAAAAACAGTGATGGTTAAATAATCTGTATTGCAGCATACTGAGTCTCCTGTTCACTGTGGGACTAGAATGTAGAATTAGAAAATTCTTGATCAAGTAATTTTTTTGGCCAGCATATTTGGGCTCTTGTTTCTGTGGGTATGGGATGGATTGGCATAGGCAACATGATGTGAATCCGGGTTCGGATTCGAGCCAAGATCGATTCGAAGATTAACGGGACCATTGTAGACAGACAACGAACGCGAAAAGAAAAAGGATAGGGAGTCTCCCTTGACCCACTAGCCGCGATTGACTAGGAACCTCGGGGTGCGGTAGGGAACCTTTGACGCGATTGCCGGAGACCTACGACCACGGAACACCACAATCTTCCGACTCGTGAAGATTGATAAATTCAAGGTAGTTTTCAATCTAAGAAACCCAAATACTCTCACAAACTCAATCGTGGAGAAAACGCAAGTGTATAAGAACACTCGAACAAAGCTTATGCTTTAATATATTAACCAAGTTGCTTTACAATGAGTTTAGAGCTGCCTTTTATAGGCTTGAAATGCAGTAATTGCTAAGGGATGAATCAAGTCTCAAAGCCAGTCCAACTTTGGAGAAGAAAACAAGAAGACTGTCCAACTTTGGAGAAGAAAACAAGAAGACTGTCCAAATAAATCTTGCATATGAACTTCTCTTGATATACTGGATCATTGGTAACTTTAATTTGATTCCAAATCTCTCCCACAAGTTGAAGTAAAGCTGCTCGAGCCTTCCTCACATAAACACGAGTGATTGGTCCTCTTTTTATGATCAATGGGTCTTGATTATCTTGATTCTTGACCCGAGCTATCTTGATTCCCATCATTCCCTCCTTGAGAAGGATTCGACCTCGAATCATCACCTGAGTCAAACAAAGATAAGTCAGCAACATTGAAAGTAGCTGAAATGTTATACTCACCTGGAAGGTTAAGTCGATATGTATTATCATTTAACCGTTCGAGGATTTGGAACGGTCCATCACCCCTCAGGTGCAACTTAGAATGACGCTTCTTTGGAAATCGTTCCTTCCTCAAATGCAATCACACCCAATCATCGGGCTCAAATATAACTTGTTTCCTTCCTTTATTTGCTTGCTTGGCATATTGTGCTGTCCTCTTCTCAATGTTCAACCGAACTTGTTCATGCAATTTCTGAATCATCTCTGCCTTGTGTTTTCCATCCATCCTAGCTTGCTCTTTAATTGGAATAAGAACAAGATCTAAAGGACTACAAGGGTTAAACCCATAAACAATTTCAAAAGGAGAATAACTAGTAGCAGTATGAACAGAACGGTTATATGCAAATTCGATAAAAGGCAAACTCTCCTACCAAGCTTTCAAGTTTTTATCCAAAACAGTCCTAAGCAATTGAGATATGACACGATTGACAACTTTGGTTTGCCCATCTGTTTGAGGATGATACGAAGTAGAAAACAACATCTTAGTTCCTAATTTATTCCACAATACTCTCCAGAAATGACTTATGAATTAGGTGTCTCGATCACTCAATTGTTTTTGGCATACCATGCAAACGCACAACTTCTTTGAAAAACAAATCGGCTATGAAACTAGCGTCATCAGTTTTATGACATGCAATGAAATGTGCCATCTTTGAAAACCGGTCCACTACCACAAATACTTAATCATGACCATGCTTAGATCTAGGCAGTCCAAGAATGAAGTCCATAGAAATGTTGGTCCAAGGAGAATGTGAAATAGGCAAAGGAGTGTACAACCCGTGGGGTTCCACTCGTGACTTGGCACGCTTGCAAGTTATGCAACTAGAACAAATACGCATGACATCTAATCTCATTTTAGGCCCAAAGAAATGTTCCTTTAAGGTTTCGAGCGTCTTAAATACACCAAAATGACCTATAAGGCTTCCGCCTTGTGCTTCACGTACGAGTAACTCATGCATAGAATATTTGGGTATACAAAGCTGATTTTCTTTGAAAAGATAACCCTCATGCCTATAGTATTTTTCAAAAGCCAATTTTTCACACAATGAGAACACATCTTTGAAATCGTCATCATTGGCATACAATTCCTTAATGAAAGCAAATCCAAGTAATCTAGAATGCATGGTAGTGATCAAAGTATGCCTACGCGATAAAGCATCGGTTACTATATTGTCCTTACCCTTTTTATACTTGATTACATATGGAAAGGATTCGATGAACTCAACCCACCTAACATGCCTTTTGTTCAATTTCCCTCGACTTTTCAGGTATTTGATTGACTCATGATCTGTGTGGATCACAAATTCCCTAGGTCTAAGGTAATGTTTCCATGTCTGAAGGCATCTCATCAAAGCATATAATTCCTTATCATAGGTGGAATAATTCTATGATGCTCGACTCAACTTCTTACTAAAATATGCAACAGGTTTACCTTCTTGATTCAAAACACCACCAATCCCAACTCCCAACTCCCGATGCATCACACTCTAATTCAAACATTTTCTTGAAATTAGGTAAAACAAAAATAGGTGCAGAAACTAAACTTTCTTTCAGAAGTTCAAAAGCAGCGTGTTGTTTTTCACCCCTATGAAATTTTATCTCCTTCACCAATTCATTCAACGGCGCGGCGATTGTACTAAAATTCTTGCCAAGCCGTGAAAACTCCTTACCTCACTCGCACTTGTAGGAGTAGGTCACTCCTTGATCGCTTGGATTTTCTTTTCATCCACTTCCACTCCTGTGGCACTTACAATAAAACCAAGAAACATTATTCTGTCCATGGCAAAATCACATTTCTTAAAGTTAGCATATAAAGAATGCTCCTTTAAAGTGCACAAAACAGAACGAATACGATGTGTGTGTTCTTCCATGCTTTTGCTATAAATTAGAATATCATTGAAGTACACACAATAAATTTTCCAATGAAATCCCTAAAAACTTGATTCATGAACCTCATGAATGTACTTGGTGCATTGGTCAAACCTAAAGGCATAACCAACCACTCATATAACCCAAATTTGGTTTTAAAAGCAGTTTTTCATTCATCACCTTCTCGAATTTTAATTTGGTGGTAACCACTTTTAAGATCAATTCGAGTGTAGATTGTAGCACCATTCAACTCATTAAGCATGTCGTCCAATCGTGGGATAGGATAACGACACTTGACAGTGATTTGGTGTTTGGCCCTACAATCGGTACACATACGCCACTCACCATTTTTCTTGGGTACCAAAATTACCGGTACTGCACAAGGACTCAAGGATTCACGAATCTTACCATGATTGAGCAATTCCTCAACTTGCCTTTGAATTTCTTTGGTTTCCTCGGGATTTGCTCGGTAAGCAGGCCGGTTTGGCAAAGTTGACCTCGGGATGAAGTCAATTTGATGCTCTATCCCTCTAAAAGGTGGCAAGCCACTTGGTTCGTCATCGGGAAAGACATCCTTGAATTCCTGCAATAAAGAAGAGACAAAAGAAGGCACAGTTCTTGATATATCATTAGTAACCAAAATGTTTTTGAAAACCATAATAAAGACCTCTCTTTTATCCCCCAACTCCCTCGAAACCTCCCTTGTTTTGACAAAAAAAAATTCTTTTTCACTCTTTGGCCCTTGGCCTTTTCAACTTCTTTCTTTTCTTCCTCTTTCTCTCGTGTTTTTGCCCTCATATTTTTTTCATTTCCACTTTTTTTTTTTTCTCGACCAACCCTCTTATTCTCACTTGCTTCCATCAACCCATTCTTTTCATCTTTCCCCTCAACCTCTCTAACCTCATTTTTCCTTGGTTTTTGAAGCTGAAGTTCATGGACTTGTTGTGGTGTCAATGACCGAAGTGTATGTGATTTACCCTTATGTTCTAAGGTATAGTGATTCAAGAATCCATCATGCATCATATGGCGATCAAACTGCCATGGTCTTCCCAATAGAACATGCCCCACTTGCATTGGGACCACATCAAACATAATCTCATCTTTATACTTCCTAATTAAAAACGAGATCAAGGTTTGCTTAGTCACTTTTAACTCCCCACAATCATTAAGCTACTGAAGCTTGTAAGGATACGGGTGCCTAATGATCGGAATGTTCAGCTTCTCTATCACTTCCGTGCTAACAACATTAGTGCAACTCTCACTATCTATCAACAAATCACAACCTTTTCCCTTAATGTCGCAACGAGTATGAAAAATGTGTTCCCTTTGATAATCACTAGACTCTTTGACTTGGACACTCAACACCTTTTTCACGACCAATGCCTCTAGGGTAAATGGGTCTTCATCTTCACTCTCTTCCGCCTCATCATCCCCGGATACATACTCATTTCCCTTCAAGTACACTATCCGTTTGTTAGGACATTGGGATGCAATGTACCCCTTCCCATTACACTTGAAACAAACAATTTCCCTAGCCTTTGATGGACTTGGGTTCACACCCTTCCCTTGGACGATTCCCCAAATGATTTGGTAGGGGTGGTGCTAGAGTTCTTGTTTCCCTCTTCCCAAGACTTGTTGGGTTTTTGGTATGAAGATGACGAAGTGTTTTGGCCTCGTGTATGGGTTCCCTTTTTCTTCTCGAGACGTCTTTCCCTTTAAAGGGCACGTGGACAACATCCTCCATGTCGTCATATTCTCGTTGCTCAACAACCTTGGCTATGTCATCATTCAATCCATTGATAAACATAGAAATGGTCGTATCAACTTCTTTGATCACATTAGCCCGAGCAAGAGCTAACTCTAATTCCCTGCTATACTCCTCCACTGATTTAGTTCCCTGAGTTAAATTGTAGACTTTCTTCATCAAATCCTGGTGGTAATAGTTAGGGACGCATTACCCCTTTCATCTCCTCCCAATCACGAATACGTCCTTCTCCATTCCTCCTACGATTTAGAATGAGTTGTTCCCACCAAACACTAGCATAGTCGGTGAATTCTAGGGATGCTAGTTTCACTTTCTGTACTTCCGTGAATTGGTTTCAACTAAAAAGGACTTTCACTTTCCTAATCCACTCAAGGTATTCTTCCGGTTCCGTCTTACCTTTAAAAGGAGGTACCTTCATTTTAATGTTTCTAATTTCCCCTCTTCTACCTTGCCTTCTATCCTCGTCGTATCCTCCCTCATCATCCTCCTCTACTTGCACTCTCCTCCTTGGTTGGTACGTAGGTGGATTTCCTTGAGGTGGTGCATTGGGTATTTCTAACGTGGTTACTCTTTGGGTTAGTTCCCCCATCATTTCCATCATCCTAGTCATCCCCTCACGAAGGTCTATCGGATTTCCTCCCCCTAAACCTCCATTATCCCCGTTACCCCCAGTTGGTGGAACCTCATCAGTTTGTCCTGGTTGAGCCATGTTTTTAGATTACAATTTTCAACAACCTCACAAGTGTATTGCTCGTGTTTACACTCAACTCACACACACTCACACTCTAGTGTCCAAGATAGTCACCAATCCTTGAATAAATCAACAAATAGAGTCAAAGTGATTGTTCCGTGAGTGAATCAAGACAATTACAATCTAGGCTCCCTAGGATTCTTTGGCTACGATGATACTTCAAAGCGAGAAACAATTCACTTGAAAGTAAGAAAAGAACAAATGCTATAGATGATATATATGTAGGATGACATTCTACAGAATGGAATGAAGATAAGCAAACAAGTTCCCAAGCAATTGATGATATAAGTATGATGAACAAGATTGCATAAAACACAATTTCCAACTCAATTTCGAGTTCACAATTTTCAGATTTTGATTCCCAACAACTTCAGCCCTTTTCTCTTTTTTTTTTTTTGAATTTCAGATTTCAAGCATCTGATGTGCTCGAATTTCAAGTCTCTTTTTTTTTTTTTGCAACAGGGCTTTTCAAGAACAAATTGCAGATTTCAATTTAAGAATAACAAGAACACAATTTTCAGTTTTTTTTTTTTTTTTTTTTTTTTTGAGTTTTTTTCAATGAACGAAGAAGATAGGATGAAGAACGATAGAAATTGATTTACGGGTTACCTCTTCGATTAGCTCTGATACCAATTGATGTGAATCCGGGTTCGGATTCGAGCCAAGACTGATTCGAAGATTAACGGGACCCTTGTAGACGGACAACGAATGTGGAAAGAAAAAGGATAGAGAGTCTCCCTCGACCCACTAGCCGCGATTGACTAGGAACCTCGGGGTGCGGTAGAGAACCTTCGACGTGATTGCCGGAGACCCATGACCACGGAACGCCACAATCTTCCGACTTGTGAAGATTGATAAGTTCAAGGTGGTTTCCAATCCAAGAAATCCAAATAATCTCACAAACTCAATCGTGGAGAAAACGCAAGTGTATAAGAACACTCGAACAAAGCTTATGCTTTAATATATTAACCAAGTTGCTTTACAATGAGTTTAGAGCTGCCTTTTATAGGCTTGAAATGCAGTAATTGCTAAGGGATGAATCAAGTCTCAAAGCCAGTCCAACTTTGGAGAAGAAAACAAGAAGACCGTCCAACTTTGGAGAAGAAAACAAGAAGACTGTCCAACTTTCAGACTTCAAAACCCAACCTTCAAGTTTTCAGGATTGTCGATTTGACCCTCTAACTTGCATATGAACTTCTCTTGATATACTGGATTATGGATAACTTCATTTTGATTCCAAATCTCTCCCACAAGTTGAAGTAAAGCTGCTCGAGCCCTCCTCACATAAACACGAGTGATTGGTCCTCTTTTTATGATCAACGGGTTGATTATCTTGACCCGAGCTATCTTGATTCCCATCACAAATAGGGGTTCAAACCAAGGAAACTCCCTCTCCACATGCAGTGAATGCTGCATACCTGCACAAATGCATCTGACAAAGTGGCAGGAGCAGTTAATGTATAGACGTACACGTGGTAAATAAGAAAATAAAGTACTCTCTTCGTCTCCCCCCCTCCCCCACCACACAAACACACAAAAAAAGATAGTTACACTTTCCTTTTTGGTTTGTCCCAAAGTAGTCCCATTGCAAAAGAAGGATATAATTTTATTTGCAATTTAGAGGTACGAAAAAGTAAACGTACAATCTTAGAAAGTTTGACTTGTCAAACAAGACTTTTTTCTTTTTTGGGATGGAGGGGTATAGAAATGATGCTCCTCGAGATGGTAGCATCATTATATTGTTAAACGCTGAACACCTAGGCCCAATGGCTCATAAAAGCCCACCCTCAGTGTCTTTCCTGTCCTGGCCCAAACCATGTATTAGGTGAGTGTGTAGGCTCATGTCATGGCCTAGGTAAACCTTATTTCTTTTTACCTTTCTGACTTCTTTTGACTGTTCTGACCATTCGTTACATTTGTTCTAATATTCTAGATTATAGTTGTAAGCTCAACCGTATTCGAGGTTATGTTAAATTCCGATAAAGGATGTGAAAACCTTAATGTAACCACTTTATAAGTGTTAGCTTGGGAAGATGGAGGGAGACCCTAATGTTTGAATATATGTCCAACGATTATTACTTGATATTGAGGTGAAAAAGAACAAATGGGAAAAGGCAACGGGAAAAAGAAGAACAAACTACCTTGATTGCTGGCACCATTTTAAGGAGGAAGCTGGTTCACCTCTAACTATCAACGGGGATTTATAGACTTAGAGGATGATAGAATTTGAAAGTGCAGCTCCTATTATGGAGAAATGGTTGCTCCATGGCTGGATGAATAGTCATTAAGTGCCATTATCATTCACAGAAGTTCCTGATATGTTTCGGTATTTTTCCATGGTGAGATCTATTAATCTTTAGAGCGTAGAGAAATCAAGGTTTATGTTAAAGTCATTTTGTTTAATGTGTGCCTTCTCTGAGCATGCATGTCCCTTGCGCCGGAGACCCTTTTGCGCCTTTTTAACTATGGTAGGAAAAGCCCTGGTAGGAGATTTAGGGAGAACAAATTATTTAGAGGTCTAGACACATGCAACTTCTACGTATTAAGTGCATGACTTGGAAAATTGACTCTCAATAGTAGTTGTAAAGCTAGAGGGAGGAGAAGAAATAACCTGAGCAGAACTAATTAAGCTGGATATGATAGCTTGTGGTTTTACTAGGTTCTCTACAATATAGAGTAAAGTTGAATAGTAGGAAAAGACGTGTAGCCAACCTGTGGTGCTCTATTCAAGGCTCAAGTTGATTGTTAGCAAGATCTTTATTTATAGTATTAGGCTATATCTGCTTGAAACTGATTCATTGAGCCTTTATTTCCCTTTTAACATACTTTCTATGGTTGACATTCTTGTATTTGAATATTGGGCCCCTCTTGCTTCTTGTTTTTGGTTCTGCTTTGATTTTCTTCCAGCATCTTTCCTTCCTTTTGGCGAACATCTTGTCCTCCCATAGAAAATTCCTACTATTTTAGTGATATTTCTTCTTTTATCAAAAAAGTAAAAAAAAAAAAAAAAAAACAAAAATTGAATCCCTTGCTGTACTTTTTGCAGGTATTGAAATTCCAAAGTATGTTGACACAGTCACTCCTGAGTACAAACCTCAATTCGATGCTCTGGTGAGAACCTATTTTACACTATTTTTTTTATCTTATCGTTTTATGGGGATGAAAGTCAGTTTATGTTAGCGCAAGAATAATCTATTCATTACTTGTTCGCTCTCTTAGGATATACTACAATATCTGCATGGTCAAAAAGTTTTTATTTCTTCTCACCTTTTATCTTTCTGCTGCCTAACTCCAAAAAACTTCTATTTTACTCAAGAAAATGCAAAATAATTATCTGATGTGATCAGTTAAAAGGAAACAAGTCATATTGTTAATGTACTTATCGCTACATGTTAGTACTTGTAGTTGTAAGAGGTTTCAAAACTCTTTGGCCTAATGACAAATCTACCCATCATAATTTGCTGAAGCTCTGTTTTACGCACCATACTTTATTTTTTCATCGCTTTACCACTCTTCGTAGTTTTTGCAAGTTATTTAACCCCTCGCGCCTAACACCGTTAAATTTTTTAACGGAAAGCTGACGTGGATTGTCCTTTTTATGAGATGCCACATCAGCTTTCTGTTAAAAAAGTAACGGTTTTATTGATGAGGGGTTAAATAACTTGCGTAAACTACAAAGATGGTAAAACAATTGGAAAAAAAAAACGAGAGAAATAAGGTGCATTGAACTGGAGCTTAAGCAAAGTACGATGCGTTGTTTTGTCACTAGCTCATTCCCTTTGAAGGGGTGTGCATAATGCAGCTCATTGAAAAAAAAAAGTGTTGATTGAGTTTTGTTTGTCCCTTTTGGTATTTAGAAACCTTTTGACAAGTGTGTGGTGTTTGACAGTTGGTGGAACTGAAAGAAGCTGAGCAGCAATCCTTAAAGGAGTCTGAAAGATTAGAAAAAGAAATTGCAGAAGTTCAAGAGCTTAAGGTGATTGTTTGATTCACTCATTTGTTGTGTTTTCAGTAAGTAATTGATTTTAGTTTATGTTGAAACTATTACTTTTGTTTAATTTTATGACGTGATTGTTCCATTTTCGCAGAAAAAGCTGAGCACCATGACTGCTGATGAATACTTTGAGAAGCGTCCAGAGTTGAAAAAGAAGTTTGATGACGAGATCCGAAACGATTATTGGGGATATTGATTTGTATCTTTTTTTTTTGGGGTTGTTCAGGTTGAACATATGCAAGGTTTGTTCCTTTTATTTCAATTTTCTAGAATAAGAGAGGAACAGATTTACCTGTGTTTTTGTTGCTTGGTGATTTTGAAGTAGAACAAAGATGTACTTCTTTACTGAGATTTCTAAACTCAGTCAGTAATGGAGGGCCATAAGAAAGATCAAATTTGAATCTTTTTTGTCTCATTGAGCTTTAACTATTTTATCCCGATCATTTTGTTTGTGTTTGGAGTCGTATGAGTGCATTCCTTGCATCGGTTCCTATGAGAGTACGAATAGAAATAAAAGATGAACGACCTATTAATCAAAGAAAATGCTTAAGTTTCCTATGTATGTGTGTAATCAAAGAAAATGCTCAAGTTTCCTATGTATGTTTGTAACCAACTGGACGCTATCTTTGCACGGTTCTGGTGGGCTGGGGATCTTAACCATACAAGGCAGCATTGGGTGAACTGGAGTGGTGGTGGATTTGGTTTTTGCCGAAGTTAAGGTGGAGAATTTGTTTACTAGAGAACAGTCATTACTGTGTGATATACTCTGAGCCAAATATTGCCACAGGCGCCTGTTTATGGATTTAGCTGAGAATCCCCTCAAATTCATCGCCTGGATGCGCGAGCAATCCTCTTGCCATCCCTCTTTGGCCGGCAGGTTCTTAAAAAAGCGTACTGTGTAGTGCTGTCACGGTCTATAAGGTAGCAGAGCTAATAGTGAATGGGAGAGGTTCCACTGTGCCATAGCTGCTACTTCCCTGGTTACAATAATGACTTCACAATGTAGGGAGCCATAGATCGCAACCTCAGCAATTTGGCACATTTGGCAAGGTAGAAATCTGGCACATTTTCAGAATTGCTTATGGCAATTAGTAATATGTTCATTATGTTAATGCAGGCCAAGCATGGAGATATAGTCTGGGTGCGAATGCGCCGCCAAAACAACTCACTCACTTGTCTAAACTCAGTCACAAGAGGGTTGCTCGTGCGTTGACCTCTCCCAGTGTCACTGTTCATCTCACTCTCCAATTGGTTTGCCAGTTTATGGATGGGTATTGCAGTTATATTAAAAAGTTGGTTATTTGGTTTGCTTAAAAAAAAAAAAAAATCAAACAAAATGCAATTAGACTAGCTAACCAATAAGAGGCTTCACATACTTCTAAACATGAATCTTTTATAGCTTTTGCAAATCCCTATTTTGTCCGTATACGGTTCATATTTTTTGTTGGGTTGGGGAGATCCGTCTTACAAAAAATACTCATGAGACATATTTTCTTAGTTTTTACCTTTTATTTAAGGCAGTTGCAAATAAATTGTGCACTATATATATATATATATATATATATATATATATATATATATATACACTCCAATATGGATATAATTGGAGGACACACGACATTCTAATAATAGACAGACCGCTAAGTCTAACCAACTTTGAGATATATTTTCTAATAATAAGGAAATTGACCGAGCTAGACTCTATTGAGTAAATATTTAATGGTTCTAGATCACCGAATGATGTGGTGCTTAAAAACAGATAGAAACTCATTAGGTGAGGTGGATAACTTTTTAAACATGAGCAGACATGTAATGAGCAGACTTCAAAGTCCGCTCATGTTGAAAGCCTACTAATGTTGGTAAAAAAGTTGTCGGCCTCTCCTTAGTTTTTAATTGAATTTTGACTACCATAGAAACTTCTTGTGTAGTTAGTGGTTGAGGACCACTAAATATTTTCTCGACTTGACTGAATCTGGTTTAAAGTGATCAACTCAAGCCCAACCAAAACCTTAATAAGCCAATGAAAGCGCAAAGATCAATCGTTACGTTTATGAATTGTTATGTCTATGAAACGATTAGAAGAAAAGACTTACAAATTGTTAACAAATGTTAAAATGCAAAATATTGAGTAATAATGCAAGTTCTTAATTTTTCTGTTGGGTCACCTACGATGAATCCTACCTATTTTCTTCAATCTTACACCTAAGTTTTTCCCTTGTTCACCCCTTCGTATCATCACACACTCTCTCTCTCTCTTGACGGCAAGTCTGTAAAAAATATATAGCCTAATAAAAAATGTAGAACTAAGTATACTATGGCTTTGTTTGAATTCGCGATTCTTTTAATAATTTGTGATTTTTTTCATAGTTTTATAATAATTAGATGAAAAAAATATGAGAGAAATAAAGATAAACAAAAATATGGAATTGATAAAATAAAAAAAATAAAAAAAAAGTGAACGGAGGCTTATATTCTCGAAGTGGAATGGAAAACATTGACAGAGGTGAGTTGTAGGCATGAGGGGGTTGAGGCCAATCTTGTAGGATCCTTCTTCCAGACTAGTTGTTGCAGTTTCTACAACATTTGTGTACATTGGGACCCACCCCAATCATTACACCCGCTTGCCCCCTACCCCACGAGATGTTCTGTATCAACGCCTCAATATTCAATATCAATAATCAATTACTCCTTCCTTTCTGCCTCATTATTCATTAGTATTAATATATAATTTGGTCCCTAAACTTTTCCAAAACTCCTAATTTGGTCATAGATATTTCACTTTTCCTACCTTGGTCCTTGAACTCACTTTTTACTGCCTTATTAGTCCCTTGTGACATCAAGTCAAACAGAATTGTTCAAATTTTCTTAAAATGCCAAATATACTCTTATTTGAGGCTGACTGGGATGCCTGGGTGGACAGGGTCCTTCTGGTGGAGAATACTTTTCCCTCTGTTACTAAACGATTAAACCACAATTCTGCAACTGTGTTCTTGAATAAGTAATCATAATTAGGTGAATTGTAATAACTTTAAACCCTTTATCAAGAAAAGGCCTTAAAACATGCATTCCTCCTGCTGAATGCATGGAATTTGACAGTCACCAAACAACCATTGGGGTGTGACTTGAACAAAGCCTCTACCGAGAAAAATTTTCTATCACCAAATGACTCCAATGAAGAAATCCAAGTCATGAAAAAATGAACCTTGCAATAAGAATTTGACGAGTTTTTACCCAAAAATTCCTTCATTCGTGCTGCAAATTTCTTTCGCTGAGCTCCAAAAAGCAAAACCTTAAGCACTTGCTTTTGTTTTCGCCTCTGTTTTGGTGAGTAGACTAATGAATTCTTTATTTTACAATATTGTAAAATATTCTCAGCAAGAGAAGCAAAACCGCGCGATTTAGGCGAAACTGACAAATGAGTCTTTAATGAAGTCGTAGGTGGGTTTTCTTCTTTGAATGATTTCACAGTAGTGGAGGAAGGTGGATAGACCCAATTTCTTGATTTCACAACTTTTCCTAGAGAGTATACATCTTGTGTAAGCAATGGGCGGTGGAAGGCCTATCTCAAGAATGATTTCTTGAAGGCTTCTTGCATAAAGTCTCAATTAATAGAAGGACTGCCGGAATAAATTGTGTGACAGTCCTCCGCGCAATCAAACTTGAACAAGAAAAAGCCATCTCCTCTTTTTTTATTACAACCTTCTTTTTTGATGTCAAAGACCAGAAGCTACATGCAAATTCTCATTGGATCTCGCTTATTCTTAACAGCGATGGGAGCAACCTTTCCCTTTAAGGTTTTCCAGATCCCGCTACATGTGCTTGAAATAAAATCGTCTCCTCTGCTTAAGAGCTTGAATTCCTTACTATAGGTGAAATTAGGTGAAATGTTTAAGGGAAGGACTGAGAGAGATCGAATTCCACAAGAAATGGTTCCCATCCACAAGAGATCGAAGCTATGAGATTTACGCAGAAAGGGCAAATGGGTCTTTGAAATAGCAGGTGGGTTCTCTTCTTTAATTGCATACAACTTTGAAGAAGCCAGCTTGGTGGTTGAGGAAGATACAGGGACCCACTTTCTTAATTTTTCAGCAACAGTTCTTAGCAAGAAAGTGGTATCTTCCGGCTGTGTTTTGGAGGGAAAGGGGACGTGAACTGATAATATAAAAGCTCCATTGTAAGATAAGAGTAGAAATAGTAGTAGAGAGAGAAGAGCAAAGATAGATCTTTTTTTGGCCTTTCGCAAGAAGCTGTGGAGAGAGAGAGAAAACGGTGGGGGTGGAGATGGCTGGTGGTGGGCGGTGGTGCTAGTGTAACAGAGAATATAAAAGCTCCATTGCAAGAGAATTTTTTTTGGTTAGAGAGATTTAACAAAATAAGGATGAGAAGGGAGAGGTGGATAGAGAGGGGGAAAGAATATTATTCCTTCGTGTGCCAGATATAATTTCAGCATCCCACTCAAATTCAAGTATGGGTAATTTTGTCATTTTAAACTTTTTTTAATGATTCTGTTTGGCTTAACGGCACAATGGACTAATAAGACAGCAAAAAGTGAGTTCAAGGACCAAGGTAGGAAAAATGAATCATCTATGACCAAATTAGGAGTTTTGAAAAAGTTTAGGGACCAAATTATATATTAATCCTATTCATTATTGTCTTACTTTCTTTTTTTTTTTACCTCCCAAAATAATTGTCTTGCTTAAAAGTTTTTTTTTAATACAATATTTTTACTTTTATTTTTTTTCATACTTTAATTATGTACCATATACACATAAATATTAAAAAAAATCACTCAATATATCAATATTAATAATTAAGTTAATTATTTTTCTTAATTTATGTACCGAATTAAATAGGACAATAATTTAGAAACGAAGAGAGTAATATTTTTTATTTTCTTAAATATTTTTATTAGCAGCTATCTTAAAGTGAAATTCACCCGCGTCCCTATTAAAGTCTTAGTCCTATGCAGGCAAATTTTAAGACGGGTAAAAAGAGGAGGATTGCTTAAGTGATCTATCAAGCAGCATAAAGCTTTCTGTTTTTAAAGGATAATTTAATGGTAGAGTTGCAGTTTCACGGTATCTGAGATCTCAAATTAGATCTTTTCTCACGTTCCGTTTAAGACACTATAAAAAAAACAAAAGAAAAAAACACAACTTTGTGAGCTCATCATAAACACGACAAGATATTTTTGCATAAATGCTTGGAAGTCACTTGCATGTGTAATCAACTTATTTCAGACTGAATTATAAAACAAAAAAGAATTTATATAGTCAATTCTAAGTAATTGGCATTTACGAAAGGAGCTAAATTTATTTGTATTTCTGATTTCAAGCTTAATAGTAAGCTGCTGGGAAAAATATATTTTTGACCAACGTAAAAAGTGAGGATAATCGATTTGACCAACATACTTCTAATTTCTAAAATGTGATCAACGTACTCACGATTTGACTGCGATGTGGCCCTTACCATTAACGTCTTATTTAATTTTTTAACGGTTGTTAATGTCCCGTTCAATTTTTTTAACGGGCCTGCTATGCTGACTATGTCGGTCTCTATCTCGTATAAACGGATGCTTGCGTGGATTTAGTGTACTTAGTTATACCAAGAAAATCAAGATAATGAAAATATAAATTGTAGTTTAATATTTTATCAAATTAATGAAGATAATTACTCATCATCTTGATCTACTCCATCATTCAAAAAATAATTCTATTATTTTGATAATTTTTTATTAATTTCAAAAAATAATTATATGTTATACTACCAAAACTATATATTTATCCAAAAAAATTATTAATACTCAATTACTACTTTCCAACAAAACAATATTAATTTCATACATTTTTTTTAATTTTTTTTGTGGTACAACTAAGCACACATATTCCACGCAAGCATCCATTTATGCGAGATAGCGAGCCACATAATCCATATCAGTAGCCTCGTTAAAAAATTAGATGTGACATTAACGTTTAAAAAATTGAATGAGCATTAACTGCAAGGACCACATCACACTCAAATCATAAGTATGTTGATCACATTTTAGATATTAAAAATACATTCGTAAAATCAATTTTTTCCAATTTGTATGATGATCGAAAACATAATTTTCTCAGTAAGCTGCTTATGAGTTAAAGAAACAAAAAACCAGTAGTCAAATGCAAAGATTTTATGTGTTTTTTTAATAATTTTTTTTTTTATCTTTTCTTATTGAATTGTTTCCGATTTTAACAGCATTATATGCAAAAGTTGGTAGAGATTCTTCATTGAAACCAGTCAATAAGGGCGTAAATGGTTGGGTTAATTATGTCAATAGAATAAATTAAGGGCATTACTGTACATGTATTATTAAAGTGTTCTAAAGGTCCATTTTCATAATTTTAGTTCTCCCTCCGTTCTAGATAAATTTTTCTAGTGGATAAAACACAGGAATTAAGAAACATAATTAATGATGTGTTATAAAATATATTTTGACCATAATATCCATCAACATTAATTGAGTTACCTACTTTAAATAATTAAATTTGTTTGTGATATGTTATATTAAATGAAGCTTTAAGGGTATATTAGGAAGAATAGTAGAGAATAGGTAGGTCAAAAGTCATTAGGAATATTAGTTGGGACATCCCAAAATAAAAAATAGGAACATTTATACAAATCGAAGGGAGTACAAAACAAAAAAATAGATTCTCATTTATAGATGGCGGGAGTACTAAAATCTCTAACGAGCATGACTAGAACTTATACTAGACTCATTTAAAACAACGGCGGCTCATGTTTAGTTCATTTACACTCCAAAAGCAAGCAAAAACTTGATATAAGCTAGAACTTGTTGACGAGTCATTTACAAAAATAATAAGTACTTTTTACGTTTTAAATTATTATTTTGTTTGATCTGATATACGAATTAAAAAGAAACTAATTGAGTACACGGGTTAAACAAAATTAATTAACTTGATTATTAATATTGATATAATTTATAGTTTTAATGCTCATGTGCATGTTGTCCAGAATAAAAAGTAAGTGTACAATATTAAAAATATTGTTATAAATAAAAACTTTTAAACAAGATAATTATTTTAAGACGGATAAAAAAAAAATAAAATAATAATTTAGAGACAGAGGAAGTAGTATTAAAATAAACAAAGTATATATGGTTTGGTGTGACTTGCATTTATTATTAGAATCAAGCGAATTGAATCATTGGTCTTATAAGCCTAAAATCCATATATATATATATATATATATATATATATCATTAGGTAATAAATGCATTTATATATAATAGTGAATAGTTTAATCTAAAGTCTTTTTCTAATTATAATAGGAGAATACCTACTTAGATCAACTCAATTAAATATATTAAATGTATTTATTTGGAATACTATATATATTATAGTTAAGTGGAGGTCACGTGACCCATGTACTATAATATCCATTTATTTTGATTATTATTTCAGTATATAAAAAATAAACTATTTTGTAAATATAATATCCAACTAAACATTTTCTAACCATTGAATGATCTTCAAAAATTATTTTAAAAAATATAATTATATTTAGTTCTTAAACAATTCAAAAAAAATATTATCTTTATTCAATATGTCCCAAATAAAATAAATATATTTTTAAATTTTGTAAAAATTCTTCAAAGATATGTCTAAAATATCTTTATTAAGTGCAAAATGAAAAAAACAAAGAAAAAGAAACCCAACAATTTGATATCATTAAAGGATACTTAAAAAAAATGAAAAAATGTATAGAAGCGAAAATATATATATTGACCAACAATAAAAAATATTAATTCTGAAACGAAAACATTATACTAAATGACAACCAATTTGCATATATTGACAATACTTAACTTTTGTTATACATTAAGTCAACAAATACCTATATTCTATAATAAAATTTTTTTTAAAAAAATATTTTTAAAATATATCAATTAATCTAAAAATCAAATTAAGCTCGTGGGGGAGCACGTACTCTATAACTAGTTGTATTTATTTATGCTTGATTCATTAGTTTCATGAGTTCAAATCAAATAGAACTATGAAGTATGAACTACTCAAACTCGAGCTCATAAGCTTTATTTAGGGCTTTAATGTTCAAGCTTGTAACCAATTGATGATGACTTTCTTTTAAGTTTGTTTTTGTGCATGACAGACTAGGATTCTCTTTTTAAGTTAAGGAGATTGAAAAAAAAAATTACACAAATAACCATGCCATTTTTCAAATAGTGTAGAAAAGTTAATTTCTTCTAAATTATTGTCTTAATTTGATTCTTTTAATTAAATGAAGTGATTTTAAAAAAAAAAGTGATGTAATATAATTGTTTATTTTTTTAAAATCACAAATACATTCCTTAATTTATCCCGTCTTTCTGCTACAAACAAAAAGAAAAAAAAATTGTCCATATCCCCTTGGAAAAAGTTTGCAATTATGTAAGGCTAAACCTAAATGCCAAATGAAAAGGACACTTTATTTTTTGAGTATAATATTTCGTCACTCATATATTCCCTGTAAAGTAAAAAGGTTTACTGATATAACTTTAAGTGGCATCTAAATAAAGATAATTGCTTTTTGGGTGACAATATCAAGATTCTTTTGGAAGGCAAGAGACTGTCAAGTTTGGTTTATCAACCATATGATATCCAATCTCAAAAAAAGAGAAACAAATTATACGTATTGCTCCCTCATTAGTCAAAGAGTTTATTATTTTATTTTTAAATATTTTACATAAAAAATTTACTTTCAAAAATCATACCTATATGATCAATTCTAATGATACTTATATCACTTAATAATTAAAATTTTTAAACATAAACTCTTTAAGTAAAACGGGGAGTATATATTAAATCGAATCAATTCACATATTGTACTCAACTAATTAATATTCTCTCCGTCCCTAAATTATTGTCTTCCTTTTTTTTTTTATTCATCTTAGAATAATTGTCTTGTTTGAAAACTTTCCTTTTGAAGACATCACTTTTACCATTTTACCCTTATTTTTTTCCCTACTTTAATTATGGACTACATACATATAGGTATTAAAGAAAATTACGTATTATATAAATATTAATAATCAAGTTAATTATTATTTTTTAATCCGTGTACCGGGTTAAACAAGACAATAATTAAGAAACGGAGGGAGTACATCATCGTCTTAAAAAGATAAATATACTTTTATTTTATTATTATAGTTTATTTTGGGACAAAAAAAAAATAGTAAAACAATTACACATAGCTAATCATGGTAGTTAAATAAAGAGTAATGTTATGGGTACCTAAAGAGTACTAAATTTTTTGCACCAAATAATGTGTTAGCTGATGTAATACATTAATTATGATTTTTAATTTTATTTTTTGTACCATATCAACTGGCACATCAGCTAATACATCATTTGATACAAAAAAATTTAGTACTCTTTAGGTATCCATAGCATTACTCTTAAATAAATAAGCTCTTCCAATCCAAGGAAAGGGGCAAATGACTGAGGTAGTATATTTTTTGTTGAATGCCATTACATTCCAGAAATAAACAGGTTAATAAGAAACTGGCAATAGCGGGTGACGGCCGTTACTCCCAGTAAGTCCACTAGCCACCCAACCCCACCACGACGCAACCACCGCTGTGCCTGTCAGTACCTTTCGTCCCAACTATCGCCCCATCCCCGTCATTTTCCTGCTTACGTGTCCTTATCTCAACCCTACATCTCCATTCTTCACTCACCAACCACCCCCCACACTCTCACAATCTTTACATCTACCTCCCTTTTCTTCACCAAACACCTCAAAACCAATCCCATTCATGCACAACTCTATACAACATATATACATAGTATATAGCGATACAAACAATATATGTATATATATATATATATATAAATATATATGTAATGATGTTTCATAATTGTCAACAAGCTTGAAATTGACGCAATTCAAGTGTTTGTGGACCGAATTGTGGCAGAATTTTAACTATGTCAGAAGTCAACGGGCCAAGGACATGGAAGGAGGATCTTGCGAGTGTACTGGACGACGGCGGCAGCACTGGTGTCGGCCGCAGTGGTGGAGTTGCAGCGGATTTTGGTGGCGGCAATGAGGTAGTGGTGGAGGAGGACTGGAGGTTTCATGTGGTGGAGTTTGGGAAGGGATTGGCGGAGATGAGTGTGGCATTCGGCAAAGGATGTAGGGATGTAGTGAAGCAGAGTGTGTTGAGAGAGGATTCTTTTGTTGTGAGGAAGTTGAGAGGTCCGTGTAAGAAAGTTTGTACGGAATTGAGATTTTTGAATGAGTATTTGCCGGAGGATCGCGATCCTGTTCATGCCTGGAGTGTGATTTTGTGTGTAGTTTTTGTAGCTGTTGCAGGTAATATTGGTTTTGCTGATTAATAAGTCAGTGAGTGCGTTTTTGCTTGGTTCTCGAGAAATTTTTTTGAAGGAAATTACAGAATTGGATTATGAATAATTAAGTCATTTATTATCATGTTGTGATCAGGAAATGCGCAATTATCTGTCTGGTTTCTGTCAGAATTGAAGACAGAAACTGATTTGAAAGTTTATTTATTTATTTGAACGCCACAGATTACATGAATATATCGATCTAAATGTACCGGCGAATTCGAATTTTAGTCAAATAAGTTTCTCGGTTTTGCTCATTTTTTACGACTGAACAGAAAACACTAACTTGTAGGGAGTTATAATCGATGAATCACCCATTAGATTTAGAGATATGGATGTTTTATATGGAGATGAGTTAATTGATCTCCATTGTTGTTGTTGTTAATTGGCCCGAGAATTAAGGGGTTGGTGAGTAATGTCCAATTCAAATACAGGAAACATTATTGAAATTGAATTTCACTCATTTGCATTAAGGTGTTACAATGTGCACCTCTGGGTATGCATTTGCTGGTATTTTCCTCTGAATATTTGAATGTTGATGTCCTGTTCTTCTTTTTGTTACCAAAATTTAAACTGCCAGCAAGTTGACCGAACTTATGGATTTGAGTGTAGCATAAAGTAATGAGCCAAGGATACATAATGATCTCTCTGCTTCTGCAGTTGCAATTTCCAAAGCACTATCTTTCTCGGTTTTCAACCTCCAATTGATGAATGGAGAATATCAGCATAGATACATTTTTCCAACTTATGATACACAGGTGTGGTGAAGCCCCCTGTCATTTTTTAATGGTGAAATTGAGATACTATTGCAGATTAATGTTCGTGCCAGTTTATAATTTATGCCCATGTATGTATGTTTGTGGATTGTGAGTTTGCATATGAATCCTATAAGGAAGTTAAAAAAAAAAAAACTCATTACCATGTACTGATTTCTTCCCATTGTTATGGAACATCTTACTGGCACAGTCAACTTATATGCAGCTCTGATTGCGAATTCTGAATGGGACACCACCACTCCATTGTTAAAGAAGCTGTATATACATCCTCCTAGTGCAACGCTGATATTGTTACCAGATGGTAGACACTTGGCTTATCAGGAGCAAGGTGTTCCAGCTGAAAGAGCTAGATTTTCTTTGATCGCCCCCCATTCTTTTCTTTCATCTCGAGTTGCAGGTAGAAATATGCTACTGTTGAAACTTCTGGCAAAGTGGCTTAATAGAGGAGTTGATGACTAGTACCCGCTCTTGCTGATGTTTCGACACATTCCATTTGTTATATTTTTCATGCAAATAGGAATACCTGGGCTAAAGGCTTCACTGCTACAAGAATTCGGTGTTCGCTTGGTAACATATGACCTTCCAGGGTTTGGTGAAAGTGATCCTCATCCCAACAGGAACCTCGAGTCTTCAGCACTGGATATGCTACACTTATCATATGCTGTGAATATTACCGACAAGTTCTGGGTGGTGGGATACTCCAGTGGAAGCAAGCATGTTTTGGCTGCACTCAAATATATTCCGGATAGAGTTGCAGGTATTTTATCCGAATTTTATCTGAGCTTTTAGAATGCATTCTGAGCAGAAGGCTGCAGGTATCACTGTGTATGAATAGTATGCTGTATAGTTCTAATCCATAATACTTAGCTTCTGCACTTCATTAAGAACATAAAAGGCATTGGATTCTAGCACAACCATTGCATATGGAATACTTATGATGTATGTTTTTTGAAGTACAACGACATTGTCCATTTCGGTTAAACTGATTGGATTGATGTTTTGCTCTGCTAGATAGACCTCATCTTCGATCATTTCTTGACCAAATTTGCAGGTGCTGTCATAGTAGCACCAATGCTGAACCCATATGATTCAAGCATGACCAAGGAGGAGAAGCGTAAAACTTGGGATAAATGGTCATCACGAAGAAAATTGATGTACTTTCTAGCTCGAAGGTTTCCTATATTTCTTCCTTACTTCTACCGTCGGAGCTTCCTGTCTGGAAACCTTGGTCAGATAGACAGGTGGCTATCGCTGTCACTTGGAAAGAGGGTTAGTAATCATATGTAGCTATCACTTTTTGGTTAAACTAGTTTTGGTCTTGAACATTTCATCAAGTGTACCCATTTATTCATCAATAATTTGGGAAAAACTGCATTAATAAGATATTAGAGAAGAAACCAGTAAAGATTGATTTGACATCTTAGGAATAGTGGAATACCAACAATGCTAAAATTTTGTTGAAGAGCTAATTTTAGAAAAGCTTCTGTGTGTTTTTATATTTCTTGGTGTCTCATTGATGACATTATTGACTTGTATAGGATAGAGCTTTGATAGAGGGACAAAAATTTCAAGAGTTTTGGCAGAGGGATGTGGGAGAATCTGTCCGGCAGGGAAACGTAAAACCGTTTGTGGAGGAAGCAGTCTTGCAGGTATCAAGTTGGGGTTTCAGCCTTAAAGATCTAAAAGTACAAAAGATGCGCCAAGGCAAAGACATCATCTTTTGGCTCAAGTCTATTTTAAGTGAAGCCGAAGAGGAGTTGGTGGGCTTTCTTGGCCCAATACATGTATGGCAGGTCAGTGCCCCATACTTCTCCTGTTCCTGCTTTCTTTAGCTTTTGAATTTTCAAGCAGCAGTGCAAAGATAACTTGTTATATCACGTAATGGTGAATCCTTATTCCTTTGGATTCATTGTTCGGCTATTCTTAGATGGTATTTTCCGGTTTTGACTATGTAATCATGCTATCAAATTACCTACATATATTACAGTGGCCTACTAGCAATTATACAAAGCAGATTCCCTATTTCTGTGTTAAAACTTACCTTCTCTGACATTTCACCACAATATTGCACTTCTATAAACATCCAATTAAATAAAGCCGTTCTAAATATATCTATCTCATTTCTACTTAATGT
Source organism: Platycodon grandiflorus (assembly GCA_016624345.1). Taxonomy (NCBI): domain Eukaryota; kingdom Viridiplantae; phylum Streptophyta; class Magnoliopsida; order Asterales; family Campanulaceae; genus Platycodon; species Platycodon grandiflorus. The sequence goes on along the minus strand of CM028366.1, from coordinate 41,338,533 downwards.
AACATACCCCATCCCAACCCCTCGGTATTGTGCTTTGAAATATGTAAGTATGAAATATTCTCGTATTTTGCTCTGTAGTAACCAAAAAGATTTAACCTTATTTACTGTTATTATAACCGTTGACAGTATATAATTTCATAAAATTTGCATGCTTAAACCATGACTTATGGTCAGTTGTACACCGTGATGGTCTTACAGCCCAACTGTTGACAAACACCAAGAGCATCCAGGCGATGGGTTGATGCAATTATAAAGCCAATATCATGAGCTCCGTCTGTCCTGCGTTTTCATTTCAATTAGTTCAATTTTAATGCTATAGTCACGCTCTCTATAAGAATGAATATTAATTTTTAAATGATTTTTCTACATCTGTCTTGTTTTTCCTTTTAAAGGAACAGCTAATACAACTGCTGTCTTCATTAATTATGAATATATATGACATCATATGTCTGAAAAGTATACATACTGCAGACAGAAAACGGGAAAATGAAAGAAAAAGAAAGAACCTTCGTCTGACCTAAAAATGGTGTCCTTAGAAATATTCATAACCTAGTGTTATATTAGTTCTCTTGAGGTATTGTCAAATTTCAAATGGATATATCATTATGTTATGCTGATTTTCTATTTCGTGTTGAATTCTATGGCATTTGAATAGGGGATGGATGATAAGGTGGTCCCACCAGCAATGAGTGATTTTCTACAGCGAGTTCTAACAGGGGCCATGGTGCATAAGCTCCTCTACGAGGGCCATTTCACTTATTTCTATTTCTGCGACGAATGCCATAGACAGATATTCAGCACAATATTTGGAAATCCTCAAGGACCACTCCCAATCGAAGTTGAACAAATTCCCGTGAAAGAAGATAATGACGATAGAGAAGATATAAACCTTAGTTACACAGCCAGCAAGTCGGATAATTTTCTTGTTCAGCTTAAACAAAATTCAGATGCATATACCACAGGCTTGGTAGAGGGGATAAAATCTGATTACTTCTAATTTGGCTTTAACCTTTCTGTATTGCTGTAACTTGTAAGGCTTAGAACTAGCTCGAACTTTTACTGCAAACACATGAGCCAATATACTACGATTAAGTTATACAATGAAAGAGGTCATTTCAGCTCTCGTGCCTTGAAAAAAAAATGTCTCCTTTGTGTTTATTACGTGCATGAACGCACAATGGAAAGGTGAAGTTTTAGAAACATAATTTGGTGTAAACAGGTTTTGAGTTGTTCTGTGCTATCTTTATGATCGTTTTGTATGTTCTTAGCCGATTCCGCATTGCTTTAAGCAGGAATTTGCCAAATCCTGGTTGCTTTGATTACCTTAGTACGTTGAAATTGGCAAAAGCCTGATTGCTTTGATTGTAGAATTTTGCTTGGCTAATGAGAGGAAGCTTGCAAATATACCAATAAGGGACACTTTTTGTACACATAATTCCGAATTCTCTATATTTTGTTGCATTAAAACTGTTCAATAATGCATCGGCTCTCTAAATAATAGATGTCACACACAAAAAAAAATTTTGTCATGTCATTGCAAAATTATAGAAATATAAAAGTAAATATACAATATTGAAAAGTTTTATTTATCAAATGAGACTGTTTTTGGGACAAATGTAGTATGATTTTAAACTACTCATAATGAGTTAATGATATATAAATAAGATCCAATCAAATCAAAATATTTAACGTACAAATATTAGAACTCTATCCAAATTAGGGATAATTATAAAAATGACCAACGTACTATCAGTTAGTAACCGATTTCACCCCGTACTCCCAATATCCTAAAATTGACCAATGTACTACCAATTTGAGTCCAATGTGGTCCCTCCCGTTAACTTTTCATCCAAATTTCTAACGGGACTGCTAACGTGATTAACGGAGCTAATTTATGAAGGGTATTTTTGTCATTTCCTTTAGGGATAATTATAAAAATGACCAACGTACTATCAGTTAGTAACCGATTTCACCCCGTACTCCCAATATCCTAAAATTGACCAATGTACTACCAATTTGAGTCCAATGTGGTCCCTCCCGTTAACTTTCCATCCAAATTTCTAACGGGACTGCTAACGTGATTAACGGAGCTAATTTATGAAGGGTACTTTTGTCATTTCTTTTCAAATCTCACCACCCCACTCACATACTCTCTCTTGCCATAGATTTCATCTTTCTCTTTCTCTCTCTCTCTCTCATTCATTTGTAATTAGCTAATTTTCTTCATTATTTTGACCATGATAATAGGGGTTTTGTTCAAAATGAAGGTGGTCTAAGAGATATTTGGTCTCCGCTAAAAGATCGTTATCCCCAAACCCCTTCTCGTCGCCTCCTCCTCCCCTCTGTTTCCACCCTTTCCCATCACCACCACCACCAACCACCACTCCTCCTACACCCCTCTCTTCAATTTTAATTCTACCACCGCCATCATCTTCTCCTCCTCCAACAACCATGGTGCCACCACCGTTGCCACCCACGTCACCAGAACAGGTCCAACAACATAATTGACGCACTAATCGGTGCCAGCAACTATGCTGGTTGGGCCAATATCCTCTCCAACAGAAACCCATAATTTCTCAGCCACTCATTGTGCCGGAATAGTATTGTAAGCCGACGATGTTGACGATGATGAAGCCGACCATGTAGGTTTCGGAGGGTTGAGTGAGGTTAGCGGCGGAAGAATCATCGGGTTCGTTGTTGAAGGCTTTGGAGGTTTCCTTTGCACGCCCTTGCTCCCGCCTACCGCCGTCGTATTTATACCGCCTCTCTCCTTGCGTCATTAGAGAGAGAGAAAAATCTAGGGTTAGATTTTGGGTCTTCGCCGTCTCTCTACCGTTAGCCTTGAGTCTCTTCTCTCTTCTTTGTAAGTGTGAGTGTGTGTGAGAGAGTATACACTTGGGTAGGTTCTTGAAGGTTCTACCTTCGGTGAGCTTCTTGGTGGTATTTTGGTATTGTTGAGGGTTTCGGGTTTTCGAAAGGTAAGAGAGATGAGGGTGTTGTCCAGTTGTCGTCTTCTTTGTGGCCACCGGAGTTTGGGGTTTGGTCTGGTTGGGTGGTTCTCTTGGTACTGTGCTTGCTGGGTTTAGTAGTGCTAGGGACTCATTTGGTGGACTGATAGTGAGAAGGGTGACTGAGCCGAGAGTTCTTTACGACTGTTTTGCAAATTATGGCCAAGGCGTGAGTGGATCGATCTAGTGTATTTTCCATAGAGAGAAAGAGAGAGAGAGAGTATGGGTGGGATGGTGAGGTTTGAAAGGAAATGACAAAAAATACCCTTCATAAATTAGCTCCGTTAATCACGTTAGCAGTCCTGTTAGAAATTTGGATGGAAAGTTAACGGGAGGGACCACATTGGACTCAAATTGATAGTATATTGGTCAATTTTAAGATATTGGGAGTACGGGGTGAAATCGGTTACTAACTGATAGTACGTTGGTCATTTTTATAATTATCCCAAAAGAAAATGACAAAAATACCCTTCATAAATTAGCTTCGTTAATCACGTTAGCAGTCCCGTTAGAAATTTGGATGAAAAGTTAACGGGAGGGACCACATTGGACTCAAATTGGTAGTACATTGGTCAATTTTAGGATATTGGGAGTACGGGGTGAAATCGGTTACTAACTGATAGTACGTTGGTCATTTTTATAATTATCCCATTTGAAAATATATCAACAAAACGATTCCCCTCCAAAATGATGAAATTACAAAGAATGGGCAAACTGAATTTCTGCACGCCAACTACTTTATGGAAGCAAAGTTGAGATGGATGAATTGCTTCAACCAAGTATTGCTCATTCAAGCCTTAAACTACTAAGTGTTTATGGTCAATTGTGGAGTGCATTTGCATGGAACATAGAACTGGAATGTGCACCAAAACAAAGTTTTGATAATTACATTGACATAAAATTGGAGCAAAGGATTTCACTTTTGAAGAAAGTTATAAGATTGTTATGCTTGACAAAAAGGGAGTGGGTACATTTTGTTCATAATGTGAGCCTATTTAAAGAAAAACAATTAACGTACTTGGACAGAATGACAGATTGCGTAAAAATATTCAGTATAAGGACTCAATTTAATTTTTTGAAAATAAAATGAAAAAAATGGTATAACTCGGGGACGATTTGTGTAGTTTTCTCTTGATTTAATTCTCAAAACCCATTTGTTATTCTATCTTTCTTTCACACGAACGACCCTTTCAAAACACCCAAATGCGTTCTCCCTCCTTCCCCCTTCAATCATCAATCCTCACAATTAATGCCCTTCTCTCCATCTCCAATTCTTGCTTCATTGAAGAACACAGACCGCCTCCAATTCTTGCTTCATCGTCTCTCTTTTGCTGGTAATCACATACACATCGCACACACACACTCCCCCTCCCCCTCCTTCCATATTAGGGTTTAGATCTAATCCTCTTTTTTTCTAACTTTGATCTCTCCAATGACTTCCCTTACAAAGTGAGTGGCTCGAACGACCCTGAGTTGTTCGACCCTGAAAGTCCTTTGTAAAGAAAAGGGTATTACGGGTTTTTTAAAGGCTATAAAAAATCTTTTGAAATAATTAATTAAATAGCCTCTATTTGTGAACAAACCCCAATTCTAATTTGCAAATATATCAACAAAAGGATTCCCCTCCAAAATGATGAAATTAAAAAGAATGAGCAAGCTGAATTTTTGCACGCCACTGCTTTATGGAAGCAAAATTGAGATGGATGAATTGCTTCAATCAAGTATTGCTCAGTCAAGCCTTAAACTAGTGAGTGTTTATGGTCAATTGTGGAGTGCATTTGCATTGAACATAGAACTGGAATGTGCATCAAAACAAAGTTTTGATAATTACATTGATATAAAATTGGAGCTAAGGATTTCACTTTTGAAGAAAGTTGTAAGATTGTTATGTTTGACAAAAAAGGGTGAGTACATTTTGTTCATAATTTTTTTAAACTGCATGAGCGTATTTAATGGAAAACAATTAACGAACTTGAACGGAATGACCAATTGCGTAATAAATTTCCGTACAAGGTAATTTTTTTGAAAATCAGTATCAGGATCAAAATGGAAAAAGTGGTATAACACATGGATGGTTTGTGTAGTTTGTTCTTGATTTAATTCTCAAAACCCCTTTGTTATTCTATTTCTCTCTCACACGCACGACCCATTTCAAAACACCCTAATGTGTAGGGGTGGCAAGTCGTTATATCTTGTCGTGTTCGTGTCGCACTATCGTGTTTTTATGCTATTTATTTTATTTGATCATAAATATAATAATAGATATTATTTTTACTAAATTTACAATTTCGTGTTTTCGTGACGTGTTTTGTGTCGTGCCGTGTCTTAACATGTCATTTCTCTTTGTAATTCATGTTTAAAATCGTGTTGTGTCAGCCATTGCCACCCGTACAAATGTGTTCTCCCTCCTTACCGCCTTCAATCTTCGATTCTCACCATTAATGAACGACTTTTCTCCATCTCCAATTCTTGCTTCATCGAAGAACGCAAACCGTCTCCAATTCTTGCTTCATCGTCTCTCTTTTGCTGGTAATCACACACACAACGCACACACCCCCTCCTTCCATATTTTATGGGTTTAGATCTAATCCTCTTTCTTTCCTTCTGCCTTCGATCTCTCCAATGACTTCCCTTACATACGCACTCTCCCCCTCCCCCTCCTTCCATTCGAGTTGCCACATTTTTTTATCCAACAATTAACCCCTTTAAACGACAATTACTCGACACATTACCCAATCCTCTCAGATTTTGGCTAAAATTAAAAGGTTAATACTCTACATAATAGGTTTTTGAGGAACGCATTCTTTCCAAAAAAGATACCTGACTAAATTGCCCCTCCTCTCAACCCACAACCAGTTGACTTGTCTGTACTTACCTTCATAAACCTATTTTTTGTTCATTGTTTTCAACAAAATCTCGAATGGGTCAATTCTCCTTTGCAATTTATTGACTTGGTCTTATAATTTTGACTTTCTCTCTTCGGTCTCACCAACTTTCTCTTTATCTTTCTTTTACTTTTTCTTTAATTATTACTACAAACAACCCAAAATTTCAAAATCGATCAAATCACCATGCATTATATTTTATTAAACAGAATAATAATCCAACATTGACTTACATTTGAAAATGACAATGGAATCAAGAAATGCTAGCAAATGGCATTGGTCTTCTATGGAAAAAGACCAAATAAACTACATACAAATCAAAACCCTTGAAGATATGAAACTCCAGTATCTAATTTGAACCCACACAAAAACTAGTGAAGTTCCCCACATCTGTGGATGTTTGTTCACCTGGAGCGACATATTCTAATTTGCTAATATATCAAGAAAAGGATTCCCCTCTAAAATGATGAAATTACAAAGAATTAGCAAACTGAATTTCTGCACGTCAACTGCTTGTTGGAAGCCAAGTTGAGATGGATGAATTGATTCAAGTATTGCTCAATCAAGCCTTAAACTAGTGAGTGTTTATGGTCAATTGTGGAGTACATTTGCATTGAACATAGAACTGGAATGTGCATCAAACAAAGTTACGATAATTACATTGATGTAAAACTTGGAGCAAAGGATTTCACTTTTGAAGAATGTTGTAAGATTGATATGCTTCAAAACAATTTCTCGAAAGGTAATGGTTAAGACAGAAAACTCCTTAGAATTAAAGTAATTATCTTTATGAAGGTATATTAAGACGACAAATCTTAATCAGTTATGAACATGTAAAATAGGTAAATATTGACAGTGAATAAATATATAGACAATTAAATAAATGATACAGAGATTTAAAGTGGTTCCCTCAACCCTCCTACGTCCAGATATTGTATTCCATTAAACTAGAAATTAAGAGTTCCACTATAATCAAGCCAAACTAGGCTCCATGTTCTGTTATAGTGTTGACCAAACTCAATTCTTAATTAGAGTTTCTTTAGTTTTACAAGATCACTTGGAACTTTGATTTTATTGCAAGACTAGTCCATGCAGTTTTACAAGCTAGCTAACTATTTGCAAACATTGATTTCATAGTGCTAGATTAATCTTCTAGGCGATCTTAATTTGAGAATTATATATATATATATATATATATATATTCAGTCATCTACTGATCGAATATATATAAATGTCGTATACGCACACACGACATAGCTTTATACTCTTAATTGTATTTAGATTAGACAGACACTTAATTCCTTAGTTATATGTATATAATTTACAGATTATTTTCTGTAAGGATATTTTAAGTCTGTCTGTGTCTGGTACTGTTCAAGTGTGTCTTTTTCAAATGAAAGTTCTTTGTTATGTATAGTAGAGATTACTTTAAATTTATCCGAACCGTAAAAATGTTTTGGATATATTTGTGTTTTTTCAATTAATATTGATTTGTAATTAACTTTAAAATTAACTCTAATTCTAATTAACTCTAACTAGGATCAAGGGTACTTTTATCATAAAAACGTAAAATTCATTAAAAAAGTGCGACTTTTAGCGTGTGTATTTTAATTTTATGAATTTAATATTAAACCAAGCCCAGTCAATTTAAATTATTAATTGTTTAGGAGGTATTATTATGTATTGAGGTGCGTTAGAGAGAATTATATATGGTGAGAGTGGCTAACCCAGTCACATGATAATTAATGTTATTTATTTACATACACAACAAAAATTTAACAATTAAAATATAAAATAAAATATATTTTTAAAATAGAGGATCCTCTCCCCGTATACTATTGTTTTACCATTGGAGTGGGATCCAAAAGTTAGTTTATTTGGATTTGCTTGCTTTTTGTAGCCTCACCCCACCATGCAATGAATTATTTAATGTTTATCTAATTTCTTGGACAAACTTGGCCAGATGAGTATATATAGTAGGCGGGGAGAGATTTTCTCTTACGGTAAAAACAAACACACACACACAAACATACTCCATCCAGAGATTTTCTCTTACGGTAAAAACAAACACACACACACAAACATACTCCATCCATCACTCTCCCTCTGCTCATTTATAATTTTGTACGAACTTCACGAATGTGGATAATTTGGTTCACGATGCTTTGAAGTTTTGATGAATTGACTTCGTAGGGTTGACGTGTTTGAGTCATAGCGGAAGATTTGAGGTTGTGTCAGTAATATTTCGGCATTGAGGTTTTATCTCGATTTGAGGTAAGAGAGACTATGAAGTATTAATTTTGAGTCAATTTGATCACGTGATCGTCTTCCTAAAAATATGTAGTTTTCAAATATGAATTATTGTTATCATTCCATCTTGTTTATCAAATGAATTTCGAAATAATGCGTTTATATTGATTTACCATGATTTATTGTGATTTGGTTAAAATAATGATTATGTGGAATAGTTTAATGATACTAGTCGGTGTGTCAGTCTCAGTAAGCCCGTTATTGTTGTTGTTTATGTGTTGGTGGGCTCAAATGATTGGGTGTCAATGGTTGATTTGGTTATTGTTTTGCCACTGAACCTGAACCAGATAGTATACTAGACTGTGATATATGATTGAGCAATATGTTTTGATGCTTCAAACATGAATACCGTGTTTCATTCTTTGAACGTTGATTTGTCAAGAGCATGATTTCATTGTTTTGCCATTGAGCTTGAGTTATTGTCCATAGCTTAACTTCATGGGTAAAGTGGTATTTGAATCATATGTTTTCGTTCTATTCTGTGGTATTGTATATTCCCACCTTTGATGGGCTCACAAGCTCACTCTCTACCTGTTATTTGAGTTTTGCAGGTTTGATATGATCAGAGTACACAGCGGAAGCGTGGCTAGCTACGAGGTAGGGTAGAGAGCAAGCCTAGTGATTGGGGTTGTTAGAGATTGATGTAACATATAAGTGATGTTGTAATATTTGGATTTTGACTGAGTTGTACGTAGATTTTGTTATACATGAGAATTGGTTTTTTTATTCTTGTTAATTCTTTCCGCTGCTAGTTAAGAATGAATTTGATTGTATTGAGAAGCAGGTGGTGACTTCAGGTCGTTATAAGTTTCGTAGTCGGCCATCCAGAACGGTGCCCTTCTAACTCTCCCTTCAATTGGAGCTTCTTGAACAACCTGAGAGTTTTATAGCTATGTAAATTAAAAAAAAAATTCCTGGAATGTTGTAAATGTTATCGAAGATGTGATAACATCTACTATAACATCCAGTATAAATCGCAGCGGAATAGAAAAATTGTAAAGAACAAATTGTTGTAACCTTTATCTACAAGTATAAATACTTGTAGACGTGCCAATATGGCAAAAACCTTTCATTAAAAAATATAGAACCCGCTACAAAGAAAACAACTAGTGAAACTAAGAAAAAACGTTCCTAATCAAAGTATATAACTTAGATTATAGTTCATCACTGAAAGATCAAAGATCATATGTTGTCTAAAGACAACAACCGTGGTCAGTAACTTAATCTTTAAATTCCAGAATACTTTGAACAGAATGTGATGGAAGATGTTGCAACGTCCTTGATCACATCTACCTTGGAACAGCACATCGGTTTTTTCTCTCTAAATTCTCTTAAAAGACTCTATCAAAAACCTTCTCTGAACTGCAACCCTTGCTGTCCTTATATACTTCACGAGAATACCTTGAGAATAAAGAAAAGAAACAAGGAAAAAGAACTAAACAAAAATGTTAAAGTTAGTATAAATATATACCATATTTAACTAATCTAAAGTCAACTATTATTTACCTAATTTAACATCAATTATCCTCTAATTAACTAATCAATCAAGATATACCAAAAATATAATCAATTACAATCTTGATTGATTGATCTCAAATTTTACCAAGAAAGGAAAAAATTAATCAATCAATTAGTCAATTACCAATTTACCAAATTGACCCAAATTAAGGATTGATTGAGAGGATTCTAAAATCTAACAATCTCCCCCTTTTTGCCTTTCTGGTCAAAACACACTTTAGAGCAAAATAATGATCAAAGATCAAAATCAAAATCTCCTCCTAAATTTAATGATAACCAAAATTCAAATTCTCCCCCTACCTTAGAACTCTCTCCCCCTTTTTGGCCAGAAATGGAAGAGGTTTTTGCAGGAAGAAGAAGAAAAAGAGTCTTTCGTGAGAATGGAACCTTCAACTTACCAAAGATACTGGGAGACCCAATTTTGAATTATGGTAATAAGAAATTTTCTCCCTGTTGATTGCTTCACAAAGTCAAGGATGAGCCAAAAATACATCAAAAGATATTAGGCAACAAAATATTACCCAACATTTATCTATGATAAATCTTCTGCAAAAATACCATCAATTTGTCTCACTGCTCAAAAATCAAGAATCATTCAAATTGTTTTTAGACAAACAAATTCAAGGATAAACATTTTCAGTCAATATACCACACTGGAATAAATAGATGGTGAGAAACAGCAACATGAATATTTTTCACCAGACCAAATGCCCTATTGATATGTCTAACCATGAAGAATAAGACAATGCGCACACATGTGAAGGACTTTGTTCAACGAATGTGAAAAAATGTTGGCACATTGAGAGACACATTTTCAATTTCGAATTCAATGGATCAAGATTCTTTTCTCCCAGTTCCTTTAAATGATGATTTTTGTCTTAAATCTGAAGGGATTTAACCAGTAGGTAGCTTTTACTCTACCTCAAGGATAGCCCTTTCTCATATGATCACGCCAAAATTTCAAAGAACGTATTTGATCTAGATGATAAGATCACATATGAGTGGCTGCATACACATTGAGAAGGTAATTTTTTCCCTCAAAGGCTTCCAATCACTACTTTGGCTCATTCACTGGGAAATTTTTTTTTCACAAGATTTTGAAAAGAGATCTACATTCAAAAAAATGTCTTTCAAATACCACATTTAAGAATGATATCATTTGACAAAGTCGTCCCCAAAACAAATGCAGGATGATATATATATATATATTTTTTTGGTGTACAACATGCACATGTGGTCACACTTGGAACCACATTTTGTGAGACACTCAAATGACACATAGACTTAGAGATTTCCTAAGAGTAGAAAATCTCTCAAAATCAAGAGTCTTGGTGAAGAAATCAGCCAATTGGTTCTCAGTTCCTATAAAATCCATGCGGACAATATTTTGTTCATCCAAATCTCGAATTAAGTGATGTCTAATATCAATATGTTTGGTACGAGATTGTTGAACATGATTTTTCAAGATATCAATCGCGCTGGATTTATCACAATAAACAACAAGGGTATCACTATGTAATCCATAGTCATTGACCATTTGGTTCATCCAAAGAAGTTTAGAGCAACAACTATCAACCGCTACATATTCTGATTCAGCGGTTGATAAAGAAACACTTTTTTGTTTCTTACGATACCATTAAACCAAATTGTTCCCCAAGTAAAAGCAAGTTCTAACATTGACACATTCAGAAGACAAATAAGTCAAACTTACCATTTTCTTGTAATCGACTTTACCTTTCTGACTTGTCTTCATACCATCAAACACATTCTCTATCACTTGAGTTGTAGGGTGATTCTTTTGAATTCTGCTTGACACATCCAGGTTTTGATCAGATCCAGCTTCATCAACATATTCAGAATTTTCAGTTTTTGCTTCTGTTTCAGCTGGTTTTGAATCGTTGGCAGATGTGTTCGAGGATGTCCAAACATTTTCGGACACATTTTCTTCTGAATCATTTGAGTTTTGATTCTGAATTTCTGCAATACTTTCCTCTGGAACATTGTTGTATACAACATCCTCTACTAGCCCTGTAACATCATCTTCGACTGTTTTCTGTCCAAGAGTAGCAAAATCATCAAAAGTAACATTTATTGATTCCATTATAGTCTTAGTCCTAAGATTAAAGACTCTAAATGCTCTACCATTTGACGAGTACCTAATAAAGATACATTTATCACTTTTGAAATCAAATTTTGCAAGATGATCTCTGTCATTCAAAAGATAACAAATACACCCAAAGACATGAAAGTATTTAAGATTCGGTTTTTTGCCCAAAAGAATTTCATAAGGGGTCATTGTGCTACCGAATCTCAAATATACACGATTTCCAATGTGACTAGCCGTGTTTAAGGCTTCTGCCCAAAAATGTTTTGAAAGATTTTAAGAACTTAGCATTACACGTGCCATCTTTTGAAATGTGCGATTTTTCCTTTCAGCTACTCCATTTTGTTGTGAAGTTTTGGGGGCTGAGTACTCATGAGTAATCCCCTTTGAATCGTAAAACTTAGAGAAAAATGAGATCTCATACTCAGTACCATGATCCGATCGAATCTTAATGACCTTTAAGTCATAGAGATTTCGAACCTTTTTGTACTAAGTTTTGAATGCCTTAAAAGTTTCAGACTTTTCTTTTAAAAATATAATCCAAGTGTAACAAGAGAAATCATCAACACACACAAAAGAGTTTTTTTTTCTTCCTAAGCTTTCCACTTCAATTTGACCTATAAGATCCATATGAATAAACTCAATACAACATTTTATAGAATGTTGTTGAAGTTTTGGATGAGACACTTTAGTTTGTTTACTTTTTGGCATGGACTACACACACCCACATTTTTTGTGTTAACCTTTGGTTGGTAACCCTCTAACAACATCATATTTGAATATGTCATGAATTTTATGAAAACTAGTATGCCCTAGTTTTTGATGCCAAAAAGAACTATCGTTAACACTCGAGGTATGACAAGAAACAATGTCACCATATATGTAACAATTATCCGAGGATCTAGTACCTGCAAGAACACATTTGTTAGTACCATCAAATACTTCACAGAAGTTCTTATCAAATTTGACATGCAAATCATCATCACATAGTTGACTTATGCTGATGAGATTTGCTTTGAGACCTTCCACATGAAGAATATTCTTGAGTTTTGGTAATCCCTCAACATCGAGATTTCCTCTACCAACAATTTTTCCTTTTACACCACCCCCATAGGTCGCACTTCCACCATCAAAGCTAGAGTAATTTGTCAAGTGTTCATTGTTCCTGTCATATGACGAGAACATCCAATATCAAAGAATCATGATCCAGCAATGTTGGTTTTTAAGGAAGTGTATGTACATTGCATGTTACTTCAGATTTTTTTAACCCATATTTTTCTGGAATTTTTGAGGATGTGCTGATTTAGAAGTGGAGACATTCCACGACATTTTGTCAGGAGCAGATTTTTTGATGAGAGTTTCTTGCAAAATCTGCTTTTATTTTGTAACAATAAGGTCTAATATGACCTGAAATGTTGCAGTAATGGTAGATGTACTGACGTTTCCAATGTCTAGATCTTTCTTTGTTAACCTTTTTGTTTTGAATAAAATTTTCACCATTCGTTCTTTCCTTGACAAATGCAATAGGTTTGAATCCTAGTCCAGCCGTGTCTTCTTGACCATAATTCAAGATTTCATCAAGCTTAGCTTTGCCTTTGTTTAGCTTGGAGATAGTTTCATTTGCACTTTCAAGGTCAATTTTGGTATTTTCAAGATCAATATCTTTCTTGGTGAGCATGACTTCCAATCTAGCTATGGAAGCTTTTTGGATATCGTTTTCTTTTAAGAGAAATTCATTTGAAGCTTTCTGAACTTCATTTTCCTTTGAAAGATATTCTTTTTTTTTTTCAACAAGAAGATTTAACTTCTCTTCCTTCTTTACCCAATCTTCATAGATTGCCTTATAATCCTCCAATAAATCCAAATCCTCAAAATCAGATTCAGAGTCATTCTGGACCTGACTATCATCAACTATGGATAAGTTGAGACAATTCAGATCTGGAACAAACTTTTTAGCAGATGTGATCACAGATGGGGCCACATTTAAGGCAACACCTTTAGATACACCATGAGGATTTATTTGCAACACATTTTGGATTTCAAAAATACTGTTTAGTGCAGTCTCATCTTTTGATTGTTCTTCCTAGCTGTCACTTAGGGTAACTGCCAAACTTTTTCCCTTCTTCTTTGTGGTATTAATACATTCGGCAGCATAGTGACCATAGCCAAAACATTCTCTGCACTGAACAGATTTCTCCTTTTTTTGATTCAAATTTAGAAGGAAGTTTAGGAGAAAACTTGTCTTTGAAATTATCAATATTGGTTTTTGGAAAAACCTTTCTTGGTACAAATTTTGAAGAGGGATTAGATTTTTGAAAATTATGATAATTTTGTCCTTTGGTCATGATGTTATTAAACCTTTTGAACAACATAGCTCGAGATTCTTCTCCAAAATCTGTTTTTCCAAGTTCATTTGTAAATTCAAGTAATTCCTCAGACAAGTCGGGTTGATTTTGAAAAGTAGGCAAAACAATACGTTAAACACTTTTATTTTGCTTTTTGTTCTGCAGAGATAGATTTAACTCAAAAGTTTGAAGAATACCAACAAGTTTATCTAAACTCATTCTTCCAGTGTCATGAGCCTCTTCTACTGCAGATATTTTTATATTGAAGCGTTCTGGAAGAGATCGCATCATTTTGCTAACTAGCCTTGCATTGGAAATGGGATCTCCCAATGCTAATGACTCATTAGACAAATCAACCAACTTGGAATAGTAGGATGCAATGTCCTTATCCTCTTCCATTTTTAAATATTCAAAATGGGTTGTAAGTAAACGTAGCTTGGTTAAATGAACGCTATCGGGTCCCTCACAATGAGCTTGGAGGGCTTCCCATACTTCTTTGGCTGACTCAAAATGAACTATGAGTTTGAAAATGTTTGGTTCCATACAGCCATAGATAGCATTAATAGCTTTTGAATTAAAATTTGCTACGCTTCTTTCTTCGGTCGTCCAACTAGCCTCTGAGGTAATCTTATAATCTCCATCGAGATCAACAACTTTAGGTGGAGTCCACCCTGTAACCACAGAGAGCCATGTTCTTTCATCAAGAGACTTGAGGTACATGCGCATCTTGGGTTTCCAAGTAGAGTAATTAGACCCATCGAGGACAGGAGGACGTTGAGCACCATATTGAGAGTTAGACATAGCTACAACCAGGGACCTCACTTAGTAAAGTCAAGTGTAGGCTCTAATACCAAATAAGAGTTTTATAGCTATGTAAATTAAAAAACAGAATTCTGGAATGTTGTAAATGTTATCAAAGATGTGATAACATCTACTGTAACATCCAGTATAAATCACAACGGAATAGAAAAACTGTAAAGAACAAATTGTTGTAACCTTTATCTACAAGTATAAATACTTGTAGACGTGCCAATATGGCAAAAATCTTTCACTAGAAAATATAGAACATGTTACAAAGAAAACAACTAGTGAAACTAAGAAAAAACGTTCCTAATCAAAGTATATCACTTAGATTATAGTTCACCACTGAAAGATCAAAGATCATATGTTGTCTAAAGACAACAACCGTGGTCAGTAACTTAATCTTTAAATTCCAGAATACTTTGAACAGATTGTGATGGAAGATGTTGCAACGTCCTTGATCACATCTACCTTGGAACAACACATCAGTTTTTTTTCTCTAAATTCTCTACACAAACTCTATCAAAAACCATCTTTGAACTGCAACCTTTGCTGCCCTTATATACTTCACGAGAATACCTTGAGAATAAAGAAAAGAAACAAGGAAAAAGAACTAAACAAAGAATGTTAAAGTTAGTATAAATATATACCATATTTAACTAATCTAAAGTCAACTATTATTTACCTAATTTAACATCAATCATCCTCTAATTAACTAATCAATCAAGATATACCAAAAATATAATCAATCACAATCTTGATTGATTGATCTCAAATTTTACCAATAAAGACAAAAATTAATCAATCAATTAGTCAATTACCAATTTATTAAATTGACCCAAATTAAGGATTGATTGAGAGGATTCTAAAATCTAACACAACCTCATGTGGCTCATTAGCAAGTAGAAACAATTTCATCAGAGTTGTCACTCGAGGTTCTTGAATCAGCTCCATTGTTTTCTTCTTCATTGACCTCTGCATTTTCTTCGGTGTCACTCTTATCTTTATCATGTTTCTATTCTAAAACATCCAACTTACACTCTTCTTTACTTCTGCCCCAATCCCAATTTTCTTCTTCTTCAAACACCACATTTTTACTGATCATGATGAGTTTGTCTCTTCAAATTTTTAGTTATTAGGAGAGAATGTCATTAGGTAATAATATTACCTAGTAACTATATCTATGATAAAGAGTATATATAAATACTTAGTGAACAATTTAATCTAAAGGCTTCTTCTAATTATAATAGGAGAAGAACTTAAGTCTCGATTGATACACAAAAATGGAATCATTTTCGTGAAATTGATTAATAATGTTTGGTATTGCAATAATTATATTTGAAATATGAATGGATTACCAAAATTTTGGAATTGATTATTAAAATTTAAGGAATCACAATCCTGGAGGAAGTGGTATTTGGATTCCTAATAGTTGAAATCCATGTAAAAGAACAATAATATTCTTCTATTAGGTCAAGTATTTACTTTATAATCACATTTGGTTTCAATTATTTTACGGTCATTTTTTTACACCTCCTCGTCGTCGTTATTCTTCGGCTCTTCATAAATTTTTTTTATCTCTTCCAATTTGATTTAATTTGTTAATAATAGTTTATAATTTATGATTTAGTGTTAATTTTCACAATCAGATATGATGAAAAAGAAGACTAGGTGATTAATCTGTTTGGAACTATATAGGAGAACAAAATAGTAATTATTTTAAATAAGTAATTACACGTACTTTTTTCGAATTGTTTTAAATGTTTAAGCTATTTTTATTTGAACTAGTTTTATTATAATATTAGTTTTTTTTGGTATTAATTTAATAAAATTTTCTTGCTTTATTGATGTTGGATAATTTAAAATTTTCATCAAAATTAAAAAAAGAATGAAGAATTGTTATTTGTGGTGCAGTAATAACATTAATGTCTAATTTTTATCATGAAAGCCATTAATAAGTACTTGTTTACACTAGAATTGATTTCATGGCAAGAAAACGAAAAATAAGGGAAACAAAATAGTGTTGTCAGTGAGATTTAAACACTCACACTTTTAAATATGAATAAAACCTTAGACCACCTCAACCAATTTTATTCTATGTAAATAATTTTAAAAATATATTATATTATTCTACAAATTAATTAATAATATAAACCAACTAATTTTAATTTTTATAAATGTCACTCTCTCCATGTCAAATTATGGGTCCCATATTCTTATTTAAAAAGTCCTAAAATAATGTATATAATTTGTGATACATATTAACAAAATTTTAAATAATTTCATTTAAAATTGATGCATTTTCTTTGATATTTGTGTAAATTTCTTTTTCACACTGACATTGTATAAAAAATAAACTATTTTGTAAACATAATATCCAACTAAAACTTTTCTAATCTTTGAATGATTTTAAAAATATAATTTTTTTCAATCCTTAAATAATTCACCTTTGTTCTGTTTTTTTTTTAATCTTTCCTCAATATGTCTCAAAGAAAACAATTTATTTTTAATTTTGTAAAAATTCTTCAAATATATGTCTAAAATATATTTATTAAGTCCAAGATGAAATAAACCCAACAATTTGATATCATAAAAAATCCTTAAAAAAATGTATAGAAACGAAAATACATATATTGACCGCCAATAAAAAAAAACTTTTTTTGAAACGAAAATAATATACTAAACGACCACTAATTATCATATATTGACAATACTTAACTTTTGTCAGATATTAAGTCAACAAACACTTATATTCAATAATAATAAAATTTTTTTAAAATATTTATAAAATATATCAATTAATCTCAAAATCAAATTAAACCTGTGCAGAGTCACGAAGTTTATATTATGATGAGTAATGCTATATGTGCCCAAAAAATATCAAATTTTTTGCACTAAATGATGTGTCAGTTAATGTAGTACAAAAAATAAAAATAAAAATAAAAATTATAATTAATATATCACATCAACTATCACATCATTTGGTGTAAAAACTTTAGTACTCTTTAATCGTCCATAGCCATAGCATTACTCAATCTGATAAAGATTAGGGAAACAACGTTGCAACGGGATGGATGTGCTCCTATGGAAGCCCGTTCCGGCCCACCAATGCCGCGCCCCGCTTGATCCCAACATGCTCCGTTAAAAAGCCAAATCAAGTTCAAGTCTTGAGCCCAGTTTAACACTATAGGGTGCCGCTGAATATTTTCTCGGAGTTGTATTAATCACAAAGCCACACACTCTCTCCATTATTAATTTACTCATCTTCAGTTCTTCACCCCGTCTCTGTTCTCGCTCAAACTCAAAGATGGCGGCCATGATCCGTAACGTTCGTCAAGTTAAAGCAGCTAATATCGTGGCAGGGTTGATGGGTAGTCTTAAAGTCCGACACTTTTGCATCCTTGCTCCGGCTCCGACATTGACTGCGGCTTCGGCTCTTTCGCCAATTCCGGCTGCGGCTGCGGCTGCGGCTGCTGATGCTGATCAGGGAAGAGTGTCCGCCGCTATTGGATCCTTTCAGGAGGAGGAGGCTGTTGCTCGGTTTAAAAGACTGGAGGAGGAGGTTGCTACTCGGCGTAAAAGAAAGCGTGGGGGTGGACGTCAGGTGCACCAGGCTCCTGAAAGTAAGCTGATCAAAGAGCTTGCTATGTTTGGTTTGGACCAAATCAACCAACGAGAGGTTTCTTCACTCCCCCTTCCGAAAAAGAAAAGAAATTTAGTACTTTTTGGTTATTCTGATTACTTAAGACTTCGTAGTAATTTTTGCTGAAATTTCTTATAATTCTAATTAATTATTTACGAGTTTTCTCAATTGTTGTATTCAATCTGTTTATTTTCATATAAGGGAGAGGGAATTGAAGTTAGCCCTACATTATGGGAACTGCAAGTTTATCGCTCCCCCCTTCCAAAACTGGGTGTCCGTTTTGAAAATCTTTGGTCACAAATTTTGAGTTTCCCGCTGCTGTGAAGTTACTAAATTCACTTTTTTAAAAAAAAATTATTATCTATCATGTGCACTTGCAACTTGCAATACTTAAAGAGTAGTGATAGGAATCCAATTTTTTTGTTCCAATTTTCTCATCTCAATCTAGACATTTAACCCTCACATGCTTGCCAACTAAAATGGTCCAAAAGTCAATTTCCTTAATTGTTGTAAACCTCTAAAAAAGGGGACACTCATTTTGGGATGGAGGTATAAATAATAATAATAATGATGATGATGAGGCGGAGGAGATACTTTGTGTGGAATGGAACGAAATGCAAGGAGTTTCTCCCTCACACTTTCAGAATTTCCAGTATTATCACAATGTTTTCACTACTGCAATAGATCTCCGTCTCTGTACCAAAAGAGAGTCCATTGCTGTTAGAAAATTAAACTTTTTAAGTCACGAAGGGTCTAAAGTTACCCTTTCTATGTTAAATGATGATGATGGTGATGATGAAAATGAAGAAACTTTGTGTGGAATGGAACGAAATGGAAGAGTGTCTTCCTCACACTTTCAGAATGTTCAGTATTGTCATAATTGTTTTCACTACTGCAATAGATATCTGTCTCTGTACCAAACGAGAGTCCCTCTCTGTTAGAAAATAAGCTTTTTAAGTTACAAGGGGTCTAAAGTTACTCTTTTTATGTTAAAGGGACAAAGAAAGTGTATGTCTTGTGTAATAGTTGACTACAACTTGGTTTCAGATTCCTAGATATCTTGACTTCTTTCCCCCTTCTTTCTTTGGGTTAGTTTTTTCATTTGTGCCTTTGCGCATTGTTTTTCTTTTTTCACTTTTTCTTTGTTGGTTAATTTGGATTCCCTTTGTGGGATGGGAGGGGGGTTATTCTGCAGAAAAATAGCAGAAGGTTGAAAGCAGGGACGAAGCCACCTTTGTAAGAGTGCATTCAAATGAATGCGCTCAAGTGTTGGAGAAAAAAATTTTCTTACATATTTTTTTTCAAAAGGTTTTCCTGTTATGTTTTTTTTTTAATCACTTTTTGCAGCTTTTAAATTGGAATATTTTATATTAACACTCTCCCTTTGTCACTAAAAGAGAGTCCTACTTCCCTTTTCAGTTTGTCCCATACAAAAAGTCTCATTTCTAAACTTTAAGTTATATATCATCAGTATTCCTTCGATCTTTTACTTTCTTTTTGGAAACATGATGTTTCTCCTGGGTGTAATAGAAAAAAGAATTAGTGCATTTTAAAAGAAATATAGATAAGTATAAATACAATATAATAAGTTTGATTTTCAAAGGAGACCTTTTTTGGGGACAAAGGGAGTATGCCGTACTACAAAATCGGTTTTTATGTTTTTAAATAGTTTATTTTTGTATATCAAGTTTTTGATTATTTTATTTATAATTTCTCGTACTTCAAGTTATTGAGATTTTCAGATTGACTGCACTTCAAGAAAGTCCTGGTCACACGCCACTACTGGGTATAAGTAGCTTAGATTGCATGGTGGAATGTCCTCAAGACGTATATTAACAATAGGAGATTGGTATTAAACGAGTCATTCCGTTGAGAACAACTAAATATAAACATGGACAAAAGCGTAGGACAGGCTATCAGTTTAATTGAGCCTTTGATTGGGTATGTTCTTTATGCAAAGTTTCTGGCTTTTCTGCTCAAAGGATGATGAACAGGGAAGAGTATAGTGTAGTTAGTCTCTAAGATATATTTGTTTTCTTTTCTTCAAATCTTCCTCATTTGTGTGAAAATTAGGTCTTGTGATTCTCTCCGACCTTGCTCTTTTACATGCTTATCTCGAATTAAATAACGGCATCAATGTTTTTTTTTTTTTTTTTCACATTTGACGTGTGGAATTGTCTGTGCTTTATTTGCTTTTTTCATTGTTGATCTCTATTTTTTGAATACTGAAAAGTGGTAGAATTTCGGTCTCCTAGAAGTGAAATCTTTCTATGCTATTTCCGTTCTCACTTATCTTCTACTCCACCACTTCCGTTGCAGAAAAATAAGGACTAAGGAGAGACGATTACTCTGCTTCAAATTCTCTTCTTGGAGCCCCACGTTAATATATCAGTAGAAATAAGTTAAACTCTTGCACACGTATGCACATTCACCAAATTGCTATATTCAATTTGTTTGGCCTTTTGGGCAAATATTTTCCATGTTAAGAGTGCATGTTGTAGTACGTGAGGTGCTGAAGTTTTCGTTTTACCTATGGCAATTACTTTAGATATTTGAATTATATCCTCCCGACAGTGGATGAGTAAGTTGCTTGTGCTTTGTATTTGTCTGGCAGCATACAAATCTTGTACTTGTGAGGGTATTGGGTGCATGGTATAAGATTGGTCCTGGGCAAAAGCATGATATTACTCTAGAAGCAACTGATGGTGGTGGCAGGAGGAAGTTCTATCGTGTACGGGTTACTGACCTGTGCATGTTTAAGCGCTTTGGTTATACGAAGTTGGAGTTGGTGCAGTGGGAACTCCTTGATGATCCTTACCCAATTATGTTCTTTAAGCCAGGTGACTATACCGGTCAAGTTCTCTTCTAACAGACATGCTTTTGAACTTGTATTTAATGTCCTCTCTTGAGGGAAAAAGAAGAGAGATTGAACATTCATACGTAATATCTTCTGTGGACTTTTTGCCAACCTAGTAATTGTTACTATTTGTGTGCATTGCGTATTACTTATGTTTGTTATGTTGGTGCTTTCAGTGTATCCCAAGTTTCATTATAAACCTTTGAAGTTACTTAAGATGGTTCACCGGCAGTATGGATAATACTGCTGTGTGCCTTCCCATGTTGTGTGCTTATAAGCTTCCCATTTAAACATCTTTAAGCAAAGTCAAGCTCAAGAAATGAGTTGATGTTTCTAGTTTGGTCATAGCAAGCTTCTAGTTATAGATTTTAATAAATCGAGGAACTATTTTTTGCTTTTGGACAGAGAGGTGTTTGACTTGGCTCTGATTGGAAGTGTTGGGTAAAGGGAATTCAAATAAGTGGTATTACGGATCTGGGGCAGACGGGCAGTATCTATTTTGAATTCTCATATTTCAACTAAGAAGGATGTTAAAGAGGAGGGAACTTACAATATTTATGAAGACACAAGCCAGAGAGTGATCACCCACGTAGGATCCATAATCACACCAAAGCTCATATCCGGCAATTTAGAAATTTATGAAAACCTTTTACTCTTAGAAACAAGCTATACTTTATGCTGATATATCAGCTGCTTATAAGTGTAAAAAGCACCCAACTCTTTATGGCTGTAAGTACACTTTGTGTAAGATTCTCATTTTTCCCTCCTTTTGCTGTCAAAAAGGTTTTGCTCTAGCATAGAGATGGCAAACGGGCGGACTAGGCGGGTATTGGCAGCGTCCATATGGGTGACGGACTCAAATGGGCGGGCAAGTGAGTGCCCAATTAATAACATGGGCATAAATGGGCTGGGCTCAAATGGACTTGGGTGCCGAATTTACCCATTAAAATAAAAATAAACATTACAAAATTTCACGAACAAAACAAAAATGTCATCGCTGCACTCGAGTTTTGATGATTTTACAGGAGACAAAACCCACCAAAATCAAATATTTATCCTAGAGAAGCCCTGAGATGGTAGCTAGAACTCCACCATTGCTGGAGAAGACAAGAAAAGGTTCACCAGGCCGGGCTTGACAAAGCTATAAGGCCTTCTCTAATTTTCTATGAATTTTCTCCTTTTTTGATGGCAAAACATCCCATCTTTGCCTTATGATTGATACGAACTCTCCTTCCTAGCTTCAAAATTTCAAGGCAATTGAGCCTTTCGGTGTTTGGAGAGAGAGAGAAAGAGAGATCGGGATGGAATGAACTGAACTGGGTATCACCGTAAGTGACCAATGGGTTAAATGTGCGCCCACTTAAGCCCATATATACCCGCCAAAATTAGTGGTCTTAAATGGGCATGCCCATTTAGCCCATTAATAAATTTATGTGTCTGTACCCATTAATTAGCGGGCAGACTGGCGGGCATATGAACATTGGCAAAATTTTCCACCTCTACACTAGCAGTACTGATGTGGGTTTAAGGACCTCTTTAAATTTTACAAGATTCCATATCGTTGCGTCCAATATTTTGGATCCGACAATGATTTGGGGAATGGATGCGAGAAAAAGACTCTCTTCTTCTGCTTTTATTTATTTTGTTTAACTTAAGAAAAAAGTAATGTATCACTGGTTAACATCAAATCGATGAAAGAAAACTCGCATTATGCGTGTGAAGAATCTAAAAGAACTAGGATTTTCTTGGGCAAGAGATAATCAAGAACTCTTCTAGTACATTATCCAGATGCAATGTATGTTCTGGAGAAGGGAAAGATGATTTGATAATGAGGAATGATCCATTCAGTCTTTGAAGAATTCTCTGCTCAGAATTTTACTACTTTGGTACATAGGGTCCGGAGATCATGATGTGAATATCACTAATCCTTCTAATTCTTTTTTTTGAGGCTATGCATAGTACTTGATGTGTCTAATCTTTTGGCTTTGTATACTCCTAGTGTACAGAACGCGTCACCTTGTTTGACACTCTTTTATTGAAATCTTTATTTATCAAAAAAAAAAAAAAAGGGAAAGGTCTTGCATATTTTGAAGATGTTTATACCATTTCTGTGGTCGTAAGTTTTTCAAGAAAGATGATTTGGTTAGCAGATTATAGTCTAGTCTAATTTGAAATTTAAAGTTCCACAAGGGATTTTTTCCTTAAAACTTTCTTTCAAAGTTGTCTATGCTTTTGTCCCTCCATTTTATGAAGTTCTATTACGAGCTTCTGTTCGTTTGGCAGCAACACATTGAACCTGTATTTTCCTATCTACAATCATGATCACTCTAAGAGAACACATGCCATCTAAAAGAAATAATACCTGTTAGATCTGAAAAGTTCCCCCCTTCTCCCCCCCGTCTTGGGTTGATTGACTCATGTTTTTAATTGCTTATGATACTGTGCAGAAACTTATAAGGAGTACACTGATAACCTGAGAGCTCGTCTGGAAAGTCTTCGCGAAACACCCAGGTAAGCAGTCTTTTGCTTCTTGATTTTTGGATACCAATCAATATGGCACTGTAGTTGCCTAGTTGTTTGTAAGAGAAGATAGTCTGTTCATGTTCACAACAAAGCTATCATCTGAAAACTAGAATGCCATACATGCAAGGTAAAGTATAGTTTTTGGGTACTACTTGGTCATAATGCAGTTTGAACAAGTTATTTATAGGTTATTTATAGACAAATTGCATGCAAAGTTTCATCACTATCATGATACACATTCCATAACAAACTTTTGCTACAAATACAATGTCCTTACTCAATCAGCAAGTTAAAGAAATATATTTTACAATATTTTTGATTATTTTGTAGGCTGTAAAAAATGTTTTGTAGTACTTCATGACGGTTAGACTGTAAGATTTAGATTTCTGTTAGCAAGTTAAAAGAAGCATATGCAATATTTGATTATCTTGTACGCCGTGAAAACTACTTTGTAGTTCTTCATTTTGAATAAACTGTAAGTTTTAGATTTCAGTCATTTATTTGAACTTTGCTGGTCCTTGGATAATGTTAAAGTAAGATGTAATTTTGTATTTTACTTTAAAGTTTGCCTTATATATATATATATATATATATTAAAGCAAAGGAATACTCTTACTTTTTACCTCTTTTTTACATAGCGCTTGGGTGGCATACCTCTCCTTCTTTTATACTTATAAAATGCTACATCACTATGGGTAGAATTAAAACCTCATCTATCTCGATTGGTAATACCAAGAACACATTCTCATCTGTTATGTTACATTTAATTTTAATAATTTTAAAGAGCCTTCATTTTTCATTCCATTACTTTGCATTAAATTTTGGCAATTTTAAAAAGGCATGATTAGCCTTTCATTTTTGTAGACGGCACTAAAATTGGTAGAAGAGAGGATTTTTGAAGTGACAACTTATGATAGAAATATTATCATTAGATTAGCGGGGGGAGGAAGGGTTAAGAAAACTTGCAATTTAATGTTACTAAGTTTGTGCTCGTTCCTTCCACAGGAGTTGTAGAAATCCTAATCCTTTACGTTATGCATGGGTTGCTCTTAATCGAAGTACTATAAGAACGGTGATCATCTTTCTCTACATGTTTAGTATTTTGCCTTGCTTCACTATTTGAATTGTCAATTGCATGATGCTTTTCCTGATTTTTGACATTCAAGATTAAAGGTGTAGAAGAGTTTGGCGTGATTACACCTAAGAAGGTTAGTTTACTTCCTTTTTATTTGATATTATATTATTACTCGAAGCGTCTTTATAAGTAACCTATCATGAACATCTATAGAAAGTTTGGGAAGTAACCAAGCTTAGATTCCTGCGACTGAAGCCTGGCGTAATAAACATGGTCTTATTGTAGTTTTATTTATGCTCAAAGCAAGTTTTTCATTTTAATAATTACAACTTGATGTCAAAGTAGTTTCCCGTGAATAGTATGTACTAGAAATGGAGAAAAATGTTTCTGTTGGTTTTGAATTTGCTCAACTAAATGGTGGCTGAGACCTCTTGCTAACTGAGGCTAGATGTAGTGATATTGGGCACATTGCAGTAGGTAAAGTAAAGGTTAATGAACTTAATTGTGTGCGCTATGTTAGCTTGATGGAGGGAGAGAGATTGTTATGCGGGAGGGAGGGAGTGAGATTGTTATGCGAGAGAGACGGAGGGAGATTGTTATGCGAGAGAAGGGAGGGAGGGAGGGAGATTGTTATGCGGGAGGGAGGGAGTGAGTGAGATTGTTATGCGAGAGAGAGGGAGTGTGCGAGAGAGAGAGAATTGTTATGCGAGAGAGAGGGAGAGAGATTGTTATGCGAGGGAGGGAGATTGTTATGCGCGCGAGAGAGAGGGATTGTTATGCGAGGGAGGTAGGGAGATTGTTATGCGAGAGAGGGAGAGAGATTGTTATGCGCGAGAGAGAGAGATTGTTATGTGAGGGAGGGAGATTGTTATGCGATTGTTATGCGAGAGGGAGGGAGATAGATTGTTATGCGGAGAGGGAGAGAGATTGTTGTGAGAGAGAGAGAGATTGTTATGCGAGAGAGAGAGAGGGAGAGAGAGAGGAAGGGAGGGAGATTGTTATGCGAGAGAAAGAGAGAGATTGTTATGTGAGAGAAAGAGAGATATTGTTATGAGGGAGAATGTTATGCGTGAGAGAGATTGTTATGAGAGAGAATGTTATGCGAGAGAGATTGTTATGCGCGCAAGAAAGAGAGAGAGAGATTGTTATGCGAGCTTTTGGAGCAAAATGTGCGTGACATTAAAGACATTCAGATATCCTTAGTTTTGCTTTAGCAATAAGAGTCCTTAATTGTTCTATGATCTTTGTTATTTTCTTTTTTCCTTTTTGTTCCTTCTTTTACTTTTTGGCACTAGGATTAATAGAGTTAATTTCGTTTTGTTTGGTTTGTAAAAAGAAACATTTTCTTTCTAAATATGATCGTATTTATTTCCGGTGTTTTCCTCATAGGAGGATTTTGTAAATTGACACTATTACCTATAAAAACTATAATTGTTCTATTGTTTTTTCTAAACAATTAGATGGTCTAATTCTCAAATTCCCTAATAATAGTTTGTCATTGGCTATTGTTTTTATTTATTTTGTTGCAAGATTCTATATATGTTAACCCTTTTGAATGACTTGTATCAACTCGTTGTTGTCAACTATTGTTTCCTCGTCAACTCAGCCTATGTGTCGATTCAGATGTTGTACTGAACTCAGCCATCGTAGTTTAGACAACAAGCAGCTCCACTTTGACGGTGTTGAGGTTTAACGAAGGAAGTTTGAAGTTAGAAATTAATCTGAATGGAGTCTGCAAAGAGTCGAAGAGTCGTAATCTGAGCAAAGGAGGAAGGGACAACGTTGGATACGGCTGGAGAGAAAACTGAGAGATCTTATGGAGGGAGGGGCGTCGATGGCCGGAGAGATAACTTTCCGCTGTATAGTCAATGTCAGAGGCGTAGTGATACTGAAATGGGTAATAGACGCTCTAAGAGATGAGGTACTAGATCGAGAAACAAGTGGGATTTTCTTTCTTGAGGGGTTTTCAATAGTTTAAGGGTATTCTCGAAATATCAAAAAAATGAAAATAAATATTGAGAGATAATGTGAAGGTAATTGGATGAAGGGGTAAACTCGCTGCTAAACAAGAAAGAGGACCAAGTGAATTGAAAAAAATAAAAAAATAAAAAAATTAGGTCCAAACAAATAAAATCAACAAGTTTGGGGACCAAAATATTATTTGAACCGAAGAATCCAATTATCTTCTTTTCCATCATAGTCCAGTGGCTTGGAGATGGTGGTGTGAGCTGTTTGATATTTTGGCTGAGCAAGGTTTGCCCATCCTTGTTTGAAGCTTTTTTCAACATTATGCACTGCTTTATTGGTCGAGATAAGGATGATGTGTGTTTTGTGGCGATCGATGTGGGGATCTTTGGTACTTTGGTGCATTTGGTTGGAATGGATTCATCATTAGGTTGAGCAGCGACTGTGAAGCTGGCTTGGTTGGATGGAGATGGTGAGGAATCATCGTTGTTGTAGGAAACGGGATGGGAAACGCATGGTGAGAGATTGGCAACGGAACCACTTTCCAGTGATTCTGTGATGGTAAGCATGGTTGAAGGCCAGATCTGGAGTTCGGTTATGGTGCTTCATTGTAGTGGTACTGGTTCTTTTTTCCTTTCTTAGTCTTTTTCCAGGTTGGTGATTATGAAACAATTATGTAAAAGTAGAGATTTCTCAAAGAACTATTCTTAGGAGGTTCTTTCCCTCTTGGGATTTTGTTCTTCAAATCCTCTTCTTGAAGTTTCCGGAGGATTTGGCAATTGCCGTTTTTTACACAATCCAATAATGAGCAATTACTGACCCCTTTCCAATTGTCATCCTATTTCAAAATTTCTATTTCAAATGCACCCGAATAGACTTTCAATCCAAAAGTTTCAAATTTAAAAATGTGGAACAAAAATAATTCTTCTTTTTTTTCCCCGGGGACTTAAAATAAATAATACTGAAATATAATATTCTTCTGGTCCATACCAAGTGGAAGTGTTGTTTTGCCAAAAACATATTGGAGTTTAACAAGCTTTCACTTGATGCTTTGGTCGGTGTGTTTTTGTTTAACTTTTCATGTTGGAAAGAAAACAAGGAGAGGGGTCGGGGGAATGTTATAAGAAAAGAAATTATTTGACTCTTTATAGGATGAGATTGAAGTGATGCAAGACATGGAAATCTCGTTGTGCATATGCCACAACTGAGAAGAAAGCAAGGAAATAAAGAGATATGATCTTTATCACCGTTGCAAGGGATCTATCTAATAAGCCACAAGGGTGTTGGTAATGCATTTGCTTCTCAAAAGCACGAAGTTTCTGTCAAATAATATCAATTCTAATTGAAGTTGGGAAATAACAACATATATATAGCACTAAGTAAACCCTAATTCTGCACCGACCACACAGTCTGCCTTAGATATAAGACTTGATATATGAATAATTACAAAAAAAGAAAAAAAAAGAAAAAGAAAAGGAATATCCTAACAACGATTGAATGCCAATTCATCTGGTCTTGTGGGCATTCTGCATAATGATGGTATTGCAGGACATCATCCGGGAGTGGTAGTGGTGGATACATGGTTCATTTGGCATTTTCTGGGTATTGGCTGGTGGTTACATTTGAAAGGAAGCTGGGGCACTCAATAGGATTGATTGCCTAAAGGTTTCAGCTCTTGCCTCCTTTTATCTTCAGGAGCTTTCACAATAGTCCCATTGCTTGTGTAGTCTACCAACTTATGTTTTTCCAGTTATAGAGATCTATAATATCTAACATTTATGCAATAGATTGGAAAGAGGAGCACTTCATCATTTCTGGGAGAATTACCACCTGCACAGTTGTTTTATTAAATGAAATTCCTCAGTATTCTCTTATGGATTGATAAAATGCCTTTCGGATATTAGGTTTTAAATTTATCGAGCCTCCTTAACTTGAAGGTGTGTTTCACGGATAGTGGTTCAGGCTGGTTCTGAATCCCCCTCAAACACTCGCGCACGCGCGCACACACACACACACGCCCAACAAAATATGTAATATATACTTGGTCAAAGCTTTGTTACTAGCTAATGCCATAATCTTCTCATAAAACATGTTTTAAAGAAAGATCTAAAGCGCTCTTCATCGTCAGCAAAGATCTCCATAGGATAACGATTGTCCACAGGAGTAGGGATAGGAGAATTATCAACTCCCTCTGAATTGTTACCACGGGACACATGGAGCATCCCCCAAGCAGCTGCAACATTAGCCACGACTTCAACATCCTTAGCACCATCTCCATCTCCATCATCACTATCTGGCTCAACCTTGACTTTAGCCTTAGCACTAGCACTAGCTACTCGCTCTAAATCACGCAAAGGCACAGACTCTCCCCCTTTGATTTTGCCAGAAAGAAGCAAATCATTAAAAAGCTCACGGGAATTGTGAAGATGACGAAGCTGTTCAATAGGCAAGTCATACAGTTCCAACACATTGAAAATTTGCACATCTATGTGCTTAATTCGATCACGTAGAAAGGACACAGATACTGTGTACGCTGGAGGAGAACGAATGAAGTGTCTGGATGATGCTTCATTAGAGGGTACATTCATCCTAGCAGTTCCAGCACCACGAGAAACACAATTTTCACAGTTGCAAAGATAGAGAGATACAGGGGAATCTGGAACATCCACATGGTGCAACACAGTATTCTCAGGGAACGAGCAAAAAGGTTTAGAAGTCATGGTGACAAAGAGGAAAAAACGAGAAACTTTTAGGAGAAAAACTTTGAGATTTGATAAAATAAGGAGACTATAAGCTGGTATATATAGGAGATAGATTTTGTAGGTTTGTAAAGAGAACAAAATACTAGGGTATGAAGGAATCCAGGTCAAGTAAGGAATGAGAAAATAGACTATGGGTAAAAGGAAACTGAAGTCTTAAACAACTAAGGATTCACAAATACGCAAGGAATTATGGTTTCTATAAAGTAACAATACTAACCAAAATATGGATAATTATTATGCATAAAATAATCACGAATTTCTTATATAACAATCTCTAATTCAGCTCACTTTGCATAATATGTCAATTATTAATAAATTTAAAAGATTAAAGCATATGAGAGTATTCACAGAACTGTCTGTCAAGGAGCATACATATTTACCAAGAATGCATGTCCTGAAATATGTCTAAAATCATGAGTGTATAAAAATAAAAAGACAGACACGTGAGAGAGTGATGGACTGTTTTATTTCCAATGTATTTATCAATGTCACCACATTGGAGACTACATTTTGCAAAACACAATGAATTGAAAATTTGTTACCAAAAAGTCATTATATAATGAGTTCTATGAAGCTCAAAATACTTAGGATTTATCCAGTGAGTAGCTTTCACGCTTTGTTATAAATAGCTGTTTTTCACATGATTCTTACCAATGAAAGTAGCCAAGGTCAATGGTGGATTTTTATCCATGTGAATAGCTTTTATCAAATAATTCAAAGGTAACTTTTTCCCTTAAAGGACTCCATTATTACCAACTGAGATTAAATTTTTTGTAGGGAACATTAAGAAGCAATATTTGCTTTACAGAAAAATCAATTCATATGTAGAGAAAAAAAGTTTCTTTTGTGAAGACATTTATAAACACATTAGGAAGAACAATCGTGAGATACTTCCTTATAAATTTATGTTAAAAAAATAATAAAAAAATAAATAAAAGATTATATAGTGTGTACAATGAGTGTGGTTACAAATGCAGCCACATTTAAAACCAATGTCATAATATGCACAAGCCAAGAGATTTTCGTAGAATGGAAAATCTCTCATGATAGCCTTGGTAAATATCTCAGCCAACTGATTTTCTGTTCTAATGAATTCTATACATATGACATTTTTCTCTAATAAATTTCTAATAAAATGGTGTCTTATGTTTGTGCTTTGTTTGAGAGTGTTGTACAAGATTTTTAGATATATCTATTGCATTAGTATTATCACATTAGATTAATAAAGTGTCACTGTTCAAACAATAATCTTCAATCATTTGGTTCATCCAAAGAAGTTGAGTACAACAATTCCCAACTGCCACATATTCTGACTCAGCAGGAGAGAGAGACACAATTTTGCTTTTTATTATACCAAGACACTATTGTTTTCAAGAAAAAAAATCCTCCGAAAGTACTTTTTTTTATCGTACGTATCTCCTGTATCTCTTGTCTAACAATAATGACACATGTATCTTCGCTTTCTACGTTTATATTTCTTTTTATTCTTGACCCCGGGTTTTTGAAGTGTTTGAATAATCATGCGTGCACTGTCCATATTCTTTAATAAACAAAGGAGCTTTGTGTTCCAGGCCAGCTCCACTCCCATTACCTATTTATAGAATTTCATCAAGCTTAGCTTTTCCAGTGTTTAGTCTATGTAAAGTTCCGTTGGATTTTTCAAGTTCAATTTTGACTTTTTCAAGTTCTAAATCTTGTTTGGTGAGGAGAGATTCTAAACGTACAAGAGCTCTTTTTTTATTATCATTTTCAGCAGAGACATTTTTTTTAAGTAGTGAGAAAAACCTTTTCTTTTATAAGATCCTTTGCCAAAATACATTTTTCTTTCCAATCATTAAAAAGATTTTTATAATTTTTATCAAAATCATTTATTTTCCCATCAGAATCATCCAAATCCTTAGGAGTAAACACATAATTAAAAGAAATATCAAAACAGGTGGGTTTTGGCAAAACAGTGTTACTGGATTTTGCAGTTGTACTACTGGATGTGCCCACATTATTAACTTCATTCATATGACGAAGTCTTAAAGAATTTTTAGGTAAATGTCTTTCATTAGCAAACAAACTATATAAAGCAGCGGATTCTTCCTCTTCACTATTACTTAGAGAAGCAATAAGATTCATACATTTTTTCTGAAGTGTGTTAGCACATTTATTCGCATAATGACCAAATCCCTTACTGGCATGGCATTGAACTGTATCAATGTTTCTTGGTCCATTTTGATTTTCAAGACCTGTAGAAGAAGCTTCCTGAAACCTGTTAGGATTAGGTCTAAAGACAGAATTAAAAACCTCAATGTTAGTATTTTAAATATTTCTAAAATTATTTTGACTTTTTCTTTTATTCAAGTATTTTCTGAAATTTTTTGCAAACAAGGCCAATGAATCTTCACTCAAATCAGATTTGCTCATCTCATTGCAAATTTCAAATAACTCATCCTCCTTTTCAGTCCGAGTTTTTAAGGCAATTACCTTTTCTTTGTCTTTTGATTGTTGAGTGAGATTTAATTCAAAAGTTTTCAAAATACCAATTAATTCATCAAGATCAAGGGTAGTAGTATCATGAGTTTCCTCTATAGCAGAAATTTTAACATTAAGTTTTTCAGGAAGTGATCTCAAGAGTTTGCTCACTAATCTTCTATTAGAGATAGGATCTCCTAACGATTGTGATTCATTAGATAACTCAATGATCTTGGTACTGTAGGAAGATATGTCTTTAGATTCTTCCATTTTTAAATTCTCAAAATTAGTCATGATTATTCTAAGTTTAGTTTGCCTCACACTCTTGGATCTGTCACAATGTCTTTGAAGAGCATCCTATGCATCCTTGGCAGAACTAAAGTTAGAAATAATCTTCATAAGATTAGCATCAATAGCAAAATTTATAGCATGCATGGTTTAGAATTGTAATTGGCCAAGACTAATTCTTCATTAGTCCAATCAATTTCAGACTTAGGTAAATTATCACTCTCGTATGTGCTCGTTGGAGGAGACCAACCTGTAAGAATAGCATGCCATGCACGTTCATCAATAGGCCTTATGTGAATACGCATCTGGTTCTTCCAACTAGAATAGTTGGTACCATCAAGAATGGAAATCTTGTGATAGCCATTATTCTGAGCATTCATCATGGCTCTAATTAGTTAAGGACATTCACTTTATACGTTAAGTGTTGGCTCTCATACCAATTGAAAGAGTATTGGTGCCATGGTAAAACCAATAAAAAAAAAAAAAACAAAAAACAAATACCTGTGAAAATAAATATCAATGTATTGTCCAATGTACTCAATAAAGTGAACACATTGGAGGACACATTGAAATTTTGTAGCAGCAGAATAATTAAAAAACAAGTATAAGGAAGAAGTACGAGATGAAACACAGAAGAGTAAATTTTTACCTAAAATACTAAAGATATAACTTATCAGATCTAAAAGCCAAAGGCTGGGTGAATGATAAAAAAGACAGCGTTGAAAAACTATGAATGAAGCCTCTAATGAAGGCACATTGAGGGCTTCATTTGTAAAACGCAGCAGCAGTTTTTCAAAACAACTCTCTTGGAAATCTGTGTATTCTCTCTTATTGCTTTGTACTTCATTAGTCTTCAAGGCTAAGTTATCCAGTATATATAGCTTTCAAGTTTGTCCTAGAAACCTTGTTTAATAAGAAAACAACTTACCATAAAAAGGTTAATAGGTTAATGAATTAAAAAATGACTCAATACCTAAAATAAATGCTTTACCATATAGCAAGGATTCTTAACTTAAATTCACCCTAGGTTGTCGTGATCTTATTCATAGATTGATACGGCACGCACAATGAACAAATAACAAACCCTAAACTTTATAAACTTTATAAACCCTTATAAAATATAATCTCCTTAAAATAACCTTTCTTTAAAAGAATTAAAACACATAAAAATATAATTAACAATTAGTAACACCAAGAAAGGCAAAACCAATTAATTAATTTAAATTAAATAATTATAAATATTATAATCACAATAAATCAATATCCAACAGCATCATTTGGCCAAACCACCCAAGAATTCAAGGATTCAAGAATCATTTGTAATAGTTCTCTCCAAGCAATATACAAAGCCTTCTTCCTATACTCTCTTGAAAGCATTCAAGTTTTGTGCCTAGTCCCTTTCGAGTTTGGTAGGCTTACTTAGTACAAGATCAAGTAGGTTGTGAGTGCTAAGTGTCGCACGGTAGCTTGAAAAAGACAAGTCCGTGCGAGAAGACGATCCAGGGCGCACATGTTACAGCTCTACAAAGGGGGCGAATATGCTGCATCAAGTACGTGTGGGAACGAGACGAGATGTTGGTTGATTTTTGGCTTTGTAGGGGCAACGTATGGTGCTTGTATGGTGTTTTCCTAACATTGGGCGAGCGTTGGATGATAATCAAGGGGACAATGCCTAAACACAAGGAAGTGATGTTAGACCCCTCCGTGAGCAAACGAGGGTGTTTGCGGGTTCGGGTGGGGTAGAATGTCACGATCCATGATTTCCTTAAGCATCTTACAGATGAGCCATGCGGATATGGGTGCTCTCTTGCTGCTGCCCGATTGGTATTAATGTCAATATTATGTCATAGTTATGACTCGATGTCCATTCTATACATCTCTTTTCGCATTATTATTGTGGGAAGTTGTGCATATTTGGAATGTGCTCAGTACGATACGGGCCGCGCTAGAGGCGCTGGGGTCTGAACGTCTGAGTCCATGACACTAGGCTATATCAACCCATTATATTCACTTTACATAGTAGTTACTCGATCTCTACGTTTTTAAGCGAGTGTCTATTTTTAAAACTTTTTTGTTTTAAACGAATGTCTATTTTTGTATAAGTGTACTAAATTTATATTTAACACATATTTATATATATAGACTTTTTAAATATTTTATGTGGACGAACATTAAGTGTTAAAAAAGGTTAACTTCATTAATTTAAGTGAAAAGCTAAAAATAGACACCCACCCAATTAAGGATGGAGGGGAGGGAGTAATATTTTTCACATATATACTGTACATAATTTTGGTTTAAAAAAAATTATTGATTTAAAGTAGTACTCCATTAGAACTGTTAATTGTGTAGCAGAGTGCTAGTTGGATGCTTACTCGGGCGGGCGGATACAAATGAGTCAAGTCAAGTCAATTCTTTGCCAGTTAAGTTGAAACATCAAACTAATTAAGCTTGGACAGACCTCAAATCAAATTCACTTAATCGACATTAATTCCTAATTAACTTTACTGTTTAGCATACTAGCTAGCTAGCTAGTAACGTACATACATACATACATTCTATTTTTATTAATAATGATGAATGAAATAAACTTCAAATCCTCAATTAATGGGAATTAGTCTTAATTTCTTTTCCTCAGTCACCCACCCCACCCATCCACCCACGTGATTAATCTTAATTTCTTGGTTGATGTCAAGATTGCCAAAATAATCTCTGTCGGACTTCACTCCAAAGTTGGGACTTCAACCATTCTTGGTGCCTGTGGAACCACCAAACTGTTAACATCAAAAGCTCCGAGGTAAGTGCCTAAAAAATGAAACACCCTCGTCCGTCTGTAATTAATGTTTACTATCTGCAGTTTCCACACACAAAAACAATTTAAAAAAAAAAATTATTTGTCCATTTCACTTCTCACACTTAGAAAGAAAACCTATACATCAACTTAGAACACAATTAAATATATATATATATATATATATTTAATCAAGTGTATCTATCGGACCGTTCAAGTAGCCGCTAGCATCCTTAATGTCCTACCAGCTGCATAGATTAAAAAGGATTCAGCAACGATTTTATATGCAATGTCCTCCAAGCTGTATAGGCCACAATGTTACTTACACTAGCTAGCTCATCAGCACCAATAACCGAATGCATTCCTATTGGCTTTAATCTTTCATTAGCATATCCTCCAAGTCATGGTGCATAGTGTGATTTAGATGCATGTACATAAGAACACAATTTAAAGTAGTCAATTAATCCTATGACAAACAACACATTATTAAGTAAGAAACGTGCCAAGTTCCAGTTCTGATACAAACTCCCTCCATACAAGCCTTATCACACCACAAAAGACACGCCAACAATCAAAAAGACACACATACATCATTACGCATGCAAGAACTAGTGGTACTTGCTTGCATAAACTTTCTCCATTCATTTGCTTTCTCTTCCGGCAAGACACTTATCTGGACACCATGAATCCACACATGAACAGAACTATATTAAGCAAACTAATGTATGCATTAGCAGATATATGGACATAACATCTATACTTGGGAACATGATGGATTGCATGAAAAAACTACTAGAAAATAATCATAATTTGAAAGAGAAAGATATTTGAACAGGTGTGGATCTATTGAACATGGGAGGAAGCTTCAAGGAGTCAAACATGAATGAAGTACCAAGTACGAATCCCCCCAGGTACTAAATCTACCCCCTACACATACTTTCAGCGCATTAAGATTAATTTTTAACTCAGTTTTTTTGCAACAACTTGACCAGTTTGATGTCGAAACGCATAACACGGACACACGAACCAAATTTTTTGATGTTTATCAAAGCCAGGATTGCTGTTGAAGACTGTAAGCAAACAATAGATTGAACAATTATCAATGATCAAGTAATTGAGAATTGGAAGAAGAGAAAGTATTTGGGGTTTTAAGATTGTTGTATATTGATATCACGAGGTTCTACACGTTTTAGGGTTACAACTTATATATAGGATATAAAGATCGATCTAGCCCTAAACCAATACAAACCAGGAAACATAAAAAACTACCTAGTCGATGCGGGCACGACCTCGCCGAAGTTCGCCCGAGGCTGCAAACTTTTTGTCTTCTGCGCGCCCGTACAAACCCGCGCAACCGCACCTCCTGCAGCTCTTTCCTTGCACAATATCCACAACCATATATTCTAACAAAGACAGTGAGAACACTTGAAGCATTAGGCCTTGACATTCAACAATGGGTTGTTAGTTGTTTCAACGATTTTTCACTTCAAGCTTCTTATTATGAGGTATCTCTAGAAGAATCTCTCTCTGATTAATCGCAATTGATATAGCTAAAATTACACCTGTTTGCGGTGATCCATCAAATGCTTTCTTAAATTATACACATTTTAATGATTTTAGGCTGTGGAACATCAAACAGTGATCAGTTCTGAAGACATAAAGCAAGTATTATTTAGAAATGCAGGCTATGGAAGAAGATATCAGTAGCACAAGTGCCTTTGATCCATCGTTCTTACAGTTTGAAACTTCTATGCCACCAAGCACCTTCTCAAGTCCATTGAAACAAAGGTCTTCTAAGTCAATTTCCCTATCCCATCCAGTATCTAAGACTACTCTGAAACCAATGCCTCCACAGATACCTTCGAGAACTTACGTCTATCCTCCGAGATAGGACAACACCACATATCCTCCTCCATCCATACTTAGCACTCATGATCCTACTACAGAGTGAATCTTCATATTTAAATCTCCCCATCCCTTTTTTATTTTTTTATTTTTTAATTTCTTTAAATTTTTTTTTATAGCCTAAATCTACCCTAAACCCCCAAAGACCCCCCAACGAGATTTGACCCTGGGACCAACAGTAGGGGGGACTGAGGCTCTATCCAGTAGAGCAATCACCGAATCTCTTAAATCTCCCCATCACTTCGCAAGTAGGGCGTACTTATTACGTTTTAGTTTCCAGATTCCAAGACCACCAAATCTTTATTCTCTAACAAAAAAAAAAAAAAATCCCATTTGACCTTGCTTAGTTTCTTCCCTTGGACCTGAACCCCAAATAGATTTCCTCCTAATTTTTCCCAGATCCTTCATAACGCTAGATGGAGCATTGGAACTAGTCCTGTAATACCATGGAAGAGATGACATCATTGCATACGGTACCACCCTTCCTTCCAAAGAAATGTACTTTCTTTTGCACTGTCTTCTGGAAATCACCACTATAGGTTTCCGGGCAGATTCAAGATTAATACCCACTGGCATACCCGCACAAATGAAGTGAAGCTTGGCCAAGAAAACCCTACAATATCTGCAAAAATTACGATTTTCCAAAATTAAATTTTAATCCAGAGACCAAATTGAAATTTGACAACAGTTTCTGATATTCTCCAGTTTTCCAGATTCTACCTCTCACAGAATAATGAAATGTCATCTTAAAATTGCATATGAAGAGACAAGAAAATTGCATGTCCATCCCTTCCAACCAAGACCCCTTTAACTGACCCCTCGCGCAGATCTACTTTTACTATTAATCTATGCAACACTTGTCCTAAAATCAGAGACAATGCTTTTACTATTTGACGCAGCGGAATTAATAACTATGGAGTTCTTACTACGAGAAACTCCAAAGAACAAGCTTAAGACGGCTTAGGGTTTTCACAATGAAAGAAAACGTCTATTATTGCTGCTCATAAAATTGTTTAAGAGGGTACTTATATGCCCTAAACAAACCAAACCTTAAAACGAAAACGATAAAAGAAAACAAAGAAAACTGTCGAGGCCCAAAATAGTGCTTTAAAAGAGTTTTTTGGGCCTAAAAACAAACACGTCATGGGGTACCCCCAGTGAGTCTTGTAGATCTCGTAGATAGCTTCGATTTGATATGTTGTGGGTCCCGTGGTTCATCCGGGATCAAAAGTTATACCCTACCGACGGAAGACTCCTCCAAGTCGTGATTTCTACTAGAGCTATTTCTGCCTATTGACACTTTACCCCTTATCTTTCCAAGTCGTGATTTCTACTAGAGCTAGCTCAAGTGGTACTCTCCTTACGTAATCTGTGTATTTAACCTGGAGGTCACAGCTTCGAGGCTGAGGAAGTGCAAAAACTTGCTACTAGTGTGACACCACATGAACCACACTGCCAGGAGCGGAGAGACCCCTGTGAGTGTAAGACTTCCGGCTCCCGTTAAGAGCATGTCTCCGGGCAAGCTCCCCGGAACAATTATGTCTCATTAGATAAGCGGGTGTGCCAATTGGGCTTCTCTTGGAAATCCTCCCAAATTTTTCCAGTCAACCAATAAATAAGGATTAAAACTAATGAAAAAAATAGAAAAAACAACAAAATGATTTTTACTTACCATTTCTGAATTAAGGGCGGAGGGAAATTTGTTCAAGATTGGATAAGATACGGTTAATTTCATCCCACACACATCTGTACCATCTAATGGTAAATTGACACAACTTCTATCTTGCCATTCATCACTCCAATTACTTTGACACCTAATGTATCTTGCTAGTATCATAACCCACCAATAAAATTGTGTAACACATTTTTTTCACTAGACTCGGCCAATCTCATTTCTATGAACTCGTTGTAGTTTAAAGCAGCCGTTATCGGCTATTGAGCTATTGCTCGAAGCACTAACTCTTCGTTATTTACCCACGGGCCACGGTAACTCAACATGCCCATCGATCCAAACTCAGGGCATGTTCATGTGAATTGGATGCATATAACCTATAGGCCAACCCACTTCGGATGCGAAGCCATGAGTAGATATGTAATTATGGCAGTCATCTTCCCGACCACCAGGTTCTTCTTCACTATAGCTCGAATTGATCTTCTTGGTAAATTCTAATTACTCAGATCCCATTAACTCCTGTGTGGACAACTTCCTCATCTGGCGAGTTGCTATAGCAAGTAATCATGGCAATTTACCAAGAAGATCAATCTGGGCTGTAGTGAAAAAGAGCCTGGTGGTCGGGAAGATGACTGCTATAAATACATATCTACTCATGGCTTCGCATTCGAAGTGGGTTGGCCTATAGGTTATATGCATCCAATTCACATAAACATGCCCTGAGTTTGGATTGATGGGCATGTTGAGTTACCGTGGGTAAATAACGAAGAGTTAGTGCTTCGAGCAATAGCTCGGCTGTTTTAGACTGCGACAAGTTGATAGAAGTGGGACTGGCCGAGTCTAGCAAAAAATAATATGTTACACATAGTTTTATTCGTAGGTTATGATACGACATTCAAAGCAAGATACATTAGGTGTCAAAGTAATTGTAGTCATGAATGGCAAGATAGAGGTTGTGTCAATTTACCGTAGGATGGTCCATGTGTGGGATGAAATTAACCGTATCTTATCCAATCTTGGATAAATTTCCCTCTGCCCTTAATTCAGAAATGGTAAGTAAAATCATTTTGTTGTCTTTTCTATTTTTTTCATTAGTTTTAATCCTTATTTATTGATGGAAAAAATTGGGACGCTTTTCAAGAGAAACCCAATTGGCACACTAGCTTATCTAAGGTTATTAACTGCCTTATAAGCTGGTGTGCCAATTGGGTTTCTCCTCCCAATTTTTTCCTGTCAACCAATAAATAAGGATTAAAACTAATGAACAAAATAAAAAATACAACAAAATAATTTTACTTACCATTTCTAAATAAGGGCGGAGGGAAATCTGTCCAAGATTGGATAAGATACGGTTAATTTAATCACACACACATCTGGACCATCTAATCGTTAATTGACACAACCTCTATCTTGTCATTCAACACTCCAATTACTTTGACACCTAATGTATCTTGCTCTGAATGTCGTATCATAACCCACTAATAAAATTGTGTGTAACACATTTTTTTCACTAGATTCGACCAATCACATTTCTATCAACTCGTCGCAGTCTAAATCAGCTGTTACCGGCTGTTGAGCTATTGCTCGAAGCACTAACTCTTCGTAATTATTTACCCACGGTAAC
Organism: Platycodon grandiflorus; assembly: GCA_016624345.1. Classification (NCBI taxonomy): domain Eukaryota; kingdom Viridiplantae; phylum Streptophyta; class Magnoliopsida; order Asterales; family Campanulaceae; genus Platycodon; species Platycodon grandiflorus. The sequence continues at coordinate 41,298,000 of CM028366.1, read as the reverse complement.
TCAAGATGCCCATCGATCCTTTAACTCTTCGTTATTTACCCACGGTAACTCAACATGACCATCGATCCAAACTTAGGGCATATTTATGTGAATTGGATGCAAATAACCTGTAGGACAACCCACTTCGGATGCGAAGTCATGTGTAGATATGTATTTATAAGAGTCATCTTCCGGACCACCAAGCTATTCTTCACTAGAGCATGGATTGATCTTCTTGGCAAATTGCCAGTATTACTGGCTATAACAACAGACAAGATGAGGAAGTTTTCCCCACAGGAGTTGCAATAGCCAGTAATACTGCCAATTTGCCAAGAAGATCAATCCGGGCTGTAGTGAAGAAGAGCCTGGTGGTCGGGAAGAAGACTGCTATAAATACATATCTACTCATGGCTTCGCATCCGAAGTGGGTTGGTCTATAGGTTATATGCATCCAATTCACATGAAAACGCCCTCAGTTTGGATCAATGGGCCTATTGAGTTACCGTGGGTAAATAACGAAGAGTTAGTGCTTCGAGCAATAGCTCAATAGCCGATAACGGCTGTTTCACACAGCGACGAGTTGATAGAAAAAGGATTGGCCGAGTCTAGAGAAAAAAAATGTGTTATACACAGTTTTATTGGTGGGTTATGATACGACATTCAGAGCAAGATAAATTAGGTGTTAAAGTAATTGGAGTGATGAATGGCAAGATAGAGGTTGTGTCAATTTACTGTTGGATGGTCCAGATGTGTGTGGGATGAAATTAACCGTATCTTATCCAATCTTGGGCAGATTTCCCTCCGCCCTTAATTTAGAAATGGTAAGTAAAATCATTTTGTTGTCTTTTCTATTTTTTTTCATTAGTTTTAATCCTTATTTATTGGTGGAAAAAATTGGGAGGCTTTTTAGGAGAAACCCAATTGGCACAATAGCTTTTCTAAGGTTATTAACTGCCTTATAAGCTGGTGTGCCAATTGGGTTTCTCCTCCCAATTTTTTCCTGTCAACCAATAAATAAGGATTAAAACTAATGAACAAAATAGAAAATACAACAAAATCATTTTACTTACCATTTTTAAATAAGGGCGGAGGGAAATCTATCCAAGATTGGATAAGATACAGTTAATTTGATCCCACTCACATCTGGACCATCTAATGGTAAATTGACACAACCTCTATCTTGTCATTCAACACTCCAATTACTTTGACACCTAATGTATCTTGTTTTGAATGTCGTATCATAACCACCAATAAAACTATGTGTAACACATTTTTTTACTTGACTCGACCAATCACATATCTATCAACTCGCCGCAGTCTAAAACAGCCGTTACCGGCTGTTGAGCTATTGCTCGAAGCACTGACTTTTCGTTATTTACCCACGATACCCATCGATCCTTTAACTCTTCGTTATTTACCCACGGTAACTCAACATGACCATCGATCCAAACTTAGGGCATGTTCATGTGAATTGGATGCATATAACCTTTAGGCCAACCCACTTCGTATGCGAAACCATGAGTAGATATGTATTTATAGGAGTCATCTTCCGGACCACCAGGCTCTTCTTCACTAGAGCCCGGATTGATCTTCTTGGCAAATTGACAGTATTACTGGCTATTGCAACTCCTGTCAGTAATACTGTCAATTTGCCAAGAACAATCCGGGCTATAGTGAAGAAGCCTGGTGGTTGGGAAGAAGACTGCTATAAATACATATCTACTCATGTTTCGCATCCGAAGTGGGTTGGTCTATAGGCTATGTGCATCCAATTCACATGAACATGCCCTGAGTTTGGATCGATGGGCATGTTGAATTACCATGGGTAAATAACGAAGAGTTAGTGCTTCGAGCAATACCTCAACAGCCGGTAACGACTGTTTTACACTGCAACGAGTTGATAGAAAAAGGATTGGCCGAGTCTATCGAAAAAAATGTGTTACACAGTTTTATTGGTGGGTTATGATACGACATTCAGAGCAAGATACATAAGGTGTTAAAGTAATTGGAGTAATGAATGGCAAGACAAAGATTGTGTCAATTTACCGTTGGATGGTCCAGATGTGTGTCGGATGTAATTAACCGTATCTTATCCAATCTTGGACAGATTTTCCACCGCCCTTAATTTAGAAATGGTAAGTAAAATCATTTTGTTATCTTTTCTATTTTTTTCATTAGTTTTAATCCTTATTTATTGGTGGAAAAAATTGGGAGACTTTTCAGGAGAAACCCAATTGGCACACCAGCTTATCTAAGGTTATTAACTGCCTTATAATAAGCTGGTGTGCCAATTGGGTTTTTCCTCCCAATTTTTTTCTGTCAACCAATAAATAAGGATTAAAACTAATGAAAAAAAATATAAAAGACAACTAAATGATTTTACTTACCATTTCAGAATAAGGGCGGAGGGAATTCTGTCCAAGATTGGATAAGATACGGTTAATTTATTCCCACACACATCTGGACCATTTAATGGTAAATTGACACAACCTCTATCTTGCCATTCATCACTCTAATTGCTTTGACACCTAATGTATCTTGCTCTAAATGTCGTATCATAACCCACCAATAAAACTGTGTGTAACACATTTTTTTCGATCACTACAACAAAAAATGTCTTTCACAACGTTTATTACACAACGTTTTTAAGAAAACGTTGTTAAAAACCAACTTTATACAACGTTTTGTAAATAAACGTTGTTGTTTATTTATAAGACAACGTTTTTAAAAATAAACGTTGTTATTATTATTTATTAACAACGTTTTCGTTGCAAATGTTGTGTTAATATCATGGCATTAACAACGTTTATTTAAAACATGTTGTGTAAAAATTAAATTTTAACAACGTTTTATTAGAAAACGTTATAAAAAACAATGTTTACACAACGTTTTTTAATAAACGTTGTAATACAATTGACAAAATTTTTTGATTTTTCCCACTCCCGCCTTGTAACCATTTGCGCGGTTTAAAACCCCAAAAGTCAAAATCCCCAAATTCCCTCATCTCTGCTCTCTCTCCCGTAACCAGCAAAAATTGGGTAGACCAGAGAGTTATACGTGTGCTCTTCTTCCATTACAATTACCATCGTTTCCGATCCCTCTCTGCGTGCTTTTGTCTCTCCGCAGCTCTTCTCAGTAAAAACTACAACGCAGGCTCTTCAATTTCCTGAGGAGGATTTTCTCTCGGCCCTCACATTTTTCTCCTCCGACTCCCTGGTATGCCCCATTTCAAGTGGGTATGGTGTGATTGTCGTTACTTGTTGTCAGTATCGTTCTTCTTGTTGTCAGTATCGTTTATTATTCTTCGAGGCTTGTTCACCGGTTCTCCGACGAAGTGAAGGAGCTGAGGATTTCGAGGAACGGAGAGTCGGCGGTGGCTAATTCTTCTTGGCCGGAGAGGAGGAGCTTGGAGTATTATAGTTTGCTTGCCAACGGCGATGCGCAGAGGCAGAATATGAAGCTCGGCCAGTACCAGTATCTGTTTCCCTCGCAGAGTAGCAAGACCATCGGCCTTGGTAACGACTTCGGATGGTCAGTTTACTCTCTCTCTCTCTCTCACACACACATGCTGAGCACATGTTTTAGAATCATTCCTTATGCATGAATTGGGAATTATTTGTTGTTGTTATATGTTTCTTTCTTAATTTAAAAAAATGTGAAGTTGCTTACAGAAATGTGTTACTGTAGGTGGAATCTGGGTCCAGTTGGTAAGGGAATTAGGCCACTTGTGTTACTCTTAAGGTTTTTCAGAAGATAAAATTTAAGGTCAATATGTGTGTTGGTTGGTAAGATGGAGTTTATTACTACTTTAAACAAATATTGGCGCTGAAAATAGAACTTCTTTTATAATGTTTGTTAATCTGTTGTTGGAGAGACGATTTATTCTCCTTGATAGCTCTTTAAGGAGGCTATTTATGTTGGCCATTGTTGATACCAGCCAGTACCCCTTGAATTGGTCTTTGAGTTGACATTGTAGCAAGTCTACGGTAAAGAAATTCATGCTTTTTTTAGAGATATGTTAATTGCATATGCCTAGAATCCCTTTTGGGCATTTGAAGGGAAGTCAGAAAGGACGAAATGGAGCTCTGCACCCCTGATTCCCTTGTAGTGTACATGGATGGAAAGAAATAGAAAAAAAATTTAAGGGGGGGGGGGTGTATTGCCGTGATGGTCAGTATTTTATTCTTTTACTGATTGAGTGTTTTCCAATTTCTACGGAGTACGGACTCTTATTATGTGGAGTTTCTAGAATCTTTGTCAGCAGCACATCTTATAGGTAGTAGCTTTGGAGCTCCCTGTAATCGGGTTGGGATTAGTGTTGGAGTTGGATCGCCTTTTGTCCTAACTCCTATGTATGTACCCACATGGGTTTCTTCCACTTAGCTCTTTTTGTCCTAAATCCCCTCATCACTCTCATTTCTACCCACATGGGAATTTCCCGCTAGACGGAAATAACAACAGAAATTAGCTGAATTTTCGTGCAGCGACGGCTTGTTTTAGTTCTTCCACTCATTTCTACCTTTGTTTCTAGCAAATACAAAACAGGATCATTTAAACGAAGAAGTAAAGTAGAAAAGGAGAAAGTTCTTTGTGAATAACTTTATATGGAAATTAATCAAATGAGCTTTAAGATGACATGCCTTGTTGGTGCTTGGTTTCAAGTGTGCAGCATGTAAATCTGGGATATTGTTTGATGTTCTCAACACATAAGATTTTATTATGTGATTTCTTATTAATAACAATTTGGAAAGAAGCCTGATCTTGTATCCCATATTTGGGTTGTTCTTGAAATTTAACAGCAACTCAGACTAACGTTTCATGGTCTTTTATACTCTACTATCTGTTGTTGGCCTGACTTGTAAGCGAAACAGGGAAGGAAAACAAATTGGGTATGCAGTTTTAGTAATTTCTATTGATTGTGACGTGATAGGTTGGAGGGAAAGGTAAATCTGATATAAAAATTTGAAATCACTTTGTGGATTACCTCTACATTTCCTTTGTAATGTTTGTCTAATATTTTTAACTGCTTCCATTTTCAGAGCCATTTGTTGATTGGGAGGAGATAGGTTGGAGAACCAGGTAACTGATTTGAAGGTTGTGGAACGACCTTATTGATTTTCCTTACTTTTGATTAAGAATGTTATGCGATCCCATTGCCCAAGTCTAAGGTAGTGACCCTGTCTGTCGAATCAAGTATTTGTGTCACTAGAGTAACTGAATCATGACTCTAACTAGACGAGATATTAAATGTATATTGCATTATCACATGCTCATATCAAGCTTTGCATACATGCATACCTAGCTACAGAGCTACATAGTGCTAGCATAGATTATGGTAATATAACTAAGTAGGAAGATTTTGTCAAGCTCTTAAAAAAAATACCCAATGATCAAACTAACAAGTACTTCATTTCATGTGTTTTCTTTCTAGAACCTAGTAGGGAACCCAAATGATGTGATCCTCAGGAAGAAAATGACAGATTGGAACTGTTCCTGGTTTAACCTTCACTTCTACTGCTTTACCTTTTGTCCCATCATCACCCACCAACGAAACCATATATGCTTTAGTAAAACTCCTCTATCTTCCCTACAACACGGTCTCCGAAAGTCTTAATCTTTTCATGTCCATTTTTGCAGTTGGTTAGGCAGCAATATATTACTCTGAGATTCTTATACTTTGTTTGTTTATTTTAATTTTGAAAACCGTTGTTTCCCTCTTTTCTTACTCACCTTACTAGATTTCAACTCTGAATATGTTAGCTTCCTTCTTAAAATGATAAAACAAAGAGATTATCTGACTCTTCTATTGACAGAATTTTGAGGTTACCCATGTTAAAAATTGATACAAACTGAAACCTTATTGCTGTCATACAGCTGCAAATTTGATCTTCGTAATCCATGAGTAATTTGAGTCTCGTCTATGGCTTGTTCATTATCGAACTAAGCAAGGATGACCAAGGCCTGCTAATGCTTCGGCTTGTGAATATTTTTTTTTAAAGGAATATTAGTGCAAGACATAATCCATTATTCAAATTTATCAAACTTCTAGTACGATGCACACCTGGGATGAGTTTCTCGAGCTTGTTTATGTTTCAAAATCCCAATTATTCAGGTTTGTTTCATGAACAAGAGTGGCCTTGTCTACTTGCATTTGCAACCTACCATGTTGACATCAGCAACTATTGTTATCTTCATTATGAACTTGATGTGATGTATACTCAATTGTAGCCTTTTTATTTTAAGAAAATAATAGGTTTGAAGTATCCTTTGAAATCTAGAGAGTTATAAATTTCTTGGTTTTTGGTAGCAAAATCAGTGACTTCTGACCTCTTTGTGCGAACATAACTCATCTCAAGAAAATCCGTGAGGGTGGCTACATTACTCTTGTTTCACCACTTTTCTTTATTATGGCAAAATTTTTTGAGACGAAGTAAAAGGTCTCTTTCAATCTTCATCTTCTTACTATAGATCATACCACTCTCCACTGGCTGACTCATAGCCCGAAGGCCTAAAAGTCTGTCAAAACCATAGGAAGACAATTTCTCTTTATTTTGTCCGAGTACAGCTACCTATTGTGTCATGAAGGCTTTTATCTCCTTTTGATCTTTTATTTATTTTTACATGTAGTTAAGTTTTTAAAATTAGCAGAGGACATGATGAATGAGTTGACTTCTCTATTTGTTTATAACATTGACATGTACCTGTATTTAAGGAGAATTGACTAAATGTTGATTGATGATTGCATGTCTCTTCAAAATACCAGTTCCAAAGAAGAAATGGTTGAGTAGAAGGAGCAGCTCCACCAGCTTTTGATTATGAACTCTATGAAGGCGATCCTGACCATCTTAGAAATGTTGTAGCAACACCAAGTCAGCCTAGTCCATCAATAGATTCTTCATCATTGAAAATTAAGCATAGGATTGGGCATGGATCCTTCGGTGATGTATGGTTAGCTACGCATCATCAATCAGCACAAGACTATGATGAGTATCATGAAGTGGTTGTGAGGATGTTACATCCCATAAAGAAGGATCAAATGCAAAAGTTTTTGGATAAATTTGAGGAGCTTTTTCCGAAGTTCCGGAGACTCCAAAGCATATGTTGGTTGCACGGTATCTCTGTTATATCTGGGAAGGTGAATCTATTTTTGACTCTTGTTACTTATTGGTGTATTTATCAATTATCATTTGGTCTTGGCTATTTCTTAGTAAGTATATCACAAAATGAACTCAGTTCCTGGCCTCTTTGCAGATCTGCATTGCTATGCAATTTTATGATGGATCACTGGGTGATCGAATGGCCAAGCTGAAAGGAAACATCAGTTAAGGCTGAAGAAAAGGAAACATCAGTTATACAGCTTACTGAAAATGTTCAGCCAAGATATGCTGAAAATTTTCAGCCAGAATATCAGCCGAAAAGGTCGCAAAGGCTTCAACTGACTGATGAGGCAACTGAAGAAACTGAGGAAGATGTTGAGATTACTCCTATTTTGTGCGGTAGTCAGCCTTCAGCCAGAGGTAGATCAGTTGGTTAGCCAACTGGGTCTGTAAGTCATCCTTCCCTTAAACCTGCTAATTTTGTTCCATTTATTACATCCACATCTCCTCCTCCCCCTCCAAATGATCCCTCTCCCTTTCTCCCTGAAAATGATAAGCCACTAAAGTTTTTCAAGCCTATTAGGAACCCAACCTTTCATCAAAAATATAACTTTCTCACTCGTCACCCTATGCCTATTCCACCAAACAGGGTTTTTCCTATAGACCATTTACCACTCTTTATCCAATGTCTTCTAAGTTTTCATAAGGAAGGTAAAGAAATAATGCCTATGGTAAATTCAGTCATTTATATAACTGTAGATTCCGTAGGAAAACTTGGGTCCTTTATCCCTCTAAACCATGGAAAGTATTTCAAACCAATGTCTATCTAGTGGAATCAATTCTACTTTGTCAATGATAGGTTCATTCAAGATGAGATAGTGTTTACCCTATGGGCCATTTACAACAAGGTCCATAACCTTCCCAAACCAGATGCAAATGACCCTTACATGACTGGCAGACCAGAAAGAGATGATGATGATGATGATGATGTTAATCAAAATTGGGAGCAACCTGATATAGGTGAAAATTTTCCTAAAGTTCTGAAATTAGCCGAGCAAGATTTGATAAATGGGGTTCAAAATGCAAGAAAGGGACATGCTGAACTGGTGCGGCAAAGAGATGCCCTTAAAAAACTTAGGGTTGCTGCAACTGGTCCTTCCAATCAGCCAGACACTAATGATCAGTCTCATGCTCTGATTGATGTCCCAACTGATCAACCACCTGAAGCACCATCTACTATCCCAACAAATAAACACGCCCCAACTAAAACATTGACTGAGGCTCAACTAGAAATCCCGACTGACAAGCCAACTGATATCCAACCAACTGAAGTCTTATCAACTGTTGTTCCACCAATCGTTCCTCCAACCGATCCTCTCACTTCAGTCATTCCCTCAACTAAGCATTAGTCAGTCACACATACTGCTCAAGCAAGATTGTCAGCCAGCTCTGGAACTCAAAGGATCGGCATCCAGATTGAAATTATAGAAACTGATGATACTATCATATCTGGTGCCAACGGTAGTTTAGATGTCTCAACCAGGTCTATCATATCTAGGGTACAATTTCATAACATGATTGATGAATTCATGTTGAGACTTTTAGATGTGCATGTTGTTTTCTTTGCTATGTCCTACTCTTTTGAAAATGATATATGTGATGACGACAAGTGTTCGTATAGCAGGAAATTTTTCTAAGGAAATTAGATCAATGAGTGATTGATACCATGGATTTTTTAATTATTTTTTTTTGTTTTGCCTTTTTTCTCATTGGGATTACCCATAGTCATAACCATGGTCTTGTGTGCTGGAAATGGGGAATTACGCAATGTAGATTTGAGGAAAGCTGCTTGGCCTCGTTTTGTTTCTAGATATTTTCTTTTGGTTGTAGTTTTGTGGGATTTAACCTCATATTACTCCAAAAAATAGAGAGATATTGATTACGCATATGTACTAAACTTGATCTGCCTGAAGCATCTTTCTCTTTCTCTCTTCTTCTCTGGTTGTTGTTGTTTGGCCAAGTACAGTCTGATGCAACCAGCTTTCCAATTCCCATCTATTTGGTTACTATATGACTTGTTCTATAAATCTACTCTGCAAGGTTATTAACTCATTGCTAGTTACAAGCTATTACATGTTTATTTCAACCATCTTGTTAGAAGACCCTGTTATTTTAATTCATGAGAAGAAGATTTCAAACATGAATTCTGTGATTAAGGTTTTAAAGTTGGCATTGAAGGTAATACCTTTTGGCTTATACATCTCATCTGGATTCAGCTTAATTATCGGAAGATATATTACGTTTAGTTGATCTGACTTTATTATTGTCCAGAAACAAAAGCCCCTATTGATTGTTGCTGAAGATGTGGAAAGCGATGCACTTGCAACCCTTATTATCAATAAGCTTTGACTTGGAATCAAGGTTATTTTCTTGCTTACAAGGATATGGAAGCACTTTGTTCTACTAGAACTACTATTATTAATTAACTTATATCTGAATTGCATTATATAGGTTTGTGCCGTAAAAGCTCCTGGATTTGGTGAGAACAGAAAGTCGAATCTCCAGGATCTTGCCACTCTCACGGGAGGCGAGGTGGGTTGCTATTGCTATAATACCTCCCCTAAACTAGCACCCCCACCCTCCACCCATTTTTCTTTTTGGGGTATAGCTAAACAAAACCTCTTATGGAGTACGTCATTAACATGACATGATGGATGTTACTCCCATTTTGCAGCTAATAACCGAAGATCTTGGTATGGACCTTGACAAAGTGGAGTTTGGTATGCTTGGTTCTTGTAAAAAGGTACTTTATAATCTCAAAAAAAAAAAAAAAAATTGCAAAGCTCGTCCTACCTTGTAGTTGTTGATTTACTATACGTGTTATTAATTCTATTCCCTTGAATTTTGGTGCAAGACATGGGCTTTAGTTTATTTGACTAAGAAGTTGAGATGCAAGTCTGTATGAAGATCCTTTTCTTAGAGCTATCATTAGACGTCAAAGGTTTTGTTACGAAGAGTAATTGTAGCTTTTGTTTTTCTTTTAAAATCAGATTTAGAATTATTTGGACAAGCTAAATGGAGCTGAGTGTTCTATATATGAATGTCATTTATATACTCTATTTGAATGTTTACAATATGAATGACATTTATATACGCTATTATGGACACTGTCACTTTATTTGTACAAATCTTGGGGTTCAATCTGTGTTGTTTAAACAATGTTGAATGTGGCGGTCTGGGATGGGACGGGAACATGAATGGGATTAGGAACGATCGAAACCCCGGTATTTAAAAAATTAATAATAACATTGACAACGTTTTTAAAACGTTGTATATAGATCTAATACAACAACGTTTTCCAGAAATGTTGTACTAGATGTATAACAACGTTTTTAAAAAAATGTTGTATTAGCTCTATTACAACGTTTTAAAATAAACGACGTTATATATCTACTACAACATTTTTTATAAAACGTTGTAATAGATCTTTAACAACGTTCTTTTAAAAACGTTGTATTATCTCTATTACAACGTTTTAAGAAAAACGTTGTTAAAGCTCTATTACAATGTTTTTAAAATGTTGTCTAAAGAAACTTAAAAAATGAAATTTCAGCTTGAAAGGAGATACTACAACATTTTTTTACAACGTTTTTCAAAACGTTGTCTAAAGAAAGACCCTATTACAACATTGTCTTAGACAACGTTGTCAACGACCTATTACAGCGTTTTTTAAACATTGTGGAAGGCCTTTTTTGTTGTAGTGGATAGACTCGGCCAGTCCCAGTTTTATCAACTCGTCGGAGTCTAAAACTGCCGTTACCGGCTATTAAGCTATTGCTTGAAGCTCTAACTCTTCGTTATTTACCCACGGTAACTCTACATGCCCATTGATCCAAACTCGGGGCATGTTCATTGAATTGGATGCATATAACCTATACCCCACTTCGGATGCGAAGCCATGATTAGATATGTATTTATAGAAGTCATCTTCCTAACCACGAGACTCTTCTTGACTACAGCACGTATAGATATTCTTGGCAAATTCTAAATACTCAGGTCCCATTAACTCCTGTGTGAAAAACTTCCTCATCTAGCCAGTTTGCTATAGCCAGGAATACTGGGTATTTACTTAGAAGATTAATCCGGGCTATAGTGAAGAAGAACTTGGTGGTCGGGAAGATGACTGTTAATACATAACTACTCATGGCTTCGCATATGAATTGGGTTGGCCTATCCATCCAATTCACATGAACATTCCCTGAGATTGGATCGATGGGCATGTTGAGTTACCGTGGGTAAATAACGAAGAGTTAGTGCTTCGAACAATAGCTCAACACCTGGTAACTGTTTTAGACTGCAACGAGTTGATAGAAATGGGATTGACCGAGTCTAGCGAAAAAAATGTGTTACACACGGTTTTATTGGTGGATTGTGCTACGACATTCAGAGCAAGATACATTAGGTATCAAAGCAAATGGAGCGATGAATGACAAGATAGAGGTTGTGTCAATTTACCGTTGGATGGTCTAGATGTGTGTAGGATAAAATTAACCGTATCTTATTCAATTTTGGACAGATTTCCCTCCGCCCTTAATTAAGAAATGGTAAGTAAAATCATTTTGTTGTCTTTTCTATTTTTTTCATTAGTTTTAATCCTTATTTATTGCAGGAAAAAATTGGGAGGCTTTTCAGGAGAAACCCAATTGGCACACCAGCTTATCTAAGGTTATTAACTACCTTAAAAGTTGGTGTGCCAATTGAGTTTCTCTTCCTAATTTTTTCCTGTCAACCAATAAATAAGGATTAAAACAAATGAAAAAAATAAAAAAGATAACAAAATGATTTTACTTACCATTTCTGAATAAGGGCGGAGGGAAATCTGTCCACGATTGGATAAGATAAGGTTAATTTCATCCCACACACATATGGACCATCTAATGGTAAATTGACACTACCTCTATCTTGTCATTCATCACTCCAATTACCTTGACACCTAATGTATCTTGCTCTGAATGTCGTATCATAACACAACAATAAAATTGTGTGTAACTCATTTTTTTTGCTAGATTCGGCCAATCCCATTTCTATCAACTTGTCGTAGTCTAAAATAGCCATTACTGGCTGTTGAGCTATTGCTTGAAGCACTAACTCTTCGTTATTTACCCTCGGTAACTCAACATGCCCATCGATCATCTAACTCTTCGTTATTTACCCACAGTAACTCAACATAACCATCGATCCAAACTTAGGGCATGTTCATGTGAATTGGATGCATATAACCTATAGGCCAACCCACTTCGCATGCGATGCTGTGAGTAGATATGTATTTATAGTAGTCATCTTCCCGACCACCAGGCTCTTCTTCACTATAGTCGGATTGATCTTCTTGGCAAATTGCCAGTATTACTGGCTATAGCAACTGGCGAGATGAGGAAGTTGTCCACACAGGAGTTGTTATAACAAATAATACTGGCAATTTGCCAAAAAGATCAATCCGAGCTGTAGTGAAAAAGAGACTTGTGGTCGGTAAGATGACTGCTATAAATACATATATACTCATGGCTTTGCATTCGAAGTGGGTTGGCCTATAGGTTATATGCATCCAATTCACATGAACATGCCCTGAGTTTGGATCGATGGGAATGTTGAGTTACCGTGGGAAAATAACGAAGAGTTAGTGCTTCGAGCAATAGCTCAACAACCGGTAACGGCAGTTTATACTACGACGAGTTGATAAAAAAGGGATTGACCGAGTCTAGCGCAAAAAATGTGTTACACACAGTTTTATTGGTGGGTTATGATACGACATTCACTGCAAGATACATTAGGTGTCAAGGTAATTGGATTGATGAATCAAAAGATAGAGGTTGTGTCAATTTACTGTAGGATGGTCCAGATGTGTGTGGGATGAAATTAACTGTATCTTATATATCCAATCTTGGACAGATTTCCCTCTACCCTTAATTCAAAAATGGTAAGTAAAATTATTTTGTTGTCTTTTCTATTTTTTTCATTAGGTTTAATCCTTATTTATTGGTGGAAAAAATTGGGAGGCTTTTCAGGAGAAACTCGATTGGCACACCAGCTTATCTAAGGTTATTAACTGCCTTATAAGCTGGTGTGCTTATTGGGTTTCTCCTTCCAATTTTTTCCTGTCAACCAATAACTATGGATTAAAACTAATGAAAAAAATAGAAAAGACAACAAAAATATTTTACTTACCATTTCTGAATAAGGGCAGAGGGAAATCTGTCTAAGATTGGATAAGATACGGTTAATTTCATCCCACACACATCTGGACGATCTAATGGTAAATTGACACAACCTCTATCTTGCTATTCATCACTCCAATTACTTTGACACCTAATGTATCTTGCTCTAAATGTCGTATCATTATCCACTAATAAAATTGTATGTAACACATTTTTTTCGCTAGACTCGGCCAATCTCATTTCTATCAACTCGTTGCAGTCTAAAACAGTCGTTACCGGCTATTGAGCTATTGCTCGTAGAACTAACTCTTCGTTATTTACGCATGGTAACTCAACATGCCCATCGATCCAAACTTAGGGCATGTTCATGTAAATTGGATGCATATAGCGTATAGGCCAACCCACTTCAGATGCGAAGCCATGTATAGATATGTATTTATAGCAGTCATCTTCCCGACCACCAGACTATTCCTCAGTACAGCCCGGATCGATCTTCTTGGCAAATTCTAAATACTCAGGTCCCATTAACTCTTGTGTGGACAACTTCCTCATCTGGCCAGTTGCTATAGCCAGTAATACTGGCAATTTAACAAAAAGATCAATTCGGGCTGTAGTGAAGAAGAACCTGGTGGTTGGGACGATGACTGCTATAAATACATATCTACTCATGGCTTCGCATTCGAAGTGGGTTGGCCTATAAGTTATATGCATCCAATTCACATGAACATGCCTTGTGTTTGGATCAATGGGCATGTTGAGTTATAGTGGGTAAATCATGAAGAGTTAGTGCTTCGAGCAATAGCTCAACAGCCCGTAACGGCTGTTTTGGACAGCAACGAGTTGATAGAAATGTGATTGGCCGAGTCTAGCCAAAAAAAAAAGTGTTACACAGTTTTATTGGTGGGTTATGATACGACATTCAGAGCAAGACACATTAGGTGTCAAAGTAATTGGAGTGATGAATGATAAGATAGAGGTTGTGTCAATTTACCATTAGATGGTCCAGATGTGTGTGGGATGAAATTAACCGTATCTTATCCAATCTTGGACAGATTTCCCTCCGCCCTTAATTCAGAAATGATAAGTAAAATCATTTTGTTGTCTTTTCTATTTTTTTCATTACTTTTAATCCTTATCTATTTCTATTTGACACCTAATGTATCTTCCTCTGAATGTCGTATCATAACCCACCAATAAAACTGTGTGTAACACATTTTTTTCGTTAGAATCGCGCGGCCAATCTCACTTCTATCAACTCATCGCAATCTAAAACAGCCATTATTGGCTGTTGAGCTATTGCTCGAAGCACTAACTTTTCGTTATTTACCCACGGTAACTCAACATGCCCATCGATACAATTTCAGGGCATGTTCATGTGAATTGGATGCATATAACCCATAGGCCAACCCACTTTGGATGCGAAGCCATGAGTAGATATGTATTTATAGCAGTCATCTTCCCGACCACTACTCACTAGACTCTTCTTCACTACAGCTTGGATTGGTCTTCTTGGCAAATTCTAAATACTCAGGTCCCATTAACTCCTGTGTGGACAACTTCCTCATCTGGCCAGTTGCTATATCTAGTAATACTGGCAATTTGCCAAGAAGATCAATCTGGGCTGTAGTGAAGAAGAGCCTGGTGGTCGGGAAGATGACTGCTACAAATACATATCTACTCATGGCTTCGCATCCGAAGTGGGTTGGCCTATAGGTTATATGCATCCAATTCAAATGAAAATGCCTTGAGTTTGGATTGATGGTCATGTTGAGTTACCGTGGGTAAATAACAAAGAGTTAATGCTTCGAGTAATATCTCAACTGCCGATGAAAATGTGCAAAGAACATTTGTGTAAAAGTCAATAAGTCAACAAGATAAACTAGGAGGAAAATGTGTCAAAAAAAGTCAAATGAAGGGGCCATGTACAAGTAATCGACAAATTGAATAAAAGTATGTACATTATACAAAAGTAAAAGTTGTACTGGCGTAAGGGGCTACAACTAATTCATTTTCTCCCAAACTCTTTTTTCTTACACCGTACACTTTTTTTTCCTTCCCGCCCTTTGCCCCCCCTCTCTCTCTCTCTCTCTCTCTCTCTCTCTCTCTCTCTCTCCCCTCCCTCCTCCCGTCCTCCCCCACCCCACCCCACACCACCCCCCCCAAACCCAACCTCACCGCACATTTCCATACTTTTGTAAGTAGTAGTAATTAATTTGACATCACACATTCATCTACACATATATGCCTACATGTATGTTTCATTATATGGTAAGTACCGGGGATTTTGCGAGAAGGGATGTGATCCTCCGAAAAATTAAAGCCATCTGCACATGTAGACATGAATTGAAGTTATAATTCCACAATCTTATAAATAGTAAAAGAAACAAATCACGAATACAAACATGAAAGAGAATGAATACTAAGAAAACTTTCAAGGTTGCCAAACAAGTACTTTACCGAAGACCTTCACTAAAAACCAAAACACCCACAGTTAAATCATAAACCCAAATCGGATAACCACATTATTTTCGTTTTCGTAGACCCACCCTTTGTATCAATCAAAAACAAAAACACCTACGTACATAAACAAAAAATACTATAGTACAATCCTATGTAATACGAAATTTTTCCGGCAAACCAAACAGAATGTCTACGTACTTACAGATAGACCATCACATACCAACAAAGTTTAAAAAATAAAAAAATATTAAAAATCGAGGAGACAACTGACATACATAGACACACCTGTGTGTTTGTGAGAGAGAGAGACAGAGCTGACCAACCCAATTACAGAAACAACCCAATTTAGATGTTCAAAATGCAATAGGGTTTTTTAGAGAGAAAGAGAAAACAACAATGGGGGCAGGGGAGGGGTGTAGGGTTTAGAGTAAGGGTGGGTTATCTTTGCTTAGAGGTGCCCATGGTTCAAACCGCCGGTTCGCCAAACCGCTATTGTATAAACCGTAACCGAACCGTATATGGTCGGTTTCGGTTCTCCGGTTTCTCGGTTTTTTAATAATTTTTTTCATTTTTTTATAGTTTTTTTTTTATTTTATTACAAAAAACTATTATAAAGTGTTCAAAAAATGTTTTATATATATATATATTTAATTTTTTTTTGTAAAAGCTATAACCTAATGACAAAAGATCTAGTAGCTTTGGTTATCTTCCATAGCTTTAAATCTACTATACACAAAGGGCTCGGGCTTAATGTGGGCGCTGTAATTTTGTAAAGACATGCGATATTCTTATTACACATACTCGTTTTAGGATTTCCAACCTGACCAACATTTCACCTACCTCTATAAAGATATAGTGTGTGTATACGATTATATATATATATATATGTATATATATATATATATATATATATGATGAATGAAGTTGTTCATTATCATATTAATTTCTATTGTATATTAGTTTAGCATATATAATACTATAGTGACTTTTAAAACTTAAAAGAGAAAAAAATAAATAGTCGTGAAAATGTGCAAAGAACATTTTTGTAAAAGTCAATAAGTCAAGAAGATAAACTAGGAGGAAAATATGTTAAAAAAGGGAAAATGTAGGGGCCATGTGCAAGTAATCGACAAATTAAACAAAAGTGCATACATTATAAAAAAGTAAAAGTTGTACTACGAAGAATCAAGTAATTGTATTTGTAATATGGGCCACAAATTAATTATGTAATATTCATGAGTGAGACTCAAAATAATTGTCTCATTTTAATTTTTTTTTTTTATACAATTTGACAATTAAATTTATTTATTTTTACAAAACAATAAATATTATTATTGATAATAATCTTAATAGTGTCAACAGTTAAAATTCATTACCTAAGACATATTATATGTATATTAAATAGTAACTTGATATAGTTGTAAATTAACTTAAAGGTTCGTTTGGTAGTCGGATAAATAGACGAATAACACTAAATTATCTAAATTCACTCGTTTGGTAGCAATTTTGATCAAGGATAAAAGTGTGGAATTATATGAACAATCGTCTTATCTAAGATTAAATAATCTCTCACCCCCTTGTTATAAATTAATTCCTGTTAAACGAAAACGGAGACTCTTTTTTACATTCCCAAATTATACTAGCGTAAGGCTACAACTAATACATTTTCTCCCAAACTCTTTTTTCTTACACCGAACACTTTTTTGCTTCTCGCCCGATGCCCTGTCTCTTTCACTCTCTCACCCTACCTCCACCCCACCCCACCCCCAAACCCAACATTTCCACACTTTTTTAAGTAGTAGTAATTAATTTGACATCACACATTCATCTACACATATATGCGTACATGTACGTTTCATTATATGGTAAGTACCGGGGATTTTGCGAGCAGGGATGAGATCCTTCGAAAAATTAAAGCCATCTGCACAGGTAGACATGAATTGAAGTTATAATTCCACAATCTTATACTCCCTCTGTCCCAGATAAATGTTCCTAGTGGATAAAACACAGGAATTAGGAAACATAATTAATGATGTGCTGTAAAATGTGTTCTGACCATAATACCCATGAACATTAATTGAGTTCAACTACTTTAAATAATTGAGTTTTTTTGAGATGTGTTATATTAAATGAAGCTTTAAGGGTATATTAGGAAGAATAGTAGAGAATAGGTAGATCAAAAGTCTTTAGGAACATTAGTTGGGACATCTCAAAATAGAAAGTAGGAACATTTATCCGGGACGGAGGGAGTAAATAGTAAAAGAAACAAATCATGAATACAAACATGAAAGAGAATGAATACTAAGAAAACTTTTAAGGTTGCTAAACAAGTACTTTACCGAAGACCTTCACTAAAAACCAAAACACCCATAGTCAAATCATAAACCCAAATCGGATAACCACATTATTTTCGTTTTCGTAGACCCACCCTTTGTATCAATCAAAAACAAAAACACCTACGTACATAAACAAAAAATACTATAGTACTCCTACGTAATAAGAAAATTTTTCGGCAAACCAAACAGAATGTCTACGTACTTACAGACAGACCATCACACACCAACAAAATTTTAAAAAGAAAAAAATATTAAAAATCGAGGAGACAACTGACACACATAGACACACCTGTTTGTTTGTGAGAGAGAGAGACGGAGCTGACCAACCAACAGAAACAACCCAATTTAGAGTCCGTTTGTTCGCGCGTTTTGGCCAAAACGCAGTGTTAAAACGCAGCTTATTCCTTAACTTAGCGTTTCAATTAGAAAAAAATGCGTTTTGCCGGAATTCTAGCTTTTTCCAAAACGCAAATTTTAAAACGTAGTAGGGAATAAAAGTTTTGACATAATATCCCAAACGCATTTATAAAGAAAAAGCCGCGTTTTAAATAATCTGCGTTTAGAAACGCGTTTTAAAACTGTTTTCAAACGCTACACCAAACGGGCTCTTAGATGTTCAAAATGCAATAGGGTTTTTTAGAGAGAAAGAGAAAACAACAATGGGGGCAGGCGAGGGGTGAAGGGTTTAGAGTAAGGGTGGGTACTTATCTTTGCTTAGAGGTGCCCAACGGTTCAAACCGTTGGTTCGTCAAACTGCTATTGTACAAACCGTAACCGAACCGTATGTGGCCAGTTCCGGTTCCGGTTTCCTGGTTTCCAAGTATTTTAATAAATTTTTTTTCATTTTTTGAATAAAATTTTTTTTGTTTTATTTAAAAAAAATATTATAAACTGTACAAAAAATGTTATATATTTTTAAATTTTTTGCAAAAGCTATAAACTAATGACAAAAGATCTAGTTGCTTTGGTTATCTTCGATAGCTTTAAATCTACCATACACAATGGGCTCGGGCTTAATGTGCGCGTTGGAATAATGTAAAAACATGCGATATTCTTATCACACATACTGTTTTAGGATTTCCAACCTGACCAACATTTGACCTACCTCTATAAAGATATAGTGTGCGTATACGATTATATATATATACGATGAATGAAGTTGTTCATTATCATATTAATTTCTATTGTATATTAGTTTAGCATATATAATACTATTGTGATTATAAAACTTAAAAGGGAAAAAAATAAATAGTCGTGAAAATGTGCAAAGAACATTTGTGTAAAAATCAATAAGTCAACAAGATAAACTAGGAGGAAAATGGGTCAAAAAGGAAAAAATGAAGGGGCCATGTGCAAGTAATTGACAAATTGAACAGAGTGCGTACATTATACAAAAGTAAAAGTAGTACTACGAAGAATCAAGTAATTGTATTTGTAATATGGACCACGAATTAATTATGTATTATTCCATGAGTGAGACTCAAAATAATTGTCTCATTTTAATTTATTTTTGGACAATTTGACTATTAAATTTATTTATTTTTACAAAATTATAAATATTATTATTGATAATAATCTTAATAGTGTCAACAGTTAAAATTCATTACCTAAGACATATTATATGTAGATTAAATAGTAACTTGATATAGTTGTAAATTAACTTAAAGGTTCGTTTGGTAGTCGGATAAATAGACGAATAACACTAAATTATCTAAATTCACTCGTTTGGTAGCAATTTTGAACGAGGATAAAAGTGTGGAATTATGTGAATAATTGTTTTATCCAAGATTAAATAATCTCTCACCCTCTTGTTATGAATTAATTTCGGATAAACGAAAACGGAGACTATTTTTTACATTCCCAAATTAAACTAGTGTAAGGCTACAACTAATACATTTTCTCCCAAACTCTTTTTTCTTACACCGGACACTTTTTTCCTTCCCGCCCGGCGTCCTGTCTCTCTTTTTCCCTCACCCTCCCTCCTCCCGTCCTCCGGCCCACCCCACTCCACCCCACCCCTAAACCCAACCTCACCGCACATTTCCACACTTTATTAAGTAGTAGTAATTAATTTGACATCACACATTCATCTACACATATATGCCTACATGTACGTTTCATTATATGGTAAGTATCGGGGATTATGCGAGAAGGGATGAGATCCTCTGAAAAATTAAAGCCATCTGCACAGGTAGACATGAATTGAAGTTATAATTCGACAATCTTATAAATAGTAAAAGAAACAAATCACAAATACAAACATAAAAGAGAATGTATACTAAGAAAACTTTCAAGGTTGCCAAACAAGTACTTTACCGTAGACCTTCACTAAAAACCAAAACACCCACAGTTAAATCATAAACCCAAATCAGATAACCACATTATTTTCGTTTTCGTAGACCCCCCCTTTGTATCAATCAAAAACAAAAACACCTACGTACATAAACAAAAAATACTATAGTACTCCTACGTAATAAGAAAATTTTCCGGCAGACCAAACAGAATGTCTACGTACTTACAGACAGACCATCACATACCAACAAATTTTAAAAAAATAAAAAAAATATTAAAAATCAAGGAGACAACTGACACACCTGTGTGTTTGTGAGAGAGAGAGAGACGGAGCTGACCAACCCAGTTACAGAAACAACCCAATATAGATGTACAAAATGCAATAGGGTTTTTTAGAGAGAAAGAGAAAACAACAATGGGGGCAAGGGAGGGGTGAAGGGTTTAGAGTAAGGGTGGGTTATCTTTGCTTAGAGGTGCCCAAACGGTTCAAACCGTCGGTTCGCCAAACCGCTATTGTACAAACCGTAACCGAAACGTATATGGCCGGTTTCAGTTCCGGTTCTCCAGTTCCGATTTCGGTTTTCCGGTTTTCGAGTATTTTTATAATTTTTTTAATAAATTTTTTTTGTTTTATTTAAAATGTACAAAAAAAGTGTTATATTTTTAATTTTTGGCAAAAGCTATAAATTGTAAAAACTTTAGTTATGAAAAATTACAAGTATAAATTTTTTTGCAAAAGTTTTGTAATAATAACCAAAATTTTGGAACTAAAAAAAACTTACAATACAGATTTAGGAAGTGAAAAATAAAAAGATAAAAAAAGGGAACCGGAGAAAAACTTGAAAAGTAAAAGTGTAGGAACTAAAAAATTTAAAAATTAGCTATTTTGGCTGTTCAAACCGCCGGTTTGGAACCGGGATTGGACTGGCGGTTTGTAACCAGAAAAAAATCGGCGGGTCACGACTTTTGATAAATAGAAACCAAAACCGAACAGTGGAACCGGTCGTTCCGGTTCGAGGACGGTTCCGATTCGTCACAGTTTCGGTTCGTTACGGTTCCGGTTTTGATGATTTTCAAAGTAGTTTGGTTCCGGTTCGAAACCGTTTGGGCACCTCTATCTTTGCTCTGCTCTCTGCAAATGGCTTTGGGTGGGAGGAGGTGCACAAAACATAACTGTCCTTACTTGCCTTCAATTTTTGGCAATATTTTTTTTTCTATATATATTTTTTTTTTGTTATGCCTACCCTCGGGAGTAAGATGAAGTCTCATACTCACCAAATGCTTTTAGGGGGGGGGGGTTGTAGAGACAAGTAATCTTGTAATTTTGGTAAAGTTCGAGGCTAATATTGTTAAAAGGTGCGTACGTACGGACGCACACCTGGTGAAGATTGAGAGCGACTTAGTATCTGGATAATATAGGAGCAAGTGAGTGTTGTTGTTGTTTTTTTTTTTTTTTTTGGGCATTTGGGGAGGGAGATCGCGTGGGCCCACCACATATGCTTTTGGCAGTTCACTAGAGTTGAGCAAATGAGCCCCTCTGGATGCATGTAGAGGTGCCCAAACGGTTCCGAACCGGCGATTCAAACCGGAACCGAACCGCCATAAAAACCGTCAAAACCAGAACCGTGACGAACCAGAATCGCTGATTCCACGGTTCAATTTCTATTTATTTAAAACCGTGACCCGCCGAATTGTCTCCGGTTCCAAACCGGCGGTTTGAACAGCCAAAATAGCTAATTTTTAAAATTTTGAGTTCCTAAACTTTTACTTTTCATATTTTTCCCCGGTTCCCTTTTATTTATCTTTTTATTTTTCACTTCCTAAACTTTTATTGTAAGTTTTTTTGAGTTCTCAAATTTTTGTTATTATTACAAAACTTTTGCAAAAAAATTTATACTTGTAATTTTTCATAATTAGTGTTTTTACAATTTATAGTTTTTGCAAAAAATTTAAAAAAAATGTAACACTTTTTTGTACGCTTTATAATAGTTTTTTTAAAATAAAACAAAAAATTATTAAAAAATAAAAAAATAATTATAAAAAAACCGGGAAACCAGAACCGGAACTGGCCATATACGGTTTGGTTACGGTTTGTACAATAGCGGTTTGGCGAACCGGCGATTCCAAACCGGAACCAGCGGTTTGAACCGTTTGGGCACCTCTAAATGTATGAAGGATTTGGCAAAGAGGAAATAAACTCAAAAATATTATATTTTGTAATTTATGTTTCATTGAAATATAGTTCAAAAAAAAAATTTGTTTCGTTGAAATATGTATAAAAAGTTTAGTTAAAAAAATCCAATGTTCTAATTATTTAAATGTTTCACATAAAGAGTTAATTTTTAAAAATTATGCATACAAACTTTATAATTTAATATGGTATAAATACACTCCCTTTGTTCCTTAAAATCATTTTGTTGTCTTTTCTATTTTTTTCATTAGTTTTAATCCTTATTTATTGGTGGAAAAAATTGGGAGACTTTTCAGGAGAAACCCAATTGGCACACCAGCTTATCTAAGGTTATTAACTACCTTATAATAAGCTGGTGTGCCAATTGGGTTTGTCCGCCCAATTTTTTCCTGTCAACCAATAAATAAGGATTAAAACTAATGAAAAAAAATAGAAAAGACAACAAAATGATTTTACTTACCATTTCAGAATAAGGGCGGAGGGAATTCTGTCCAAGATTGGATAAGATACGGTTAATTTATTCTCACACACATCTGGACCATTTAATGGTAAATTGACACAACCTCTATCTTGTCATTCATCACTCTAATTACTTTGACACCTAATGTATCTTGCTCTAAATGTCGTATCATAACCCACCAATAAAACTGTGTGTAACACATTTTTTTCGATAGACTCGGCCAATCCCAGTTTTATCAACTCGTCGGAGTCTAAAACTGCCGTTACCGGCTATTAAGCTATTGCTCGAAGCTCTAACTCTTCATTATTTACCCACGGTAACTCTACATGCCCATTGATCCAAACTCAGGGCATGTTCATGTGAATTGGATGCATATAACCTATACCCCACTTCGGATGTGAAGCCATGATTAGATATGTATTTATAGTAGTCATCTTCCCGACCACCAGACTCTTCTTGACTACAGCACATATAGATCTTCTTGGCAAATTCTAAATACTCAGGTCCCATTAACTCCTGTGTGGACAACTTCCTCATCTAGCCAGTTTGCTATAGCCAGGAATACTGGGTATTTACTTAGAAGATTAATCCAGGCTGTCGTGAAGAAGAACCTGGTGGTTGGGAAGATGACTGCTAATAAATACATAACTACTCATGGCTTCGAATATGAATTGGGTTGGCCTATCAGTTATATGCATCGAATTCACATGAACATTCCCTGAGATGGGATCGATGGGCATGTTGAGTTACCGTGGGTAAATAACGAAGAGTTAGTGCTTCGAACAATAACTCAACAGCTGGTAACTGTTTTAGACCTCGACTAGTTGATAGAAATTAGGGGTGTAAGTCCGAACCGCCGAACCACCGAACCGAATCGAATCGAACCGAACCGGCCAGTTCGATTCGGTTTTGGGTTAGGACGGTTCGGTTTAGGTTTGGAAATTTTATAAACCGAGCGGTTCGGTTCGGTTTGCGGTTTTTGGTGCCAAACCGAACCAAACCGAATCGAATCGAACCACCACCATTTAATTTTATTTATTTATTTATATATATATTATTTAGTAATTAGTAATTGAATTTAATAAGAAAATTATTGTTGTTTGCCTACATTTTGATTGAATTATTGTAATTTTAAAGTTAATTTTTTGACTTTTAATTATTTAGTTTATGTTAAAAGTATTTTTTTGATATTTAAAAGTTTTTTTTTGAAATATTTAAATAATTAAACTGGAACCGAACCAAACCGATCGGTTCGGTTCAGTTCGGTTTGAAGTTTGTGGCGGTTCGGTTCGGTTTGAAATATGTGAAACCGTTAGGGGGTGGTTCGATTTGCGGTTTTGGCTCAAACCGAACCAAACCGAACCACCTTCACCCCTAATAGAAATGGGATTGGCCGAGTCTAGCGAAAAAACTGTGTTACACACAGTTTTATTGGTGGGTTGTGCTACGACATTCAGAGCAAGATACATTAGGTATCAAAGCAAATGGAGTGATGAATGACAAGATAGAGGTTGTGTCAATTTACCGTTGGATGGTCCAGATGTGTGTGGGATAAAATTAACCGTATCTTATCCAATTTTGGACAGATTTCCCTCCGCCCTTAATTAAGAAATGGTACATTTTGTTGTCTTTTCTATTTTTTTCATTAGTTTTAATCCTTATTTATTGCAGGAAAAAATTGGGAGGCTTTTCAGGAGAAACCCAATTGGCATACCAGCTTATCTAAGGTTATTAACTGCCTTAAAAGTTGGTGTGCCAATTGGGTTTCTCCTTCCAATTTTTTCCTGTCAACCAATAAATAAGGATTAAAACTAATGAAAAAAATAGAAAAGACAACAAAATGATTTTACTTACCATTTCTGAATAAGGGCGGAGGGAAATTTGTCCACGATTGGATAAGATACGGTTAATTTCATCCCACACACATCTGGACGATCGAATGGTAAATTGACACAACCTCTATCTTGCTATTCATCACTCCAATTACTTTGACACCTAATGTATCTTGCTTTAAATGTCGTATCATTATCCACTAATATAATTGTATGTAACACATTTTTTTCGCTAGACTCGGCCAATCTCATTTCTATCAACTCGTTGCAGTCTAAAACAGTCGTTACCGGCTATTGAGCTATTGCTCGAAGAACTAACTCTTCGTTATTTACGCATGGTAACTCAACATGCCCATCGATCCAAACTCAGGGCATGTTCATGTAAATTGGATGCATATAGCGTATAGGCCAACCCACTTCAGATGCGAAGCCATGTATAGATATGTATTTATAGCAGTCATCTTCCCGACCACCAGACTATTCATCAGTACAGCCCGGATTGATCTTCTTGGCAAATTCTAAATACTCAGGTCCCATTAACTCTTGTGTGGACAACTTCCTCATCTGGCCAGTTGCTATAGCCAGTAATACTGGCAATTTGCCAAAAAGATCAATTCGGGCTGTAGTGAAGAAAAACCTGGTGGTTGGGAAGATGACTGCTATAAATACATATCTACTCATGGCTTCGCATTCGAAGTGGGTTGGCCTATAAGTTATATGCATCCAATTCACATGAACATGCCTTGTGTTTGGATCAATGGGCATGTTGAGTTATTGTGGGTAAATCACGAAGAGTTAGTGCTTCGAGCAATAGCTCAACAGCACGTAATGGCTGTTTTAGACTGGAACGAGTTGATAGAAATGTGATTGGCCGAGTCTAGCGAAAAAAAATGTGTTACACACAGTTTTATTGGTGGGTTATGAAACGACATTCAGAGCAAGACACATTAGGTGTCAAAGTAATTGGAGTGATGAATGATAAAATAGAGGTTGTGTCAATTTACCATTAGATGGTCCAGATGTGTGTGGGATGAAATTAACCGTATCTTATCCAATCTTGGATAGATTTTCCTCCGCCCTTAATTCAGAAATGATAAGTAAAATCATTTTGTTGTCTTTTCTATTTTTTTCCTTACTTTTAATCCTTATCTATTTCTATTTGACACCTAATGTATCTTCCTCTGAATGTCGTATCATAACCCACCAATAAAACTGTGTGTAACACATTTTTTTCGCTAGAATCGCGCGGCCAATCTCACTTTTATCAACTCATCGCAATCTAAAACATCCATTATTGGCTGTTGAGCTATTGCTCGAAGCACTAACTTTTCGTTATTTACCCACGGTAACTCAACATGCCCATTGATACAATTTCAGGGCATGTTCATGTGAATTGGATGCATATAACCTATAGGCCAACCCACTTTGGATGCGAAGCCATGAGTAGATATGTATTTATAGCACTCATCTTCCCGACCACTAGACTCTTCTTCACTACAGCTCGGATTGATCTTCTTGGCAAATTCTATATACTCAGGTCTCATTAACTCCCGTGTGGACAACTTCCTCATCTGGCCAGTTGCTATATCTAGTAATACTGGCAATTTGCCAAGAAGATCAATCTGGGCTGTAGTGAAGAAGAGCCTGGTGGTCGGGAAGACGACTGCTACAAATACATATCTACTCATGGCTTCACATCCGAAGTGGGTTGGCCTATAGGTTATATGCATCCAATTCAAATGAACATGCCCTGAGTTTGGATTGATGGGTATGTTGAGTTATCGTGGGTAAATAACAAAGAGTTAATGCTTCGAGCAATATCTCAACAACCGATGAAAATGTGCAAAGAACATTTGTGTAAAAGTCAATAAGTCAACAAGATAAACTAGGAGGAAAATGTGTTAAAAAAAGACAAATGAAGGGGCCATGTACAAGTAATCGACAAATTGAACAAAAGTACGTACATTATACAAAAGTAAAAGTTCTACTAGCGTTAGGGGCTACAATTAATTCATTTTCTCCAAAACTCTTTTTTCTTACACCGTACACTTTTTTCCTTCCCGCCCTTTGCCCCCCCTCTCTCTCTCTCACCCTCCCTCCCGTCCTCCGCCCCCCCCCCACCTACCCCACCCCCAAACCCAACCTCACCGCACATTTCCATACATTTGTAAGTAGTAGTAATTAATTTGACATCACACATTCATCTACACATATATGCCTACATGTATGTTTCATTATAAGGTAAGTACCGGGGATTTTGCGAGAAGGGATGTGATCCTCCGAAAAATTAAAGCCATCTGCACATGTAGACATGAATTGAAGTTATAATTCCACAATCTTATAAATAGTAAAAGAAACAAATCACGAATACAAACATGAAAGAGAATGAATACTAAGAAAACTTTCAAGGTTGCCAAACAAGTACTTTACCGAAGACCTTCACTAAAAACCAAAACACCCACAGTTAAATCATAAACCCAAATCGGATAACCACATTATTTTCGTTTTCGTAGACCCACCCTTTGTATCAATCAAAAACAAAAACACCTACGTACATAAACAAAAAATACTATAGTACTCCTATGTAATACGAAAATTTTCGGCAAACCAAACAGAATGTCTACGTACATACAGACAGACTATCACATACCAACAAAATTTAAAAAATAAAAAAATATTAAAAATCGAGGAGACAACTGACATACATAGACACACCTGTGTGTTTGTGAGAGAGAGAGACAGAGCTGACCAACCCAATTACAGAAACAACCCAATTTAGATGTTCAAAATGCAATAGGGTTTTTTAGGGAGAAAGAGAAAACAACAATGGGGGCAGGGGAGGGGTGTAGGGTTTAGAGTAAGGGTGGGTGATCTTTGCTTAGAGCTGCCCATGGTTCAAACCGCCGGTTCGTCAAACCGCTATTGTATAAACCGTAACCGAACCGTATATGGCCGGTTTCGGTTCTCCGGTTTCGATTCCGGTTTCTCGGTTTTTAATAATTTCTTTTCATTTTTTATAGTTTTTTTTTTATTTTATTAAAAACTATTATAAAGTGTTCAAAAAATGTTATGTATATATATACATATATATATATATATATATATATATAAATTTTTTGTAAAAGCTATAACCTAATGACAAAAGATCTAGTAGCTTTGGTTATCTTCCATTGCTTTAAATCTACTATACACAAAGGGCTCGGGCTTAATGTGGGCGCTGTAATTTTGTAAAGACATGCGATATTCTTATCACACATACTCGTTTTAGGATTTCCAACCTGACCAACATTTCACCTACCTCTATAAAGATATAGTGTGTGTGTGTATACGATTTTATATATTTATATATATATATATATATATATATATATATATGTGTATGAAGAATGAAGTTGTTCATTATCATATTAATTTCTATTGTATAATAGTTTAGCATATATAATACTATAGTGCCTTTTAAAACTTAAAAGAGAAAAAAATAAATAGTCGTGAAAATGTGCAAAGAACATTTTTGTAAAAGTCAATAAGTCAACAAGATAAACTAGGAGGAAAATGTGTCAAAAAAGGAAAAATGTAGGGGCCATGTGCAAGTAATCGACAAATTAAACAAAAGTGCGTACGTTATAAAAAAGTAAAAGTTGTACTACGAAGAAACAAGTAACTGTATTTGTAATATGGACCACAAATTAATTATGTAATATTCATGAGTGAGACTCAAAATAATTGTCTCATTAAAAATTTTTTTGGACAATTTGACAATTAAATTTATTTATTTTTACAAAACAATAAATATTATTATTGATAATAATCTTAATAGTGTCAACAGTTAAAATTCATTACCTAAGACATATTATATGTATATTAAATAGTAACTTGATATAGTTGTAAATTAACTTAAAGGTTCGTTTGGTAGTCGGATAAATAGACGAATAACACTAAATAATCTGAATTCACTCGTTTGGTAGCAATTTTGAACGAGGATAAAAGTGTGGAATTATGTTAATAATCGTTTTATCCGAGATTAAATAATCTCTCACCCCCTTGTTATAAATTAATTCCTGATAAACGAAAACGGAGACTATTTTTTACATTCCCAAATTATACTAGCGTAAGGCTACAACTAATACATTTTCTCCCAAACTCTTTTTTCTTACACCGGACACTTTTTCCTTCCCGCCCGGTGTCCTGTCTCTCTTTCTCTCTCACCCTCCCTCCTCCCGTCCTCCGCTCCACCCCACCCCACCCCTAAACCCAACCTCACCGCACTTTTCCACACTTTATTAAGTAGTAGTAATTAATTTGACATCACAGATTCATCTACACATATATGCCTACAAGTACGTTTCATTATATGGTAAGTATCGGGGATTATGCGAGAAGGGATGAGATCCTCCGAAAAAATTAAAGCCATCTGCACAGGTAGACATGAATTGAAGTTATAATTCCACAATCTTATAAATAGTAAAAGAAACAAATCACAAATACAAACATAAAAGAGAATGTATACTAAGAAAACTTTCAAGGTTGCCAAACAAGTACTTTACCGTAAACTTTCACTAAAAACCAAAACACCCTCAGTTAAATCATAAACCCAAATCAGATAACCACATTATTTTCGTTTTCGTAGACCCCCCCTTTGTATCAATCAAAAAGAAAAACACATACGTACATAAACAAAAAATACTATAGTATTCCTACGTAATAAGAAAATTTTCCGGCAAACCAAACAGAATGTCTACGTACTTACAGACCGACCATCACATACCAACAAAATTTAAAAAAATAAAAAAATATTAAAAATCAAGGAGACAACTGACACACATGTGTGTTTGTGAGAGAGAGAGAGAGAGAGAGAGAGAGAGAGAGAGAGAGAGAGAGAGAGAGAGAGAGAGACGGAGCTGACCAACCCAGTTACAGAAACAACCCAATACAGATGTACAAAATGCAATAAGGTTTTTTAGAGAGAAAGAGAAAACAACAATGGGGGCAAGGGAGGGGTGAAGGGTTTAGAGTAAGGGTGGGTTATCTTTGCTTAGAGGTTCCCAAACGGTTCAAACCGTCGGTTCGCCAAACCGCTATTGTACAAACCGTAACCGAACCGTATATGACCGGTTTCAGTTCCGGTTTCGTTTTTTTGGTTTTCGAGTATTTTTATAATTTTTTTAATAAATATTTTTTTGTTTTATTTGAAAAAATCTATTATAAAATGTACAAAAAAGTGTTATATATATTTTTAATTTTTGGCAAAAACTATAAATTGTAAAAACTTTAGTTATGAAAAATTACAAGTATAAATTTTTGTGCAAAAGTTTTGTAATAATAACAAAAATTTTGGAACTCAAAAAAACTTACAATACAAATTTAGGAAGTGAAAAATAAAAATATAAAAAAAAAGGGAACCGGAGAAAAACTTGAAAAGTAAAAGTGTAGGAACTAAAAAATTTAAAAATTAGCTATTTTGGCTGTTCAAACCGCCGGTTTGGAACTGGGATTGGACTGGCGGTTTGTAACCAGAGAAAAATCGGCGGGTCATGACTTTTGATAAATAGAAACCAAAACCGAATAGTGGAACCGGTCGTTCCGGTTCGAGGATGGTTCC
Source organism: Platycodon grandiflorus (assembly GCA_016624345.1). Taxonomy (NCBI): domain Eukaryota; kingdom Viridiplantae; phylum Streptophyta; class Magnoliopsida; order Asterales; family Campanulaceae; genus Platycodon; species Platycodon grandiflorus. The sequence continues at coordinate 41,267,542 of CM028366.1, read as the reverse complement.
AATTCGTCACGGTTCTGGTTTTGACGATTTTTAAAGTAGTTTGGTTCCGGTTCGAAACCGTTTGGGCACCACTATCTTTGCTCTGCTCTCTGCAAATGGCTTTGGGTGAGAGGAGGTGCACAAAACATAGCTGTCCTTACTTGCCTTCAATTTTTGGCAATATTTTTTTTTTTTTTTTGTTATGCCTACCCTCGGGAGTAAGATGAAGTCTCCTACTTGCCAAATGTTTTTAGGGGGGGGGGTTGTAGAGACAAGTAATCTTGTAATTTTTGGTAAAGTTCGAGGCTAATATTGTTAAAAGGTGCGTACGTACGGACGCACACCTGGTGAAGATTGAGAGCGAGTTAGTATCTAGATAGTATAGGAGCAAGTGAGTGTTGTTGTTGTTTTTTTTTTTTTTGGGCATTTGGGGAGGGAGATCGCGTGGGCCCACCACATATGCTTTTGGCAGTTCACTAGAGTTGAGCAAATGAGCCCCTCTGGATGCATGTAGAGGTGCCCAAACGGTTTCGAACCGGCGATTCAAACCGGAACCGAACCGCCATGAAAACCGTCAAAACCAAAATCGTGACGAACCGGAATTGCCGATTCCACGGTTCGATTTCTATTTAATAAAAACAGTGACCCGCCGAATTGTCTCCGGTTCCAAACCGGCGGTTTGAACAGCCAAAATAGCTAATTTTTAAATTTTTGAGTTCCTAAACTTTTACTTTTCATATTTTTCCCCGGTTCCCTTTTATTTATCTTTTTATTTTTCACTTCCTAAACTTTTATTGTAAGTTTTTTTGAGTTCTCAAATTTTTGTTATTATTACAAAACTTTTGCAAAAAATTTTATACTTGTAATTTTTCATAACTAGTGTTTTTACAATTTATAGCTTTTGCAAAAAATTTTAAAAAAATGTAACACTTTTTTGTACACTTTACAATAGTTTTTTTTAAATAAAACAAAAAATTATTAAAAACTAAAAAAACCGGGAAATCAGAACCGGAACTGGCTATATACGATTCGGTTACGGTTTGTACAATAGCGGTTTGGCGAACAGGCGATTCCAAACCGGAACCGGTGGTTTGAACCGTTTGGGCACCTCTAGATGTATGAAGGATTTGGCAAAGAGAAAATAAACTCAAAAACATTGTATTTTGCAATTTATGTTTCATTGAAATATAGTTCAAAATTTTTTTTTTTTGTTTCGTTGAATTATATATAAAAAGTTTAGTTAAAAAAATCCACTGTTCTAATTTAAATGTTTCACATAAAGAGTTAATTTTTAAAAATTATGCATACAAACTTTATAATTTAATATGGTATAAATACACTCCCTTTGTTCCTTAACAATTGTCCTGCTTTTTTTTTTCTTTTTTTTCAAATAAATTGTCCTGAATCTAAATTTTTTTTTTTAGGAAAACTCTTTTATGATTTTATCCTTTCTTTTTCTTGCTATTTTAACGATGGTCCTACATACACATGGACTTTAAGGAAAAAATTATATATTATACTAATATTTATAATAGAGTCAATTAATTTTTCTTAATCTATTTGTTCATTCAAACAAGACAATTATTTAGGAACGTAAAGAGTATTAACTTTGCTCAAACATTTTTGTAATTATGACAAATACTAATATTACCTATATATATCTATTAATTATTAGATTTTTCAAACGTAAACTCTTTGCATGGGAGTTTTAGCGAACAAAATATCATTTCCAGAAAAAAGAAAATAAGAATTCAACAGAAAGCAACCTCTTTATTATTAAAAAAGGAAGATGAAACAAATTTCCTCAAATTATCAATCCCCAAGTGTGCATCTCCCTCAGCTTGGTTTAATTATGAAGTTCTGCAAGAAGAATGGTACGAAAAGTACTCCCTCCGTTTTTGGGGAAAGTGTCTATTATTTTATTTTTGAATGCTTCACTAAAAAAGTCTAATTTTAAAAATTATATTTGCAATCTTTATAATTTTATAACTTTATTTTCTACATGTGCTATAAACATACTAACTATGCTCAAATATTTTTATAACTATAATTTATTTTAATAATATTTATATATCTTTTAAATATTAGATTTTTCAGACATGAATTCTTTGGATAAAATGGATGGAGTAATAAGTAAATCAAATAAGATATGAATTAGTAGAAGACAGATCAGAAAAGGTTAAATCCTATTACTACAATTGAGAAGTAGAGGCTCAATGCATCTTGATTGATTATTTTGATTCGGTATCTTTGATACCAGCTTCTTTGAACTATTTATTTATAAAACCTAGAAGTAATTACTTTCTTAATCTTTTCATAAATTATTAATTGATTGACCTCAGTTAGTTAGTAGTTCAATATATAAACAATGGCTAACTATTTTTGGGAAGGAAATAATAGTAGTAATTAAAAAAAATAAAAGGGCAGCGCTATTAACACCTCAAAAATTAAATTATTACTAAACCCCATACATAATCAAATTAATGGTACAAAATTATATTGTACACTTTTTACTAGTTCAAATTAATGGTACGAAATTGTGCACGTTTTACCGGTTCGAATTTTGTAAACTTTAATTGGATTTAAAATAGTATAAATAAAATTTTTTTTTTGTCTGTCTTTAGGAGGAGTGAGAATGGATCGAACTTGATATCTCACACTTTGTGAAGTCTCGACTCTATCACTGGGTCACCCCTTAAGACATTAGAAATATAATGTCCAATAAGTGATTGACATCTATATATTATGTTATATTTTAAAGCTTAAAATTATGAGAAAAAGAGTTTGATAGTTTTGAAGTCAAAGAAAGAAAGGAGTGGATTATGTATTGATGATTGTATTTTATGCTACAACGCTTTTCCATCCATCTGGAACTAGTATATTCTTATTCTCCCCTAGTCTATTTTTTTAGTTTTAAGTTTTGCAATTAATTACAACGTTACTAATAAAATCAAAGCTGAAGGACGATATTTGGTTTGATGATTTAGTGGCTTTGATTTTATAATTTTTAAGTTTTTTTACCTTTTTTAATAATAATTGAAAAGATGAAAAATAAAGAGAGGTGAACAACCCAGACCTCCACAAAAGGGCATATGAGTCTTTACATTAAAGCAACTTGAGGAATGGGGGCTCAGTCTAGGTACTCTACAACCAAAACACCTCAGATGGCCGAGCGACCATCCCATCACCATGCTCGCCCAGCGATCACATGCCCACCCAGCAACCACATGCCACGCGAAAGTCACGTGCCACATGAAAGCCACCTCAGCTTAAAGGTCATGTGCTTCTAGAAAGAGGCTTGGGCATGTTTCCCAAAGAAGCCTAACAAACTCTCAACTGAATCTACTATAAATAGTAGATTCATTCTCTGATGCAAGGTACAAACTAATTCACACCTACATTCTCTCTTTAACGGCAGATACTCTCCCTCTCATAAAAGCTATGTCACTCTCACACCGAAGGGGCTTCGCCGGGCACGCCCCAACTTATTAACCACCATTGTTTCTATTCTCAGGTGATTCCAAGCAACTTCATTACAAATCAATTCCCAACCATCGCGGATCAATTCCAGCTCACTCCTAGGTGCAGAATTTGGCTGCATCAGTGGTTTCGTTATCGGGAATTTTAAACGTAGTATTCCATCCAGATATCAGTCGATTTCAAAACTTCCAGTGAAATCAATGGCGAACGACACCGTCAACCTAGACGCGGTTAACAATCCTGCACCACTTTCTGGTGGATAGGTGAGAGCAACAATTACCTGTATCGCCGACTGAGCCTCAAGGCGGGCCGATCGGTGGGGCTGAGCATGGAGAGCCTACACGATTGGCTCGAAACAAGAAAGATCAAGTCACCATTAAGAGAGCGACACCTAAACCAAAGGGGCGCCCAAGTAAGAAGGTCGCTCATTTAGCTCAGTAGACAATAAGCGACCTTCGCGGGGTTCTGGAGAATCGTAGGACCTCATCTGTTACTGTAGCCACTCCTGTGGCCATACCACATTCGGTTGCAGCAGAAACGATCAAAGCTCAAAATGCCGCTTTGGTTCAGGTGATGATGAATAATCAGCTGTTGCACAGTACGGGACTAGAGGAAGTTCCCTTTCCACCAGCTCTCCTGACTATTCCCTAGGCTCCGGTAGTGATACTGACCACCACTAGGCCTCGCCTTACGGTGAGCGACCATAGTAGAAATTCAGGAAGAGTTGGTTCAGGAATTAGAGATGACCGTTCTGATCACTGATCTGACACGAAGGTAGTCGCGTCAGACAGGTAATTAGGGAGGACGAGTATTTAGCAAAGAGGTTGGCTGAACAAGCTCCTTGCAATAGCAGAGTCAGTGTGAAGCACATGTTGAGCCTTCATTGAAGCCAAATTGTGAATTCAAATTATCGGCGACGACGTGAGCTGAGTCAGGTAGGAGAGTCTGACCTGAGACCTCATAAAAGATAGAGTGAGGATGCCCGGGGACTAGCTCGGCCTACGAGGAGATCAAAATCACCTCTAGGTCACACCACAATGTCTCGCGGACATTCTCCCCAAGATAGGCAAGTCGCTTGAAAGAAAGTCCCAAGACGCGGGGAAATCAAGGGCCCAGTCAATTGCTTACTCAAAGACACACGAGGTCGAGGACCTTAGGAAACATTTAAATGTTATAGAAGCTGAGAAGAAAAAGGACTTTGGACCGATCATCTGCTTCAAAGATTTTGCACCATGGATAAGAGATTCTCCCCCAGATCCTACCATAATCTATCCCTCTTTTACAAAGTATGAAGGCAAGACATGTGCCAAATATCACATAACAAATGTGGAAATGTCAACAGCTCATCTCACCACTAATGACGCCATTATTTACAAAGTGTTCGTTGTACTCTCCAGGGCAAAGCGGTGATATGGTTTGCTAATCTCCCAGTAGAGTCAATCAATAGCTAGCAGGAGCTATAGAATGTTTTCTTGGGAGATTTTGGTACCGTAGGCGCGCTCCCGAAGTCAAGTGGAGAGCTTAGAAATGTTAAGCAGCGCCCAGGGGAGTCCATATTATCTTTTATGCAAAGATTCAAAAAAAGTGTTAGATCAAATAACAAGTATTACTGACCAGGAGGTCCTGACCTATTTCGAGGGAGAATTGGCACCGAATGATCTAAACACAAAGTTATTTACTTGGCCCGCAGTCAACAGGGAAGATTTGTTTGACCAAGCTCAAAAGGTAGGTAGTGCACAGGCACCGATGCCTGAAGAAAATAAAAAGGAGAATAAGAAAGAGAAAACAAAAACAGGTGGTAGTAAGTGATCGTGGGTACGATAAAAAGTCGAGGTCGATCACCGACTTTGGAACAAATAAAGACCGTGATGATTATACTCCGCTGAATACATCTCGGGAAGAGATCATGCGGGTAGAAGAATTGCCACCTCCACTGCCTATGAGCAAAAACAGTATCAGGACGTGAGATCCCAAGAAGTATTATAATTACCACAAAGATATAGGTCATACCACTGAGGAGTGTTATCAGCTGAAAAATGAGATTCAAAGACTGATCGATAAAGGTGGTTTGGCAAAGTATCGGATAGATAGGACTGAGAGAGCACCTTGAGAGGGCAGGAGAACAAGTAATGGGTTTTATACTCTGAATTAGCAACTTCCAAGCTGGCTGCCAAACAGCCCTTGTTGATTAGGGTGAGCATAAGGGGATACAATGTGCAAAGGATATTGATAGACACAGGAGCAAGCAGGGACATCTTATACTACTCGTGTTACAAGACGTTGGGCTTATCAGGCGCTCATCTAACCCCATACGACAGACAGTTGGAAGGTTTTTCAAACCACAAAGTGAACGTTAAAAGAGTCATAAAAATGAAAGTTAGGCTAAGAGATGGAAAGCTGAAAAGGACCAAGGAGGTTCAGTTCATGGTGATGGATCTTTCTTCGCCATACAATGCAATATTGGGACAGCAGAAGCATGATGGACAAATGTGATATTGAAAGTTAATTTGTCAAATCGGTTACTAAACGATAATACGATGGTTATTTAAATAATTTTCCCTTCTCAAAATAGGCTAAATGCCCTTTAACTTTAACAAGATTATGAAATCTTACAACTCTTTAATTGATTGATAATATGGATCTGATCACGAGGAAACAACAGCAAATTATGAGGCTTACTGTTTTAGTGTTTTTAGAATATTTATGCTAGTATAAAGTTATTGTGTTGTGATTAGAGTATGTAGCGGAAGCGTGATGGACAAGTGTTCACAATTATGAGTTAGGTAAATTTTGAGGACCAAATTACTTGAACTTGGAGAGAATGTGATAACTCAAAAATTAGATAAATAATAATATTATTTTAATGTTTAATAGTAATATTAAAATTTGTTGGGCTGACTTTAATTACTTTGGGCCTAATTTTCTTTGAGTATAAAATAGGAATAATTGTGGGCCGGTCCCCTTTATGGGATTTTTAACTGCTTTAAGGCCTCATTTTTGTTTCCAACTGTTTAAGTTCATTTTAACTGATAAATTAGTCAATTGTTCCAAAATTGCCCCTGTGTTGCTAAACAACGTTTTAAGCATTGTTTATTTTGCTACAGCCTTCATGTCTCTCTCTCTCTCTCTCTCTCCCTCTCTCTCTCTTTCTTTCCATGCCCCAGTTCATCATAAAAAAAACAACACTAGTATAATTTTCAAAATTATATTAATTCTTTGTGTCTTTGTTTTATCAATATTGTTCGCCAATCACTGAATGCTGGCACAACGAAACGAATTTCAGCCTCATCCCGATGTGAAAATTTAAAAGAAAGTAACAACCTTTTTAGAAGTGTCTTGGAGAGTTCATTAATCTTTAATATACACAACATATTGTGCATCGAAAATAAAAGTTGTCCATCGCGATGCATGAGAATAGTACTTTTTTAGTACAATTTTGTGTGCCACGACGCACACTTTTATGAAGTTACTAAATTCACTTTTTTATTATTTTTTTTATTATTATCTATCATGTGCACTTGCAACTTGCAATACTTAAAGAGAAGTGATAGTAATCCAATTTTTTCGTTCGAATTTTCTCATCTCAATCTAGACATTTAATCCTTAGTTTTGCTTTAGCAATAAGAGTCCTTGATTGTTTTTTGACCTTTTTTTTTTTTCTTTTGTTCCTTTTTTTACTTTTTGGCACAAGGATTAATAGAGTTCATTTCATTTTGTTTGGTTTGTAAAAAGAAACATTTCCTTTCTAAAGATGATCTTTGTTGTGTATTCCCGTAGTTCGTGCACGCGGAGTAAAAGTACAAATACAGTTTTAAATTTATAGAACCCTATACAATCAATCTATGAGATCTCACCAAGACGCTCAAATAGATTACAATAACACTTTATCTACCCTATGGGAATATTTCTAATATTATACAATATAATCTCCAAGTATCCTGTAAATACCAAATTAATTATTATAAAGCAATAATAGAGAAAATAAACAAAATATTAGAAATAAACAAAGAAACACAGTGAAGAAGCTTCTCTTCTTCAATGGTGTCACCGGCCACAAAGGCCTCAACCGAACAAGGCTCAAATTTCCTTCTCGAACAATGTCCACCGGAGTGACCCACGAAGTAAACATTACACAGTCCAAGGTGAAGGCCCAAGCTTTTTCAGCAACAACTCCGGTAACCCCAACAAAATCCGGTGACACAAAGTCACCGTCACAAGCCCCAAGAACCCACCACTGTCTCGCCGGAGTTCGAGACTCCAAAATATCTCCAAACCCGAAATTCCCTCACACAGTGAACACACACACTCACACAGTGAACACACACAGTGAGAAGAAGAGAGAGAGAGTCACTGATTTTGTTTTGCCAAGGAGAGAGACAGATAGCTTCGATGTTCAAATCGGGTGTAGCACAAGCCCAAACTCACGATCTCAATCGCCGGAGTTAACAACTCCAAGAAACCTACCAAACAAAAATCACCCTCACACACACAACCTCACACAGTACACACATAGTGAGGAATGAGAGAGTATACTGATTTTAGTTTGCAAAAGGAAGAGAGATAGAGTAAGCAAGTGTTTCATCAATCGGCCAGTGGGATCACATATGAGAGAAGAAAGAGCTGGCACGCACCAGGCAAAGGGGGGAATCGCACCAGTCATGTATGGGGAAAGCCAAGGGCCAAGTCAACAGGGAGAAGATGAGACAAAGCTGGGAGTGAAACAGGGGAGGGGAGCCTCCAGTTTATGCAAGGGGAATGGGTGGGCTGCCAGGGAGTTGGGCCTAGGACTTGGGCTAACGAATGAGCTGCCCTATTGGGCCTCTCAACATTCCAACAATCTCCACCTTGGAACAAGTGCTAGTTCACACAACATGGACTCACAGGACTTTTACTAGATGGGAAACATCATCGCCTTAAACCGAAATAGAACTTGTTCCAACACTAAGTAAAGAACAAATCACGGGACAACATACACAAAGTATGCAAAGGAAATAACCAATCTATCTTTCTCCACCGCACAAAGCAGGAGCGAGATAAACACCACCGCAAACACTAAGTAAGCAAGGATTTTAGCAATCTATCTTGCTCGACCGCACAAAGCAGGAACGAGATAAATACCACAGCAAACACTAAGTAAGCAAGGATTTTAACAATCTATCTTGCTCCACCGTACAAAGCAGGAACGAGATAAACACCACAGCAATCACTAAGTATGCAATGGATTTTAGGGGGTAACACAAGCACACATGCATCAATCACCATCAAAATTTAAAATATTTAAACAAGTTTAAAATTTAAAAACAGGTAAACATTTAGTGCCTATGTCCGCAGAATTCGAATCTACATACCCTTTTAACTTCACACCTTCAGAACATTTAGAAAATTTTAAGCCATAATTCAAAGAATATTTTAAATATCTCAACAGCCATTTAACACCTAGCCAATGTGGCATTCCAGGATTAGACATGTATATACTTAAACAGCTTAGGGCATAAGCTAAGTCAGGTCTAGTACTAACCATTAAATACATGACGGATCCTATGATATTTGAATATGACACATTTTCCATTTCTTTCAATTCTGAATCAGATTAGGGAGAATGGCTTTTACTCAGGATAAAATGACAAGTAAGAGGTACATTGACAGATTTCATATTTTCCATCTTAAATTTACTCAAAAACTTTTCCACGTAGGAAATCTAGTTGAGATAAATCATAGAATTTTTCCTATCCTTAACAATGTTCATACCCAAAATCTTTTTGGCATCTCTTAGATCTTTCATGTCAAAATTATCACAAAGACATTTTTGCACATGCTCAATTGACTTAATGCAAGGACCAATTAACAGCATATCATCAATATAAATCAACAAGAACACATATGCAGCAGAGTTAACTTTGAAATACAAGTAATGATCATAGGAGCTATATTTAAAGTTCAAACTTTGCATGCACATATCAAATTTCTTGTTCCACTTTCTAGGAAATTGTTTCAGCCCATATAAAGATTTTTCCAAATACACATGTTAAGGATTTTTCTTGTCAATAAAGCCTTCAGGTTGTCGCATGTAAATTCTTTTATCCAATTCAACAATTCTTTCATCCAATTCACCATGTAAAAACGCAGTTTTAACATTCATTTGTTTTAACTCCTCCCAATCAAATTTCACAACCAAAGCAAGCATGACTCTAACAGTAGTGAACTTGACAACCAGGGCAAAGATTTCCGTATAATCTATCCCCTCTTTTTGAGTAAACCCTTTAACAACTAACCTAGCCTTACAGCGCACAAATTCAGATTCATTTTTGGGCACAAGTGTCCAAGTTTGATTAACATGCAAGGAATTCATTTCATCCATCATAGCATTCAACCACTCAACTGAATTAGCAGATTTCAAGGCTTCTTTGTAAGTTTTGGGTTCACTACAATTGTCAATTGATTCAAACATGCTAAACACATATGAGGTCACATCATCAAATCTAGATGGTTTTCGAATAATACGCCTAGGTCTATCCCTAGCAAGTTGATAATCATCTAGATTATGATCTTCAGGATTTTCAATCCTATCATTTTCCTCATTTTTAGTTTCAACATTAACAATTTCATCATTCACAATTTCAGTTTCAGCATGCACTTCATCTTGGTTGTTATCATTCTCAATTCTATTTTCAGTTTGTGCATTAGTGTTAGCATCAAAAGAACCTACCACATAGGGATACTCCACCTCATTAGGAGCATGGGGAGGGGGGACATTATCAATAGGTATAGGTTCAGCAGGAAGCAAACAAGGAAATTCAGTTTCATTAAAAATTACATCCCTGCTTATAGTAACTTTAAAACCATGTTCTTCTTTCAACTACAGTCTATACCCTTTCACCCCCTCAGGATACCTTAAGAAAACACACCTAGTAGCCCTAGGTCTAAGTTTATCATTCTTTTGATGAACATAGGCAGCATAACCAAAAACTCTTAAGTTTGAGAAATCAATTTCTTTTTCGAAGAAAACAGCTTCAGGACACTTTCCATGTAGAGGAACAGAAGGGGACCTATTAATGATATAGGCAGCAGTTATGACTGCTTCTCCCCAAACCTTTTCGAGAGGCCAGAGGTCAAGAGTATAGCTCTAACCCTATCTAACAAGGTTCTATTCATGCGCTCCGCGACACCATTTTATTGCGGATTGTAAGGCAAAGTTTTGTGCCTTTGAATACCCTCTTTGGTTTGTCCCCCCAAAAAATAATAATAGTCTTATTTTAAAAAAATAATATTATTGTACGATTTAGAGAAGGTACAAATAAGTAAACACAAATCATAAAAGTTTGACTAGTCAAATGAAACAGAGGGAGGAAGTGCAAAACATATACGAACAACAACAAAGATCCAATCTACACTTTCATAGGTTTCCGAGTATATCAGCCGGTTGTCATTGTCAATCTGCATGCATATAGAGCTCTGACGACGACAATTGGCTGCTCAATGTTGAGGCCTAGGATGATGGCCTGCACACTTGCACTGGACTGATTCATGATGTTATTGTATGAACCTTGAATCTAGCTATCAAGATTATTATTATGGAAAACGACATGGAGTCCTTTTCTACCATGGAAGGAAGACTAGAGGCATACCTGCTCGTACTATCATTTTTATTTAGCGAACGCAGAAGTTCTATCTGGAACTCACTCTCATCAAGCTCTCTTATTAAGCTTTGGAAATTATGATAGGATAGGCAGAAGATTTATTTATATACGGTGGGAGGGGTAGGGCGGATTGACTCCAATACAGTAAGTACAATACAAGGAATAAGAAGACAATACACACACACACACACACACAAGATTAAATGGCACCAAATAAAATGCAACACAGCACCGTACCGCACCCATACTTGATTCATTCGTTTGTGCTTATCATCAAAACTGCTTTAAATGGATACACAATCTCGTGACTTGAGTCTTTTTTCATGGTTGTCATCTTCACCTTCATCGGTGTCATCTTCATTGCCGTACCTAAGTTTGTCAGTTAAAGAGTGTATTCCTTCTCACATACATTGAGACAGACGTGATTCTTTGGGAAGCCTTGACTAGTATACTACGCTCCTCTAATGAATTCAAATCCTTTGAAGGAAAGGATGCCAAAGGTTGTTTGGTACAACGAGAAGGTTGAGTCGTCAGTGACTCGACTAGTTGTATTTCTCATTTCTGTTTTCAGAATCGTCGGGTTAATTGACTTTTAATCAACGGGTTTGGTCAGATTTTCTTTGAGGTACCCTTCATTCATTATTTTGGGGCAATTGAATAAAAATCATTGTTCATCTTTTCTCTCGTAGTCCCTTTTGTACACACAACCTACACCCTTTCATCCTACGGAGGGAGGGAGGGAGGGAGGAAGGCCATCAACTACTACTCTTTCTCTGTCTCTGGAATATAGAAGAAATAAAGGGGATGGATAACCATTGGCTATGACAAAGAAGGAAACGAATAATCAGAGATTTGCATATTTTGGTATTTTCAGTAATAACTGAGCACAAACTAATGGTAATTGAGGAATCCAAAATTTTAAATGCTGAAAGGGAGGGTGATTTACGCTATTTTCAATAATGACTGAGCAGAAACTAATTGTATTTAATTGCCTACGAAGCTTTTCTGAATTATTTCAAAGCTTTTCTCTGAAAAATCTCTCGTTTACAGACAGACTCTCAATGGACCACGAAGCTCTTTGGGAGTAAAGTAAAGGTTTCCTCGGTGATGATAAATAGCTGGCCAGACAGACACTTACCAGATGGAATGGAAAATGTTTCCAAGAATCAAAACAGAAAGCATAAGTCGTTCAAACATCGTACAATAGCTAATATGCACCTCAAAAAAGGGGGTCTCCCTTTTTCCTCCTCAAAACGTGTAGATTGATGTGTTGAATACGAATGAGATTTTCATTCTACTTCGTAGTTCCTTCCACACATTGACCAAAACAGACGGGCCCCCGGGGAACTTCATAAGCCCCCCTCAACTGTGGCTCTGCGTGACCTAATGAACTAACATGTATCATATGGTGATACACTTAAAATGTCACCAACGTAAATACTGAAACAGAACTCTTTAAAAGTTGAGAGTTAACATGTGCTCTTAGGTCAAAATTATCATAAAATATCAATCTCAAGAATAGGAGGGCTTCTTCTGAAGAAAGAAAGAAAGAAAGAAGGAAAAAAGAAAAAAAAGAAGGAAGAGGATGGCCATCAAACATGCACACAAGAAAGAAGACTCACGGGGTACTGCAATCCAGTAAGACAAGATTTGAACTTCCAATGCTATTTTACATTACAGATTTTCAATGTTGTGGCGAAATCAAGTTGCTGGGCTCCAACTTCTAACCCAATCTGTCAATGTGGCCACATTCCGGTCAATGTCATCGATAGAGTCATTCCTAAGTGCCACCACAATATTTTCGGGATAACTTTCTTTAGCTTCCTCCAGTAAAACTTGAAAGATTTCACATTCAATGTTGTTTGAAAGCTTTGACCCTGTGTATCCCCTGCCAAATAGAGCAGTTTCAAAGCCAATAAGATCGAGGAAAGATGGCAATAGTAGATGAGAGCAGTTTTAAAGACAGGGAAGACGAGTAATAGCAACTAAAAAGTAAAGCACTGCATACCTCTTGGTCAGTCGATCATACAGAACGGAGTTTTCGGTTTGAAGCACCACCACACGGTCAAACCAACGCTCTGGAAAAAAATCACACCCATGGTAGTCCACAATGTTTCCTCCATCTTTCATCATATCCTCAAGCTCATCGCAAACCTACAGTGGGCATATGCCACAAACATATTTAGAAGGATGTCTAAACAAGAACACTGGTCTTCATATATATTTACTACAGCTCAACTCAACCTTTGTCCCATTACTTGGGGTCGGCATATATATTCACTACATGTTCACAATCCATTGACTCGTCATTTAAATTTCTCATAGACGAGCGCAAAACTGATACGTTTCGGGAAAACCACTGACATAGCATACCAAAGGGCTTAGAGGCCAATTCCAGAAATATAATTGATTCAGACAAATGCCAGTTACTGTTTAACTTTTTTGTTCAGTTAGAACAAATAAGAAATAGGGAAAAGACCATAAGGCGAATGGCGTCGCGTCGTCCTTGTACCACACGACTTTGGAGTTTGACTTATACATACATCCCAGGTATTACAGGAGCCACGGGATGGAATGGTTGAAGGAAGCCTCACGCTTTCAAGCGGGTGTTATATGGTTTCTTTACGAAAATCATGGATGTTCAAAAAAAAAGCCAAGAAAAGTCTACGAACTCTATTCGTTTTTCTTCTTTTAATGACTGAGCAAATAAATGTACAAGCCTGAAGGCTCCCGGAAACCCAGCTAAGAACAAGAACTGTGACCTTGCGCGCCAATAAATGTACAGGCCTGAAGGCTCCCAAAAACCCAGCTAAGAACAAGAAGAACTGTGATAAACAGTGACGCATCGTGCGCGCCAAAGAAATTAGTTGTATTAACAATTGTAGAGTTTTTATTTTTTTCACACTTCTGCAACTTTGCCTGCAACTTGAGCTGTTCCTATATTTAGTTTTCTATATTTCAAGCTAAAGTAAAAAAGAAGAAGTGTTCTTATAGCCAGTTCCCACAAAATACTTTACAAACATGAGGAGATTGCACAGAATAATGAAAAGACATGCAAGAGGCTACTGCTGCAACTTCAATGCTTGACGCACACGCTTCACCATCTTGGTCGTCTCAAAGTGAATGGCTGTCAGCTAACCAACATATACAGAATTGCTGATGCAGCAAGTAACAGACAGCTTACGAGAAAAACTGAGAGGGAGTAATCGATTACCGAAAATATCACACAGCAAAAGCGAAGAAACAAGAAAAGACTCCAAACTCTCCTAAAAACCAAGTCTGAACATAACACAAAGAACTGCTCCTAAATGCTTATCCTGGAAACTTTTAAATGAGCTCCATAACTTCCCAATATGAACTCCTTCATAATATTTGGAGTGTGTTAAAGAATTTAACTTAACCATTTAGATTACCAAAACAGCTTACATACTAGAATACCCTTAAAATCTAAGCATTTGAACACATGATCATTGCTAGCACCTTTTCAACTTAATCTTATATTGCTGCCCAGTTGCATTATAAGGCTCCTAATTCTCCTAAGAAACAAGTCTAAGCATAATACAGGAACTGCTCATAAATGCTTATCCTGTCAACTCCTAAAGGAGCTCCATAACCTCCCAAAACGAACTCCTCACAACAAATATGCTACAGAAATTGCACATAACATTTTAGATCTTCAAAACAGCTTACATGCCTCAAAGTCTAAGCGTACCGGAAGCTCGCTCATTGAGCACTCTTTCAACTAAGAAACGATAACTAAGAAACGATAAACCTTACACAAGTAAATTGATCTCAATACGAGCAAAGTGGATGACCAAGTAACTATTAACTTTCAAAGGTTTATCTGACTAACAACTCATAGCAGACATAATAATCTATTGCCCCAAGAACTTATACTGCTAAATGTAGGTGCAAATATGATGACATTCAGAGGTGCACAGATGTCTTTCAGAAAAGTATATAACTCCAATATTATCCTTCCATACTTTGGATCTTAAAGTATCCTAGAACAACGGATAAGCTTTTGGATTAACTCGTCTAGGGGACTTGTAATAGACAACTGCATTTTGTCGACTTCACCCCTCTGCAGTTAGGGCACATCAAAAGTAGCCCATATTCACAACAAAGCTTGATAAAATACAGGCCATAAGGCATCCGTCAATATACAAATGTATCCTACTCACGCATAAAGCACAAGAGAATGCCAACTGGCCTTCGAATTCAAGATTAAAAATGATCAGATGCTTCCATAAAGAAGAGAAATTGCCACCACTAAAACACCACCAAGCATGCCTCTTTGTTTAAAGAAATTCTTCAATAAAGATATATGACGGTAACAAAACACTTCCGCATGGGCCATCATAATGAAGAAGAAAGCATAGCTCTCAGTGAGTGCACAATCATAAATGATGTCAAACCCAGAGAAGACAAAAAGCTCCAAGTGGATGTAAAAATGATAAGTGACATTTCAACCATATCTCTCTACGATTTCCTTATCTTGATCCACCATGGTCATCATCTAAATCCGACTGCACTCAGAAATCTAAGAACCATGTTAACTCACGTTGCTCCATCATACAAAGTTAAATAGCAAATTAAATAGAGCTCAAGTACTGAATCTTGACTAACATGATCATGATGCCTCACATCCTAAAATCTAACCTTTACCTATTGTACTTGCCTTCGCAATTCACAATTTTTCATTAGCTAGAACTGCGACTATAACCTTCATCAATCTGTTCAAATATCACCAGATCCTACAGTATTTCTGTATAATTTCTTTAAGTTACCACTACTGCACCAGTCTACTAACTTTTGATTAAGACCACCTTCTTTCTTTGCTAGCCTCAAGAATAATCATACTCAATGATTTTCGCATCAGTCGAGAAATTAAATTTCACTTTTACTCCATCGAAACAGAAACAACCAAAACTGACCAAAATGATTGAAGCAATCCAATGACCTCAAAGTTTCAGATTTAAACCCGTCCAATGAATGCAAGACTTGATTCTTGTTGCTCGCTACTCAGACACATAAAGCTAGTGAACTTCAGCAATTCTACAATCTGCAATAAGCTAACACAGGCTAAAAATCGTGCCACTCTACCATAATACCTGCCCGTCAAAGCCGAATTCTTAAACCTTTCCCCCAAACTATTCATGATATTTCATATCAACTTCAGCTCAATTATTTCCCGAATTAAAATTTTATATGAATTTATTCGCTTTTCTAGAAGTACAAAACTTGTGGTTCATGGTACTTTTCATGTCATTTACAAATTGTTAAAATTTCGTGAAGAATATACAAATGTGTACCGAATTAGACCCAGAAATATGTCGAGTTGGTCAAAATAAGAAGTCTTTTTTGGACGAATACCAAACTTCAAATACATGTAATATCACATTAAACCTCTAATGGCGTGTACGTAAAAACAAAAAACAGAAAATGAAACACCTACGGAGAGAAAATTAAGGTTGAGAAATTTACCTTGTCTTCATTCAGGATGAAGCAGTCAAGCTCCTCATCGCGTCCATCATGCAAGTTCTTCTCCTTGACGAGTTCTCCGACGTTGATGTGCCGGAGCTGAGCAGCTTCCGCCAGTGCTGACGACGTCGATGTCTTCCCTGTCCCTGGCGTTCCGGTAATTAGTATGTTCGGCCTGCTTCTATTCTGCTCCATGACGGCACGGTGGTGTTTACAATGGTTTCCTGTCTAGGGCGCGGCGGCCGGAATTCTTCCCGGTGGACACGGTGTCCTGTCTAGTGCGCGGCGGCCGGAATTCTTTCCGGTGGACACAGTGTCCTGTCTAGGGTGCGGCGGCGGCGGAATTCTTTCCGGTAGTCGAGTTCGCGTTAACGAGGTAGTATGAAAACACAGGTCCAACCGTCCAAAGGTTAGGTCCTTTAACTATGTGAAGGCCCATTACTTGATGGTATCATTGGTATGGGATTTAGTTAGTGCCCCAATAACTTTGGGCTATATCGTTATCACATAACACTGCTCTCTTCGCGGTTACTTGCAATACAGATAGCCCATAGAATATTTCTCTTCCAAATCCAAAAATAAAATAAAGGGTGAATTACATGGTCCTTTTTAAACATTTAATCGCTCATTTCATCATCTTTTTAAAAATCAAAAAAGACATTTTTGGGTAAAAAGACGATTATGCCATTAATGAAAGAAAAACACGGCGCCGGTGCAATGCATCGCGATGTACTACTTTGGCATCGCAATGCACCACTTTGCATCGCGATGCACCAATTGTTGCATTGCGATGCACACTTTTGGCATCGCGATGCAACAATTGGTGCATTGCGATCATTGCACGGCAGCTTTAGGGAACCAACGCATGGTGCATCGCGATGCACCACTTTTGGCATCGCGATGCAACAATTGGTGCATCGCGATCATCGAACCCCGTTGCGTTGCCCACACTGCGATTGGCGAATTAAATCAGTCAAGAACATCTTCCTCTGTTTCGGACAGCACCTTGTCAAGCTTGATTTGAAGCTCAAAATAGTATTTTTGGTAGAAAAATTGTGCACAAATATAGTACTAAGTTAGGATAATAATATGAGATTGATTTTAAACAAATTGAAGCTTAAAACAGAGATTTAAGTGGTCAAAACAGCTCAAGAACAAAGAAAAACGGGATGAACTCAAAAATTTGAATTTAATCAAATTCGTGTTTTATGCATGAAAATTGATACCCAAACATGAGGAAAGACTATATTAACAACATGAAATCATTTATACATCAATTTGAATCTCAAATCGAAGCAACCATGTTGTTGAGGGTATTTTAGAAAGAAAATTTTCAAAATGCCTTTTAGCGGTTAAAAAAAAAAAAAGGTGTCTTGGAAAGAAAAAAATTTTAAAAAGTGGACCGCTAATTTCTCCAAAAATAAATATGAACTCCCTCCCTCCCAAAATATATGTCCTTTATTCTATTTTTGTTGAGAAGTTCCAAATATGAGGAATTTTATTTTTAATTTTAACTAATTTCTTTTTATTATTACACACTTAGATTCTTTTATGGGTAATTATTCCTTTAAATCAATCATTTTAAAGAATCATTAGATTTTTCTGTTAAAACTTTTTGGAGTTAAAAGAATTTTAACTTTTCACATTTATATACTAGTATAACTTTATCTTTTGAGAGGGATAAAAGTTAAAAGGAAAAGAGAAAAGAAGTTGTTAGTACAAAAGGTAGGGGTAATTAAAGAAGTTTTTTTTTTTTTTTTTTTTGAGACAAAACCAAAAATTCTCCAAAAACCATGCACATGATTTGAACATGCTGAGTTCCATTAACTTTCTAATGTCCGATACTCGGAGGGCGTTATGTGGGACAAATTTTAAGAGGGAGAATTTCAATCGGGAGTGCAAAGTAGGATTTGGTGAATACATTGGGTATATTTTTTCTTCATATTTTGGCCATCTTTTCACTTATTTATCAAGTTCTCAAATGTTCAAAAATTAGACTTTTCCATCGGAGCCTTGAGCCTTGATACACATCCACAACTTCTTGACTATTTTATGGACAACTTATATTTAAAACAGATCACAAGACATAGCTTAAATCTAGAATTGACCAAAGACTGAGAAAGTGAATTAAGTACGTACAAATTTGGTCAAACAAATCACCTTACTGACCAAATCAGAAAATAAAGATTAAAATAATAATCTGGAGATTGTGGTGCTGTGCCCATTTTTTTTTTTTTTTAATACCAACTAGCAAGTTTGTATCGCATAAAAACGATAATATATAACCCAGAGTTAAGGAAAAATTACATTCAGAAACTATTATTTTCAACAATAACATTATTATATATAAGAGGGATCATAACTGTTCAAAATGGTGGAACAAAAGCATAACTCTACAAGAATGATAATGATTCCATTGCATCATTATGACTTCAAATGTTTTACAACAATGTCTCAACAGGCATATAGATTAAGATACAGTAAGATTTTATGAATGAGATGAATATGGATAAAATTGAGAACTGTAGGACACTTTTACAACAAAGAATCGTCATAGCCTCAAAAGAAAAATGAATATAAAATCAAAGTAAAAGGCAAGAATTCACCCAATAATATGATCATCGGTCTGATGATATGCCCATGACGAAGCTGTGTAAAAATTGCCGCTTCTTCGTAGGAAGAACCCACATATGTAGGCCATTACCACCATTGAGGAAAGAAAAATTAACTTTCTGTAGTTTGTTGTGTATATTCTTCAGGTTTGATGTTTGTTGGGCATATTTTAGTGTACTTGCAAATATTGCATTTCCAGCGCTCCTCCTCTGGAGCATAACTCGCTTCTCGTTCACCCCTCCAGAATTCAAGACAACACTTCAGTTGGTTCTGGACCCAACTAGAATCATATGAAAACTGAACTTCACCGATCAATGAGTGATCTTCCTGATATTCATATCTGCCCCAAAAAAATCCATAAAGAAGAAAGGGTAAAAAAGAACCCACTATAAGTAGGTGGATGACTATGGAAACTTAGTTATCACGGAAACGATAATGATGGCCGACCAACATGTGTGTGAGTGTGTGGTATGGTGTGGGTAAAAAGTTTTTACCCACATATATTAACTATACTAAAATATTTAATGGGTATGGGCAGATGATGAATTAAAATATTTAAAATTGTTAGTGGGTAAAAGTAGGCATACCCATTTGAGACCACTAATTTTGGTGGGCACATATGGGTTTAAATGGGCACCCATCTAACCCATTCATAATTTACGATTGATACCCATTTGAGTGCTTCCCGGAAAGAGAGCTGCTGGAGGATGGGTAGTTGTGGACGAGTCTTTGATAAAGAAGTGTAAGATTTCGAAATTAGCTTGCTATTCAGTTGATTTATATTCTTTTTTGGTGGTTATCGTTTTGAATTATTTTATTTTATTTTATTTTATATTCTAATTAGCTTGCTATTCAGTTGATTTATACAGATTTAATATTTAATATGTGACATATATAAAGAATTTCGATCATGAATCAAACAGGAAAGGATATGCAGAAAATAATAAGCTTTTAATCATGTACACTGTTATTTTGCAAATATATACTCTTTTCACTGGTATTATCCTTTTACTGCATGGCACACACTCGTGCATGTATGTGTATATATTTTTTATTTTATATTAATTTGATATAATTTAATTCTATAGTTGTTAATTTGTGATTAATAATAAAGTTATGAAATTGAGGGCGGTTAGTTTTAGATCGTGTGTGGTTATTGTTTTGGTGAATGCTTTTTTAAAGAGTATTTTGACCGTTTTACAAGTGATAATTAATTATTGGAATTAGTTATGATAGTAGTCTTCGTAATTGGCTTTCAGTTTTATCTTGTTGCAAATGACGGAAACAATGGCACAGATGCTATCTATGTCCAATTTTTATTGTTAATTGACAATGATAGAACTAAAGATTTTAAAATCCATGGGCGTCCAAGTCCATTTGAGGCCCACCCATTTTATGCCCATGTTATTAAATGGGCACTCACTTACCCGTCCATTTAAGCCCATCGCCCATATGGGTGTTACCCATACATGCCCAGTCCGCCCGTTTGCCACCTCTAGTAAAAACTCAATTTAAGCTTAAACGCAATGCACATATTTGTGAGCACTTGACATAACAATGCCCAAAACTGTACCATCGGCAATATGTTTGAAAATTACAAATGACATTACGTGAACCACTTGTATAACTCACCTCAGTAGCAGCTGGTCATGAGCTAAAGGCAGCATGGAACAAGTATTTTGATAGCATCTCAGTAGGTCATCAAGAGTCTGCAAAAGCACATCCAATAAAGTCGTTTAAGCTAGCAATAAGGGAGTCGTCCTTTGGAAAGGTAAATATAAATGAATTTCATTAAAAGGAATGAAACAAAACATCAGTATCAACAGTTCCCAACTTATAAAAATCAATGAAGGAAAAACTGTGATGTCTCCACAGGTTTTGGTCATTGATTTTGTCAGTTGTCTTGTTTTTTCCACTTCTCTGATATTGGTGAATATCTTATCCGCCATTCATTCTTTCTTTCTATCATTGATTTTTCTTTTCCTATCGAAGGAAAAACAGACTGCATTAATAGTGAAAGAAACCTTTAAATGTGGCTTTAGATTGTTGGACTAAACGTGACCATAGTATTGATATTACCATAGCTTTTACTTACTTATTACATTTTCTAGTTCACTAAATAATGTCATATTACAATAAGCAGGATGTTCCATGGCTGCCATAACCTAACAGCTTGAGACAGTGTTTGACAGTTTGTTAAAGTCTGCCGTGATAATCCATCAAGATAACGAAATTAAGAAAGGTACTGGTATTAGTGAAGTTAGGATTTAATACCCTAGGAAACCCTAAAGATGATACCTGCAAAGTCTTTTTAGCATGCCGATAATGCCATAACACCTTTAACCCTAACCAATAACAAAGAGAAGTAAGACGAAAAAGGAAAAAAAAAGGAAAAAAAAAAAAAGAAAATGAAGAACTCCCCATGTTTTTATTGATGAATGAGAAATGGTGCAATCTAGAGAGACCTTCCCCTACCCGCCCCTTCTTCCATGAAAATTTCATTTCCCAAGTACTCAAAGTAAGGAAAGCTCCCATGAACAATAACAACCTGCCGCATAGACATGGGAACAAATAATTATTCAAATATTTATATATATATATATATATGTATATATATATATATATATATATATATATAGTTTTGATGACAGTCTTTTGAACAAGTCATCGACGCCATGTATGATTAAGGTACATAGTAAAGAAGGTATCTAACACGTCGTTTCGATGAATGAAGAAGCCTTTAGCGTTTCAAATTTTAACGAGCATGCCCATATGCAAATGAATTAGATTAATTTTTACCCCAAAGTCTACTCGCATCTGAAATCAGACAAAATCCTTTGATGACAGTCTTTTGAACAAGTCATCGATGCCATGTATGATTAAGGCACATAGTAAAGAAGGTATCTAACTCGTCGTTTCGATGAATGAAGAAGTCTTTCGCGTTTCAAAATTTTAACAAGCATGCCCCTACGCAAATGAATTAGAAAGAACTTAATTTTTACCCCAAAGCCTACTCGTATCTGAAATCAGACAAAATCTGTGTCCCATGCACTAAAACATCAAGGTTTTGTGATAATACTTAATTGATCTGCAACAGAAATATTATTTACCTCCGATGGAAAACCCAACTTTGCTGTGCTCTCTCTGATTTCATCGGATAAAATCTGATTCGGATCCAATGAGAACAACTCTAAGAACCGTCTGGATGGGAATCTATCAGAAATCAAATTGTCAAACAGATGCTTGTAGCACATCAACTGAAGCCTTCCATTTCTCTGTTGTGGATTGGAAGGAAGTTGATTTAGTGAGCGAGTTTTGGTTTCCACTAGCGCTGGAACCCCTTGAGTATCTGTAATATGCATCCTGATCTCATCAATGACTCCAATGATGCATTCACCTTCTGCAAAGCTTATTCTGAAGATAAAGCAAGTAAAGGCAATTTTAAGAGAACATATAATGATTACCAAATCCAATCAAAGGGACTTGCTTGTTATATATATATATATATATATATATATATATATATATATATATATATATATATATATATATATATATAGAGAGAGAGAGAGAGAGAGAGAGAGAGAGGCAAACATAAAATCGAATTTTAAGATTACACCAACTTATCCACTTATGAATACCATCAATAACAATAGAGTTGTAAAGTCAGTAAGATGTGCAGAAAAGAAATGAAACCAAAAACCGTACAACCAACACAAAGTGTCATCTTTTCATCATCATAGAAAACACATAATTGCCAAATAAATTAAAACACCAATAACCAGTGAGTATATATTCTCTTATCAGATCATAGAAAAGAGCCCAACGCCCTCTCATCTAGTTCCCACTAAGTAAAGGCGGAGAGATGGAGGTTTTTTTTTTTTTTTGATTGGGGGGTTGGGCGCTTAACTTTCGAGATAACTTAATACTCCCTCCGCCCCAAAAGGAAAAAAGGAAGTCATAATTTCCATTTTGACTTGTCCCAAAAGGAGACTGGCAACATCTACACGTCAGCTATAAATTTTCATTATTTTTTCAATTTTCTTCCTTCTTTTCGGAAACATGATATTTTGCTTTTCTGTCATACAAATAAAAGAAGATATAATATTAGTGTGATTTAAAGGTTTGACTTCTTAAATCTGCAACCTTTTTGGGACGGATGGAGTAACTAATAATAGATTTAGGTGCTTCGAGAAGTAAATGGATTAAAATTGCAGTAAAGGAGGAGATGACCCCCTCTACTTAAACAAAACGAAAAACACTAAAATTAGATTTTGTGCCTCTACTTTTAATTCTATGGTTAGTGTTAGTGAATAAAGGGTAACATGAAGGGTGCTAGTTGTAACATTATGTTTATATGCACGTATATATAAATTTCCTCTCCTAACCATTTGAGGATTATGGCTTCCAAATCATACTCTATTCTTCTTCTCTTCTTCTTTATCAATTTACAATCAAAGAGCAGGGACCTTCATAATAAACTGTGCTGATCGACTTCTATTCTTCCATCTCCTTTTCTTTTTTCAGTTCTTTTTTTCTAGTCTTTTGTTCTCTCTTCATGATTAAGTAGAGAGACGTGATTCTGATGTGTCGCCAAGGGTGTGCAACTGTGGTATGAAGGTAGGCCAACCCGGGATGTGGTGTGGCTACCGTGTTTGCGGGTGATTGAAGAATGAAGGTTTTCTAGTGTGTAGTATAGTTCCGGTGCGTGCGCCGTGTCACGCTTGTGAGTGTACCGTGCCCTAATCTAGTCAATCCTTTGACGTCACGCGCCAGCGAGAGTTGTTCGCTAGCCTGAGACTACGCCGGCAACATCCTCCCCGTCACCGGAGCTCTAGTGAGTCAGCCAAAAATTTTGCCGGAGTTAAGCCTTATCGAATTCGCCTGGTTATTAGCAATATGTCCGTGTGGTTGGTTTTTTATTGGATGTGTTTTTCTGGTTGATTTGTTATTTTATACTGGTCCGAGTTTGTTCGTTGCATGATTTGGGTGATTGTATTCATCGCTATGTCGACGTCAACGAGACTACCGAGGTTGTTTCAACGGTCATTACTACTTCTAACAAACTTACAGATAAGAAATAATGGAACCAATTATATAATGTGGCGGAAGGTGGTTTGTAAGAGTCCCGTTGGTATGGAGAAGGATGATCATCTCACGGACATTAAAACGGGTGAGGGTGCGAAGGCTTCGGGACGATGCTTTTCTGCATGGCCAGATGATGAATTTGATGACAAACTTACAGATAAGAAACTTGATGGAACCAATTATATAATGTGGCGAAAGGTGGTTTGTAAAAGTCTCGTTGGTATGGAGAAGGATAATCATCTCACGGACATTAAAACGGGTGAGGTGCGAAGGCTTCGGGATGATACTTTTCGCATGCCGACAATGAATTCTATGACAAACTTGCGATAAGAAACTTGATGGAATCAATTATATAATGTGGCGGAAGGTGGTTTGTAAGAGTCTCGTTGGTATGGAGAAGGATGATGATCTCACGGACATTAAAACGGGTGAGGTTGCGAAGGCTTCGGGATGATGCTTTTCTGCATGGCCAGATGATGAATTCTATGACAGATAATGTTGCGGAGTTGGTTTCCCACAACGAAACAGTAGATCATTGGGAGTACCTGGAGGTGTTGTATTCAGGACGTGATAATCTGAATCGTCTCTATGACTTGTCCCATGATGTTTAGACATAATTGGAAGGATTGAACTGTGACTCGTACTTTGTTAATTTTAAGAAGTTGTCTCAGGAATGGTGCACCTCACTTCGATTACGGCTGATTACGGATGATGTTTTGCAAATACAAGCGCAACGTGAGAAACTCATTGTCATGGATTTTTTTGCTAGTTTGCGACCTGAGTTTGCTGCTGCTCGCTCACGATTTGGTATGGCACTATGATTGGCTCCTTATCCGAGGCTTTCTCGCAGGTTTTACGTACTTCTCGCAAGCCTACTCTATGAGACGGGGATGTGGGTTAGTCCTCTGCTCTTGTGAGTGAGTCATTTCATTGGCCTCGAGGTAATGAACATGGTGGTCGTGGTGATGATTCACATGGACGAGAAGGGAATCAGGTACTACTAGAGTATGTTATAATTGTGGGGACACGGGGCATGTGCAATGCAACTGTTGGAAATTACATGGGAAACCTGCTGGTAATCGGTTTACTTTTACTGATGTTGCTTCCCATCCAGAACCTATTAGAGAGTCATCTCCACAGCCTGAAGGGAAGATGGTTATAATGTCGGATGAAGAGTATGCTTGGTATACCCAGTTTTAGGTTTCTCAGTCGTCTCTGTCTTCCTCTTCTACTGCTACTCTTGCCACACAGGCAAACCACTGCATGTCCTTCCTCCTCGCGTCGCAAATGGGTCATTGATTCTGGTGCAACCGATCATATGACCGGTGATGCAGGTCTTTTATCTTCCTTTACCCCTTCTATATTGGTAGCTTCTGTCAAAGGGAGTGGTAGCACTCATCTCACTTTATCGCTATCCTTGTCTTGTGTCATACACCTTTCTGGATTACCATTTAATCTACTATCCATTACTAGACTTACATGTGATAATTATTGTTGTCTCATTCTATCCCAATTCTTGTGTATTTCAGGATCTTACGACGAAGAAGATTATTGGTAGAGGCTATGAATCAGGAGGGCTTTACTTTCTGGATGTGGTTTCCTCGCCTGTTGCGTGTTCCAGTATTACTTCCCTCACTCCGCATCAACTTCATTGTCGGTTGGGTCATCCTTGTCTCTTGAATCTGAAGAAAATATGTCCCAGTCTAGCGTCTGTCTCTACATTAGATTGTAAAGCTAGTTAGTATGCTAAACATCATCATGTTTCATACTTTCTAGAGTCAATAAAAGGGTGCGCGTCCCGTTTGAGTTAGTTCATTCTAATATTTGGAGTTCATCTTCAATAGTGTCAAAACTTGCTTATTGTTACTTTGTTACCTTTGTGAATGATTTTTCTTGTGTAACTTGGATTTACTTAATGAGAAGTCGTTCTAATTATTCTCTATTTTTTGTGGCTATTGTGCTGAAATTAAGACTCAATTTGGTGTGCCTATTAAAATTCTTCGCAGTGACAATGCAAAAGAATACTTCTCTACTCCTTATTCCACTTTTATGCATGAACAGGGCATGACTCATGAATCCTCTTGCACAGATACCCCTCAACAAAATGGGGTGGCAGAACGTAAGAATCGTCACTTAATGGAAAGTTCTAGGGCACTTTTCTTTCGGCTGACGCAGTATTGACTGTGTGTCATCTTATTAACCGGATGCCCTCTTCTGTTCTTCAGGGGGACATCCCGTATCGCGTCTTATTTCCCTCTCAATCGTTGTTCTCTGTATCACCTAAGATCTTGGGATGCGTCTGTTTGTTCGGGATCACCGTCCAAATATAACTAAGTTGGATCCTAAGTCCCTCAAGTGTGTCTTCCTGGGTTACTCTCGTACTCAAAAGGGGTATCGATGTTTTTCTCCTGAACTCAATCGCTACTTTGTCTCCCTTGATGTCACATTTTTTGAATCACAACCCTTTTCTTCTTCACTACCGGTTGCACCCTTATCTTATGACTCAAATGATGATTTTCTTATTTATTACATTGTCCAATCAGGATGTTCCTCCTCTTCCACATCATATATCTCCCTTTTGTCCCCCTATTCAACAAGTTTACTCTCGATGTCAGCGAGAGGAGACTCCACCGAGCCAGACCTCTCATCTGCAGATCCTAACACTCTAGTGCCTCCACCATCTGATTTAGATGTTTCGATTGCCTTTCAAAAAGGTAAGCAAAGTTGTGCATAGTATTCTTAAGTCTGTGTCTAAGGCAGTGGCTCACTCTCGCTGCTCTAGCTGCTGGAGGACAGCTATGGAAGAGGAGATGAGTGCTTTTGTTGCCGGATGGTAAGTGTGTTGTCGGTTGTAAGTGGGTTTACACAGTGAGGGTAAATCCCGATGGTTCCCTAGCTCGCTTGAAGGCTCATCTAGTGGCCAAGGGGTATGCCCAAACTTATGGTGTGGATTATTCAGACACATTATCTCCGGTTGCAAAGTTGGCCTCTGTTCGGTTACTCGTTTCTCTTGCTACATCCTACCATTGGCCGCTTCACCAACTAGATGTGAAGAATGCATTTACTCACAATGATTTGCATGAAGAGGTTTATCTCGAACAACCACCTGGGTTTGTTGTTCAGGAAGAGTCAGGGATGGTTTACAAATTGAAAAAATCGTTATACTGTTCAAAGCAGTCTCCTAGAGCATGGTTTGGAAGATTTAGTGAGGACGTGTTAGAGTTTGGCCTTATGCGTGTGATGCAACGTGTATTCTCTTAACTGTTTATGTTGATGATATCATTATCACCGGTGGAGATAGTGATGGTATTCTTACTCTAAAGTCTTTTCTTCAAGAAAGATTTCAAACGAAAGACTTAGGGAACTTGAAGTACTTTTTGGGAATTGAAGTTGCTGGTTCGAAACAAGGCATCTTCATTTCTCAACGGAAGTATGTTCTTGACCCGCTTGCCGACATTGGGATGTTAAGGGTAAAACAAGCTAAAACTCCTATGGAGACATTTGTAAAGCTTAGAGTTGATGATGGTGAAGAATTAGCTCTTCCGGAGAGGTATCACAAGCTTGTATGGAAGTTGAACTATTTAGCTATAACTAGACCCGACATTGCATTTCCAGTAAGTATAGTCAACCAATTCCAGTAAGTATAGTCAACCAACTCACTGGGAGGCTGTGGTGAGAATCCTACGATATCTCAAGCGAGCTCCAGGTCAAGGGTTAATTTATCGAGATTATGGGCACAGGAGAGTTGAGGGATTTTGTGACGCGGATTGGCTGGTTCTCCTTCAGATAGAAAATCAACTACGGGGTATTGTATATTTGTTGGAGGTAACCATAGTTATTAAAGGTGGTCGCCTCACCCGCTCGAGGCAAGGCGCCTGGAGGCGTGAGGCATGGCTGCCTGGAGGCGTGAGGCATGGCGCCTCGAAAATGGATAGGCGAGGCATTTTTACAAAGGTGGTGCAAAGGCGCTCGCCTTCGTCCGAGCAAGGCGAGAGGCGTGCTTAGGCGAAGCTGCGACGGCCAAAACCCTTGTTTTTCTAAACGAAACGTCGTAGTATATGTAAAGTAAAATAAACAAAAACCCTCTAGCTCGACTCGATCTCTCTCTTCCGACTCAAATGCGAAGGAAGACGTACCCGTACTGTGAGCAAACCCTAGCCCGACGAGACAATCCCTAGGTCCAATGAACGACGGCGGCGATACGATACGACGCCAGCAACCGAGACGACGAGGAGCTAGACAATCCCAAGGTCGAACGACGGCGAGGCGATACGACACCGAGTAACCGAGACGACGACGAGGAGCAACTCTTGGTGACATGCGGCGACCCGAAGCGAACACGTCGATTTTTTTTTTTTCTTTTCTTTTTCCTTTCCTTTTCTCCTTTTCCTTTTTCTATTTAACAGTATTACTAGTTCTTTTTCCTTTTTATTTACTATTTTAGACTCTTTTTTTTTTTGGAAACTCGATATTATTCTTTCTTTTTCTTTATTTTTTCTCTTCTCCTTTTCCTTTTTCTATTTAACAGAGTATTACTAATTCTTTTTCCTTTTTTATTTATTTTTGGGCATTTTATTTATTTATTTTTCTTCTACTTTACTGACTGTTTATTCCAAGTCTAGTACTAGTATAGATATTAGATACTGCATAGAGTGGCGATATTAGTACCACATTTTCCTATTAATACACCCCTTAAATTAAATTACAAAAATATCATTGTATTGTTAGACATAAATACCATTTTCCTACTAAATACACCCACTCTTATATTAAGACATCTCCTAAACCTCTAAATACACCACCTAATAATTTATCAATGCACCCTCCTCCGTTCCATACGCCATTGCCAGGGATTATACGTGATTGCCAAGGGACAATCTCCTCACTTCATTCCTCTCCTCTACTCACTTCAATTCTTTCCTACGTTAACTTCATTATACTACAAACTTTTCACTTTACTTCGATTTTTTCATGCATTTATATATGTCTGGGTCGGGATTTGTTCGGCACTGGTCTGCAGAACACCATAGTGGTGTTCGGGAACCACTGCGAACACCACAATGGTGTTCGGGAATCACCGCAACAGTTGGGGTTACGAACATCACAGGATGTTCGGTAAGCCCTGCCGAACACCACCGTGGTGTTCCTCAAACCAGTCCCGAACCAAAATAAGAAGAAATCCAATATATCCCATATACATTGCAACTAAAATGAAATTTAACACAAAAATTGAAACAAAATTGCTATTTAAACATAAAAATAGAATACATTTCATACTTAGGGCCTTCCTCATCTCGAAATCAGAGTTGCTCTTTTTCTTCTTCTTCCTTTTCTTTTTCTTCCTTCTTCCTTCTCCAAAATTTTTGGGTTGCTTTTGGAGAGTTTACAGAACGAGGTGTGCAAATTGTTGAGTTTGAGTTTGCAGAACAGAGGTGTGCAAATTGTTGCGGGAAACGTTTGAATTAAGGTTGGTGTATTGAGAAATGGAAGTGGGTGTAATAATATTGGGTGGGTGTATTAGAAAAGAAATAATGAGTTAATTGAGTGGGGTAAAATGAAAAATGTTGGGTGGTGTATTTAGAAATTAGGTTAGTGTAAAATTAGTAGAGGGTGTATTAAGAGAAGTGGTGTATTAATAGAAAAAGGTGGTGCTAATAGCGCCACTCTACTACATACTATACTTTCTTTACTCTGTTTTTACTCTACTTACTAGTTACTAGTATACCGTATACATTTTTTTTTTACTGTGTCTTATTGTCTTTTTACTAGTATAATTATATATCCCTGTTTTTTCCTTTTATTTAGCCTTTACTTTGTGTCTTCTGTCCTTGTTGGCTTATTGCTAATATATGTGAACTTAATTTCAAATATTATTCTCAAATATATATGCTTTAAAATTTGTTCAAGTAATATAAATAATTATATATATATATATAAATATATATTATTTTTCCTTATTTCCCGCCTTGATCGCCTTTCGATCGCCCACCTCTCGCCTCAAAAAGTACCTCTCGCGCCTCTTGCCTTCCGCCTTTAATTCGGGTAACTTAGTATCTTAGAAAAGCAAGAAGAAACCGGTAGTATCGAGATCGAGTGCGTAGGCAGAGTATAGAGTCATGGCTCAATCGACATGTGAGTTGATGTGGATTCGCCAAATACTTAATGAGATAGGGTTTGCAAGTTCAACACCAATGCAGTTATGGTGTGACAATAAAACAGCTATCCATATTGCGTCAAATCATGTGTTTCATGAAGGCACAAAATATATTGAGGTTGACTGTCATTTCATTCGAGAGAAGCTACAACAGAAGGTTATTGTCACGAGTTATGTCAAGTCGGGCGAACAACTAGCTGATGTGCTTACCAAGTCTTTGGTTGGGAATAGGTTGAGTTATATTAGTAACAAGCTAGGCATGCATGATATTTATGATCCAGAGGGGGAGTGTTAGTGAATAAAGGGTATTATGAAGGGTGCTAGTTGTAATATTATGTTTATATGCACGTATATATAAATACCCTAGCCTAACCATTTGAGGGTTACCACTTCCAAATCATACTCTATTCTTCTTCTCTTCTTCTCTATCAATTTACAGTCAAAAAGCAATAAAAGAAGTGCACACGTTAATACTAACTTCGCTATGGTCCCTATATCTATACTCTATCCTTTCCATTCGTAGAGTCCACTTTCCTCTTGGAAAGTTCCATTCAAAAAGGTTCATTTGAAAATTAAGCTTTCAATTTCTATGACATCTAACTTTACTCCTCTTATATGAAATAACTAGTTGGATACAGAAAAAAAAAATGTTTGTCAGAATAGGGTGATTCGTATCACTCGTATGTATTTTATATATTTGAATCTTCAAATGGGTACTCTTTTAGTAGAACAGAGGCCAGAGGGAACATCTTAGGAAGAGGCTCCGTTTTAAAGAATTCTCTTTAAGATGCATAATCCCCGCTTCACATACCACTGAAGTGGCACAAACCTCAAGAGAATCGGCTGTCGGTGTCAAACAAATGTAACAAAGAAAATCCGCAAGCCACCCATATTAACAATTTGATGACACATACTGAAAAAGAATTGGTCAAGATCACTTGTCACTAAGGTTATTCATGCCCGACTATAGATCATTGTAACAATTATTTAGCATGCAAATGCAACTAGTAAATGATGCTAAAAGAGGAGCTATATATGGACATTACTAATTCAACAAAAACAACCAATGCTTACATCGGCAGCTCCCGCGTTAATCCTTCAATCAATAATTGACTTACACCATGTATAAAATTAATGATCTTTAAAGCCCATGCATTTTCAGCTGAGTCAACACGGATCTTAACTTTCTTTATGACCTGTCCACATATACAGCCGGGGTGAGAAAATGACGTAAAGCACAATGCAGAAGACCCATACCTGAATAACATGATGCTAAAATCACAATAAATAGTTTGAACTTATTATGTACCAAAAAAAACATGTTATAAGTACATTAAAGTCAGGGGAAAGGAACATTTACTAGTAAAGGTCATGATGAAGGAACATCTAAAGATAAAACGAAGAATTTTCGATATCCTAAATAGTATGGTACCACCAATAAAGAATACCAAAGGTAAAATATCTGTAAAATACAATACAATTGAATCCAAAACCTTAGATATATGATCACCTAATCAACCATTCAAGGGATTAGAAGAATCAAGTCATATATTACATAAAAGTGCAAAAGAGTACACTGATATAAGTTTTTAGATTTTTTTCTTTTCCTTTATCACATAAAAGGGACCTAGGTCCAAAAGGTTAATTTTTCAATACAAAAGGGTCAAGGTCAGCTCATTTGATCATGTAATTACTTTCAAATTGGATGTTTGGAGATTGAGTCTCAACGAACAAAAGATAGTTCTAGTTTATTCGGGTGGGAAAAGGGAAGACTACCTCCTATCGTATAGCTTATAATGCTTCTTATTAAGGGGAAAAAAGAAAGCCATCTATGAATTATGTGTTCAATAAAGAGTGTTGACATCCCCTGCTATAAGGAGCAGTACAAATTTTTAGACAAAAAGAAAAAAGAAGAGAGAGAGAGAGAGAGTACCAAATGGGGGCAAAAAGTACGAATTTGTATTGGGATAAGGGGGTAAAGTAATCTTTATTTGCTCTAAGACATAGGCTTTGTTCAAACCTTTGCAATTAATCACTAGTAAAACAATCAATATTTCAAATAAACGGGGACAATTTTCCCCAATTCTGTCTATGTGGCTTTGACACTGTCGTTTAAGCTTCCTTGTTGGCCTAAATATGCAACTGCAAGAATATATGAGCTTGAAATTCATGGAAATAAGCATATTCAGTAGTAAACAACAACACAAAGTTTTTGCCTATACTGTACGTATGGAAGAAAAATAATTTCATATCAAGTCACAATATACCAAAAGACAAAACACAAAACGTTTTCAAAGCTGTGGTTAAGAAACTCATCGTATGCAATTTGTCAAGAGAATTTTTATGATATTTAGAGTCATAGTACCTCTTTTTCAAGTACTGCATGTCGAGCACTACCAGCTTGCATAGCTTTTGTCTTTTCTTTTGGCTTGCCACCAAGGAGAAAGAACTCCTGTTGCTTTTCACACCACTCCTAAAGTTAACATGGAAGAATGAAATGTTGGATTCATGAAACACAAAATTACTATAGAGCATAACAAAAGGTAACAGATTTCGGTTACAACGATCAATAAGCAAGAGCACTATTGAAGATATTGCATTAGATGATCAAGATACCAATCAACACAATGGGAAAGTCAACTATGTAATCAAAGGTTTGCTTGGAAAACAAATGAAGACCAACATTCAGAAATGTATTAATTAAACCAAGCTCTCTGGTGTTGATGTTTGGAGATGATTGTTAGTTGCGGGCTTACTTTGTAAATAGCTAAGTAAAGGCCATTTATGTAATTTTCTCTTTTATTAGTTACGCAGTTAGAGTTAGTGGGGTTTGTATGTGGCACGTTAACGCCAGCTGTAAGAGTTAGAATGGTTTAAACAGGTTTACCCTCCCTTTTAAGTTTTAAGCTTGCTGTAAGGATCTCTTCTGTTCTTATCAATTGTAATAACACCTTTCTGTTCAAAGTAATCATAATTTTCTTGTTCAATTTTCTCATTTGATCTTCATCTTCATTCAATAAATTAATATGGCATCAGAACAACAAAAGATACAGACCCTAAAAGGCCAAAGACAAACACCCAAAGTGCACAGACCCACACATGCTTCAAAAATATACTATCATTTGGTTACAGCAGCTTATTAGATCATTTTTCCTCAAAAACAGCCTCTAGTGGGATCACTTTCTATCAACAGAGCAAGAGCTCATTTGTGTCCAGGAGAAAAATCTTTTAGCACTTTTATGTAAGTAGGGATGAACTTGTGAAATCAATCGCAAAGCGAACCAAAGAAAAAGAAAAAAGGTAAGATGTACTAACTTTGTGCTTTCGCCAAAAAGCCAGTGGCATCGCTATAAGAAGGCTGTTGTGATCCTAAACAGAGTTGGGAACATATCTAACTAAATACAACTTAAGCACACCACACCGACAAAAGCCAAAACAGACTACAGTGTATTTAAACTTCAATGCATGCAACAATCCATGCTTTAATCCAACACTCTATCTTCAATATATAACATCAATTTCAAAAAAAAATCAAAAATTTCATACAAGTATGTAAAGAATAAAAACCTAATCAGAAAAATGTTAGATCACATCTAATCCACTTCAATCTCTCAGCAAAACATAACTTTCTTGATGCTCAGCTTTCAAAATTAACAAAAGGGTAATGGTAGGCATCCTTACATTACCTGGAAAGCAAACTGTTTCCATTCATGAATGGAAGCAGCGGAAATGTAATATAATATTGTGTCTACAAAGGATAGTGCTAAGGGTAGCTTCATATAGAGGCTGCATACAGAATATCCCTCAGAAACGGCCTCTAGTGGGACTACTTTCTATCAACAGAGCAAGTACTTCTGCAAAAAGAACTAAATGATTGATTGTACGAGTTTGTCTCTCTTTTAGATTATCAGATAAAAGATTGAGAAGTTTGCGCATACTACACTAATCTAATCTACCAACATTTCTGCTACTAAGAAGAAACTAGAATATGTTTCAAATCACCAGAGGTAGTGTTTATATAACAATTCATTAGGGTGGTAGAGGTTTCTGTTAACTCAGAGGTATTTATCAAGGAGAGATCTTAACTGATGCAATTGCACCCCACAAGAAATCAAAATTACTTAAGAAAAAGAAACCAATTTTTGATTTCAAGATCCTTCTGCAACTCATTTGAAGTAGGGGTGTTCTTCGGTTTTCGGGTTGTTCGGTTCGATTTGTTCGATTTTTGTTATTTTAACCTTAAAACCAAAAACCAAACCAAATTAATTTAGAAATTAATGACCTCCTTAACAATTGACCATGACTCGAAGTTGAGAAATTAATTTAGAACAACTAGCACTAATATCAAAAACACCAAAAACAAAAACAAAAAAGGATGCCCCACTAACATTCTCACATTAGCAATCTAAATCAGTTTCATTTCAAATATTTCAAAACCCAATTGAAAAAACTGAAAATGCAAAATTAAATTACCAAAAAAAATTAAATGTGGTGAAATATATGCAGAAGATATCAAGTTGATTTTGAAATTTCAAAAAAACAATCTTTTGGGGGAATGAAGGTCGTATGATTTTGAGATTCAAACTAAATTAACATATCAAAACCCAATTGGAAAACCTGAAAATGTAAAAAGTCCTTACCGTAGCGGTAATATCAGTAACACACAATCCTTTCCTCCTCCGAAACCGATGTAAAAGCGACTCGGTCACTTTACTCTTCTTCTGGGTGGTGCTTCTCGTAGAACTGGAACCACCAGCACCGCCGGACAAGTCCTCAATGTCAGCTATCGACGCTCTCTCCGAACAACCCGACAACCGTCGTTTTGAAATTAGAGTGATTGACCCGATAGACCTAGCGTTACGCAGGAACTGGGTCGAAGAAGTGGTGGAAGACGACAGAGATGAGGATGAAGAAGATAAGAGAGAAGAGCGAGTGGCGGCAACGGCGAAAGCAGCTTCAATGAGCGCCATTTCTTCTTCGCTTACAATCTCAATTGGGATTTCAGGGATTACAATTTGGTGGGAATTGCTGGTGGTTGGTGTTGGGTCTAGGGAGGGCTGGGTGGTGGAGGAGTCGGTCGTTTCGGGCGACTCCGTGGCCATTTTGGGGCAAAGTTACTAAATTATGACCGTTGCGGGCGCTGCGGATCTATGGATGGAACTGTCACACGGCGACTTCTTAGGCGCTACGGGGGTGGGGTCATGTGATGATTTGATTTCTAATTCTTCCCGGGTAAGCTAACTAACGAAGGATTTTTATTTTGTCAATCGCTATTAAAGAGGATCCAAAGTGGTAATATTCTATACCACATTTTAAATATATTATTTTTTATTTTATTTTTATTTTTTTAACATTCTAAAATGGATTCACTCTAACAAAACTCTCTATATAATTCTCTAAAATTTAAATTTCTCTCATCTCAACTAACAAATCTAACTACCATTCTATTTTCTTTCTTTTTTATTTCTATTTTTTCACCCATAATCGAAATGAAATATTTTATATTTTAAATTTTTTATTCTATGAAACAAATGTTGTATGTTTTAATAATTTTAATTACTTTTGTCTAAAAATATATGTCAATCTAAGGGGTAATTTTATGTTTAAAAAATAGTTTAATTATTATTTTTTATCTTTTTATATATTAAGGATACGAGACAAATGATTTTTTTGATTGAAAAGAATTCTCAGTTAATTCTCAAATTTTATATAATAAAATATGTATTTTTTTCTTTGATTGATTGATAAAGTTTACGATGATAATGTAACAAAAAGAATATGAATATTATAGGAACATTAAGGGAAAAAAAAAAAGGTGATATGATTAATTTCCAAAGCTTATATTTGTTATTTTTTATTTTATTTAGTAACAAAAGTGAAAAGATTGACGCTAAACGCAGCCCCCCCTAATGGGCTAAACGCAGCCCCCCTCCCCTATAAAATTACTAACTTGCCATCGTCTGTTATAATGTATTTTTTTCAATTGTTGCACTTTTACACCCTGAATTTGTAAAAAATTGAATTTATTTTTTACTATACCCCCTTGAATTTGTTAAATTCGTTAAAAAATTTAACAAAATTAACAAATTTAAGGGGTAAAGTGCAAATTTAAAAAAAAAAAACATGCACCTATATCATGCGAATGTTCTTTTGGACATGCGCATGGTGTAGGTGCATGTTTTTTTTTTCCAATTGTTGCACTTTTATACCCTGAATTTGTAAAAAATTAAAAAAATTTCACTATACCCCCTTGAATTTGTTAAATTTGTTAAAAAAAAATTAACGAAATTAACAAATTTAAGGGGTAAAGTGCAAATTTTCAAAAAAAAATTTGTTGAACATGCGCCTGTCCAGTGCATGTCCAATTTTTTTGTTAAAATATACATTATAACACAATAATAAAGAATATATATATATATATATATTTAACACAAAATATGTCAAAAACAAAATTATATTTAACACAAAATATATCAAAAAATACATATTAGAAGCAAATAACTAAACAAAAAAATAAAATTTAACACAAAATATGTCAAAAACATATATACACATTCGAAGCAAATGAAAATGAGAGTTTTAAGTTAAATATTTTCTATATATAAAAGACGAGGGCAAGTTAGTAATTTTAGAGGGAGAGGGGTTGCGTTTAGCGCATTGGGGGTGCGTTTAGCTTCTATGAAGTGAAGACAGCCTAATTTGGATGACCCAACTCCTCACTCTAAATGTTACTATTCCATCTAAATCACACTCTAGTTGAAGAGGGTGATTTAATGAATTTAAGAGATAGAGAGTGAAGTTGGGTGTCCATTGTGGGCTTAAGGGAGAAAAAACTCTAATAAAGTGTTTTAGAGTTATTGTAAAAGCAACCATTAATTGTGGTGCTCTAACACCCCTTTTTTATTAATTACACCCCCTTCGATTATATATTATAAAATATCATTATAAAACTTGACATATTTGTCCTTATAAATTTCAATCCTAAGTGTGTTTTATCAATACTGACCGAACACAATACAAACCGAATACACAGTTGGTACTGACCGAACACCTCCAACAATGTTCGGTCAACCATGACTGAACAACCATATCCGCCGTCAATGAAATCTTCCAACATTCAAAGGCGTGTGATGTGGATTTCACTTTATCTCTCTACCCAAACCCAACCCACTGGAAAAGTAAAGGGAGGGAGGGAAGAAGACGACCAACTTCGATCTTGAATTACTTCCTCTCTCCTCGTCTTCTCCTGCTGACAACCAACTCCGATCACTCATCGAGTTCAAAAAGGGGATTCGAGAAGATCCCCTCGGCAAAGTCTTTGGCTCATGGAAAATCCCCTCCGCAGCCCCAAATTCAACCGCTTGTCCGACCTCATTCCACGGTGTCGTTTACGACGACTCCAGTTACATCTTCACCATTTTCTAGGGTTTAGAAGTTGAATTGAATTCAATCTCTGGGGGTTGAATTGAATTCAATTTCTAGGGTTTAAATTTGGGAAAGATACATGGTAAAATGGGAAATTGAGAGGGGGTGTACTTAGTATTTAGATGGGTTACAATTTAATTAGGGGGGTGTACTTAGAAAAGAGGTGTACTTAGTAAAAAGGTTGGGTGTGTGGATAGCGATTCTCTTTTATTTTTTTAAATAAATGGGGTATACACAGTTAGTAAAACATGAAATATGTAGGAAAAATAGTCAATTTTGCCATTGTATTTTTACCAATCTTACATTTTGCCATTGTGCTATTTTTGAGACAAAATTGTCATTGTAGTTTGAAAGGGGGATGTAATTTTGTCATTATCACTAACTGTCATCCAATTTCTAACAGAATTATTTTCAATCGCCTCCCTAAGGTTTTTCAAAATGTTGGGAGATCCTTAATGATAATTGGTGTTAGAAAATAGATGTATTTTGGTTCTTAAATTATTTTGATTCTTCTGGGGTAAAAGAAGAAGATATTTTATGAATAAAAAAGAAACAAAGAACGAATGAATGAAATATAAACATATAATAAAAAACAAGAAGGGAAAGATATATTGTCTAAAAAAGAAAAATAAGAGAAAAATATTTTAATCATTTACTCAATATATTTTGTCTTAAATATAGTTAATCTATGGAATCTAGTCGGCAACACTCATTTATTGAATATAATTACTCCATGTTAATATTTCTAGAAAAGTGTAAACTTATTTTTGTATTAATATTTCTTAAATTCCCTTTTAATTAGAATTATATTAGATTTCAAGAAAAATAAAAGTTTTAATTTAATATTTAATAATCAAATTGAAAATTATGCCATGTTAAAATTCTTTTTTATGATTAACTATATTTTTATAAAAATTATTTGTTCCCAATGTTTTATTTTTAATTTTTGATTAAATATTTATATCAATATTACTTTAAAGTAAAAGC
This sequence comes from Platycodon grandiflorus, assembly GCA_016624345.1. Taxonomy (NCBI): domain Eukaryota; kingdom Viridiplantae; phylum Streptophyta; class Magnoliopsida; order Asterales; family Campanulaceae; genus Platycodon; species Platycodon grandiflorus. Next base: position 41,228,695 of record CM028366.1, on the reverse strand, counting down.
CGCTTAGAAATTTTTGTTTAAAAAGTTGACATCTGTTAATAACCTTAACTCAATCCACCTAATTTTGAACCCATCTATCATTATTCCAACTTATTTATAATATTCTAGGGGAGGTGATTGAAAATTTGTGATTATTTTCGTTAAGAATTGGATGACAGTTAGGGATAATGACAAAATTGCAACCTTTTTGAAAATACAATGACAATTTTGCTCCAAAAAAAATACAGTGGCAAAATTTAAAAGTTATTCAAAGTACAGTGGCAAAATTGATCATTTTTTCGAAATATGTATAATACGTTAAAAGAAACATACAAATTCTTATGGTGAAAAGTTCAGCGTAATAATATATAAATAGGAAAATTACTTCTATACGTTTGTATGGATATAATTACGAATATAATTTAAATGTACGGGACAAAAACACGTCATATTTTGTATGAATTTTTTTATATTTTTATCATTTTTTAAGTTTAAATATCTTACTATTTTCACATTTATACACTCTCAAAGCTATTTTTTTTGTATTATTACCTATTTATCACAAAGTAATTTTGAATTAATAGCCAAATGAAAGCATAATTAGGTATATATACTTTTATGTATGTAATTCAAAAAGTACGAGTAATAGCAAATACTCGAAGTATTTCTTATTAGAATTCATAATTAATATTTTCATGTTAAAAATATCTTATTTGATCAATTCGGAAAAGATTAATAATATAAATTGAATAATTGTAATAATAAAATTATATTAAAATCTTGTGTATACTGAGTTTTATACGCAAAATATAGTACATTTAAAGTTCTTTACATGTACTATATGATTCAACCTAAAAGTATGAGTATTTTTAATTAAGTTTGGCTAGAGTACGATAAATGAGAGTTTTTTTTTTTAATTATTCGTACCAAGGGGCCATACTTACCTTAAAAAAAAAAAAATTTTATTCGTACGCACATGTATCATACGTGTACTATATGTGTATTTAGTAACTATGTACATCGCTTTACTTGTTAACAACTCTCATGCTTACCCAATAAAATATGATAAAAATTAGAATTCATGTTATTTTCTTCTCTCTCTTTTTTGTCAATACCGGACAATTCAAAATTAAAGACACAACAAGACATTTAAAAAATAAAGTTCTTCCTAGCCCTAATACATTTAGAAAGTTTTTCCTAGCCGTGATAACTAGGTCAAGCTTGGTGTACCACTTTTCTATCAACTTCGATAGAAGTAACCAGTTTGTGAGATATCCATTTTGATGTTTGAGAGGATACTAGTGAATAGCACTAATTTACCACATACAAGTCATTAGTCAAGCTAATGACGCCAAGAAAATAAAACGCGCTCAGGGAGCGTAGTGCTTAGGCCAAGGGTGGTATGCTCGGCCCTCGGGGATATCTGGGCTCGGAGGTTGAAGTGCAAAAGAGGGGCTGCCAAGCCCTTGTGGATAGCATGGTGCAAGGTGTTCCGTGCTAAAACCCGCTTCCATGAGAATTAGACTTAGAGAAAGTAAATACCATTATGAGTGTTTAATGCAGCTCAAGTGTAGTAACATTTGGCTTACTTGAGCGTATTCTTATATTTGTGGTGAGGCTTCAGATTGGGACGTGGTCAAGCTGCATTAGTGTGTCCAATAAGCCTTAGCCACGTGTTGCGAGCTAGCTTGTTAGAGGAGCTAAAGTATTGGCATATTAGTGACTTGCACCATATTATCGTATGTGACTTGTAGACATGCTCGTTGGCCTCAAGGTGAGGCACTTTTATATGTAGTGGACATGCCAAGCCCTGGCTGGATCAACACCCACTTACTCTTTGATTAAGACGGGAAAGGAACGTCGACATTGATCATTGCAAGAGGCGTGTGCTGTCTTTTATAGAGTCCGAGCAAGGTCATGCTCATGTTCGACACATTATGTATGCTCATCAATAGATTTTGCTTATCGGCTATAGCCCAAAAGGAGGGCATGTTTAGACTTCGTTAGTCCATGTTATTCTACTATAATCATATATAATAATCCATGCAGTGCCAAAATCCTCTGTTTTCCTTTTGTTACCATTAACATCTTGCATCACGATCTATGAAGATGTTAGATGAGCTCTCACTAACTCCTAAGAAAAGCCAAGCAAATATCTCTTTTAAGGTTGTTATAGCCATGGTTGTGGTACTTCCAATTCCTTGTCTTCAAAGCATCTCTTTGTTTTTTTTTATTTCCATAAGCAAGAGAAAAGGATGCAACTCATTGTCCTTTGTCATTTCTTACCATAATGGCAACTAGTCAGCAAACATCATTGCAATTCTATCAAAGAGCATATGGCAACTCATTGTCGTCCTAGATCGTTAACATGCTAGATCTTTTTAGTGAAATCACATTTGAAAATGGTATGATATTACGAGTTCAAGCTTGTGGAATTATTACATATTTTTGTGTTAGAACTGGTTAGATTTATTTAATTATATCTTTACACCGTTTGATCAATTTTGCCATTTTTTAAATAATGACATGAACATTTCAAATCTTACCAACCTAACAACATTTAACCACCTAATGGCTCTATCACTAAATGTTGTAACAATAACACAAGCTTGAACTCCTAATATCATTTGCCTTTGAGAATAGAGGAGCTAGGAGAGAAGAGAATATGAACTTAGAACGTTGAGGGTGCATTTGAGCATGTCTCTATTTTGTCTTTTGTTTTTTCATTTACGTTTTCTTTTTTATTTTTATTTATTCATTTTTTTGGATGAAATTTGGGCCGTTACCTTTTAATAAATTTTCAACCACTTTAGTCTCTTATAATTGTTTTAAAACAAAAAATGACACTTTTGTTTCAAAATATCGTCTATGTTCTTAAAAAAACAAGGAACAGACACGCTATGCATCGCAAAACAAAATTGATGCATCGTAGTTCAAAGTGTGCATCACAATACACAAAATTGTACTAAAAAGTATTGTTTTGTTGCATCGCGATGCATGAAATTTCTTTAAGAGTTCAAAATGGGCGTCATGCCCATAATTTTGGTCTTCACGCCCATAATTTTGGACGTTACGCCTATAATTTTGGCCTTCACACCCGTACTAAAATTAATGTATTGCGATGCACAACATTACACTTGCAATGCATCAAAAGCGCTTTGCGATGCACAAAACAGTACTAATACACAACATTACACTTGCGATGCATCAAAGTGTGCATCATGATCATAAAATTGTACTAAAAAGTATTATTTTTGTGCATCGCGATGCACAACATTACACTTGCATTGCTATGCACAAAACACTACTAATGCACAACATCAAACTTACAATGCATAAAATTGTACTAAAAAGTACTATTTTTGTGCATGATGCACAACATTACACTTAGGTCTCGATTGGTACACGAAAATAAAATCAATTTGGCGGAATCAATTACTAGTAATGAGATTTCACAGAAATAGATGAGAAGATGATTCCTAAAAAGTGTTTGTTAGTATAAGGAATGTGATTACTAATGTAGTATAAATTTCTATTATACTGTTTGGTAAGAAAAAAAAAACCTGAAATGCAAAGATAAAGTTGAGTCAACTAACAACATTACCCTAATCTAGACACGTACTTGTTAATGACTTTTATAATAAAAATTAGACATTTAACGTTATTGCTGCTCCACAAAATAACAAGTTCTTCTTTCTCTTTCAATTTTGGTAAAAATTTTAAATTATCCAAATAAAGCAAGAAAAATTTATTAATTAAAAAAAAAAAAAACTAATGTGATGATGCCAAAATTTACACCATGGTCCTGATGGGAATTTGCTCCAGTGAAATGACTTGTAATTGACTTGAAAATAAGAAAAGAGTTACTGCGCAGGGGATCCATGCAAAGTCCCTCTGGTGTGAGAATTAACACTGTACTATGCCTAATAGTATTATTTGTAAGAGAGTAATATTGCCCTAGATAATCTCGGGCTGTGACTGATACGATCAAATTTCGTAGTTTACGGGTAGAGGTGGTGTATCCGTTCTGGACTTATCTATGCATCGGAGATAGTTTGTGATACGCTCGGGAGATAGTTCCGTAAAGTATAATGAGATAATTCCCTACTTTACTCGAGATAACTCGGAATAGTTTCGTATGTGTAATACTCCTCTAAGCAGCTCGCCCACCTGAGGCAGCTCGCCACTTTTGCCCAATGTTACCGTCCTTCCAATTTTTGTTACTTGTCGTTTTTACTTTTGCCCAATGTTACTGTCCTTCCAATTTTTGTTACTTGTCGTTTTTATCCTTGTATAATTAATTTTTGGGTAGTTCATAATGTTATAATGAAACTAATTTAAATAAAAATAGTTTAAACATTTGAAACAATTCGAGAAAAGTACATGTAATTATTTATTTAGAATAATTACTATTTTATTTTTCTATATAGTTTTAAGCAAATCAATCACCTATTTTTCTTTTTTATCATCTTTGATTGTGAAAATTAACACAACATTAATAAATTATAAACTATTATTAATAAATTAAATCAAATGAGAATAGTTAGAAAAATCTTTGAAGAGCAGAATAACAACTATGACACGGAGGAGTAAAAAGGAACGGTCGTAAAATTGTTGAAACCAAATAAATTATAAATATAAAGCAAATACTTGACCTAATAGAAGGATATTATTGTTCTTTTACATGGATTCCAACTATTCGGAATTCAAATACCAACTCTTCCATCAGGATTATGATTCCTTAAATTTTAGTAATCAATTCCAAAATTTTAGTAATATATTCAAATTTCAAATATAATTCTTGCACCACCAAATATTATTAATCAATTCCATAAAATCGATTCTGCAAAATTAATTCTAATTTCGTATATCAATCGAGGCCTTACGATGCACGATGCACGTGCATCGCAATGACAAGAGAATTTTTATAATATTTACTAGTGTCATAGTACCTCTTTTTCAAGTACTGCATGTCGAGCACCACCATCTTGCGTAGCTTTTGTCTTTTCTTTTGGCTTGCCACCAAGGAGAAAGAACTCCTTTTGCTTTTCACACCACTCCTAAAATTAACATGGAAGAATGAAATGTTGGAATTTGGATTCATGAAACACAAAATTACTCTAGAGCATAACAAAAGGTAACAGATTTCGGCTACAAAGCCTACAATGATCAATAAGCAAGAGCACTATTGAAGATATTGCATTAGATGATCAAGATACCAATCAACACAATGGGAAAGTCAACTATGTAGTCAAAGTTTGCTTGGAAAACAAATGAAGACCAACATTCAGAAATGTATTAATTAAACCAAGCTCTCTGGTGTTGATGTTTGGAGATGATTGTACAACTATGTAGTCAAAGGTTGTATGATTTTGAAATTCAAACTAAATTAACATATCAAAACCCAATTGGAAAACCTGAAAATGCAAAAAATCCTGACCGTAGTGGTAATATCAGTAACATACAATCCTTTCTTCCTCCGAAACCGATGTAAAAGCGACTCGGTCACTTTACTCTTCTTCTGGGTGGTGCTTCTCGTAGAACTGGAACCACCAGCACCAGCACCAGCACCAGCACCGCCAGACAAGTCCTCAATGTCAGCTATCGACGCTCTCTCCGAACAACCCGACAACCTTCGTTTTGAAAGTCGAGTGATTGACCCGATGGACCTGGCGTTATGCAGGAACTGGGTCGAAGAAGTGGTGGAAGACGACAGATATGAGGATGAAGAAGATGAGAGAGAAGAGCGAGTGGCCGTAACGGCTAAAGCAGCTTCAATGAGCGCCATTTCTTCTTCGCTTACAATATCAACTGGGATTTCTGGGATTAAAATTTGGCGGGAACTGCTGGTAGTTGGTGTTGGGTCTAGGGAGGGCTGGGTGGCGGAGGAGTCGGTCGTTTCGGGCAACTCCGTGGCCATTTTTGGGAAAAATTAATAAATTATGACCGTTGCAGGCGCTACGGATCTATGGATGGAACTGTCATATGGCTACTTCTTAGGCGCTACGGGGGTGGGAGGATATCATGTGATGATTTGCTTTCTATATCCTTTGTTTACCCAGGAAGAATTAGAAAGCAAATCAGACCGTGGCAGTAGTTAGCTTACCCTGGAAGAAATAGAAAGTAAATCAGACCGTGGCATCAATCGTTAGTTAGTTAGCTTAACCGGGAAGTATAAATCAATCGCAAAGCGAACCAAAGAAAAAGAAAAAAAGGTAAGATGCACTAACTTTAATTTGTGCTTTCACCAAAAAGCCAGTGGCATCACTATAAGAAGGCTGTTGTGATCCTAAGCAGAGTTAGGAACAAATCTAAACTAAATACAACTTAAGCACACCACACCGACAAAAACTTCAATGCATGCAACAATCCATGCTTTAATCCAACACTCTATATCAATATATAACATCAATTTCAAAAACAAAAAAAATCAAAAATTTCATATAAGTATGTAAAGAATAAAAACCTAATGTTAGATCACATCTAATCCACTTCAATCTCTCAGCAGAACATAACTTTCTTGATGCTCAGCTTTCAATATTACCAAAAGTAAGGATAATGGTAGGCATCCCTACATTACCAGCTGGAAAGCAAACTGTTTCAATTCATGAATGGAAGCAGCGGAAACGTAATATGATATTGTGTCTACAAAGGATATATAGTGCGTGCTAAGGGTAGCTTCATATAGAGGCTGCATACAGGATATCCCTCAGAAACGGCCTCTAGTGGGACCACTTTCTATCAACGTACAGAGCAAGTGCTTCTGCAAAAAGAAGTAAATTAATGATTGATTGTACGAGTTTGTCTCTCTTTAGATTATCAGGTAAAAGATTGAGAAGTTTGCGCATACTACACTAATCTAATCTACCCACATTTCTGCTACTAAGAAGAAACTAGAATATGTTTCAAATCGCCAGAGGTAGTGTTTATATATATAACAATTCATTAGGGTGGTAGAGGTTTCTGTTAACTCAGAGGTATTATCAAGGAGAGATCTTAACGGATGCAATTGCACCCCACAAGTTAGTGGTCTAATGACCTCCTAAAACAATTGATTGAAATGGAAGGGAGAATTTAAAGGAGAAAATTAAAAGGAAGATAATGCTTAAAACGTTGTTTAGGTTTTTACAGAAGCAGTTTTGGAACAATTGGTCAATTTAGCACTTAAAATGAACTTAAGTGGTTGGAAACAAATCTTACAACTATTTTCCATAAGACGAATCTCCTTGACCCGATCCACTGTATGTTGGTGAGCTAAACTGTGAAAAAGTGGGATCCCATCTTCCGAAGAATGGAGAAACCTACTCTTTTTATTATTATTATTATTTTATATTTTTACTCGAGTGGATAAATTGAGAATTTCATCATCATTCATTCCTAACCATACATTTTTCATTATAGTGCACAAAAATGGTTAGAATGCGATGAGCGGGCCGCACTTGTCCACCATTTCTTAACAAAGAATTAAAGAGAAAATTTGGTTCGAAGGCATTTTCAAGTTGGAATGTTTAGGCGCGGCCAAGTAAAACACCAAAAAACAACCCAAGAGCATATTAGCTAACACACCCTCAATTTATTCACATCCTCTTTAACACAAGCTAGCTCTCCGACAGTTTGTAATGAAAAGGTTACTTCTTGTGGGAAGGATGTCAAGGAAACATCTCCGTAGGAAGAAAAAGTCTTTTTAGGGAGGGGAATGCTAAACAACGCACCCATTTGTGCTAAACAACGCACCCATTATATTAAAATTACCAAGTTACCCTTAAATTAAAAAAATTTTAAAAAACAAAAACTAACATACACCCCCCTCCCCCACTCCTCATTTTAACTTAAATTCATTCTCTCTTCACTTTTTCTCTCACTTTCTCTCATTCTCTCCACTTTTCTAACAAAAATCCTATATTCCTTCAACATTTACTCAAAGAAAAAAGGTACGTTTCTTTATAATTTTTGTAATCTTTTATTAAATGTATTAGTTTGAACTAAATGAACTGAAAAAAGAAAAATCGGATTTTAGAGGGCCGGACCGGCTATTCTGGAAAAGAACCGGGCCGGCTATGGAACAGGAGAACCGGGCCGGCTATATACAATTGGGCCGGGCCGACTATATTTAAATAAGGCCGGACCGGCTATATTTAAATATAACCGGGCCGGCTTCCTTTTTTTTTTTTTTTTTTTGAAATAATAATGATGTTCCTATTACATTATTTTTTGCTATATTTTTGTTAGATTAAATTGCTATATTATTAACTTTTTAAATTGCTATATTTTTGTTAGATTAAACTTTATAAAACATAAATTTAAACATAAATAAAAACATAAATTGCTATATTACATTATTGATTATTTAAACATAAATTTAAACTTTTAAATTGTTAGCTATATTTAAACATAAATAAGAACATAAATTGCTATATTTAAACATAAATAAAAACATAACTTTTTTTTGATCGATTATATAAAACATAAATTGATATATGTTTGTTGTTAGATTAAATTTTTGTTTTACGTAAATTTTATAATTCTGCTAATTGTTATTGTCATTTATTTATTTTATTTATTTTATAATTTTGTTTTACGTAAATTTTGTTAGCTTATTAACTTGTTATTGTTAATTTTAGATGTCGAGTTGGTGGCGGTGGCGATGGTGACCAATCGGACAGAGTTTATAGCGGGAGGTCAAGGATCGCATAGTAGCTGCATCCGCCCGAGCCAAAGCAAGTAAGAGGCGAGGCGGGATAGTCGCAGCCTCCACCGATAGTTCATCATCCACTAGTGTCACTCGTGAGCGGACTCCACCGCCTTTTCGACCGGTCATGGATCCTTTCATTCTGTGGTCCTTCGCCAATGGCCGAGTGATTTGGCGGTGAACGTGAATTAGAGGAAATGGAGGTCAATTGTTTCGCGGGTCCTTCGCTAGTAGTCGCGACGGTTCGACCATGAGGCCCGGGGGGAAAGGGTGTGATGAGTGCTTCGCATTTTCGCTTGCATCGCACCTATCGATGCAGATGGGAGACACCGACGATGACTCGATGATGATGATGACGACAATGACGACGACGACGATGACGACGAGGATGTTGCTATTGGTCGAGGAGGTCGAGGTCGTGGGCGTGGGCGTGGCCGTGGTCGTGGACGGGACGAGGTGTTGATACCGATGATGATGAGTGGATGTTATTCGATTCACATCCGGGGGCCCGCCACGCCGACTGTGCTTACTGGTTTTCTTGGCCATATTGCGCATGCAATATGGAATGGCGAGGTAAAATAAATTATTTTCACGCATAATTTTGATTATTTTTATCAATATATTTTGTATGAGATTGGTAATGATAATTATTAAATGGGTGATATTTTTTTAACAGAAAGGCAAGTGTTGATTTGTCATAATGCCGCCGATCGCTTTACTAAATGGGTGATATTGTGCCGACGACGAACGACCTTATTAACGGTCCGGGTTAGGACACTTGAGGCAGTGCATGTTTCAAAGACCTAAACATGCCTTTGATTTCTGCGTTTGTCGAGCGATGGCACCGGAAACGAACAGTTTCCATCTGTCATTTGGTGAGATGTCTATCACTCTGCACGATGTGCATTACATTCTACGGATTCCAGTTGCAGGGAATATTGTCATCCCGAACACATCAATCTCGGGAATCAAGGGTCACTGTCGGCCCTATTAGGAATAACAATGTCGAGATCAACCGGTGAAGTCGAGCGGCATTAAGTTCAACTTGTTGATGGAACGTCTAAGCCCAAGTAGTTAGTCCAAGAAATAGGGCGATGGGTTATATCATGTGGTTCTTTGGGTGCAACATTATTTTTGGACAAGACCCGAACCGATTGATGTGCATTATTTGCCCTTGTTGGCGAGCTTAGCCGACGTTTCGGTTATGCGTGGGGTGCTACCTTAGCCTATTTATACCGCCAGTGAATTGCTTCTAGGCGAATACCGCCCAAATTGCGGGGTGTTTGACGTTCTTTGCAGTGTGTATAATTAATTATTGAAATTTAATTATGTAATTTTTTTTAACACATTTAATTGGCACTTGTTTTTAACACATTTAATTGGCACTTTTTTCAGACTTGGATCTACGAGTACTTTCCTGCATTTAGACCGAGCAGGAGGCAAGGATGGACGCCGAACTTGCCGTGTTCGTTGAGATGGGCCCCCACTGCGACACCTAGGACGTCACAGACAGCTCTGCTAGAGTATAGACGTGCACTAGATCGCTTATCTGCTGACTTGGTACGTATTTTATTTATTTTCGTAAGCATTTAATAGAATATTTTATTAATGATGTTTAATTATTTTATAATACAGTGACGTGGACCCCATTCCATGTGAATCCGACCGCGAAGTCCCAATTAGTCTTTTCTCGGGCATAATTCATTCCAAGGATATTACCGAGCCGTACATGCCCGATCGATGCCTACGACAGTTTGGGTATACACAAGTCATACCGTCTCAGATATACATCCCATCTGTGGTGTATAGAGGTCGGAATGCTCATAAGTACAAATGCAGGCACGAACTTATGAAGAGGGCATGGCAAGAATGGCGACTTCTTCTGCTCAATTTGAGCGCCATTGGGTCCTCTGTAGCGAGTTACCCACATGAGGCGGTCGACGGTTATATGGCTTGGTATCCGGAGCATTCGTATCCTCGAGTCTCGCCGCGAGCTAGATGCCGATGCTGGGGAAGTTGATCCCCACGAGATACCCGAAGCATCTACGGTGAGTAATTATATTAATTTTTATATCGACATTTTTATCAATCATTACATATTATATTTGATTTTGAGTAACTATTAAATATTAACACTTGCGTGTACTGGGTTGGACACCAACTGGAGCTTCGAGTCCCGAGAGGCGGGAGGAAACGGACGAAGTTGTCTTTTGGGAGACACTTGATGACTTGTGTAATAAAGTGAGAGAATGGATGTAGATGAACATGTTGGGTGTTTAATTTTACTTTAACCAGGACGAATATATGTATTATTTACTTATGTTTGATACGATGTTTTGGTTTCAATCTTTATGTATGATAAACATTTTCTAGACTTTGCATTCTATAATTGTTGGACATTTCAAATTGATAGAAAAGTGCCTAATTAAAGTATGTAACATTATACAATATAGAAAAGTTCATAATTAATAACATTACACAAATGTTTTCTTTTACACCAATGTTGTTCAAATTGCCAGCCGTTGCCTCCAAAAGGAAAATTCTCCCGGTGTGCAATGTTGGGATCACAAATTAGTTCCCAACCGGGTATAATCTTTGGCATGGGAGAGAACCCAGGCATATATAATGCAATGAAGTGGTTTCCATTAACCAAACCGAAGTCTATCTGTTCATTTGGCGGTGCACCTTCTTCGGCCCGAGACTTTAGTGGTAAGTATGTCGTACTCTGAAGTGACCAACATGTGACTATCTTTTGGTACTTGGTCGCAATCACAAGTCCCAAGTCCATGAGATCCAAATAATGCTCTTCGGTCCGGAGAGTGATACCATTCAAGTCTATATTTTCTGCATTTACTACATGCTCCCGCAAAGCTCGTACATAAAAATCCCGCTTTTCCCGAGCTCATGTAGCAAATCGAGTCTCACATCAAGCCAACGCTCCTCGAACCATACGAAATAGGGCAATGACTCGAACCCACAATTTCCATCTCCCTTTACATTTACATAATCATCAATGAAGTCATGAATGAATGATGGTACTTGATCTGCGAATGGAAATGAATTACCCGTACTATGCATCGATGAAGATCGACCTCGACCTCGACCTCTACCTCGACCTCGACCGGAGATGGACATTGGGTCACTCTTCATGGAGTATGTCCGATCTACGTGTTCCCGCGGACAACTCCCTTTGGTCGAGTTTTCCTCGACGTCCTTTGTGATGCTCATGTATAGGTGTACCTAAACATTGTAACATTACACAATATAGAAAAGTTCATAATTAAAGTATGTAACATTACACAATATATAAAAGTTCATAATTACATATTATATTTAGATGTACTGTTGTCGCCGCATGAGAATGAAAGTAGGCGTGAAATCGGCCGGCATAATCTCGCTTCGTCTTCGGCACATTTTTTATATCATACATCGGGTTGTTGAGCAATTCATCTCGCCACGAGTAGCTCCCTCCATCCGGTTCATCAAATCTTTCTCCTCCATATGTAAAGTCCTCCAAAACACATGGATACCGTGGGGATCAATTGGTAGATTAGCGGCCTCCAACAAATTCATTTCATGTGCACACGGTAAGCCATGTGTTAGTTTGAACGAACAACCACATTTTTCAAGATCGGTACCAATATTCTTTTTCGACCCCGTACGTCAACCTCTTCGATGAGCAGTTCAATACAATGGTGTGAGACTTTACCTCTCAAGTTAAAAAACAATAACCTATCTCATTCTTGTCAAATCAAAGTTCCTTGTCCTTTCAAATGTAGTCTTGATCTCATTGAATTGGAGCTCGATCAAGTCATGGATCCGCAGACTAAACTATCCAAACTGTTTGACGATGTTTTTAACCAACTCTTTAACATCCCATGTGCACTCTCAACTCGTTGTACGATATGACATAAAAATAAATTAGATCAATGTAAAATTGGATTTCTTAAACCATTAAATTAAAGATAAATTTAAAACTAGTACTGTTGGTAGTAGTAGTTCCAAAATGCACATAATTTTTTGTCCAAGCATGGACAAATCGATCTCGATACGGCTCCAACCATTCCTTCTTCACGTAATCGAGCCGAGTGGTATCCATTTCCATTTTTCTTCCATCGAGCCAACATAAGCCGATATTCATCCTCGCATCGGCGTGCACTATCCTTTGCCATCGTGAACTAAATGCTTTGGTATATTTTTTATTCTTCATCACTGTACCAAATATTTTTCCACGTTCTTGGATATGTGTCGCCTACATAAAAGATGTTTTGACTCGGGAATATGATGCTCAACAAAGCACTCATCAAAGCCAGTTCTCGATCGGTAACTATCACATCGGAGCCGCAGACTATAAAACATCATCCGCAGCTGCGACATTGCCCAAAAGAAGCTTGTTTTCCTCTCATTTTTAAGAAGGCGAATGCTACATGATAATTTTTGCCCGTCGATGTAATCCCAATGATCTCCAACATAGGCATATCGTATTTGTTTGTCCGATACGTACAATCCATACACAAAACATACGGATATAACGTCGCAGCTCTGCGCCTTCGGGTGAGCAAACATGACATCGCCCGAACGTTTGTCCCCTCCATATGCCTAAACCACGTCGGTATCCCAAATTCTTTAACAAGGAAAAAAATATTGCATCTTTGTCATGTTGCCCATTTTATTCGTTCTTATCTTCTGTTGGGCATTTTGCACTGCGAGCATTAAATAAAATTTACGTCAATAATGAATCTAAAAAATGTTATCAATTATTTTAAACATATTTCTCACTTAACACATTGATTTACTGCTTTCAAACTGCTGCAATTTTCTGGATTTTCTTTCTTTATGGCGTTGAGTATCTGTTTCCCTTTATGTTTGCATGACTTAATTCTTTGATCATACCGAATTCCTTCAAACGCCGTTTCAGATCTATGCCACCGGTGATAATCCGACAGTTGATGGTTGTGTTTGCCCTTCTCTTTCTTAATGATCACTGGTAGGCTTAGTCGCACGCCCACTAAATTAGACCTAAACTCGGCCACTAATAATGTAATTAGCGTAAGTCGGGTCGATCCACGAAGAACGGTGATTATTTGCGAACAGTCACTTGACCGATGGGGGTTTAAATTGAGTTCTTGATTAATTCCTACAACGGGAAAAATAAACTAAGTGTTTAAAACAATAATTTAAAGGAACTTGATTTGATATCGTCACCGGATTATAATTCTAATATCATTGATAATTCTTTTTCACCATAATACTTATTCACTTGATTACGAGATATATTTCAATCTCTGTCTCTTCTTTCGCTTTAGTTTATAGCTGGCACACTCACTATAAACCCTAATTAAAATTAAACCTAAACCGGCACGAGAAGGTCTAAAGATTAATTGATGTTGTTTTAAGAGACTAAAATCAAGAACGCTTTCTAATGTTAATTAGATAAACGTCTAATCTTGCCTACTTCCGAATTGCTATGGCACATAAACAATTCGTGAAGACGCTACAATGAAAACTCTAGTTCGGCACGTAACGAGTAATCTAGCAAAGATTAATAAAGAGGACAAGTGAATTGGCCAAATCCACAACCCTAGAAATCAATCTAAATTAATACAAGCAAGATTATGAACAAGAATTAATTAAGAAAAAGAAATACCTCAATAGAATTAAGAATCCGGATCAAGCTCTCAAATCCAAAGTTATGGAGTTTTAGTTCTCCATAGAAATTCAAAGCTTGAGTTTTTGATTCTAGGAAAACTCTCCAAAGTAGATGATAACCCTAAAACTAAACAAAGAAATAGTATTTATACTCCTTCCTAAAACCTAGATAAAAAGAATAAAAATAAAATAACTCTAAATAATAAAAGCGCTAAAAATACGGACCCACGATTTTAGTCTCGACAGGACGACTGTCCCTGGGGACGACTGTCCCCGAACCTTTAGTCCTTCGAATCGCCGTCACGATGGGGAATAGTTAGGCCAAATGGGGACGACTCGTCCCTAAGCCTTCACCCTTTCGAATCGTCGTCACGATGGGGAATAGTTAGGCCAAATGGGGACGACTCGTCCCTAAGCCTAAAATCCCGAAATCTTCAATTTCCTCGTGACTCTTTAGCTCGCTCGGGTCTTCTTTGGTTGACTTTGTCTTGACTTTGTTGACTTCCATCGATGTAGGATTGATCTTGAGCTTCTTTGAGAACCAAAAAGGATTACATAATAAATCTCTAAATTTCTCTCGAATTACATTGATTCTCTCAAAATCCTCACAAAACATAATTCACTCAAAAATACATCAAACCTATACTAGATACATGGAAATAGAGAATAATAAGGATGGAAAACATAGGAAAAGATAGTATAAATCCGTCCTATCAAATACCCCCACGCTTAGACCATTACTCGTCCCGAGTAATATCCTAAACTCCAATCTAACACCGGTCTAAAACAGATGCATGGAGGGTAAATGATTCCTAGTCTCCTCTAATCCGCCAACACAAGTCCATCAAAAGTCACAAACAGTACAAGAAACTCGTCTCCTTATATCACCAATAGGAATCAACGGTGAGAACAAGGACCTTAACTTGATACCAACTCCCGATATAAAACGGTATCCAAGCTACGGTCCACACACAAAAGCCAAGGGAACTAAATATGACCTATGTTTCCACGCTTGACTCACACTACATCATCCCTCAAAATAAAAGTTGCTCGGGTGTTAATCCCTCACAACTACCTCATGGAAAACTCCTACGCCCCTTATTACTCCAAAACGAATGAGGATTTCTATCCTAACTCCACTAAACCAATCCTCCTACTCCAATGCAAGAACCTACCCGAACTCCGAATCCTCCCTTATGACTCCACTCCGGTGATATGCAAGATATGAAAACAAATCACTTCCTCACCTTTTGCCTAGGTGCCGTTTCCGGTTTTCACCTAGCCTCTCTTTCTTTTCTTTTTCTTTTTTTTTACTTTATTTTTATTTTATTTTTTTTTGATATTTTTATTTTTTTTGATTTTTTTTTGATTTTTTTAAACATTTACGATAGATAGAATACGAAAGATAGAATACGAAAGAAGCATCCACATACCCCCACGCTTAAACCACACAATGTCCTCAATGTGTGAAATAAAGCGTAAATGCGATAAAACGAAAAGGGAAGGGAAAAAGGTATACCCTCACCGACGAGAGCTGGAGCCTTCCCCGATAATAGGATTGCCGGAAGAACGCCTCGAGCACGATCGGCGGCTCTCGGCGCATCATAGCCAAGTAGTCATCCGAACGGCTCATAGCTCCGAGGTTCGGCTGCATCGCCCATGCTTCTAGCTGCGAGATCGGGCTCCCAAAGGGCAACATCATCCTCCAAACCCTCAAACCGATCCCGCACCTCTAGAAAGGCTCTCATCATATCCCATTGAGCAAAAGAACCCGATCGGCCTGGATCGGCTCACCACCCGATTGGAAAGAGGGAGAAAGATTTTGTTGTAGGGATGGGTGGATGGTGGATTTAGGTGGTGGCTATGGAGGGTTTGGGTAGTTGTTTTTAGAGAGAGAGAAAGGAAGAAGAAGAAGAAGGGGTAGAAAAGGAGTAGGGCACGACTCGTTACGGGCTTTGAGGTTTTTTTTTTTTTTTGAACAATCGTGACTTCAGCCCGGGGACGAGTCGTCCCGTGGAGCATGAGTCGTCCCTCGTTTTTCAAAAGCTCTGAATCAGTCGTCCCCTGCTTTGGGGAATAGTTGGTTCTGGAGGGGACGAGTCGTCCCCCTTTTCTTCACAAGTTCCTGATTCAGTCGTCCCTGCTTGGGGAAGAGTTGGTGCAATTGGGGACGAGTCGTCCCGTGGCCTGTTTTTTTTTTTTTTTTTTTTTAACAGGCTCGGGCTTTGATCCATTCTCCTTTGCTTCTCCCGCACACCACCACAAAACAAAACCTTCAGAAGACCGATTCATATAAAAAAAAAAAAATAACAATACATACAACAACAATAAAAACTAAGAATGAGTGAAATTAAATCCCGGTTGCCTCCCGATAGCCGCCCTTCTTTACCGTCTTTAGCTAGACCAAACGCCGGAAAGCCCCGGCTAGCATAACGTTTAAAGTCTTTGACAAGACTCGGACTCAAAGCTAATCAAACATATACCGGGTCTTGGAGATCAATTACCTCCAAATACGCGGTATTCACAACTTCGCTCAAAATACGGTTTTAACCGTTGACCATTAACTTTGAATCCCTTGCCCTCATGCACCTATCCAACACTAGTCCTAAATGAGCAAGGCATTCATCAAACGAGTCTCCATAGACAGTGAAGTCATCCATGAAAACTTCCATAAATTTTTCCACAAAATCGGAGAAAATACTCATCATGCACCTTTGAAAAGTCCCGTGCATTGCACAATCCAAACGGCATTCTCCGATAGGCAAAGGTGCCGAAAGGGCAAGTAAATGTAGTTTTCTCTTGGTCTTCCGGGCAATAGGTATTTGAAAATACCCGAAAACCGTCGAGAAAACAAAAATACGCCCTTCCGGCTAACCTTTCCAACATTTGATCAATAAAGGGGAGGGAAAGTGGTCTTTACGAGTTACCTCATTCAACCGTCGGAGATCAATGCACACGCGAATCCCCGTTTGCTCCCGGGTTGGAACCATCTCTCCTTTCGATTACGGAAACCGTGATCCCCCTCTTGGGCACACACGTGTGGGGCTCACCCACTTGCTGTCGGAGATGGGATAGATGATCCCCATCCGTAGTAGCTTCAGACCTCCTTCTTTACCGCCTCCATCATTGGCGGGTTAAGTCTCCTCTGCGGTTGCCTCACTGGCTTCGCACCCTCCTCTAGGTTGATCCGATGCATACACAAAGATGGACTAATGCCCTTGAGATCGGCAATAGTCCAACCAATAGCAGATTTTCGCTTCGAGCACCTCAATCAACCTCTTCTCTTGATCCTCAGTCAACTTGCTAGAAATCACTACCGGAAGCGTCTCTCCCTCACCTAGATAAACATATTTAAGGTGCTCAGGGAGGACCTTCAACTCAAGTTCCGGTGCCTTCTCTATAGATGGAACAAGCTTCTCCATTGGAACCTCTAATTTCATGTGACCATGACCCGGTGCAGTAGCAAACATGGCACTTTCTGTAAGACCCATAACCGCTTCCTTCAACGAATCTGAGATGTCAAACTCCAAATTAGCATACCCCAAAGCGTTCTCTAACGCGGTCTTGAGATCATCATCACCACTAGACACCTCAAATACCTCCTCTACCAATGGCTCGATCACATCGACGAAACACAGCGACTCCGTATCCGAAGGGTATTTCATAGAATCAAAGATGTTAAACTCCATTACTTGCCCATCAAATTCCATTGACAAAGAACCATTGGTCACATCGAGCTTTGTCCGAGCAGTCGACATAAAAGGCCTCCCCAACAGTATAGGAGCTCTTGGATCCGTCTCCATCTCAAGCACATAAAAATCTGCGGAAATATCATCTCCCCACTCTAACCGAACATCCTCCACCAATCCCTTCGGGTAGGCATTCGACCTATCCGCTAGCCGTATCACAACTCGGTGTCTGCAGTGGTCCCAACTTAAGAGTTTCAAACAACGCATAGGGCATGACGTTGATTGAAGCCCCCAAGTCTAACATCGCCTTATGCTCGAAGCATCCCCAAAGTAACGGAATCACGAACATCCCCGGGTCACCGCACTTCTTAGGCAATTTCCTCGATACACCGCAGACACGTGCTCTTTAACCTTACCCTTCTTCTTACTCCTCTCTTTCGATTCCTCTTCATAGTACACAACTCCTTCAAAACTTCGCATACCTTGGAACATCGAAGATCCAAGAAAGGAATATTAACCTCTAACCTCTTGAAAGTATCATAAATAGCCTTGTCGGCTCGGCTTTCGATGTTCTTTCAAGGCCTCGGGAATGGAACCTCGTGCTCATATACGGGAGCCTTAACCTCGAGTGCAACTTCGTCGATCTCGATTCTTTTGTACCGGCTCAAATCTCAACCTCAACCTCCGGTTCCTCGCCTACACCCTTATCCCGCAACTCCTTACCACTTCGAAGAGTGATCGCACATGCATTCGCTGGGATTCGGCTCGACCGTGATGGCAACTTCCTCGAATCCCTAGCCTCCATCCGTCCCACCGCATCGCCTACCGACCCATCTGTTTCTCCAAGTTACCAATGCTCGCATCGGTGCGCCGATACGCTGAAATTCGGTTCATGGTGCTAACACTCGTGCCAAAGAATTCAGCAATGCCTCGTAGTCCCGAGAATTCTGCTGCCGCTGCGCTGCCGCTGTCCATATGGTGGCCTATAAGAGTTGTGATTACCACGATACCGCTGCGATAACCCCGCTGATTAAACCGCTGTCCCCGACCACCCGCCGATTCTGCTGCCGACTGTACCCCATCGAAATTGGGATGATTTCTCCACTGGGTTATAAGTGTTACCCATTGGTCTCGTCCCTGTGCAAACCCAACCGCATTGACATTCTCCATATCACCCGTCCGCAAAGAAGGACACGAATCAGTAGGGTGCGTAATGTCACAACAAATCCCACACGGCTTCTGCCGTCCTGAACCAACCGCTTTACCATACCCTTGAGGTCCTCCAAATCTGTCTCGAGCTTATTGATCGACCCACTGTTAGAACCCACCGCACTAACTCCGCCTCATATTTGACCTCTTGCCATGGGTCCTCGTACTCTTAGCTAGCTCCTCGATCAACTTTTTAGCTTCATCGGTGGTCTTATTCGAATACTCCTCCACAACATGAATCCACTAATCTCTTGTCTGAATGGTCAACCCTCCATGAAAATAGACAATCACCGGTCCTCGCAAACCCATGATATGGACAACTCCTACAAAGCTTATGGAAGCGATTGTAGTAGTCGTATAGTCTCATCTCGCCTTCGCTCCATATTACCGATGTCCCTCTTCATAACATTAATCGATCTGAGGAAGAACTCTTCTAGAAATACCTCTTTCATCTGCGCCATGTCGTGATGCTATTAGGTGGCAAGTGATAATACCACCCATTCGCGTTATCTTTAGAGTGAAAGAAAATGCCCTCAATAGATGCTCGAGCGGAAGCACCGCGGCTTCATACTCGACATATTTGCACAAACCGAGAGATGCTGATTTGGATCCTCTCCGGCATCCCCGAAGTGCGGAAGCCGATTCGAGCCCGGCTTCAACTCAAATGTCACTCCGGCAGGTAAGGCGGGAATTGACGGCATGTGGTTGCTCGTTCCAATTCGGAGCAGTCCTTTGCCTCAATGTCTGTGGTGGAACTGCGTTTCCACCACCACCTGCATTATCTCCGTTCGCATCTCTTCGCCTAACAATATCTCCTTGACTCTCTGCTTTGTTGTCGTCCTTTCTGAAAGATCTTTCGATTTCGGATCAAACGAAACAATCAAATTTTTAGTAGAACGAGTGTGGACCATAAACGGTTCCACACTACAGATAACAAGTAATAAATATAACTAAAGAGATAACAATTAAAGAACTAAAAGAAAAATAAAACAAATAAGAAAAGAAAAAGAACGCAAACAATAACACCGTTCCCAGAACGGCGCCAAAATTTGGTAGGCTTAGTCGCACGCCCACTAAATTAGACCTAAACTCGGCCACTAATAATGTAATTAGCGTAAGTCGTGGTCGATCCACGAAGAACGGTGATTATTTGCGAACAGTCACTTGACCATTGGGGGTTTAAATTGAGTTCTTGATTAATTCCTACAACGGGAAAAATAAACTAAGTGTTTAAAACAATAATTTAAAGGAACTTGATTTGATATGTCACCGGATTATAATTCTAATATCATTGATAATTCTTTTTCACCATAATACTTATTCACTTGATTACGAGATATATTTCAATCTCTGTCTCTTCTTTCGTTTAGTTTATAGCGGCACACTCACTATAAACCCTAATTAAAATTAAACCTAAAGCGCACGAGAAGGTCTAAAGATTAATTGATGTTGTTTTAAGAGACTAAAATCAAGAACGCTTTCTAATGTTAATTAGATAAACGTCTAATCTTGCCTACTTCCCGAATTGCTATGGCACATAAACAATTCGTGAAGACGCTACAATGAAAACTCTAGTTCTGGCACAGAACGAGTAATCTAGCAAAGATTAATAAAGAGGACAAGTGAATTGGCCAAATCCACAACCCTAGAAATCAATCTAAATTAATACAAGCAAGATTATGAACAAGAATTAATTAAGAAAAGAAATACCTCAATAGAATTAAGAATCCGGATCAAGCTCTCAAATCCAAAGTTATGGAGTTTTAGTTCTCCATAGAAATTCAAAGCTTGAGTTTTTGATTCTAGGAAAACTCTCCAAAGTAGATGATAACCCTAAAACTAAACAAAGAAATAGTATTTATACTCCTTCCTAAAACCTAGATAAAAAGAATAAAAATAAAATAACTCTAAATAATAAAAACTGCTAAAAATACAGCACCCACGATTTTAGTCTCGACAGGGGACGACTCGTCCCCTAGGGGACGACTCGTCCCTGAACCTTTAGTCCTTCGAATCGCCGTCCCGATGGGGAATAGTTAGGCCAAATGGGGACGACTCGTCCCTAAGCCTTCAGCCCTTTCTGAATCAGTCGTCCCTGATGGGGAATAGTTAGGCCAAATGGGGACGACTCGTCCCTAAGCCTAAAATCCCAGAAATCTTCAATTTCCTCGTGACTCTTTAGCTCGCTTCGGGTCTTCTTTGGTTGACTTTGTCTTGACTTTGTTGACTTCCATCGATGTAGGATTGATCTTGAGCTTCTTTGAGAACCAAAAAGGATTACATAATAAATCTCTAAATTTCTCTCGAATTACATTGATTCTCTCAAAATCCTCACAAAACATAATTCACTCAAAAATACATCAAACCTATACTAGATACATGGAAATAGAGAATAATAAGGATGGAAAACATAGGAAAAAGATAGTATAAATCCGTCCTATCAATCACCTTCCACTTACCATGGGTATTTTCCACGGCTATTACTTGAACGGGCATTCTATTTTCTTTGTGCCTCTCAAATTTCGATCCGCTCGTCCAACTCTCCGTCATATTTGTAAACCCCACCTCTCACATCCAAACCACAACCTTTTACATCCGTTCGCTCTTGTTTTCGCCTTGAATTCTTTAGGTACATATTGTTCTTTCCTCGCTCTAATCCAAGCTTCAACTTCTTCTCGATGGCAAACACATCATCGGTCGCAAAAAATGTGACACATCGGGAAATCTTCCGTATCATCATTAACGATGTGAATACCCCGCAAATAAACATAATGTAACATTAAAAAAATAATTATCCATGTATTGAATTAAAGTATGTTACTTCATTTGTATATCACTTATTTGTATATAGTGTAATTATATAAAACATAAAAAATAAACATAAAATAAAATAAAAATAACCAAGACTTTAATTTACAAAAAAAAACAAATAAAAACATCAAGCCAACACACTTTAATTAAAGTATGTTATTTTATTTGTATATATAGTGTAATTATATTTATAGTTATATTTAACATATTTAACATAAAAAACAAACATTAAATAATAAAATATAAATAACCAAGACTATTTAATTTACAAATAATAAAAAAAAAAAACCAATACACTTATTAAAGTATGTTATTTTATTTGTATATATAGTGTAATTATATTTATAGTTATATTTAACATATTTAACATAAAAAACAAACATTAAATAATAAAATATAAATAACCAAGACTATTTAATTTACAAATAATAAAAAAAAAACCAATACACTTTAATTAAAGTATGTTATTTTATTTGTATATATAGTGTAATTATATTTATAGTTATATTTAACATATAAAACAAAAAAAAACATAACAAAACAACACAATTTTATTTACAAAAAAAAAAAAAAGACAAGGTGGTGGGCCGGCTTTATTCAATATGGTCGGACCGGCTATATAACAAATGGGCCGGGCCGGCTATAATGAATAGGGCCGGACCGGTTGTCTTTAATTAGGGCCGTTCCGGCTATTTTTAAATAGGGCCGGACCGGCTATGAATTTCCGAAAAAAAACCCTAATTTAAATGAAAAATATTAGATTAAATTGAAAAACGTACCGTAAAATAGCTATCTGCGGTAAAATTGACATTATTGTTGTAATCCATATCTCCGTATATCAAGATTTAGATTGAAAAGAGGGAGAAAGTGAGAGATAAAGTGAGAGTGAGAGTGAGAGTGAATGTGAGAGTGTGAGAGTTAAAGTGAAAGTGAGAGTGAAAGGTGAGAAAAACTATTTATACTTGTTTTACCTTAGTTTGTTTTTGTAAACAAGATTAAGAAACAAGACATTAGATAAATAGTTTATTAAATTTGTCCGAACAAATAAAATCTAACTGCACTAATATATATTAATTAAGATCCTTAATCATTTTTATCTTTCATACTAATCAAGGGTATTTTTGTCATATTTTAAAAAATTCATTAAAAAGGTGCGTCGCTTAGCACTATCGAGGGCGTCGTTTAGCGCCCATGTTTAGGGATTTTGAGTTCCCAAATTTCTCTGCAAAGCTTTTGATTGATGATCACTTGTGAATTTAGACCTTTCTTTGAGTCACGTCAAGCAACATGATTTTACATCAAATTGCCCAGTTCCAGAGTGATTTTATTGCAAACAATCAAAAGCTAGGGAGAGTGATATGTGGACTGGATATTCTAAACTTAAAGTGCTCCTAAAGGAGATCAATTTTACAGGTCACATGTGGGTTGATGAAATCACTAACCTTTGTTTGGTCGTTTGATGTATACTTATATGGTTCCCTATGCACTGTGCTTATCAGGGGGCTGTACAAGCCTGTAATGTGGTTCCATTACGAGAGGGGTGTAAATAGTTTGATTTGGGAAAAAAACACGAGAAAAATTGCAGGTAATTGATTTGCAAAATTTGAAACCAAACTAAACAATCTGAATTTTGGAACTAAACCGAACTGTTATGGTTAGGTCCGATGTGGTTCAAAATCTTGCTTCGGTTCCGTAGTTCAATTTCGTGGTTTAGTTCAATGGTTCAAGTTTCATTTCGAGGTTTAAGTCGAACCAAAGAGTGGCTATCAAAAATAATAGGAAAAAATGAGAAAATATAATTAATAAATTCCATTCAAAT
This sequence comes from Platycodon grandiflorus, assembly GCA_016624345.1. NCBI lineage: Eukaryota > Viridiplantae > Streptophyta > Magnoliopsida > Asterales > Campanulaceae > Platycodon > Platycodon grandiflorus. The sequence goes on along the minus strand of CM028366.1, from coordinate 41,204,850 downwards.
CTATATATCTATATAATAACAATTGAGTCTATGAAAGGAAAATTTCCGCCAAAATCTACTTGCCAAAATTAGAACCTAGTTTGTTTTGATGAAAATTTGTGCTTGCCTTGAAAATATAAATTTCTAATTTTTAAATTGGTCAACATTAAAAAATCAAAAGTTAGTCTACCACATAATGATGATTTCAATTCCCAATTCAATGAATGTTCTTTTGCAGATGATTTCTTATGGGACCTTTAAGTTTTTGAATTTATAGGTTCGGCAAATTAATATTAACAAAAGAATCTATCGTAAGAAACTTTTAACGAAAATTATATAGTTCTAAAAATTTTGTCTATTTCCTTTGATCCAGAGTTATTATAACAAAAATATTCACATAATTAGTATGCAAAAGGCTTTATATCAATAAAATATTCAAATCATATATTTTAAGATACAAAAAATAATAATAATAAACATATTTATTTTACGTCAAAATAAAAAAATCAAATCACATTATGAATATGTTAATGTCAAAGTTGATAAAATTTGGACTTACCTTGAGGAAGTCAAGCAAATTTTTAAGAAAGAAATATGGGTTTAAAATTTTGTTTTTGGTTCCTTTCTAAAAATTTGAAGCAGTGGTATAAGAAAACAAATGTCAAGCGATCGGTAAATAATCAAAAAACTATAGGTAATTTTATATACCCTTAAAGCTTCATTTAATATAGCATTTCCTAGAGAAATCTAATTGTTTAGAAAAGTTGAACTCAATTAATGTTCATGGGTATTATTGTCGAACACATTTTACAACACATAATTAATTATGTTTCTTAATTCTTGTGTATTATCAACTAGGAACATTTATCAGGACAGGAGTATCTAAAATATTGAAGTTTATTTCTATAGATTCAAAATATTTATAACAAAAAATATGAAAAATACACATAAGCTTTAAGTGAAACCATTCGATCGGTAAAAATTTAGATTAATCAAAAAAAATGAAAATATTTTTGGTTTTTCATCAAATCGAAGCAAGTATAAGTAAAACCCTAGGAAAGTATATCAAAAAATGGAAAAAAAAATTTGTAATTTTTTTCCAAAAAGTAAATTATTTATAATGTTAATGTAAGGTGTATGTGGAATATTTTTATTTTTATTTTTACAATTGTGTCTTATGCAATGTCTATCAACCAAAGTCCGGAGTAATATTTTTATATTTACTTTTAATTATTTTTAAATTTTTATACATTGCACTCACTAATATATTAAATTTTTATACATTTCACTCACTAAAATATTAAATTTTTATATTAATATAGATTTCATGCATTGCAGAGGTGGAATCATCCCTTAATTGGTATCAAAGTTTAACTATTTTATTTCTAAGCCCGAAAATTGACTATTTTATTGGTATCAAAGCATTAGTTGTTTTAATTGGTATTAGAGCTTAGTTATTGTATCTCTAAGTTTCGTAATACTCATTGAGACCGAATATCTTCAAAATTATTTCTAATTTTATAATTATAAATTATTTTATTTATGTGATTCTCTTTTATTAATTTTTTTAACTTTCATATTTTAATTATTTGTTTACATTAACTTATAATATTTATAATATAATTATTTATTTATTTATTTTGTTAATATTAAACTTTTTAAATAGTTTATTTATATCTATAAAATCCCGTGCATCGCACGGGTGTTATACTAGTATCATATAATCTCAACAATGAAACTTGCAAAAAATATTATTACCGGTACCTCAATATATTAAACTAAACAAATCAAATAAAATCCAAACAAATAAATGTAAAAACAGTATTTAATCAATAGGTAGTGTCTTTTTACTGATCTAATAAAATGAATGGTATATATTTAAGAATTATATAATTATTTGGTCCCTCGACTTTTCCAAAATTTTGTATTTGGTCCCTTCTTATCAAAAAAATTCAATCTAGTCACTCGATTTGCATTTCCTTAATAGATTCCCCTCTTTTGTCGTTACCGTTAGAATTTCCATCTAATCTTTTAAATTCCCAAAATACCCTTATCTTCATTAAATTAAAGAAATTGAATTGCTTGACTTTTTTCTCTTTCGATTTTTGAAACCCACCACCATCTCTCTCACTCTCACGCCCTCTTCTCTCTCCTCTTCAATATCACCACCGAATAGCCCCATCCCCAACATCTCCATCGTCGGCCCCCCTTTCCTCCACACAAACACAATAAAAAATCCCCACGATTCAAACAAGAACGAAACCTTAGAACACTAATTTGTCAAAATTTGTTTTTGAGAATTCAATCATTCAGAATGAAACCCTAGATTCGTCAATGGCCTCAAATAAGAAAGAATCAGAAGGCATAGCCCTTCTCTCTATATACGGCGATGAAGACGACGACATGGACGAACAAGAAGAACCAAAAGCTGAAGAACCGGAAAAGCCCAAAAACGAGACACTCTCATCACAGAAGATGATTCTGACGCCATCAACAATAATAATAACACGGCGAGAGCTTGCCGGTGCTGTGAGATAGTTCGCTGGGTTGGAGGAAGGCGCGAGAGTAGAGCTCGTGGTGTATGCGGCTGCTTGCTATCGTGCAAGAGGAGAAGTACTTCAACCTAATTGATTTCGTTCAATACTTCTTACCAAGTTGGTGACTGGAGAAAGAGAATCAAAACTGATTCTTTTGGCCCAAATCACTTTGCCCCTCAAAATCCCTTTTCCAAGGATGGCCACACCCACACTTGTCGAAGAAAAAGAACAAGAAATCAAAATTACTTAAGAAAAAGAAACCAATTTTTTGATTTCAAGATCCTTCTGCAACTCATTTGAAGTAGGGGTGTTCATCGGTTTTCAGGTTGTTCGGTTCGATTTGTTCGATTTTTGTTATTTTAACCTTAAAACCAAAAACCAAACCAAATAAAAAATCAAGAAACCAAACCAATTTCGAATTCGGTTTTCAGTTTTAACCATACAAATGTTAAAACTACAATCCAATTCAAAGTTTAAATATTTATCATTTAAAAAATATCCAAAACAAAGATTAAAACTTTAAAAAAATTACATAATATCCCTAAAAATGTAAGATTACATATACTTAGTCACTCGAACTTAAAAGAAGTACTCTTGGATTCCATACATTAGTTTGATCTTTCTTGTCACTAAACATCCACGAAATTTGTTTGAGTTGTCACTTGTGTTATTTCTGCGACACATTACAATAATTATGGATATTAATTATTTATATAACTAATAATAATAATATACGTAATTTTATTATATTTTTTCTAATTCGGTTTTCGGTTTGATTTTTAGTTTGAAAGGCAAAACCAAAAACCACATTAGAATTCGGTTTTGCCAACCAAACCAAACCAAAAACCAAATTCAAATTCGGTTTCGAGCTGTTCAGTTCGGATGATCAATTTTTTTGTTTGATTTTCGGATGAAACCAAATTCTGAACACCCCTAATTTGAAGGACAATTGTGCTTCCCCACAAAGAAAAAGGGAGAGAGAACAAAAGGGAAAAAGAATTCTCAATAAACTGTGAAGAGAGAGAGAAAAAGAATTCTCAATAAACTATTTGGTCTGGGTTTTTCAACCCTTTTTTTCTTCTTTTTCGAGTCCTAATCTATGATTTCGGTCGTGGGTCTATATGATTGATGCTAATTTGTTGGGATCTTGTTTTTTTTTTCTTTCCATTCTCTTCTTTATATTAATCCATGTCTCAATCCTCTCACTCTTGAAGTTGCACAAGATCCTTCTACAACTCATTTGAGGCTCTATGAATCCTTGCGAAGGTTATCTAATGGAGTGAAGGGTAGTTTGGACATTATTTTTAAAAATAGACAGAAAATTTGATGTTAACGGTGTGAAGAGGGAATCTCACAAGGAAATGCAAATCGAGTGACCAGAATGAATTTTTTTTATGATGGGGGACCAAACGCATAGATTTCGTAAAGTAGAGGGACCAAATAATTATATAATTCTATATTTAAGGAATAGTGAGATGATACAAATGGTTTGGTACGATTCGGAATCAGGTTTCACGAGGCAAAATCGTGAACCAAATTGTACAGTTCGATTTGGCGAAAATCCAAGTAAAGTGAACAACATGATTCATAAAACTGAACCAAATCGTCTAGTTCAGTTTTGTTTGGTTCAAAGCGGTTTGGCGGTTTAAATTGACAACCCTTCATCAGTCTTATTTTTGCTTTGTGGCAGGTCAGGCTTGATCCAGTTGGATGTCAATGGGAGGTATGTTTCACCTACTATTCACGTGACAAGGATTGTAAGTTGTATTGGATAAAAGTTGTCGTAACCGGCTATTCCTCTAACTCCTTAGAGCATCTTCTGTAGATAAATTTCCAGCTATTCCTCTAACTTTTTAGAGTATCTTCTGTAAATAAACCTTTTACATGTATTAATTCATAAATTTTTATCTGTAAAACTATTTTTCATTATAGATAAACTTATAAAAGTTTTATAGCATCAACCTACTATTAAATATTTTATTCTTTAATAATTTACACATAAAAGTACTATATGTATTTTTAAAATTAAATATATTATTTTAAAAATAATTAATTAGTTTTTAGAAAAAGCGTTTTATGTTTACCACATAATTCATTTATTTATTTTTATCTTTCCAAAATAATTTTAATCCATTAATATTTATTGATAATTTAAATACTAATACAATAATCTTGAACAAAACAATACAAATGTGTACATGGCTTAAAGTGGAGACAACACCAAGCAGATGAAGCGGTTGATCTGCATCAACCTTTTGATGACACCTCACCGCTCCACTATGGCTCCAGTTATTTTCCAGCGGTTGATAGGGCTGATAAAGCTTTGAAATAGGCTCCATTGGAGCTGCTCTTACGAGCACTGAGCTCGCTTCGTGAGTGCGGTATGGGAGATGGCCTGAGCTCGAGCTAGAGGGTGGCAGCTGTTCAGTCAAAAGTCAAAACTAGAGAGCCCGATCTTCTTGAGAAATAGATCGAAGGATTGATCCTTTCTGATGGCCTTGATCTAGGCTATGGAGCTCGGGTCTTCGGGTCACTTCAATCGAGCCTCAAAACTGGTATTCGGTTTATGTCATTGTCACCGTGTGAGCAAAAAAATTTTAAAATTTAGACCGAACAAAAAAAAAGTAAATCGAATTAATATTTTTGGTTTAGTTTTGATTCTAAATTTTAGTAGAATTGATCATTTGATTCGGTATCGATTTTAAAAAACATAGATTGGCTCTGAATCGAACAAATTAAAATTTCACTCTTAAAAAAGCACTTCATGAAGCAACTCGAAATTTGATTGATTTGTTTATTTTTTATTTTTTGCTGTTTCCAAAAAGATTTTTGCCTAGGATTTCTTTTAAGCTTAGGACTTTAGAATAGGCAACTTCATGAGGGGATCAATAAACAATGAATATTACATATATATAATAATATTATATAAATTAATGTTTGAAAAATGTAATTTCTATTTTTTAACTCTAACTCAAACCCTAGGTATAGATACTTAGTGATATTTCTTTCTGCCGCTTACACACAAACATATACTTGATGTTGCCGAATATATTGCATAAACTTGATTATAATATATGACTCAAACATTTTTAATTGTTAAATGGTCAATGTACTAACTTTTTTTTTCTTTTGTGACCTTTTTTGTATTTTCAATGTTTTATCATTATTGAATATTTTTTAATTGTTGTATGAAATATTAAGATTTTATTTTTTTTTGTCAGCTCAAAAAATTGAAAGAGTTTATTCTCTCAAAATCGAAAAATGTGCAAGAACGAACCAAAGTATTGGTTCTCATACATCTTGATTTTGTTCTGGTTCCGAATTTTGTAAAAATCGGAGTATTGATCTGATTCTGATCTCGATTGTTTTGGCGTAAAATGGACTAAAGTGGACCATAATCACCTCTAGTTTATGCAGATCAGAGTTACTATTAATCGCTTAGAAACTTTAGGCTCCATGCCGAAAGAACTTTCAAACTTTAGAACGAATTTATCAATTATTTTTGTGCCCAAATTTTATATACAATTTGTACCCCTAACATTACTTAATTCAAATACATGAGCAAAATAGCCAATGGAAGTTATTTGCAAACGCGACAATATTTATCATTTTATTGAGTTTTAATTATAAAATTAAATACATTAATAATTATTAGTTACTGAATTCTGAGGATACTTCACATATAAACGTATTACATATGTTTTCATCATTTTACTTGAATATACTTTAAACATAAGTTGGGAAATAAATTAATGAAGAACTTATAAAATTAATTATATTTGTCTTCATTGAGAAATCAATGAATTTACTATTTACATAAACTTTCTTATTAACACATAAGTTGAGAAACAAAAGTTATATATAGGAGTACAATTTTTAAAGAGGCTTAGCATAATAAATTTAATAAATTTTTTGTGGTCTCATATGAGCTCGAACTTGTGGTAAGTTAAGTAATAACATGCATGGATATTCGAAATCATAACCAACTTAACAACATTTCAGTATTGAGATTTGTGTTAAATTTGACTGACGAACACTAACACAAAAGCTCGTAAAAAATACTACAAGTACGAGCTCGTAATATCATTTGTTTTTTTTCATTCGTATCTAAAACAATAATTGATCACGCCAAAAAGTGTTCTGGTGATCTGTCAAAGTCCACGTATGCAACTAGAACGTTGGTAGGATGCCCCGGTTCTAAATAGGCACAAGTGTGTATGGAACTTGTCCTCCGTTAGATACTTGAGATGAAAAGGAAGTACCGTTAGAGAGCTGGACCAAAGCTCTCCGGTGAGAGAATCAATATATATATTGGTAAGATTTATGGTCTCCGGTGAGGATTCAGGCTGCTCTCAGGGAGTAAATGCACTGAATGCTTTGGAGACTTAGTAGTTGTGTGTGTTTAATTAAACTTAGGTCATAAATAAAGGCAATCACCTTGTATTTATACTGAAAGAATGTTGGTTTGAGACAAGTGGGTCTGTCAGGTGTCAACTTGAGACATGTAGTACATGTCCATTTATAGCAGCCGTAATCTGCATTAATGGGCCTTTAAGGTGAAGTGACTTGCATTGATATAGAGGATAGAACTTCACTGGAGGGTGTGTAGATCTTCTAGAAACAGTTTTTCTTATAGAGCAAGTCACTCTTTCAACCAATGAGAGGCTGGTTTGTGGCCCCGGGATGACGTAATAGCAGGTAGGCCTTGAATGCGGCAGCTTTTGTTGACTATCTTCAGTTTCCCGAGGTGGATACCTTGAGATCTCAGTGCTATAGCCCGGGTCTAAGATTTCGCGGGCTCTTAGGTTCGACGAGGAAGGCTCCTCTAGCCACCTCGGGCTCCTTGGGGAGGTTGAGACAAGATGAAGGGTATATGTGCTCGGGATCCGAGCTGTATTCGAAGCTCGAATCGAGGTGAGCTGTCGTACGAGTTCCAGCTAAGCATGACCACGTGAAAAAATGATATTTTTAGTATCGTCAATAATGTTGAGTTTTCTCCTAAAGCTTGGCAACAAAGAACCTTGAACTTAATTTATCTACAGTTAAGTGGATAAATAAAAACCATTAATAAACTTTAAATTATTTCTTGCAAAGCTTTCAGAAAAATCAAATGTTTTAGTAACAGCAAAGACCTTGTCTCATGCTTGCTGCAAACCCGTTCTCTCTCCCCCTCTCTCTCTAGATCGACTTGTGGTGTTGTTTAGACTTGAAAACGCCAGCAAACACCCTCATAGTGCTGCATGAATGACGCGTGTGACCCTAACCTCTCTCCTCCCCAACTACTTAAACTCCTCCCCTCAACCACGTCAACCCACAACACAGTACTGTTCATCAATTCAATCACTAAATCACACACACAGAGTGAGAAATTAAAGATTAAAGATTAATTAATGGGCGGAGGAAAGAGAAAGGTATTGTTGAAGCTGGCACTGGTGGTGTGCTACGCACTACTGGTGTCAATTACGGCAGTGGATGGCTTTGCTCTGAGACCGGATATGGAGGAAGGAGAAGGGGAGTGGCCGCCGGCACCGGAGGGGGCAAGAGGGAGTAATTTGTTCATATTGCAAGACTCGAAGCATGTGGTGAAGACAGAGGCTGGGGCTATGAGAGTTGTTAGGGGCGTTGGAGGCAGGTTTATCAACAGCCCCATGCACATTGGCTTCATTACCATGGAACCCAGAAGCCTTTTCATTCCCCAGTACCTCGATTCCAGCTTGATCCTCTTCATCCGCCGAGGTATTAATTCACACACACGGCCTCCTTCCACTTCTATATTTGGGGTAATTTATGCATGAATCGACGAGTTGTACATTGTGCTTCATTTATTGTACATTGTGCTTCATTTATTGTACATTGTGCGTCATTTATTGTACACTGTGCGGCATTTATTGTACACTGTTTTTACTTCGACAGTTGAATCAAGCTAACAATGTAGGGGGGATTAATTACGGTTTCCAAAAAGCAATGCTAGAGTTACAAAGAAAATGACTCAAAAGTTTGAGTAGAAAAATATTTTGGCATTAGTCAATCCCAATTCGGGTCTCTCGAAAGAGCTATCACTATTACCTAATTTAACTTTTTCCGAGGTAGCATAAGCAATTTTATCTTTTTCTCTCAAACTTAGATACAAAATGGGATTGACACCTCACAAGTCACAAGTTAATGGTCTATTCGGCACTTGTCCGGTGTTGTCCACAGCCAAACTTGTGGGTTATCTTGTCCATTAACTTGTTAGGTGCCAAAGTCCAATGCAGTGTGATCAAAACACTCGTATAGTACAAGCAATTTTGATTTCTGTTGAGTATTAGCCGTTTTAGTTTTCGTGATCAGAACTTTGATATACACTATTATTGTAGCTAAGGAATTTTAACATTTGGCGAACCTAGATAGAGGGTAAATAGAATTACGATGGTTTAGCAAGAACGATTATGACTTGTGTTGAGTATAAGCAATTTTAAGTTTTTGGTGATCAAAGGTTAGATAAGAGTAATAGTTATTGTAGTTGAGAAATTATTAACCTTTGGCAAACTCAGATACAGGGTAAATTGGGTAAATAGAGTTACTGTGTTTTAGTATGAGCGATTTTGATTTGTGTCATAGCGGTACTTAGAAATGTCATAGTACGAGCATTTTGACGTATGAAATTTTCACCTCAGAAGTGGTTAGGACTGTATATTTCGAGTTTCCATTAACTGAAACTAACTGTAACGCAATGGGTACGATTATGATGGTGTTGCAGGGGAAGCAAAGGTTGGGTCAATCTACAAAGATGACCTGGTAGAACAGCAATTGAGGGCTGGAGATATTTACAGAATTCAAGCTGGATCAGCTTTCTATATTGTGAATACAGCAGAGGGACAGAGACTTCATGCCATTTGTAGCATTGACACCTCGGAAAGCTTGAACTGGCATGCCTTCCAGGTACCATAACAATTAATACAAAGAATCTGCTTGATTAATTAGCCGATGTTTACTCCATCTTTTGTTTAATCATATAGAGTTTTTAATTACAATTATTATGGTCTAAAAATTTGCAGTCGTTCTTCATTGCTGGAGGGAAATACCCGGCCTCCGTACTCGGTGGATTCGATCACCAGACTATGGCCACTGCATTCAATGTAAGCAATGAACTTAGTTTCATAATCACACTTTCAACAATGCAATCAAGGGGGTCTTATTAGTTGTGGGTACGACAGGTCTCCTACGAGGAACTAGGCGACATCCTTAGCAGGCAACAATCTGGTGCAATCGTGTACATGTCCCCGGAATCTCACTCACCGAGCGTGTGGAGCAAATTCATGGACCTAAAAAAGCACGAGAGACTAGAGCACTTGAAGAGTGCTGTGCATTTTGGCGAAGATGAGGATGAGATCGAGACGGAGGATGAAGAAGAGAAGCCAAAGTGGTCATTCAGGAAGCTCTTGATGTCTGTGTTTGGAAAGGATGAGAATAAAGATGACAAAAGAGGTAGCAGCAGCAAATCGATTGATTCCTACAACCTCTACGATAGGAGCCCCGACTTCAAGAACAACTATGGTTGGAGTGTGGCCGTAGATGGCTCCGAATATCGCCCTCTCAAGCGATCTGGAATGGGCATTTATCTTGTCAATCTCACCGCGGTAACTACCTTCATAATGCGATATATCAAGTGGTCTACTCGATTATAGATGATGATCTTATCTTGATGTTTGAACTTTGGCAGGGATCGATGATGGCACCTCACATTAATCCAACCGCGACAGAGTACGGTATTGTACTAGAAGGAACCGGCAACATCCAAATTGTCTATCCAAACGGGAGCTTAGCAATGAACGCTGAAGTGCACGAAGGGGACGTGTTCTGGATTCCCCGTTACTTCCCATTCTGCCAAATTGCTTCTCGAACAGGCCCATTCAAGTTCTTTGGGTTCACTACATCAGCACACAAAAACAGGCCGCAGTTCCTGGTAGGACAGAACTCTCTGCTGCAGAGCATGAGGGGACCTGAGTTTGCAACTGCATTTGGAGTGAGCGAGGAGAGACTGAGTAAGATCATTGATGCACAGCGGGAGGGCGTGATATTGCCGACGCCTTCTGCAGCGCCAGGTGGCGGCGAGGAGTTGCCGGAGGGTGAGGATGAGGATGAGCCTGCTCCATCAAGGGATGATGTGTGGTGGAAGTATTCTGGAAGGAAGACGAAGAATGCCAAGAATTTTGGGTTTGATTTGGTTATGGCTGGGTTTGATTAGGAATGGTTGAAACACTACCCTATTGGGAGTGTTCCCTTTTGTGCTAGTTGTTCTGTTCTGTGTCTAGTTTTTGCTCCGAGTTTTCTTTTGATGTGTTTTTTTTGAGAGTATGTGAATAAGATGATGTTTACCTCTCTCCTTTCTCCCATTGGTGAGGCTGCAATTCCAAAATTCTGAAACAACTTTGTGAGATGTTTGACACAGAATCGTTGGACTCTTGAAGAATATTGTAGACAATAAAAGGGGACTTTACTAGGTACCTGCTGCTCAACCCGGGAGGCATAGCAAGTTTAGTGTTGGCACAAGGGTTTTGCTAAATTCACACAAAGGCCGTGTGTTTGTAGTAGATAGCTGTGATATGGACACTAGGATATATTAAGTGTCAAATCTGAAACTAATAAATTTATACAAATATGGACACTCAGGATAAAAAAAAAATTCACTAATAAATTTATACAAATTTCACTGATAAATTTATACAAATATAGACATTCTAAAAGTAGACACGCATTTAGAGACGACGAGAGTACAAGTTAGTCGGTCCAAATTGAGGTTGAGTTTGGGCATAAGTACTGAGGTTGAGTTTGGGCATAAGTACAGTCTAAAAATAAACACTCATTTAGAGACGACGAGAGTACAAGTTAGTCGGCCCAAATTGAGGTTGAGTTTGGGCATAAGTACAAGTTAGTCAACCCAAATTGAGGTTGAGTTTGGGCATGTGTCGTGATAGGTTCATTAGCCAAATGAGACAAACAAGTTAGTCGGCCCAAATTGAGGTTGAGTTTGGGCATATGTGGTGATTGGTTCATTAGCCGAATGAGACAAACGTGAGTTTAGCTTAAATCTCATATAATTCTTAATAAGCTTGATTCAAACATGATTAGTACATGGGATAAATGAGTTTAATGAAGTCTAGGTTAAGACTTGATGAAACAAATTATAACCCTGCACAGAACAAGGGTCGATCCACGGAGACTTGAGTTTGATTTAGAGAAATAACTACCAACTATGATTGACAAATAAAGTAAATAAAGATGGTCTGAGATTATTAACTAAATTAACTAAACAACAATTAACTACTACTAATTACCAAGCAAGTACTTTCGGAGATTTAACAAGAATTGGGAGACCTAGGAATTGGAATTTACTCTGTATCTTGGATTTATACCTTTCTAATTTATGTATCGGTTCAGTTCTAGGATTGGTTCACAATGGTAAAGACTGGGACGCTTGGATCACGATTTGCAGGCTTAGCATCCTTAGTTGTTACGGAAAATTGCTGGTCGGTCCACTTTCATAACCTTTTTTTCTCTCCAGTCCACCCTTTTTTTTTTGTAACCGAAAAAAGGCAGTTTCATAAAATTATTCCTAAAATACCCTCGTTTCTTCCATAACTGTTCTGTCTTCTCTTACCAACGATCAACCCGATCCAGATTTGCAGAGCTGCCATAGCAAGGACAGAGCACACAAAATTTATCATTTTATGGTGTGATGATTAATTTATAAGGAATTAATCAATATGAATGCGTATTTATAAACACAGTAGCAGAGCACACAAAATTTATCATTCCATGGTGTAATTGATTAATTTATAAGGAATTAATCAATATGAATGCGAGTGTATGTGCATGAATGCGTATTTATAAACACACATCTTATGCAAAGATGAATGCGTATTTATAAGGAATTAATAAGTTCAACTACACAAGATAAAGATTTGTTAATCGCGATGCCCAATTGTTGCATCGCAATACCCAATTGTTGCATCTCAAATTGGATCCCAATGCCCAATTTTTGCATCCCGATGCCCAAATTAATCTGAGAAAGTGATACTGCATCCCTATGCCCAATTGTTTACATCTCAAATTGAATCCCGATGCCCAATTATTTGTATCTCAAATTGAATCCTGATGCCCAATTGTTTTCATCTCAAACTAGTGGCATCCCGATGCCTGATGCACGCATGTTTTGGTTTCATTAAAGGTATCGTAGTCTTTTTGCCCCAAAAGTACATTTTTCCAATTTTAAAAAAAATTTGGTGGACTGGAACGATTACAAATGTTGAAAAAATGACCGGTCTGTAATTCACCCTAGTTGTTATACTTTCTTCATCTGTCCATATAACAAGCAAGGATCCTTTAAAACTTTAGCAACAGTTAATCTCTTTCTTATCTTAGCAATATTATGAATCAATAAGAAAGAATATTCACAAAAGACAGCAAACATATGACTTATGCATTCGGATCGTGCAATTCATTATAACCTAATAATCTAATAGTTGTAATTACCTATACACAAAGACAACACAGGAAGATTCGATAGAAAACTTTTGCAAATAACTAGAACCAATGAATTGAATAAGAACTATATTATGACATGAACCTTTGATACAAAGTTACCTCCAATCCCTAAATGATAAGGTTAGTTCCTCATAATTGAAACAAAAACCAAAATATTTTGATAATTCATCCTTGAATTCTTGAAAGAAGAGATTAAAAAAAGATTACAAGCACTTCCCAAGCAGTTTTACTCTCAGAAAGTATATTTTCCTCCCTTTCTAAGACCTACAAAGGCTGCTTATATAGCAAGTTTTCAAATCAGAGCAAAACACTTAATCACAAAATAAGGCAACAAAATCTAGCGCCGCTTAATGCGCCTTCATAGCTTATCGTAAAACCGTGCGGCCGCTTAGCGCGACCTCACACTCAAAGCTCTGAGTTTTTGGAATCTATGCGGCCGCTTAAGGCGTCCGCATAGCTCCAGATGACCAATTTCCTTCTTTTTGTACTTTGAACTCTGGAGATTCCGCAATAGCACCTGGGACCTCTGAATTTCATAAATGTCTCCTCTATTCTCTGAAACTTAAAAAATGCACTAACAACCCATATTAGATAATAAAAACTCGAGAATTCGCTAAATTTAAATCTGAAAAGTACCCAACGGATGAGTATAAAACTCATCCATCAAGACTCCTCACTCTTACTAAGCTTGATTAAAGCTAAAGTATCAAACCGCCTAGTTTGCGCTGTTCAAGAAGCCCTACAAAATTACATTATATCTACTCTGATCACAAAGAATAAATTAATTGAATTAAAATATTATTAATTTGTCTAAAAGTAGGTCTTTTGTGAGACCGTCTTACGGATTTTAATTCATAAGACGGAGTCATCTCACTACTCAGCCTACCAACACATGGTGAGTCGAGTAGGGAGATCCGTTTTATATAAAATATCTGTAAGACGATCTTTTTTAAATTTATGTCTTTGTCTGAAATAACATTTCCAACTTGTGCAGGGAAAACTAGGCTTTGGTCGGGTTGATTATGCTTGTAGAGAAAGTTGATTGACCCTAAAACTTGAAGAAAAATATACAAAATATATATATATATATATATATATATATATATATATATATTGTTGCTTCATATCGACCGAAACCCAAGCACCATTTCTCATTTGCCTGAAGTGATTTTTCAAAATAAATACAATTATTTTTTGAATATAAATATTTACATATATGTTTGTTCCTTAACCGTAGTTTTATAATTTTTGAAAAGTAAATACACGTATATTAAATTTTCTTTAATAGTTTGAAAATTAGGTTGAGTTAAAATACAAAGTGTTTTTTTTTTTTAAGCAATAAGGTAATACTAGTTTGAACTAGTTTGAGTGTAATTTGATTAATTTTTTCTTTTTATGTTGGTCAAAAGTAGCTTATACGGGTTTCAAATTTTCTATTCAACCCCGTATTACACTTTGTGTCCTATTTAGTTTTAATTTTACACGTATATTTATTATTTTAGTTTGTCTTTTTTTTACAACTTTTATAAAAAATTATGTAAAATTGAAATTTAATAAGACAAAAAGTATGATAGAGGGTGAGATAGAAGATTTGAAGTCGCCGATGTAAGCCGAACCGAAGTTCCAAAAAGACTTGATTGAAATTTAAGCTTATAAGAAAGTCAAAAAGTTAGAAGTAAAATTAATTCCATTCTTAAAATAGAAAGAAAGAATAATATGTTCAATCCAAATCTTAACCAAAATTTAGTTTTGGAACCAAAGAGGGACACTCTCATAGGCAAATCGTCGAACAGCTAAACATCTTGCAATAGAATAGATTAGAGAAATTTCAGGAAGAAGGTTGCGATGAGAGACCATTTTCGGTCTCTCCTGCTCCTTACATTTTCATCAATACTTGTTTCGACTCTGATGATGATACAGCATAGCAAAGCAGAAGTCATAACCCTAACTGGTGATACCTTCAATGACAAGGTGAATTCGACCCTTTCTAACTTCCCTAATTCTCAAATTTCTGTTCTTTGTTTTGATTTTCTATCTGATACCAAGATCTAGTATTACCCCATAGTAGATTGATCGTTGAATCAAGCTTACTGGTTTTTTGAATCCTCGAATTGGAAACCATTTGTTTAATTTACGCAATTGATCCAGTAGAGTGGTTCAGATGATAACATTGTATTGTAAGGGTGAAAATTGGGGGTTAAGGAATAGAAAGGAGCAGTAACATTAGTGCTCGTTTGGTTCACAACAATGGCCATTCCATTCCAACCCTACTTTAGTTTGAATTTCATCCCATGATAGTTCAAATAGCACGGAAAGGGATCACGATTTCTTTCCGTGCCAAACAAGCATCTTAATGTGGAATCCCAATCTGGGACTAGTTTTGAGCTATATATATTAAAAAGATTTAGGTGGCAAGAGCCTTATTAATTATTCGCAGAGCACTGTATTGGGTATTTGTAATGTTCCGTATACAATACAATGGAAATGTGTTTTGCTTACGAAAGCAAGTACTCCCTCTGTTCCAAAATTATTGTCTTGTTTGACCCGACACACGGATTAAGAAAAAACAATTGGTTTGATTATTAATATTGGTATTTAATGCCCGTGTGCATGTGGCCTATAATTAAAGTTGGAAGAAAAAGTAAGGGTAAAGTGGTAAAACTATTGTCCTAAAAACGAAACTTTCAAACAATTATTTTGAGACGGATAAAAAAAAAGCAAGACAATAATTTTGGGATAGAGGGAGTATATGTTGGGGGAGACTAATGATAAATGTGGCCACAGGTTAAATGAAGTGTTGGAAATTATTTGATGCACTATCTTTGATAGAGTGATTGTATGTAGCCAAAATTATCATCCCAATTGATGAAACGGTGTGATTGGTTGTGCGCGAAACCATTCTTACTGGTGGGGCTACCTACGTTTACTCTCGAAACCAGATTTAATCTTGTTTGTGTTCTTTATGTAGGTAAATGAGAAAGATACTGCGTGGTTTGTCAAATTTTGTGTCCCTTGGTGTAAGCACTGGTAATCACTTTCGTGTATATACAACGTAAATATGCTAAAATTAATGCCGGTGTTACTTGTTTAAGTTGTTTTGCATACCTGTTGTAAAATCAATTTCAGTAAGAGCCTTGGCTCGTTGTGGGATGATGTGGGAAAGGCTATGGAAGGAGAGGATGAGATAGAGATTGGCGAAGTGGACTGTGGCACAAATAAACCACTTTGCTCCAAGGTTGAGATCCGTTCATACCCTACATTTAAGCTTTTCTATAATGGGGAAGAAGTTGCTAGATATCGAGGTACTGTTCATGTTTATCTTTGGTAGATGTTTTGCTAGTAGTTTGTATATACAATACTCCCGACTGTTGACCAACTGATTATCTTGTAATTGGAATGTGTAAAGGCAGAGGATTGCTTGTTTCTCTTCTCCCTGATCATTATTTTGTTGGATTTGGATTAATGCTAGGCCAACCATTCTTTTAAGATCCTCGCATCACCATTAGGAGCGCTACACGCCTGTTAAGATCCTAGAAATTGACAATATATAATCATAAGTAGTGGTTCAGAAAAAGAGGAGAGCATGGCAGCATGCATGCATGGCTTTACAAAAGATTTTATTAAGTTGTCAGAAGCGTATGTACCTATTGCATTGTAGTTGGCAGGTAGTAAACACATGAACTGGCTCCTTCGATCAGAAGGCAAGTCAGCAATTTTTCTTGCTACACAGTCTCGCACGTCTAACAAAGGGATTGGCAAGTAATTTGAATAATACTCCAACACAAACTGATCTTTTATTGACATCAGAACAACTGCAATTTTGTGGAGGTTGGTGGAACGGCAGCAAGTTTATAAAAGCTAAGGCTTAAAATAGTTCATGTGAAGTGAAACGGTTAGTCAGATGGCACATTTTTGTTCTCGTGATCAAAGCAACTAGTTAGCTATTATATGCAAAACATTGTTAGGCACTGATGATTCTTGACCCTTTTTAATGCATAAGTTGGACTTGGGAATGGCATCTCTCTTACTTTCCCTTTAAGGTAATGACCTGGGTGATGTTACATTAGGATTAATTGCGACTATTGACTTGCTGTAACTTTGTACATGGGCAATTTCAAATTTGGATTTAATTATATACAAGTCTTAACTCCTAAGGTGCAAATGATGCTTCTTAAATAGTTTATCCCTGTTCAAATTTTCAATTATATTTTTCATTTTCAAATCAATTTGAATCCAAACATGTTTTGTAGATTAATTTAATGTAAACACTTTATTTTGTAAATTTGATATAGCTTCTTTGAAATTGAATATGAATTGCTCAAGTGTTACAGATAATCTGTACGGGCTAATTGTTTGATACTACCCCTGAGGCCCTGACTGTAGGTCATGTGACAATTTCATCCCTGACATATCAAATCGTATTTTGTGTTCCAAAAACTTCCCAAAAAATGAGTCAAAATAGTCGTGTTGTCTAACCCTGTAGAAAACATGGAGGAATCACGAGATTGTTTAGTAAGGAAAAATTTATACTTTTTAACAATTCCAAAATTTAAAATTATTGTGTAAACATGGATTTTAAGGAAGTCAGTTTTTGATATGAAGACTAAAACTGGTATGAATAAACTTGAACTAAAAGGTAATACTACTGGTTAACTTTTTCATATTCCATAATAATCTTAATTGGGGGGGGGGGGCAAAATACTAAATAGTGGGTAAACTTTGTCACATAAAGAAAAGTTTTGTAAATTCCAAAAATACTCGTACTTAATTTTGTAATATACAAACTTAAAGTTGTGGAAAGCAAACTTCTCAAAACTAAAGGGGCCAGTTTCCCCTGTATACTATCCATGGCTTCGCCCGTAGTCGTGAATGGTCATTCAGTTAAAACTGTTAGAGGCGCAAACTGAATACTTTCTCATTTGACAAATTTTACTAAAAAACCAATGATTTGGAAAAAGAGAAACATAAATTTGTAACCACTAATAGCATGATGTGACAAATTTACCCTTAAAATGCATGTGACCCGCTCAACATAATTCCATCCTTGCTCTTTATCGAATTAGAGGGAAGGATTACTTGATCCATTTTTGAGAAGTTCATGGAACAGTATAAAAGGGACAAAACTGACCCATGTTAAGCTTTATACAATGTCGGGCCCTCTTAAAGAGCTTAAGCCTTAGATGAGTTGGTTATTTAATATAGTTTCAGAACTCTAGTTCAGCAAGGTCTCGGGTCCATGTCATCCCTTTTGCATTTGTTACCCAATAGTATTGTGAGTGCACATGTTGGTGCCCAGTTTGGTTCGTGATGCTCTTGGTGAGAATCTATTTTCATGTCTCCACGTGTTAGCCCCTCACACGTGAGGGGGAGTGTGAAGCTTGGTATACATTTTTGGGTCCCTCTTTGACTACTTAAGCTTTTAGATGTGTTGATTACTTAACAACCAACTATCTATAGCCTTAGGATTTTCATGCAATAGCCTAATGCATAATTTGTTGTTGTACTTGGCCTCTTTATGGGCTTCAGCTGCGGAAGCCTTGAGAATAGTGACCCTTAGGCATTTGTAGAGATTGTGAGCAGTGATTCATTGTTGTTCTTATTCTTATTTCCACTTTCATTTATGTCTTATTTCCACTTTCATTTATGTCTTATTTCCACTTTCATTTTTGTAAGATGGCCAGTCATGCAACTTCTTATCCATCCATTGTCATCTTTTATAATTGGTCTCAAGTCTTAAATTGATAGAATATCTCAAAAGCAACTTTGATCTTATTATGATGGAGTCAAACTATTGTAAATTGAATCTGGGATCTTGATCAGCTGCGTGTTTAAGGTCCTAAGAGTCTATATCTATCTTCAATCTAGGTTACCTTGGGGTTCCATGGCTTGGGCTATCCAGTAGTCACTACATCCTACTGGTCCAGCCAGAAGCGGTCCATATACCAACACGAGTAAACAGTGCTGAGGACCATGGTCACGTTATGTGGACACTAAGTACTTAGACAGTTAATAGTAACTACAATGAGGTTATGTTAAAGTGCATCAGCTTGTCATTCCCCAACCCCTTGATTTCTCCAATTTCCAAGCATCTGATCTGGGTATGAAATTGTAGTCCATTTATATGGTTGTTAAATGAGTTAGGTGGAGCTGGATCAAGCATATACTAGCTAATATTCAGACTTGCTCGGATACAGGAAGCAAATTCCCTGTGTGAGAACACTTGATAGGTAATTGTCAATTGGTTTTGTTTGGGTTCTCCAGACCAGGCATCTGGTGTGGCTACCAAATTCATTTCCAATTATTTGATTGTTAAGCGATTATGCATAGCTGAAATCAAGTGCATAACAGCCCGTATTCAGAATTTTCGGCACAGCATACAGCCACACTCTAGTGTTGTAGTGCTGCAACCTCCTATTTCTAGGCATCTGGGTTAGCTGCACAATCGGAGTCCAATTAGCTGGTGGTTAAGTGAGTAATAAATAATAAGGCTTAAGTGAAGATCTAGGGTATACTGCCCGCTTTCAGGTTAACTCCAGCAGAAATGAGAACAGTCGGAGAAGATTTATTTACTCTCTGATGCTGCTTCTAGACGGTTATCTTCGACATCTACTAAGGGATTCTAGAATTCATAAAATATGTGAGAACAGCCAAACTGGTGATATCAACAGGTTTTTTTGTGTGTCCTCAGCCTGCAGTGGCATACCATAAGGCGATTCATCTTCTAGAGCAAGTCTTCTAGTGCTGCAACCTCATATAATTCACAATAACTTAGGTCAAACAGGGTGTAGCAGCTTTCCATGAGTTCCAAGTAAACCGTGATGAAAGACCCGTTAGAACAATCCTATTCTGGTCTGATCTTAGCTTGAGCCAATAATATCCTATTCTGGTCTGATCTGAGCTTGAGCCAATAATGTTGCTCTGGGTAGGTTTGAAATCTAGCTTCTGTGTAGAGCTCGAGTTCTGTTCTTTACATCGCCGACTTAACTTGAGTGAACTTCAATCAAGTAATTCATGCTGCTCTGCTGAGAACAAATTCCAACAGCTGAGCTAGTTCTTCTTTATTCTTATTGTGCATTAGGCATGTAATATTATCTCATTTTTCTCTCTTCCACTTCTCTTCAGTTTTTAGTTACTTTCAATCATAGATAGTTGGCTAGTTCTTCTTTATTCTTATTGTGCATTAGGCATGTACTTGATCAGTAGAATTTGGGAAGGTTACTACCAGATTTCACATGCAAGGGCCATAATTTTCGTGTTCTTGATGTAAGAGTTTTTCTGGTAACCCAAAATTATATTTGGGTTTACCTTTACCTGGTATCTGCTCATCTGAAAATCTTACCTTCCCTTTAGCGGTGATTGTTAGATCCTGAACATGTTTCCGTTCTTCCATTTATTTGGTTTATTAGTCTTTGTGCAACTTCACAAACTAAGGAATATTAAGGATAGTGTTTCTACACCTTATCCAATCCACAGCTATTAATATTCCTCAATACTGATTAGATATCAGTGCAAGGACCATGATGGTGGCAGTGGAGATCCCAATGACAGCTATTAGAAATAAGACCAAGGATTCTGTATGAAAGTCAATATAATCCTATGTTGACATTTATATATATATATATATATATATATATATTTATATAAATATATATATATATATATTTATATATTCTGTTTGAACTTCTGTGGGAATTTTGTTTTGATTATTTCTACCTGGAACCTATCATAGGGGTAAGGGATGTGGAGTCAATCAAGACATTTGTTTTGGAAGAGACAGAAAAGGCAGCAGCTAAAGCACAACTTGAAGATGAGAAGGAATTATGACTACCCGTCAGGTACCTGGAAGAATTCTGTATGACCAATTCCTTTTTCTTTCCGTGGTGTATGTGTGTGTGATTTCATGTTACGCATAAAATCTGTGTGGAGGACAGATGACTGTTAAAATCACCTGATACGACGTTTATATACAGTAATTATATTTTTATGCGCCGCTCATTGTTTTTCTCTCCTATGCAGTTTGAAGTGAGAATTCCTCATCTAATGCAGATTTCTTGGTCAAATTGGAAACGAAAAACTTACCATCTCAATTACAGAGGCAGGAATACTAAAGTGTGACATTATCAGCTAGTTACCAATTAGAAAGTAATAGGATTTCCCCAAAATGTTACCTATTTTTCTTCCATTTTTACCGCCACGAACCCTTTTCTTGTTCAGAATTTTGTATGGTCTGTATGCGCAGAGGTAATGTATTCTAGGACTCGGTTTTCTCTCTTTACCAGTTATCATGTTAATTAAGAATTTAAACATGTGTTCCAACGTAAGTTAAATGATTATATTCTCAAGAAGCGCTCCGATGATTGCTCGTACGTTCCCTCAAATTTTGTAAAACCTTGTTCAGTTTCGGATCATGTTACTTTGCTCCATGCCCCTACATAGCATGATGAGAATGATTTTTTTATTTTTATTTTTATTTTTTCATCTGGTAATTTTGTTTACAGTTTAACTGGAGACCAATTGATGCAAACACATAATAAGTAACTTTTTTTTTGTTACAGCCAAAATAAAAATTATGCTATTACAAAGAAAATATTACCAACCCCATAAACTAATCAAACAAGCACAATTATACCCCCCACAATCACCATTAATCCCCCAAACAAAACCAAAAAAAAAGACTTTCAAATCCAAATGAACCCTGTTAGGACTTTCTGTATGGATTAATTTTGATGATATTATTTAAGTTAGAATTATCTCCAAATATTAAGATTTTTATGTACAAGAATTTTTAAGCTTTTTGTCGCTTGAAAAGATTTCTGCAAAACAGAAACAGCTATCCATTTTCAGAAGTTAACTGATATCAAATCACTAACTCTCTTCAATCACATGGAAGAAGAGAACAAACTTTGCACAACTAGTAAATATAATTGTGAACTCGTGCATAAACACCTCCATTAACTTGTGAACTACTATTATATAACAAAATTTAGATAATTTAAGACCACAAATATCTTAAATTTACTTGTCAAAAAGTAAAATAAAAATTAAAAAAAAACACCTTCAAAGTAAAATATAAAATTCAAGTCATAAAAAAGTACATTTGCAAAAATTACAATTGATCTTAGTGATTTATTAGATTATTGACTAAACGCAGCAAAATGCAAGTTATTGCTAGCACGTGTGCTGTTAATTCGTCAATGGGCAAATTAGGGTATAGGGAAAAATTTTGCTTAGAGCTTACTCCCTCCGTTTTAGGCAACAAGTCCACTATTTCATTTAGTGATGTTTCACTTAAAGAGTCCATTTTCAAAAATTAAGCCATAGAGTTCTTTTCAATTTTCAATTTTTAAAATGCATTAAGCCATAGAAATTGTTTTTTTTCCAAGACGACCGGAGTATAATATTGAAGCATTTGTGGTTTGTCTGGGAGTAGTTTCTGCATCGCCCTCATGTATGTCCAGTATAAGTCTAAGATTAAATAGACTACATGGAGCGAAGCGCTAGCGGGGATTCGGAGAACGTACATTTGACCATCAGGGTAAAGTGTGTGCATGAAATGAGCTGTTTTATCTTTTAATCTCAATCTCGAGTAGTTTGTCATTGAGCTTGCTTGAGATGGGCGAAGGGCATTTTTAGGATATCCCCTTTTTTTTTTTTTTTTAAGGGTTGATTTTCAAACATGCATGGACTCTTTACCCGGAACGGAGGGAGTATTTCTTAATTCGTCCATTGAGTAAGTCGGAAGTGCACAAAGGTGAGGCAATATAGCAGACTGAAAGTGAGTTTGGCTGATGAGAGTGCTCTAATTGTAAGAAAGACGCACCAAACTTTCTCAGTCATCCTCTTTACAATATGATTCAAAAAACTGATTTTAAATAGTTTTCACTCTATTATAATTATTTATGTAGTCAGGAAAGATTTGCCATTTCCATATCCGTTAATTTTACTTGAAAGGTATAATTTGGAAATTAAGCGCTATATGCTGAGCGAAATAATTAATATCTTCCCGCTTCAAATGCGGTTTGGACTACAGCTTGGGAAGCACAGTGCCTCCGAAGTTGCCATTTTAGTGCGGACAAGAGTTTATTTTTACCAACATGCGAAAGCCTATGATTAATCACACACTGAAGTTCCTGTCTCCAGTCATGCTAAAAGGCCGATATGTCGCCGAAATGACCACACTGCAATAACGCAACGACCAAAACCAAGTACCATCCCGAAAGCAAGAGCAAGAAGTATGAAGTAGCTCGAACAATACCAAAGTTTCCCATCCATGCATTCTACAGACAACTAGTTAGATACGGTAAGGAAGGCTTAGTCTTAGCGCTAGCAGACTACTGGTTTTGATTCACTTATCCGAGCTACTTTTGAACAGAGGCGTTATGGCCCATTTTTCCTCCCTAAACAAAGGTCTTAATCATCTCATTCAACTAGTTACGCCACTTTTGAAGTGCCATTAGCAGCCAAGCATTATGTCCCTACACCGGCAACTCCCTCGAGTTAGATATATGTATTTGAATGGCTATAAGTAAACTCGGTTGATTGCTTCAAAGAAAGCTGGTGATGTCTCAATGAACGAAGGTGCGCAGGAGTACTCCAGTTTTTCGTCGTGCCCCATACCGATTTTAATTGAATGAATGGACACCACCAACCAACAAGTTCCTACTCTGAATTTATATAAACAGCTGCGTGCCTGAGCCCTTCTACCCCAAAAAAGGATTGTTCTTTTTTCATTAGTACGAGCTTTTCTTGTTTGTTCATATAGGCAGTGTGATGCTTTTCTTGTTTGTTCATATAGGAAGTGTGATTTGGGGAAATTTAATTTGCTCCGCAACGTAGCCACCCAGTTTTTCATTAAACAGGCATGACAGTCTTCAATTGCAAAAAGTAGTGCGGAGAATTAGTAAGAATTGTGCCTTCCATCTAACGTAGATGATCCGCCAAATCAATTGCTGACTCCACCACTATCAATTAGGTGAAACGGTTCGACAAAGTTAGTTTGTTCATACACGCAGCGTGTTTATAGTAGTAAGAATTGTGGCAGCCATGCAATTGGTATTGTATGACAATATTACTCTGCCACTATAGCAATGGTGGCTTGATAAGTGTCATCACTTCATCAAATTCAAATCAAAGAAATTGAGTACTAGCACGTATGGCGATGATTGTTACAAACAGACTTTCTGCAATTAATTACTGCTGAAATGGAGCAACTTCATAATGAAATTCAAAAGCGTCAAACAGCGCTAAGTCTTTTTAAGAAATGTTAAACTGCAAAGGCAGAAGATTGCATTTTCGCAAGGGATTAGAATTAATAATCTAATGAATATTTAAGATCAATTGTAACTTAGGTTTTTTTTTTTTTTTTTTTTTACTTTTTAACAAGTGAAATAATTGTGATTTTTTGGTCTTAAATTATCTAAATTTCGTTATATGATTGTTCACAAGTTAATGGTTGTGTTTCTGTTTCCGTGCATCGAATGGGTTCACAAGTATATTTATTGGTTGTACAAAGTTTGTTTGTTCATTCACATAGTGTATTAGTGTGATTTGGGGAGATTTTGTTTGCTTCGCAAGGTAGCCACAACGAGCCAGTTTTTCACAAAATAGCCATGATAGTCTTCAACTTCAAAAAAAGTAGTGCGTGAAACTAGTAAGAATTGTGTCTCATCTGACATGGAAGATCCACCAAATCAGTTGATGACTTCACCACGATAGATTAGATGCATGAAACAGTTCTCCAAAGTTTCTTTGTTCATGCAGGCAGCATTTTTATAGTAGTAAGAATTGTGTCAGCTATGCAATAAGTACTACATGGCGATATTACTCTACCACTTTATAAATGGACGCTTGATAAGTGTCTTCGTAAATCAAATTCAAATAATCAAAGAAAATTGAGTACTAGCATGCATGCATGGCTATGGCTCTTACAAACAGGCTTTCTGCAATTGCTGCCGAAATGGGGCAATTGCAAAATAAAATTTAAAAAGTGTCGTAGAGCGTTATTTTTGAGAAATGTTAGAGCAAGAGATCCTGCATAGGTGGAAGACCGCATTATCACTGCGATCTGTCAATAATCTAATGAATATTTAAGATCAATTGTAATTTTTTGGCAAATTTACTTTTAAATTTTATATTTTACTTTGAAGGTTTATTTAATATTTTTTTTACTTTTTCAAAAAAGTGAAATTGTGATATTTGTGGTCTTAACTACTGTCTAAATTTTGTTATATGATAGTAGTTCACAAGGTAATGGTGGTGTTTATATGTGCATCGTACGTGTTGACAAGTATATTTGCTAGTTTTGCAAAGTTTGTTTAATCATATATATATAGCTAGGTAGTGTGATTTAGGGAGATTTCGTTTGCTCTGCATGGCAGTCAAAACCAACCAACCAGTTTTTCACTAAATAGGCATGATTGTCTTCAACTGCAAAAAAAAAAAGTAGTGCGAAGAACTAGTAAGAATTGTGCACGAGGGAGGGATGATCCGCCAAATCAATTGTTGATTTCAACACGATCGAATTTGTGAAATGGTTCTGTAAAGTTTAATTGTTGATACAAGCAGTGTGTTTATAGTAGTAAAAACTGTACATGTTAGCCATGTAATTCGTACTTCATGGATGGCGATATTACTCTATCACTCTATAAATTAATGGAGGCTCGATAAGTGTCTTCACTTCATCAAATTCGAATCAAATAATTTGAGTAGTAGCACGTATGGCTATGACTGTTAAAATGGGGCAACTACAAAATAAAATTCAAGGGAGTCGCTGTAAGACCCCGTCCTCATTTTGCCTTCATTTGTTAAGTATTGGGTTTTAGCTTTGAGTCAAGCGTTGAATAGTGGACTTGAGTTGTGTTGATTGATATCCTGCGAGGATGATATTCAGCATTGTTTACATATATAAATACTTTGATTGGGTGTTGGAATCATCCTAGAATGTTTAGAGACCATTTAGGGCCAATTTGGGTGAATTTTGAATGTTAATTTCAAATTTTCGGTGCGCTCACGCGGAGATTCAAGAGCAATCGCGCAAAGTGGCGCGGCCGCGCTGCTGCCTGTCCAGTATGCACGCCGCCGCCCAATTTGTCCAATTACAAGGGCTGGAAACTTATGCTTCTAGCAGATAACTCTTATGAAACACAAAGATTTCCACCTCCGTTCCTCTATAAGCCATGAATTGTATCTTGTGTACGTGATCGATTTGGTTCTTGATTCTTCGGGTTTCGACGAACGAACTCCCTAGGGTCAACGTGTTCGACTAGTGGGCTAATGTTATCAGAAGATTTGATGTTGTATAAGTAATATTTTGGTATTGGATTTTACAAATTTGAGGTAAGGGAGACTATGCAGTACTTATTCTGTGTCAGTTTGATCTCGTGATTGTCTATAAAATGTTCGGAATTCATACAGTTGAAAAGTGATTTGTTGTTACCGTTATTGAAATTGTTCCATCTTGTTTATCAAAATGAATTTTGGAAAAATACGTGATTATTGTTATTTGATCAAGAAATTGATTATGTGGAATAGTTTAGTGTTATTAATCGATGAAACGGTCTCAGTGAGCCCGTTAATGTGAGTTGGTTGGTAGGCTCAAACAATTGGGTGCCAACACATTCTTTGCTTAGAGCATGACTAATATGCCACTGGATCGACCTTGATAGTAAACTAAACTGTGTGCTATATGATTGAAAAGTATTTGATATGTATTTGATCCATTCTTTGCCCAGAGCATGATATTGTTTGGTTCCATACTTTGCTTCGAGCATGAATTGTCCATAGTTTAACTTCATGGGCAACACTACTTGTATCATATGTTCTGTTCTACTCAGTGGTATTGTGTATCCACTTCCTTACTGGGCTCACAAACTCACCCCCAACTAGTTGATATTTTGCAATATGATGTGATCAAAGCGGTTGTTGATGACACAATTGATGATACATATACATTGACTATAACATCCGATGTTAATTTAAACTTTTTTGCCAATTACATAGTAATAGGGTGCCAATAGATGGAAGATGTTTGTTCCGAGCAATAGCTCACATAGCTTGTTTGAGAAATGGGGAAGAAGCTAATGATGAAAATTTTCAGATAGAACTTGCGGATGAATTAAGAGCTCAAGTGGTTGATGAACTTTTAATGAGTCGCAAAGAATGGTTTATTTAAGGCTTAAAAAATTGAATGGGCTCAGCCTCTCAAAACCGAAAAAATGTGCAGTACCGGACCAATAGAATTGGGACAAAAGTAATGGTTCTCAAACATCCGAACCAATAGAACTGGGACCAAATTATTGGTTCTCAAACATCTTGGTTTAGTTTTGGTTAATTTTTTAAAGAATCGTAGTATTGGTTTTGGTTTTCTCTCTTTCTTTCTTTCTTTTTTTTTTTTTTGGCAAAAAATGGACCAAACCGGACAGTGTACACCCCTAGCCATACGTGCTAGTACTCAATTTCTTTGATTTGAATTTGATGAAATAAAGACACTTATCAAGCCTCCATTTATGGAGAGGTAGAGTAATATCGCCTCTTGGCTAGCACAATTCTTACTACTATAAACATGTTGCTCTTATGAACAAACAAAGTTTGTAGAACCGTTTCACCTAATTAATCGTGGTGAAGTTAGCAATTGATTCAGTGAATCATCCACATTAGATTTACTAGTTCTTCGCACTACTTTTTTTTGCAGTTGAAGACTATCGTGCCTATTTAGTGAGAAATTGGTTGACTGTTGCGAGGCAAACAAAATCTTCCCAAATCACACTACAGTACCTGTATGAACAAACAATCATTGCACAACCAGCAAATATACTTGTGAACCCGTGCGATGCACAGAAATATAAACACCACTATCAACTTGTGACTATCATATAATTAAATTTTGATAATTTAAGACCACAAATATTACAATTTCACTTGCCAAAAAGTAAGAAAAAATAAATTAAAAAAAAAAACCTTCATTTATAAAATTTAAGTCCTTAAAAAAGTATATTTACAACAATTACAATTGATCTTAACTATTCAATAGATTATTGACTGATCATGGCAAAAATGCATTTTTCTACCTCTAAACACTCGGGAAAACCATAAATAAAATACCAACGGGCACAAGGCCACACCAACCAAGAAAACTGAAGATGTAAAATAGTACAACCGGCACGACTCCACAAGTCGGCACCAAATACAAGTCTACAAAATATAAGTATCTCTACCCGACATACTAAGTTTACATAACTCAGTTTAACTCACGATCTCACAAATACAGGTGATAGAGATAAATACAAAATACTAACTAAATACAACTAGAGGAACTTCGAACTAAAGCCTCACTGCGCTGGAACTCAAAACTTGCAAACTAAGGAAAACAAATATGGAAGGGATGTGTCGAAGACCCAGTAAGTTACTAATGTAACAATATGGCATGACATTATGCACATTAATATAGCAGGATAATAAACATGTTGTAGCACATAAGACAACCAACCCTATATTCACGAGAGGCATAGTAGCCGCCAACCGTCATGCACTGGTTGGAGACCACGACCAACATTCGTTCGTATAAGAAGCACATAAAGCGTAAAGTAAACACATAAAGGTGGATACGGTGAATTCGAGGTACACCTTCGAAATCCTTTGAAACACTTCCGACCTTATCGCTTCATGAAGCCGTAGTAAACGATTGTACTGCCGCTCTACAAAACTATAAAGGATGCCTCTGCTGCTATCCATCAAGATAATAATAATAATAGATTTCTGCGCTTCTACTTCAGAGAACCAAAATAAACAACTGTGCCGCTGATGCTGGACACGTTTCCCAATATCGACCAACGAACAGAAATAGATGATTGTGCTGCTGTTGTTGTATACAAATCACAAAAGGACCGGTGCTCGTATCCCGAACCAAAACATATGTACCCGATCGCGTTAAGCACGATCTACAAGTACCCAACAAATAAATGTACCCGCCCGCGTCAAGCACGATTTACAAGTACCCGTTGTGGACCATTTTTTGTATCCACGTCGGCGTATTGCTCGATCCCCTACGACCCGAGACAATACGGCTCTAGCCACTTATAAGTATCATAAGGGACCGGTGTCCGTATCCCAATGCATACAAAACAATGTCGATAATGCACAGTCGCCGTTTATTCCGTTCAACTGTGGGGCTAGAGAAAACTCATACTGTGGCCAACGGTAGGGAGAGGCCCAGTGTATTGGCCTTCGGCTATTACGAAGCCCCTGCTCCCGCAATAACCGAGCGTCAATACACCTCCAATGCACATATGCCAGCTGGACTTGATACAATGTACAAGTAGATGTTTACTTATGCTAAACTAATCAAAGTGTATTCTATTGAATCACAACTTAATAAATTAAATCATGATGTGTTCTATTGAATCACAACTCATCGAAATCAAACCATAATGTGTTCTATTGAATCACATACCAAATCAACATGATGTGCTTGTAATTACTAAACACACAATCAATCATCAAAGTAGGATGATTGTCATATTGCTTACTATAACAACCACACATACACCAAACCATTTAAGTCCGCGAATGCTAGACTTTATAATCACAACATGTGTAAGCCTACTCGTACTTACAATGATAAATCAATGTGTCATTAACACGCTCAACTTAGAATCTCTACGGTATCCTATGATCACAATACACTTCATCTCTTGTATAACTATTTCATCTGATCATTTTTGTCGTGTATTATACATACCACGACTAGAACGATAACCAAGGTGCGTCATTAACCACCTAAAATATAATCAACTTATCATCCGACGATCGAGACTATTCGTCTCATGCGAACTGTCGTGCACTAAGGGGCATGACTATTCGATATAGCTTATGGACAGACTAATATAGATAATTAACCCTTGCTAAGGCATAAGGTTTAAGTCAACGAATCACCGTACTTCATAATCAACTAGTATTTGACTAAGTCAACCCAAGTCAAGTTCTATTGGGTCACGATCTCCATAATTCGTCATCCCACACTGTAGGAGACTAAAATACAACCTACATCGGTTTACCCTACTCGTTACCGAATTATACAGCGTATAATCTTTACGTCCTTTACAACACCGCTAGAGTTGGTCATCTACAAAATAAACCTCGGAATGAACCGTAGTATCGTCCCTAACTAACCGTTTCAATCACAATACCCAACGTTCGGGGTATATACTACCCATGTAAATCTCACGAGTCATCGCAAGAATAATAACGATTATAATCTCAATGAGCTACACATGCTCAACAGAACTAAAACAAGTCATCGGCGACTTTACTGCCGAAACCTAACTATAAAACAAAACCCACGAGTCTACAACTCGGGAAATAACAACAATATTTACAACACAATCTCGAGGAGTCTCTAATACTCTGAGACAACAATCATCACAATAATAACAACAACGTGTACCACCATGAACTCCACAAGTCTTTAATATTCGGAGACCACAAAATTAACAACAATTAATCAATACCCATCAAATAACATGCTAGTAGATCATTTTGAACAAGTATAGCATGTAGGGAGTTCATATACAACATGTAATCATTGTGATATTACCTACGATGCTCAAAATCTAAGAAAGAGATTAGTAACTTACAACACAACGCAAATCCTCTGCAAAATCAAAGGGGCTTCAGGTGGAAATGTACTCTTCCATGACCTCTACGCCGCTACAGAGTCCACACGTCGATCCCAAGCTCGATCCAAGTCCGAATCGAGCTTTTTCTCTCTCAAAATCAACCTTCCCTCTCTAAAACGTGGGAGAAGAGGTGGGGTAGTGATTCCTCAATAGATTGGACGATCCTTTTGGTTAGAAAAGTGCTCCTCATTGCCCTCTACGCTACGGCGAAGACGGATCGTCGATCCGACTCTGGATGCTTGAGATATCGCGAATTCTTTCTCTTCTCTCTCTCCTCTCTCTCTTCTTGCTCTCTCTCTAAAATCTGGGTTTAGAGGAAGAAAGAATGAGAGGAAATGGGTTGGGTTATGTTATTAATACCATGGGTAAGTTTTTGGTCCAATCCCAGGCTTGTTTGAGCATTTTAAAACACTTAAAAACACGAAAAACTGAGAAAGAATGAAAATCGGACGAACAGGGTCGGGGTAGAGCGATAGCTTTGTCCTAACTAGAGCGATCGATTTGTCCTCTGGACACAGGGCGATCGCTTTGATCTCCCCAGGGCGATCACTTTGTGTCCAGCTTCTCCGAACTCTCCGAAAATGCTCCAAAACGCTCCCGAAATGATTCTAAATCCCAAAGTGATTCTAAGTCTATGGGAAGGTTGAAACACTCGAGAAGTTCCCGAAAAGTCCAGAAACAACGCTAGAAGTTCAACGTAATGCTCACGCAATCAATCATATAAAGATTTGAGTACAAATCGGGGCATAGGAAACACTCAAAATGACTCAGCGTGCGGGTTAACAACAAGATCAATGTGATCACTAGTCGTGAAGGAGTCTAAACCAAGATTAGGTCAATGGGACGAGGAAATGAGCATTGTATACGGATGTTAATCAAGGTCGAGAATAGCCTCGAACGAGTACAGAAACAACGCACGACACAACGTAGATTAACTACGTGTCAAATACGGTTCTCAACTCAACACGTCACACTTAACAAGCATGACACATCACTCTCCAAGGGTTCCAAGGTCAATATGAAGTGATTATGAGTTAACTAGGAGTGAACTAAGGTCAGGGTGTTACAACACTGGAGCAGGGCATTTTTTTAAACAGATCAGTGCTGTGATATGCTACTGAATAACCTTTGTAAGACTTTCAATTCTTGTATTATAAGAGCAAGGTGTAAGCCTATTTTAGAGTTGCTTGAATGGATTAGAATGTACATGATGTCAATGTTGCAGAAATGTAGGGAAAAAATGAGATAATATCAAGGGTTAGTGTGTCCAAGGATAAATAAAAAGTTGGACAAATACAAAGGGGAATCACATGGGTTCATCACAGTCTGGGCTGGGATTAGAAAGTACCAAGTCAGAGGGATGTATGGGGACCAATTTGATGTGGATTTGAATACTCAAGTATGTTATTGTAGAAAGTGACAACTGTCAGGTATCCCTTGCCCACATGCAAGTTCTGCCTTAAATCACAACCAACTTGATCCTGAATATTATGTGGCTGAGTGTTACAAGAAGGACACCTATATGAAGGCTTATGAACACATGATTTTTCTTATGAGGGGCAGAGACTTGTGGCCTAAAACCAACCTAGAACTTCACTCTCCAAAACTAAATGATAAAAAGATGCCTAGGAGCAAAAGGAGAAGAATAAGGCAGTTGGATGAAAGTAAAGGCAAACCCAACAAACTGAGGAGGTACCAGGACACTGTGAAATGTAGGATTTGTGGTGAATTGTACCACAATGCTAGGACTTGTCCTCAAAAACCACCACCAGAGGTTGAAACTGAAGAAAGAACAGAGGCTGCAACTGAAGAAAGAACAGAGGCAGCAAATGAAGAAAGAACAGAAGCTGCAACTGAAGAAAGAACAGAGGCTGAAACTGTAAGTGGATTACTTATTTATTAAATACATATAGTCTTTATCTTTGTTGCTTCAATTTACTTTATTTATCTTTGTTGAAAACAAAATGTTTATCTTTGTTGCAGATAAGTAAGACTTCAAGTGCATGGGATGATTTAATTTGAATGATAACCCAAGCAGGATAACAAGTTTGATTCAAAGAAGAGTAAGTCTGATTGCCCTAATGTGTTAATTTGAATGATTCTTACAACACTAGATTACATTTTGAATGGTTATGTCATAGGTTAAGAAGAAAGCTATCAAGGAAGGAACATCAAATACTGCTGTTAAGGTCAAAAGTACAGGAATGACCAAAAAAAGTTCAATGAGAGGGCCATCTGGGACTCCATAAGCTTTATCCCAAGATCAATTTGGTACATCAAATACTGATGGTGAGTACAAAAGTCCAGGAAGGACCAAAAAAAGTACAATGAGAGGACCAGCTGGGACTGCAGAAGCTTTCTCCGAAGATTATCCAACAACAGTGAGTATTAATGAATTAAATTCTTATTGAATGCCAACTCTTTTTAACAAAAGAATATCCAATTAATGTTACAGTTTAAGAGAGGACCACTATTGTTTCCTAAAGCTTTATCCCAAGACTCTACTATGACATCCACTTTAAGTGTTATCTAATTAAGCTTTAATTATGTCATTGATTGTTTAAAAAATACATATATATGCTTATGATTACTAATGTTGTTGTTCAAACAGGGTGAACAAGTCCATATTCAGAGACAAGGGCAGATGGGGAATAGATCTATTACTGTTGGAAGCTTGAAGAATGCAACAAATTTAATGAAAGAAAAGGGTGGTAAACAGGGTGAATCAGTGGAGAATGAATTGCCTTGAAGTGTTGCTATGTCTTCAAGTGTTTGAAGTATTTTTGCACAGTTTGGTATTTATGAAACTGAGTGGGTATTTTGTAACTAAGTAGATAAAACTAAGTGGCCTTTTGTAGAAAGGACCATCTCTTTTGGTATTTATGAAACTAAGTGACCTTTTGTATCAAAGACCATCTCTTTTGCAAATGTAATGAATGATATATCCTTTGTAACTTCTATTTAAGTACAATGCAATGTTACCAAGTTTGTGTAAACTTTCTAGTATTTTGTCAACTACAAATGTTATCCAATTTATCTTTTATAAGTTCCTTGAGTACAATGCCATGTCAATGTGCCAATGTTTTTGGCAATGTTACCAAGTTTAGACAACTTTCTGGATGTACATTTCCCCATTGTTTGTAAAAGCTAAGGGATGTACATATTCTGCCAAGTATATATCCTAGTAGAAAAACAGAGCAAAACAGAGCATTGTCATTGGCATGAACAATGATTGATTTTAACCCATAAACAATGATTGTCATTGCCATAAACAGATGTATTTTACATCACCAATACATACATGATCATTCACATATCAATGTGCCATTGACATTTCCCCATTAACCAAAAGCAAAAAAAAGGGATATACATTTTCTGCCAAATACATCTTGCCTCACAAACCTACCTATTTCATATCCCAAAAACTACATTGGTGCTTTCATAACCCAAAAACTACATTAGTGCAATTTTACAAACCCTAGTTCTTCCATCATTTACCATAAGCAAAATAACAGAGGCCAATTCCTTCCTTCAAACAAGAACAAGCAGTAACAACAGCACCAGAATAAGCACAAAACTCCCAAACAGTAGAGTAATTAAACATTTCCGCTCCCTATCGCGCTTGATTTTTAGTTGCCTTATCTCTTTTTGGTGATGATTGATAGATTGTAGTAGATCTGGAATCAGCACAGTCGATCTAGGGCACATTGGGGGATCATGCTATGCAAAGTAACGACATCCTCCATTCTGTAAGTAATCAAATGAGAGAAAAAAATAAAGAAAACAACTAAATATAATCACTGATTGGGTAAACATATATCAAAAATTTGAAATTTAAATCGGCACTTACATTTGCATAGTTAGGGCACCCAAGGAATCTTCGCCTAGGGTTTGTTCCGGTCCACGAGGTTTTCAACACACTATTTTCACCACAGTAGCATACTACTTCCGCCATGGCTGCTGCTTTGCTTTTCACTTCTCCTTTCGATGCTAAGACAGAAGAGGAAGAAGGAGATGAATTTGTTGATACTTTGGGGGGCTTCGACTTTGTCAAATAGAATAAATGATATAGCCTTTGACAAAAATCGACCTCGAAATGGATAAAGACCAAATTGCCCCGCACATGAAAGACCACGTGCTACTTAACGATAGTTTCCTAACGTTCGTCCAACCCAGGGGTGAAAATGGGACAAATGACAACATTGAGTACCGTAATAGAACAAAACGGAATATGGATAGTAAACTGAGATTTGGTGGATACTTTGGGAGGTAAATAGTATTTTGGCCAATTTATTACTATAATTATTACATGTCCAAATGGGTCTTGTTAACTTATACCCTAAGAGCATATGTTAATGTGAAAATAAGGACTAACTATCATAATTAATACTCCTTAACATATGTCTTTTGGTAATGTGATTAATGTAAAAATAATCACTAACTATCCTAATTAATGCTTCTTAACATATGGCATTAGGGCACAAATTAACATGATTCTTATTAAATTATCTTTAAAAAGGAGAGTATCAGTTTATCTTAAATTCACTACTTCCTATTTAAATCTATTATCAATAAGAAAGTTACTATATTAGCCTCAAACTAACGGAAGCTCACGAAAGAGGTGGGACTGAGGCACGGCCAAACATTTTTGGTTGTGGCGCTAGACTGTGACCAAATCAGAGGAGGGGGTGCCACTGCATTTTACCCGTTTAACTTTTAACGAGGGCTTGATGCATTTAACAGAAACACTAATATATAGTTAATTACCCAAATTACATGGACGAATTTTTTGGATCCAAAAGTAAAGTTTGGTAGATAACCATGTCATTAACCCAAACATATTTAGAGAGAAAAAATCACTCAAAACATGCATTTAATTTAAAAATCAACACAAACAAGTATACTAAGTAATACATAACTAAGATTCAACTCAAATATAATTTCTAAACTTAGATTTCAAAAAAACAAAAAAAAAACTAATTAGAGAAAGTTAAATAAGAAAAATTAAGTCAAAATATGGCTTAAAAACCACACTTTGGGCTAAAGCCCCATGCATCTTCTCACCAAGTTTTATCTTCACATCTCTTCCAATGGTGATGAAGAGCGAAGGGTGGGTGCTAAACACACCATTTTTGCCATTTTCAAGTCAACCGGTAAGTTACCATGCAACCCGCGTACTGATCACTACTAATCTTAAAAAATAAGGGTAATACTTTGGTCACAAAAGAAGACACAAAGAATTGGTTACAAAAGCCTTGTTGTCAGTTTTTGATTAATTTTTTTTCATTAGTTAGTGGCGGGCCCATAAACTATGCAACCAATTAATAACCGCCAACGAAGATTTTGTGGAAAACAATTTGTGATTTTTTTGTGCGCATAGCATTGCTCCAAAAATAAATGTTCACTTGTGTATATATTTTTGGTTCTTATTCCTACGTAAGATTTTTTATGAAGAACCCTCATGGAAGGAATTTTGTAAGAGATATACCTTTGGATGGGTATTATCCAACTTAGGAGTAGGTTATGCTAAAATCAAAGGGATTGAATATATGTAAATCCAAGATTCAAACGGTGCACTTACTTGCAAATTGCAATTGATCTCCATCTTTCTTTTGTGTTTCTATTTTTGTCTCTTCTTATCTCAGCCTAATTTTTTTTCGTCTCTCCAGCTTTTTACTTTAGTTTGGACCAAGTAAGTGAATGAAAGAGTCCTTAAGGGGTGGCCCAGTGGTAGAGCTGAGGCTTCACAAGGTGTGAGGTTTCATGTTCGATCCCTTTCCACGCCCCCTAAGGACACTAAAAAAAAAAGTAAGTGAATGAAAGAAATGACATATCCTAACATGTTTTCTCATTTAGTGACAGTACAAAGTGTCATATCTGTACATATTTGCTCATATACGGAAAGTGACAAATGATATATTCCCTCCATCCCTTAATTATTGTCTTGTTTGACCCGACACATGGATTAAGAAAAAATAATTAACTTGATTATTAATATTGGTATAATGTGTAATTTTCTTCAATGTCCATGTGTATGTGGTCCATAATTAAAGTAGAGGAAAAAGTAAGGATAAAATGATAAAAGTGATGTTCTAAAAAGAAAAGTTTTCAAACAAGACAATTATTCTGAAACAGACCAAAAAAGAAAAGAAGACAATAATTTAGGGACGGAGGGAGTATATCGTGAGAAACTCGTTCCGAAACTCCAATAATCATTTAAATGAGAAAATAAGTTTCTTACTTGAGTGTATGAAATACACTTAGCACCTCAAAATGGACTCTCAAAACAATGTGAAGCAAAGAGCCTCTACTTCCATTTGTCAAAGAAACAGAATAAAAAACTAGATTCATGGGTATGGGGACTAAGTTATGAGTTGGGACACAACTCGCCCTTTCGGTCTCAAGGTTACCAACATGCTTGAACTCCTAATAGTCGGTCCTTCATTGTTGGTTCTGTTTGGTTATCGGATACACTATGTCAAGAGATTACAAAATCATTAATGTTCACACATAAGGATTAAATCAAGAGGGAGTCCCAAACGAGATGGAATGGGAAGTAGAGATGGGAGGTCAAGTGGTATCATCCTAAGCCATGATTAGTCAACTAGGGTCAACCGTTGTTTAACCCTAACCAACTAATCACAAATACAAGTCAAAGCAAGAAGGCATGTTTAGCACACTGAAGCACATCCTATCATCATAATCCTAGGCATGGCAATGAGCTTGATGAGCATGGCATGTCCTAGGATGAACATGGCGATACGATCTCTTGACATGGATTTCACATATAATCACAAAGCAAGCACGTTTGAAAATATATGGCGAGAAAGAGCAACAAAGACCAACATACTGTGCTAGTCATCGACACTTGAACAAGACTAGGCAGAGATTCTAGTATAATTGAAAGTGAAAACGTCACCTTTCGCACACGAATGGAAAGGGATGAAAAGAGGACACTGCTACCATGGGTGAATAGGACAATACACTTAAAACCCAAAGTGAGAAGGATAATATTGAGTTTCAACCTCATACACACTCTCAAAAGATGTACAAGGCACAATTGTTTTCTCTCTCCTCTTTTCTTCATCGAAAAATTGTGGGGGCAGTGACCGCTTCTTTTCGGAGATTCGATGGGATGGTGAGATACTAAAATGTTAATTATGATCAACTCCAATAATATTAGTGTGTATCCTTATATATTAGTCTATTAATGGAAAGAAGGGAGTCGCTTTCATCTCCGGATTTGGTAGACTACGATCAGCAGTGTATTGTGAAGTTAAGGTAGTTGATCTAAACTGTAAAAGTAGTGTATTGTACAGTTAAAGGTAGATGATCTGAACTGTAAAACTACTTCATGAAATCTTGGCGTGCTGAGAAATAAGCTGACAGTCAAAGGTTAAGGGTGCATCATTAACCCGTGAACAAAATTATAGCGCTTCCACCACCTTGTGAACCAGGTTAACGGATTAGTGCAGCCTCTTTATCTGGCACCACGAGCTATAGCTTAAGTTTAGCAGTGGTTGAATTGTTCAACTAAACAACTTCAAGAAGCATCCAGCCTTTGACAGTGGACATCCAAGCACAAGGCCCTCGAAAACTACAGGACGTTCTTTGCAGTTCATGATGAATACAGAACACGGGGTGAAGCGGTGCTCATTAAGACAAATAGTAGACTAAAATGAAAGTAGAAGGAAATGTTGATCTCCATACAGCACCCCAGCAAACCAACATAGGAAGCTGTCTCCCACCAACCCCCTATCCCCCACCTCCACCCTGGCCAACCACTTGGCCTTGTCTCTCAATACCACAATCTGATCACATCAATTGAAACAAATGCAATCCCACTTGCAAATCTATCAATCTGGAAAAGACTATGTATTTCTATAAATAACCGAGTACTTCCAAGTTAAGACATTTACAGGCTATCTGCTCTCATAAATCAGAGACAAAAAAGGGGGTATCCGTGTCGCTAAAAGGGGCCACCCCACAATACATCAAAGGTTATGTAATATCTACCAATGGAATCCAATATTCGCTTCAAAATACCTATCTATTGTACAATTTACCAGTCGAGCAAGTCTTATCAAGAAGGGGAGGAATATGAATTTATACGAGGCCTGTTCAAAAGAAAACAGAGGAAGCATTAGAAACACCTCATATACAGCATGTGGACGTAAAGCATATATTGTTTTCAGAATTGACAGCTCACCAATCGAAAGGAAGTCTGGAATTGCCAGCTAATCTTTTATCTGGCTTCTTCATAAATTTGTTCCACTAGGTGTACCTTTTGAGACTCCCAGACAAACTTTCTTAAGGGCAAAAATGTCAACCTACTTCAATTTACAACAGTGCAGTAAGATGGGTTGAGTCACCAGAACATCCAACGAAGCTTTCAACCAAGAAGGCATCTGGAAGCAGGTCAGACAATTTTCTTTTCCATGCAACATAGATCTAACTACCCTCTGAATCTGAATCAATAGAAAGATACAATCTTGGTCTTACAGAACGCTTTTGGCGAGGAAATGAGAAAGGACTATCAGATCTTTCCCTACTTGACTTAGTAGATTTACCGTCACTCATACCAAGAAGCAATGAAGCTGCAGAAATAGAATGGGAAAGAATCAGCAGAGAGAGATTGTAATCTGATAACGAGGTAATGTTAAAATGAGGGACAGAAGGTCAAACACTAACTTTGTGTGATAGACACTACATACGACTGGTAATAAGTTGCTGTGTTCAACTCCCCACCCAAGTTCTCGAGTTCTTTTTTCCTTTTTTTCTTTTAACAGTGGCTTACGACAGAAAAGAAAAGTTGGGTAGGAACAACTAAAAAGGTCTATTTATGTCAAGTTCACCACCCAAAACTCGATATTTGCTTATGAGAGGTAGATTTCCAATCATTACACATACAGCCGACAGGACTTGATCAGTGTTTACTTGCCTTGCCAGAAAAAATGAGATATAGTGCAACGAACAAAACAACGATAAAGAAAAATCAATTAGAAAGTGGCACATACCAGTATCTGCCAGTGAATTCAAGGCACCTTCCTTGGATGGTAGTTGCTGTCTGGCGTTCAATCCGTTCGAAGCAGTAGGCTCTCCATGGACCCCACTGCCACCACCACCAAGCCTAAGGGAAATCCAATCATCCGTCCGAAGACCATTTGACACGTCTGGTTGATCTCTAAAATCAGTCTGTTCTGCTGCATTTGATGGCCTCGTAGGAAGAAAAATTTGCAGAGAGGGGTCTTCCGCACCAAATGCCAAGGGATTATCAACCAACCCATCATTTACATCAGCATTGGAATGGTGAAGCAAAGAATCAGGCACAAGAGCAGCTGATCCCATGGCAGTTTCCGCAGTCAAAGTGTAGCCATCCATTGATGTAGGACAACTGAGTGAACCATGGTGTACATCAACTAAAGCATCTGAAACATCAGCATCCGAACCAAATAACTGAAATCCAGGCGCCCCCTGACTAGCAGAAGGTAAAGACCAGAACGGCACCCCAAAATCATCGTCATTGGTATTGAAAAGGCCAAGGCAACTCCCACCAGTACCTAGGGCAGGATCCTCAGAATGCGGATCAGAAATTTCATGGGGTAGAACTGAAAACGTGACTCCCCCAGCATTCGTCCGACTGTTATTGTAGGCTGGTGCCGAAGGTATTTGGTTTTCTTCTTCTGAATCACTAAGAACAATAACTTCTGCTTCCCCTAGTGCTTCAGAAGGATTTCGATCAGTATATCCATAGGCTTGATCGATGTTCAGAGAGAGGGAATCAAGCTCAGCCCCATTGGTGGTGGAATAATCAAAGTTTCCACCGCCATCCTGATTGACACTTGGATCTTCACCTTCCCTGCCACTGCCAGTGGCACTGCTGCTCATAGGAATAACATTACGACCATGGTTCCCAAAATTCTCTGGTTGTTTATTTCCAGAGGAAAGGGAATGCGGATCTTCAGGTTTGCTAACTTCCCAAAACCCATTTCTGTTTTTCTTTATCCCAAGTTTCAAACCAGTATGACCTTCTGAAACACCTTCCTGTTTGACCTGCTTTAAAACTTCTGGTTTAGGTTTAACATCTACATCCATAGGGATGCAGAGATTACCATCAGGTAAATGCCACTGTCCAAGATCACCAAGAGCCCTACGATCATTTTCTGCCTTTGCACGCCAAGAACCATCAGGTTTCACCTCAATCTCTGTCACATCTTCCCCACAATTCCGCATCTTTCAAAGAGTACATAAGATCTAATCATCAAATGCGTAAAGAAACAAAAAAAGAATATAAATTGGAGATACACAAGCTGCAGTACCTTATTAGTGATACGGTTAAAATATGGATCAATAATGACACTCTCCAGAGAGTAATTCTTGAGACAAATGGGGCATTGCCACTGCAGCCACAAAAAATGCTTGCTAAAATACACATATTGGATAAAACAAGAAAGACTAAATATCTTAGACATTGCTGAGGTAAGACCAGAAGAGTATCAGTTACTTGCCTTCCGAGACCGTTGGTTCATTTCAACAAATACTTCAAGATCAAAACAGCCCATGTGAGCACACGGTTTGAATCTTCCAGCAACTTTCATTCTTGAACCACTCATCTGTAATATACAAGCACGTGATTATAAATACATGTCCATTCCGGGTGGCATTGACACAAATCACAATTCCCTACCATATTATCAAGCCTACAAGCCCAATTGTTTAGTAACAGCTGGGGTTAAAATATTACTGTTCCCTCAAAAAAAGTTGCACTTTGCAACTAATATTCAAAGATATGATATGATATTCTTTGCATTTAAAGCACCGTCACAGTGTCAATCTATATGCAACACGTACACAGTGAATTTTGTTAAAACTTACCGTCACCTTTTCTTGCAAGACAAAAGAAGGCCATAAACAGAATACCAAATGAAGAAGCAAATACAATAAGAATACTAATTCCTTAGAAAAAATCAATTCTAGAAAAGAAAAGCATGCTTGTAAGAAGTACCAGGGAAAGATTACTCCATACAGTAAAGATAGGAAACTTACAACAATAACACACTAAGAAAATTTAACTTCTTCCACATCAATGAATATTGCAGACACACGTGTATGAAAACCGGGATGCAAAACATTAAGAAACAGAACAATTGTGCTGGATAAAAAGAAAGGTCGATGGGAAAATTCACAAACTTCCAAGCCGATCAGAAAAAGATGACCTCATTGACACCTTACCTGAAAGGTCATAGAAATCCCTACCATTATTTCCACTCATGCTCCCACTGCTACAGTTAACAGGCTCAATGAATTGCAGCAAATCTGATTTGGACTCATTATTACCAAAACCATTCTTTTTAGATGATGTCCAGGTTAGATAACATTTGGTTGCAGTTAAAACAGTGAAAGTTGGTATCTTCAAGAGAATGATTTGAAGAAATATCCAGAGACTCATTGTAGAAGGAGTTTGAATAGAGCATCTATAAACAAAAGGTCGAGCAAGTACATTCACAGGTAGAAGGAAGTAGAGGGAATGAATGGTTCCTTGAAGTTTCTCTTCAATTAACTTCCATTAAT
Organism: Platycodon grandiflorus; assembly: GCA_016624345.1. NCBI lineage: Eukaryota > Viridiplantae > Streptophyta > Magnoliopsida > Asterales > Campanulaceae > Platycodon > Platycodon grandiflorus. Next base: position 41,162,564 of record CM028366.1, on the reverse strand, counting down.
AAAACAAGAAGCCAAACCTTGCGCTACCTTGTACTTAATCAGTTTCAAAAATGGGCATCACCGTTCCAAATGGGAGCCCGTTACTTCACCGTTCCAAAGTTTGGGTCAAATCTCAATTTGCAGTAAACTAGTGATTAGATTTTTTTTATTGCCAAATTAGATAAGGCCTTAAAATGAATGAATTAAACAATGCGCGGAACATTTAGTCACCCTAACAATGAGAACTGACATCATCAAATGAAACTGCAAGGGACCGTCATCAACTTCGATGGTGCCAACTTGAAATTAAAGTTATATATTGGGTCTCAATTGAGACAGAACATACATAAGACTATAAGAGTGCATAGTTGAGACTTTAACCAAAGCCTCAGGTAGCAAAATACGATCCAACTTTCTAAAAGATGCAGACTAAAAATCTTAACATCTTGTCTCATATAGCCTGAAATATCCTCCTTGCATTAACCCTAAAGGTGGTGAGACCCCCTTAACTCAAATGGAAATGAGTTGCACCAAGTGTCAAAGCGAAATATACTCAAAAGCTAAGATGAAACCAAATTTTCTTCATGGTGTTTTCAAGATGACAAATTAAGAGACTGCAATTCATTGCACTTGGGAGACAGAATGCAAGAATATGTTTTCTTTTTTTTTCTTCATTTTCTTAGATGTTTTTTTGGATAAATGTAGTCGCCAATTTTTAGGTGGATATTTTTCTGAGAAAGGCCATTTTGCGAAGTTATTTCAACAGTGTAATGTATGCCCACAAATCCCACTTAAAAGCCCTCATAGAATTTCTAAAATACAACCATGCAATTCAATCAAAAAACGTTGCTGCAGATATTTCCGAATTCCCAAATGATTTGAACTCACAAGTTCAAGTACCTAATGCAAACACATTCCTAGTTAACTATGGGGTTCTAAGGACAACCAAAGTTGCTGAAGAACACTCACTTTAGGATGCATTAACCAGGAAAGAATGACAGTCCTTGTGGGAAGGAAGGAGTTTAAAACACAGATGGCTAAGAATGTGTCCAAGAATATGCAAAATAATAGTCACTTGAAACGTGGGATGAACTCATTTTCTTGAGGGAATGTTCAACATATTTCCACCCACATGTGTCAATGGCAATACCGTAAGATAACATTGTAATGTTACAGTTTAAGGAAGAACATTGCGGTACCAACTAGCCAAACAAAAGAAGAAGTATGTTTACCACAAATACAAATGGCCAAATTAAATCATCCTCACTTGATCAAACAGTTCCCGTGCAATTAAGGGAACAAGCTGAAAAAGAATAAAGTTAACGATTACTTACAGGACAACGCAGATTAACCGGAATAGAATCAGCAACAACCTCCAAATCACTGTCACTGTCAGCATTCTCTGTTTCGGCTCCACCACCGACACATCGGCGAACACGAGCAAGGGCATCTTCAAATAGCTCACCATCAGACTCTTTAGGAATTAGGTTGAGAATCTACAAGAAGGGGTGAAGATCATAAACAGAACGGTAAATAAAAGCTGGGAAAATGTGTCCCCAGAAGCAATGCAAAACTAGTCTTTCACTATTCTGCTAACTAGACATGTGAATTTTAATTTGCAGTAACATCCAAGTACACCATGAGAACTTGAAGCAATGTAACAAGTGCAAATTACACACGTATGAACACCAGAAAGATATTTCCACAATAAAAATTATGATAGAAAGCAAATGCAATTCAACCTATCAAAAATACAGCAACCAATTTTATACAGCAGAACAGACTGCATAGAACCCAGTTTACAAAAACAAAAATTACTTTCCTTAGATATTTGATTGTCTTTCCCAATACCCAACTGAGCAACCAAATGTCATAGGAAAAACACCATTAATAAACAAATATCCTGCACTGAGAGAAGAGAACCCACCTGTTGAACAGTACGCCGCTTTACAATTCGGACACCCAAACAAAATACGCGAGCATCACATCCTGTTAAGGAAATTTTATTAATTCCGTCTCTGGTGCATGGTGTGATCTGATAAGAGAAGAAGAAAAGTAACTAAGCAAAACCACTAAATGAAACAAAATGTTGATGTTTAACTTGCAACTATTTAGTAAATATCAAATGGAATTAGTATAAAATTTTGGAAAACATTCTGAACATGGATTGTAGAGGATGGACAAACACAAGCATTTTAATAAACAAACACAAAAGATAAGTCAAAAATGGAAGGCCAATTTCCACACAACACAAGGATCTGAACCAGAATACAGAAGTTCAAAAACTCACAACAGGACCATCGTCACGACCATTAGCCCCCAGCAGTTGCGAGCCAGGTCTATTTATTGCCCGCACCGGCACACCTATCAGATAATATGCCAAAATGATAGCATTGTAAGACATGTATGCGAAAATTAGAAGACCATCAGATATGAAAGAGGCAAAAAGATGCTAGGCTTATGATGCGCAAGCACAAGTGCAAGCCTAAGCAATTGATGTAACAGGAGTATTTGTAAATATGTACAAGAAACAAAGAAAAATCTCCAAAAAGGAGAGCGAGTTAGCAAGAAATATTTTAAACCAGCAGACTATCAAATATCAAGAAAAAGATGATTATCTATGGAATGAAGAAGAATTAAAGATAAAGCATACCATTAATTTGAAGGTCCGCATATTGTGGCCACTGCATCCTAAACGAAACCTTATCATTCAGGAGCATACACCATGCCTAGAACAGAATCAGTCAAATATCATCAGTACACATCAATCATCCTCAACCTCCCAAGTAAAATTTGACCAACAATACACGGGGAACCAACCTGAACATCATACTCTGGTTTTGCCAACAAGTCCCTGTCTGCTCTTGTAAGTTGAAATGTTTTCTCAACACTTTGCACCGGACTCGTACTGAAATTTAATTTTTTCATTAAGTATGACAGATGCAAGTGTATGAAAGCACTCACAAGTGCACATATACAACAAACTAAAATAAAAACACACAAGACAACTAGATATACATCTAGAACTGATTCATGAAAGGGTATGAAAACGATGATTCCCCTTGCGCTGAAGAGAGAGAGAGAGAGATGGCAAAGTCCTACAAAGCAGACTTAGAGAATGGAATGAAGAAGACAACATCCCTTAATTATTCCATTGACAGATCATAGAAGAGTCGATACAACAAGACATGGAAATGAGAATTTCACGTAACAATGAAATTGAGAGGATAAAACAATGACCTCATAAAACCTAGGGGATTACATAAAACCATTGGGGGAAAAAAAAAAAAAAACAAACAAATCATAGAAGGTGCAAGTCTAAACAGTCAAACCAGAAAAAAGACCAAGTCAACCTTTGCGGTTCAGTTAGCCTATTCAGATAAGATGTTTGGTTACGCCCTCCAAAGTGCAAAACAAAGGAAAGCCCAAAAAAATACGAATTGACATAATAAATAACTACAAGATGAAGAAAGGTACTAACTTTGTTTTTCCTCCATGCAATATTGACCCACATGAATTCTCAAAGTTCCTACGATGACCATGAATAGGACTTAAATATTGATTCAGAAGGCACTGCTAACCATCAAAAAGGGGACCACCCCTTCATCAAACTCTAAACATCCACTAATTCATCTCCCATGAGCTCGCACGCTGATATCTACTGATCCAAAGCACCCAACCAAAAAAAGTTTTAGGCACATTCACAGACAACCACTTATGTCCTTCCACCTCACACCCACCTTCCAATTGTGTTTCCCTATTTCTGAAACCCCCCCCCCCAAATTGATTCCCTTTAGAGAACTACTATGGACCCCAAAATTTCTTTGCAACTTCGAGTCCCAATCAATGTGCATAGAACTGACTGGTCAAGCATCAGTCATACAGCTTGTGAGGCTCCTAACTAACCAATTACACCTTGACACATAAATAGGGAATCAAAGTTTGGAAGAGCTTTTGAGGTCTCTGTCACTCTTCCCTTTCAATGTTATTCAGGAATTATGCTCTGCAGGTAATGAAGCTGTCCTTTCTTTCACAGAGATACAAGGATGAAGGTCTATCTGATCAAAACAATCACATACTCCCTCCATACCAAAGAATGAGTCATACTTTCCATTTTAGTTTGTTCCAAAAAAAGAGCCGCATTTCTAAAACAAAAGCTTCAAATCTCTACATTTCATCATATGATCCCCACAGACACATATATGGCTTTATTTGCAATTTAAAGGAATATACTGAAACAAAAGTATGATATTAAAAAGTTTGACTTGTCAAATGCGACTCATTTTTTGGGACGGAGGGACTATACACTTGCAAAGAAGTTTAGAGAAAGCTTCTAAAAACCAAAAAAAAAAGACCCCCCAACCAACAAATTTCAGTTTCATATTGTCTGGCTTTGATAACTCGAGTATAACATAGCTGATGTAACATCTTATCCCTGATTTCTTAATTCAACCTCGTCAAAGCACAAGCCTTTGGCTTGATTTGGCCCCCTTTTTTGTCTCACCATTATGATTGGATTATTCTCCGACCGCTGCTTCCGTCTAGGGCAAGATCGGACCAGAGGCCTAAGAGCTGTCCTTGCTTGATCTCGAAATAGAGATGACTCTTCGAAGCTGATGTCTCAGCAGGAAGAGTTAGCCTTATCAAAGCTCTTATCACGGAACTCAATTTAACAAAAGAGGCTACTGCCACTGCCAAACTCCTTATCTCACTTCTGTCTATGGAAGTACATAAATATAGAATACCCTTTAGGACGTTTGATTTTTTACACGGACTCGGGTAGACAACTTTCAGAAACACACAAACACCAAAATATTAACAGTCGAGAACTTTACGAAATAACATGTAAAATCTGGAGGCACAGACACACTGACTACATTACTCTGATCAATACTCTTGATCATGACTCTTCAAGGAAGTCCAGTTATTCAGAACCAGTTAAATCAAGATTCAAATCCAGAACACGTATATCTATTTGAATTAACTGGCAAAGAATGTAATTAGTCAAATGACAAAAGGCCATTGAAATAACTCTACAACTCTACTTTACGATACTATTTTTTGAACTTGAAATTTCAGCCTAAATCAGATTATTTATAGCCATAAGCTTTCTATATAAAGTTTGAAGCATCATGAACGAACAGTGAGGAGAGAAGAAGGAAAGATCAACACACTTACCCATCTGCAGGAACACTTGAAATGGTCAACTTCACAGGATATAAAGGGTGTGCCACCGTCACCCAGAAACTGCATGTAAAAAAATCAGTCAGGGAAAAGGTACAACATCCCCTTTTCTACTAGTTAGGAGCCTGGGAGTAACTAAGAACATGGCAAAGTTAAATTATATACTGCACAAACAATAAGGTAAAGCTAATACCAAAACTATATGTGATCATAACACCTATAGGATGAGCTTAACAAAACAATAAAGATGACACTAAAGAGGAAGATGACAATTAAATCAAACACCAATACAAATAGAAGCGAAATAAATGAAACAGCAGAAAAGTCAGCTAAATCAAGAACAATATCTGCTGTAAAGAAAATTGATACTTAGACAAAAGATAAAAGGGGTCATCCATCAAAGAAATACACCTAGATTTTTATTTTTTTTTTCTGAAGCAAGATATAAAAATGTAACACAAGAAACGGGTCATAACACATGTAATTGTGCTCACATACAAAAACAAGTAGAGAGAAGAAAACAAAACACTAGTATGACTTACGGATCTGCACGAATGAGTCTGCAAATTTCACAGTAAAAAATTGGGGGAGGAGCTGGCAGAACACCCTCCATAGGTTTCTCTGGGATAATCACACAACCAATATGCTGCCACACATTACATCTTCGATCCTCACACTACAAGAAATAAATAAACAAAAATAAGATGATACGATAAAAGAAGTAGGTTTAGCTGCACGAGCAGAGAGATAAAAATATAATGAATAGCTGATAAAATGCAGACCTAGATGAAACAGAATAAAGACAAACTAATGTGGAATGTGGAATGAAAACAAGAAGGCACTTGGAAACATGATGGAGGAATAAACATTGGCAAACAGATCCATGTACATGAATGGCCCGATCCTTCAACAAGGAACTCGACTTTTTTGATAAAGAAATCATCCTCATCAACATGGTGACAAAATTTCTGATACCTAACAAACATCAAGAAGATTATGGTGTTGTAGGGTGGTATGACCACAACTCAATCATCAAATCCAACGCAGGAAACCTCTAAAACAATTAAACTTCCTTGGCAACCAGTAACATAAGAGCCAAGATATTTGCTCTAAAAAACCTATAAAACATGGGTATTACGACATCAACTCAAATTGTGTGACCACATGTATGGAAGCAAATACTTGAGCACTTTTATCAAAAAACAGAACACCAATTTGACCAACTGCATAGAAGCTTATATATTGCTTCAAGAAAGAGCCAAGCAAAAGGCCACCACTATAGTGCTTTGTTGCAAGTCTAATTTGCATCTCGCTTGTTATTCTAAACTGATAAAACTGCAATGCTAAGTTGCACTAGGTAACAGGAATCTAACAAAACGAGTGGTAATGTAAAACAAATTTCTAATTTTCAAACACCATGGAAGCTACTAATACACGGTACAACTCAAGTCAAAGTCTTTGTCCCAAATACATGGGGTCGGCTACATGAATCCTTCTTCGCCATTTGATTTGGTCATCACATAAGCCACCTGCACTTTTATCTTTCTTTATTATTATTGCCACGGTAGTTTTGGTCGTTCCCTACCTCTAGCTTGATAATCGACCAAATGTGCAAGAGCAGATTTTCTACAATATAATATTGTGTGAAATCTTTACGCTTCATATTTCTATACTTTCTTTTTTTCTTTTTCTTTTTCTTTTTTTTTTGGGGGGGGGGGGGAATCATATTGCTATACTTCTAATAAAGGCATCCTATTTTAATTTACTTTAATTACAAACCCGGGTGCAATAGAAAGGTTAATCCGCTCTAACCTGGATGTGGAGGATACATGTTCAAACTGCAGGAACACGCTCTCCACCTCCAGAACTCACAATGCAAGAACCTTGTGCACCAGCTGATCCTGCACTCTCTCCATGATAGCTCTAAGATAATGTAGCCCCCCACGCTACTCCAAGGAAGGAAACAAACACCAAGAACAACTACAAAAGTTACCGTTATCAATTGGTGGTTACCGACTAATATTGTCTACTCTATGCACCCTATCTTCCACATATCCTTCTATTTCTCTCTCAGCCATGTTCTCATGTTTCCCCCTTTCTCCCCCTCACTCCCTCTCCAATTACCAACTGGTCTTAAGTCTAATTCTAGAAACTTAGCATAGCCCAAAGAAGAAGTCATTACGATGTTTATATAGAATGAATAAGCGCGTAGTAGAATCTTCATCATAAAATTGGCACAGACCTCAAGAAACTCCATCTATAGGGGACACTTGTTTACCATCCTAACGAGCCTTATTGATTGGATCAAGGGTAAAGGGATTTGCCATTAGTTACCTAAAAACAATTGTATAAAAACCTAACCTTTTGGTGAATTATCCCTCGCAATGCACAATTTGATTTATACACTGGATATCTGCAAATAATGTAAAATCTCTTTTGACAAGCAAGCCAATTTTCTATCCATGATCTTAGCTTAAGCAAACGGAATCAGCACACCAGACTTCATTTGACAACCTCCAGGAGCAGGGTAAGGCCATCTGAATGGGCATCCCTCATTCCTTGGGATGATTACAGAATAGTATGACGTGTATTTAGGAACATATATGCCCCAATCTTGACTCATTTATGTTGGACTCTATGACCCAACATATAGAAGGAATCAGCATCTAAGACACAGGTTTGCAAATAAGCCACATCCCATGTATACACGACAAGATTAGAAAAGCTTGTAAAGAAAAACATTGAATATAACAGGAACAAAAGGATCACCATGAAAAATGGTATTCCAATTTTTGCGATAGCACAATAAAGCCAAATGGTGAATAAGAAACACATAACATGGGATAAGTCACAACAGATGCATAGATGTGACTACTTATTATCATCTTTGATAGAAACAAATGGGGGGAGCATAAGAAAAATAGAATCTTCAAGTCAGATTGATATAAGATGGTATCAGCTATCATAGCAGTAAGACTTAGATCAGGTAGAGAAAATTCATGTAGAAGGAACAGCCAAGGATATATCAATTAAGCTTGGGAGATTACATCCTAAAGGAATGATACTGAGTAATAATACTGCCCAAACATGGCAGATGATTATTTAAATGGCATGCACAAGATAATATAACTTAACAGTTCCTGCACATGGGACTATGACAAAAGCAAAAGGAAAAGGAGAGCCCTGAAACTGTGCACTTTACAAGTAGTAAGAACATAACATTTTCAGAGGTTTCTGAACAGTTCCTTGATAATAAACAAAGAGTAACAGAGAGCGGGAATGAAAAGAAATGCTGCGACCTTTATCATTGAATCGGCTTGTAATGTACTTCCGCAAGGGCAGCGAATTTTCTCCATTTGGTAAGTATCTTCAACTTCCTCCTTCAACTTTGTATTAGTACTATCTGAGACACCTTGACCTTTTGATGCTAAGTCAGTTGCACCAGAGACCTGCATTTTTCTGCGGAAAACAACAAACATCGGTGCATGCCAATCAGTTTAAGGCGACCAGAGAAATAATACTGGTTTTTATGACTTTATTAATGATATGCATAAACCATTAGCAAAACTTGTATGCCATTGTTACATATCCCTACTACCAAACAGAAGGGAGAAAGTTTATCACTAATTAGCAACGTTTAATCAGAAACACACCTGTATATGTCATCTACTAGTTTAGCTACTTGTTCCTTTCCAACAGCATTTTTCTTAGCCCACATTCCAGAAACTGCACGAAATGAAATACAATTGCATTAGTATGTATAGCAAAGCCAGGGCACCCAAAATAAGTGAACCAAAAGTAGCATACAGAAAATCAAGAAAGTAACATGGAAGTAACACAGAGAGAGCAACACTGCAACAACCACCAGCGACAAACACGCAAATGACATGATGGTGAACTAATCAAAGCACTCATCCTGGGGCCTGAAGGGCTCCTAGAATGCAATGAGAGTTACAAACATGTAACATGAAAGCAGACAAAATGTCAATCTAGTTAATAAAGTTCCAAAATACCATATAAATTCATGAACTATCAGAAATGGACAAATACCGGGAAACTGGTAAGAAGGCATGTGCTCTAGTTTAGAAGGAAAGGTTACATGATTAAAACTAAGCAACTCAAATGGGCACATGCAAGTCTGTGCAGGGCTCTTCAGTCTTGAGGAGTGGGTTGTTTCATAGGATGCTAGTCCAATTCTCTACGAGGTACAGAGAAAGAGAAATAAAGATGGGCTGAAAGACTGATTTACCCTCTTCTCAAGCTCCTTACAGGGAGCCAGGGTAAGCTACAGAGTACATTTATTTTATTTCGATGGTTAAAAGGAAAATCAAAATGGTTTATTCATCAAATTAAAGAAGCTTAGATGGCAATCAGAAATCCTGTTTAGAAGTGGGCTCCCCGTAATATTCAACAGGTACCTACAAAGAATGCAAAACAGCTAGAAGAAAAAGAAAATGTTAATTCTGTCTATCTTGAGAAGGCAACTACAGCAGAGAATGCGACTCTAAGGGCTGGTCTGAGGCCAGCCGAAAGTCAGCAATCAAGCATAAGCCGGCCATATCTGGTGAATATATATAGCAGATACAAGGAAGAAGAAACCAGACTACCAAAAGTTAACAATGTGAACAGAAAATCTTATTTTTAATACCATCTATCTAATTCAACTCCTTGACTTGAACATTCTCCACCACAAACACCTCAACTGCCCACTGGAAATACTATGAAGAAAGAAAATCAAAGAAAAAGCCTTTATTCTAGAACATTATATCAAAGATCAGCCAACTAATTGATAGTAACAATAACTTGTCCATCACATTTCACAATGGACGGAAGAGAATCATTACCTCTTTCATCTGAGAGAATAGCTAAAATCCGGTCAACAAGGTCCTACACAGAATAACGTATAAGATTCAGAAAACATATTACTTCATCACAGCCAAACTAAAACAATAGAAAAGATAATTATATGGAAAAAATGCACAGAAAGTCCCTGTACTATGGCCATCGTTGGGTTTTTTACCTGTAAAAAGAAGTTTTGATTAAAACCTCTAAATTCAATTTTCATTGGAATCATGTCCTTGAAACTAACAGAAGCTTAATCCGTTAAATAGTCATGTGCGCTGCTTGTGACCTACTTTTGAAGGGTAAAATAGGTGAATCACATTATTTACATGAAATTAATTTTGAGGGTTTGTTTTAAATAAATTATGAACTCAAAGGTTCTATAAATCTATAATGAAAATTGTTATTGTTAATTTTTAAACCCTACCCATCCCAAAAGTAACTACTCTATTTCAATCCCAAATCTCCCTCTCTCCCCCTCATTATTCACTTTGTTGTAATCTATTGAAGAAGAAAGGAAGGAGGAGGAACTAGTTTGCTAACCACAATTAAGTTCATCTGCTGCTTGATCCTCCCCTCTGCCTCTTCCCTCCCCCTAACCATCCCCGTCAACCATTGCTCCTGCCCCTCAGCCCCTCTCCCTCCCCCCTCTCCTCCCTCTCTCCCCCCTCTCCCTCCCCCCTCTCTCTCTCACCCTCTCTCTCCCTCCCTCTCTCTCTCCCTCTCTCTCTCTCTCTCTCTCTCCCATCAACCATTGCTCCTGCCCCTCTCCCTCTCTCTCTCTCCCTCCCTTTCTCTCTCTCTCCCTCTCCCCCTCCTTCCCTCCCTCTCCCGTACATAACCCCTTCCCCCAAACATGTAAACACAGGCCCACACACAACCACGCGCATTGGTAATAATACAGCGAGGGAATTGGAAAGACTGTGGTAGTGGTGGCAGGATTAAAAGTTTGGGAAAACAGATTAGATGGATTCAATCAAATTCTGGAAAAAGATTAGGATAGGGTTTGGCGACTGGCGGCTTCTTTGATTGCAACACTAGTTTCTTCTTCCTTTTCTTTTCTATTCTTTTCTCTTTTTTTTTTTTTTTCGCAACACTAGGTCCTTCTTTTCTTCTTCAATAGATGACAACGAAGTGAATAACGAGGGAAGGAGAGAAAGAGAGATTTTGCAGACCCCAAACACTTTTGAAATTCAGATTTGAGCACAAAAACCCATCAGAAGGTATTTCATTTGAATCCGGTTAAAGTAGTTTTGGTAATTATCAGAATAAATGCTTAGGGTTAGGACCTACGTGGAGGGTATTGTGTATAGATGCAGGCGACCATGATGAAATCAACGGAGATGGAGTGGTAGTGAGGTGTTAACCATGGCTTGTTAGGGTTACAAGAAGAGTGAGAGAGAGCTGAGTGTTAGATTGTTTCCAAAATTAAAAAAAGAAACTTTTTACATTTCACAAGTAACCTTTTCTTTTTCAACTTTATAGAAGCAACCCTTATAGTTTGATTGGTTTCAACACTGACATGATTTACCTATTTTCCCCTTCAAAGAGAGGTCACATGCAACACACATGAATAGTGAATAGTTAATAATAGTTTAAATTTTGATGGGCATTAGACTGAGAGACTTGATTCCAATGAAAATCAACTTTAGGGATTTTAATCAAAAAATAAATAAAAATTGTACAAGTAAAAAACCCAAATATGGCCATAGTACAGGGACTTTCTGTGCAGTTTTTCCTAATTATATAAAGCATCTAACCAAATGATCAATAACTCAATTGACAAGTTCTTTTGCCACAGGGCTTCATAGAAAGATGAATCCTACATAATACTGCATGCTGTAAGTACTCTAAGCCTTTAACGTTATGTTGACCACACAAAAGATATTAGTAAGAGACATGAGGTGTGAAACAAGAGTAGATAACAGCTCAAAAACCCGTCAGATCTGAGCAACTGTCAAAGTTAAATAGATGCTTGAAAACTGTCTGCCTATAAGTGATAAAGGTATAAGAGCAAAAGGTCGTGTGATTGCAAGGGAGAGAGACGACTCAGAGGTACAAGTTGATGAGGATCAATGATACACAACAACAAAAAAAAAAAAAAAGAACCACAATTGTCAGAGTACAAAGTGCTACTAAGCTTTTTTCAAAAGGATTAGGGTCCAAAAGAGGTCTTCAACCGGTTGCTGATAATTTTCAAAACAATAATAAGGCTCTGTTTCAGGAAGACTGTTCTCTAGAAAACATTTTCCAAATTCTCCGATGTTCGAATGACTTCTACAAAGCAAGTCAATGAAAACAAAAATTGCAAGTTATGCAAAATATCATCTTCCCTCTGTAAAATGACAAACGGACCACCAGTACATCATTTTCCAAAGAGTTGTAAATGCCTTGCACCAGTAGGCTGACATTCAAAATGCAATGACCTGGAAGTTGCAGCATTAGAAAGGCAGATGAAAGTCACCTTTTTGTCTTTTTGGTTCTCCAGTTCTCCCTTTGCAACTATAATATTTCTTCCTCTCGTTCTTTCTTCTTTTTTTCCCTCAATCCCTTTGCAATTACAACTCTGTAGCTATTTATATATATATATATATATATTCACACACATATATATATATAGAGTCACACACACACACACACACACACACACACACACACACACATATATATATATATATATAGTCACACACACACACATATATATATAGAGTCACACACATATATATACTATAAATATATACATTGTGCAAAACGGTCTATATCATTTGGAACCTACACCCAAAGACAAATCTGGCCTTAGTCCTTCAGTAATGAGACATTGGCTCATTCCCTCACTGCCTTGTATGCTATCTTTTGTATACCTAGATATTTTATCTATTCCAATTATCTCAGCAAATCACATTACATAAAATTTTATTCAACATATTTTCAAAAGATTTACCAAACACTTGAAAACATTTTCCAACACATTTTCAAGAAAACTACCAAATGCGTACAATGTTTTCATTTTCCGGAATTGCTTTCTGGAAGTCATTCTACTAGACAGAAACGGGGCCTAAGTGAAAGTAAAACTAATCATTCAAGGTTTTAGCACTTTCTAAGTGTCAAAGATGCATACAAATGTAATTAGATTATACTACAACATTAAATCCATGAAACAAACCTGCTTCTTTCCTTGCTTCGAAAGACCTAGTTGAGTAAGAATGTCCTTGAGCTCTTTTATCCGAAAATATGCCAGTTTTTCCTAAAAGAGAGAAAAACAAAATAAACATCTAGCAATGAAAGCAACAACAACAACTCAAATTACATGATCCATGATCACACCAAAATAGGAACAAGAACACTGACTCATAAAGGCAACTATATCTGAAATTCGTCTATTAAACTACAATCCATACTGCACAATCCATCGGATCACACAAAATCAGACCACCTGTCCATGATTGTGCAAAGTAGCTTTCCCACTTTGCATATACAGGCAGGCCTAGAATAACACCAGACTACAAGTACCCACCTAGTAAGCTTATAGTTCTAACGTTATTTCAAAGTTCAATGTCAGAAACTGATTCAATAAAGAATTCAATGAATGGGAAAGCAAATAACACAACATAATTTCTTGAACTATCAACCTACAGTGGCTTCTGAAAATGCAACTATCTTTCAACATGATTCACTGCCTTATGTGATGTGCTATATAAATCCAAGGATCTATTGTCATATGAATTTGTTTAAAAATCCTGTCAGAAAATGTCTCTGTCAGATGCGTTATAAATCCAAGTTGGGGGATGTTATTCGCAAACACATTGGTTCTTGAAGCTGAAACAACGTCTCCAGGGCCAGGGCACAACTTCACAAATCTCATCTCGTCCTATAGGAAAAAGTAACTGTCAGAATGCATTATTTTTTCTGATAAGACTGACAGATGCATTCTAAAACCGAAGTTGGAGGATGTTATTCGCAAACACATTGGTTCTTGAAACTAAACTACATCTCCAGGTCCAGGACATAACTTCTCAAATCATCAAATCTCATCTTGTGAAGCCCTCAGCTGTTACTTCTAGAATCATGAAACTTTACAGGAATGAAGCTCCACTGCTTCAATTGCTAAACTCTAAGACCACGATACTTTTAAACCTCAGCCTGAAATGGCTAGTCAACAATCCAAGATTGAATGTATGCTGCATATTACAAATTTAAAAAGTGCAGAGATGATTGTTTTGCATAGTGTATGCTGGTGCTGCAGAGCTGTAGAATATCAATAGTTAACATAGCACTGGGGAACTCATAATAACATAACCCATAGCACTGGGGAACTCATAATAACATAACCCACCATGGTTGTTGAACTGATGAATGAATAAGACGAAAATTTCTTGGTTAGATTAAGCTTTTAGATTGTAGGAATGATGTAATACGACAGCCAAGAGATGAGGTTAATTACATTACTAGGCGCCAAATACAAGGCCCTAAGATAGGAAAGAAGATAACAGAAAATATTGAGAATGATATACAGTGTTGCTGAGTTGAGTTGAGGAATGTAGAAAACTATTGAACCTTAAGTATGAAGTTTGCAGTGAAAACCAATTCTAATCCTGATGTTTCACTAGAAAATATAAATACTTTCTTTGCATTTATAAACTATTGGTGGTATCGATCTTCCTTCTAGCTAAGAGGATTCTCACGAGCCAACCTATCGTACTACAATTCAATTGACCTTTGGGACTTTCTGTATCCGACCCAAAAAGGTAACCAACACATTTTTATTATTAAATGGGTTTGGTCAAACATTTCCTTGCTCAAGACGACATCTTCACATATGAAAGTCCAGAACGGCAATCTCTATCAAATTCTCCGGAAAGGCAATTTCTATCAATTCCTTTAACTGAAACCTTTTTGTGAAAAGAGGGTAGAATCAAGGACTTAAAAACCTTGTTAAAACTAAAGGAACAACTTTTGTGCATGTAGAGAAATGTTTTTTTCCAAATGAGGAAGAAACGAATGGAGAAGGATAACACCTGTCAACTCCGATCCATGAGAATCTATCTCACCCAGGCTTCTCATCAAACCCATGATACTTGGACAAGGATATCGGAAGCGATCAGAGATATTTTCCTACATATGCTATTAGCAAGCGCATCTGATACCTAGATTTTCTCAGAAAGTACTTTCAAACAAGTCTTGCTATGTCAACTGTTACTTGATCTAATAGATTAGTAGACAATGATTACCATGGAGATTGATAACTTAGTTTCAGAAACACGTCCATGCCCAAAACTGGTAGCAGGCAACATATAAGAGAACCTGCCACTATGTTATTATTCTCGTAGCAGGTGACAAAGTCATTCAAGTATAGAGATCTAAAAAAAAAAGAACCCCCACTTGCTACCAATAAAGAAGAGGACTAAGCAACAGCGGATAGCCATTTGTATGATCAATGTTAAATAACTGGAACATCAGGTTATGCAAAAATGTATTATCTTAAGCTGATCTTCACTTACACAAACTACTGGAAACCATTTTACAAGCCACAATAAATTAGGTGCAACAGCTTACAAGGAATAAAAGAGCAAACAACATGCCTAACAACCTACTAATCTTCAGCTACAATTAGCAAACTTTGCGTCAATAGACAAGTTCACCAAACATAAATGAACCAATAAACTTAAACATCATCCATAGTCATTAACTTCTGCCACATTTTACTGTGCCAAACAAAACCCAGCTGAAACCAAATATTAAAGAAAAAAAATAAACAAAACAAAAAAATTTACTAAATTTCACAATCACACAAATTACATGGAAATTAAACAAACCAAACACAAAGTACCTTGCAACTAGATACCAAATCCATCTTGAAAGCAACAAAATTGATGCTACTTTAGCCCCCCAAACAGTTCAGATAATCAGCAAGCAAGCCAATGAAAACAGCTCATCTGCTCTCCAAACAACGATCGATCTAATCAAAAAATGATCAAACATACAACACAAAAAAGAAAAAATAGAGAAATAAAAACTAATTATCAAAATTTCAACACAGAATCACTCAACAAAATCCGCTATTTCTTCTTAATTACAATCTCAAAACCTTAACATTAACTATAAACATACAATCATATATACATATATTAGAATTACTTACGGAGGAGGGGGAATCGATTGAAGGAAGGGGGAAGGATGAATTTGGAGGAGGAGAAAGTAGTAAACTCAGAAGAGATGAGAGGGCTTACGCCGACTTAGCTTTTCTCTCTCATCGTTTTTGTGCGTTTTTTTTTTCCTCTTTTTTGACCGATACACACACAGCCGGAAAAGCTAATCCTCCAATTACAATGTTCACGGATGTGTCGACGTTTCTGCAATCCGGTTTAGTTCATGCAACACACATCCGGGTTTGGATCCTCTGTTACTTGCGTGTACGGTGTGTTGCGGTGTCCCCCTCCTCCGGTCAGTCTTTGTCTCCCTAATATTTTTGACTTTTTGTCTTGAGACAAATTGCAAATAAGGCCCTTTTGGTTTAACCTCATTCCTAATAAGCTCCTGTAGGTTTTGTAAAAGAAATTAATTGAGTTAACATGGCTTTTCAGAACTACCAAATAGTTGCTTCGCTTGCAACAAAATTTGATAGACTCATATATAATTATTGAGTGGAGTTATTAACTTTATTGTCTAACAACTTTATTGGTTCTTTTTTGCCTTGACACACTCGTACACACAATGAGTGGGAGGCGCGAAGGGGGGATGGGAGAAGCTGAGAAGTAAAATAGATTGATTTATTAAGAATCTTTTTAAAAAGTTAAAGTCGTTTTAATTATTCGTATGTGTTAGATTTGAGTTATATATGGATAAATATTTATTGTTATTACGTGTCGTCATAGCCAAGAGATAGCCTACATAAAACTATTAAATATACTTTGATACATTTCTTAAAAGAACATAATAATTCACCAAGCAATGTTCATGTTATGAAAAATAAATTCTTAGTCATTCTTCTCTTTTCTTTTATTTATTTAATTTTTTTATACATTTTTATAGTTCTTTTCACTAGAAAAAATATAGATTTAACTTTTTTTTACCTTGTATGATAGTAAGAGTTTGGGTAATTTAATTATTAATTTTCCTTTTTTGATTATGTATGAAAACCACTCGTGTTTTACTAAAAGCATGCATTAGCCAAGAAAACATTTCACATTCTTAGTTTGCGAGTTGAGATCACCTACAATTTGGACAAATAATCATTACAAGACCATGAAAATTATTGGAGTCAAAGCATGATTTGCTGAAATATAGGGGGTTAATAGCGATAAATTGTAACTACAAGGAGCTTATCAGAACTCTGCACATTTTCTAGGGCAATTTGTAGGGAGGTCTTCCGAGATCAGAAAATTGAAAGTAAAAGTTTGGGAAAGTACAAATGGACCCACCCAGGAAAGAGGCCAAAACTAATATAAGGGGCACAATTAAAACACAGTGATATTTATTTATTTTTATATTTATTTACTAGTTAATGAACCCATACGGCCTGATTTAATTTAATTTTGAGATTAATTGATACATTTTAAAAATATTTTAAAAAAAATTATCATTATTTAATATTGACATTTATTGACTTAATATTTGATAAAAATTAAGTATTATCAATATATGCAAATTAGTGATCGTTTATTATAATATTTTTATTTCAGAATAAATATTATTTTTTATTGGTAGTTAATATACGTATTTTTGTTTCTAATCATTTTTTTATTTGTAAGTATCCTTTAATGATATCAAATTATTGAGTTTCTTTTTTTTTTCATCTTGCACTTAATAAAGATATTTTAGACATATATTTGAAGATTTTTAATAAAATTAAAAATAAAATAATTACTTTGGGACATATTAAAAAAAGATAACTTTTTTCTGAGTAAAGGAGAATTTTTTAAGGATTGAATATAATTATATTTTAAAAATAATTTTGAAGATCATTCAATGATTAGAAAATATTTAATTTGATACTATATTTACATGTTTTTGATACAATGTCAGTTTGAAAAAAGAAACTTACATAAATATCAACAAAAAAAAAAAAGCTTCAATTTTGAATGAAATGATTTAAAATTTTGTTTATGTATCTGTAACACCCCGACCCAACTTCTTCCCTAACTCAAATTGTAGTCTCTCGTTGTTAACCTTGAATCCCTCGGAGAGTGAGGTGTCATGCTTGTTAAGCGTGACGTGTTGAGTCGAGAACCGTATTTGACGCGCGTTTAACTCATGGTGAGTTGCACTTTATTCCTATATCCGTTTGAGACTATCCTCGACATTAATTGGTGTTCGTATAAGTTACATTTCCTCTTTGGTTGGTTGACCTAGCCTTGGCTTAGATTCGTTCGCTAACAACAAGCACGTTCGCTTTGTCGTTAACCCGTAAGTTTGGTTAGTTTGAGAGTTGTTTGACTCGTTGTGCATATGAGACTTACGTTTGTTATCATTCGTGCACCATCGCGGGATGATTCAGGTGTGTTTTGAGTATGTTTTGACTATGATTTGATGTTAGGATCGATTAACCAAGGATCATTCCAGGACATTTCGAGAGCGTTTCGGATCAAATTCGGAAAAATTGAAAATTCTAGGAGGAGGGCGGCCGTTCAGGAGGCAGAAACTTGGTGGTCTTGACGGGGCGGGCGCCTGGGCGGCCGCCCAGCCCCCGAGCCCTGTTTGCCGGTTTTTGCAATTTTACGTGTTTTGACCTTTTTAAGTGGTTTAAAATGCTCAAACAAATTCGAGATTGGATCAAACACTTATCCATGATATTAATAACATAACTCAACCCATTTCCCCTCATTCTTTCTTCCTTCAAACCCAGATTTTAGAGAGAGAGCAAGAAGAGAGAGAGAAGAGAAAGAATTCGCGATATCTTAAGCGTTTGAAGTCGGATTCGCGTGCCGTCTTCGCTGGAGCGTAGCTAGCAACAAGGGGAACGATTTTAACCGAAAAGATTCCCCGATCTATTGAGAAATCACCACCTCACCTCTTCTCCCACGTTTTAGAGTGAGAAAGTGAAGTTTTGAGAGAGAGAAAGCTTGATTCGGACTTGGATCGAGCTTGGGATCGACAATTGGACTCCGTAGCGGCGTAGAGTTCGCGAAGGAGTACATTTCCACCCAAAGTCCCTTGGATTTCGTGGAGGGTTTGCGTTGTGTTGTAAGTTACTAATCTCTTTCTTGGATTTTGAGCATCATAGTGTAATATCACGATGATTACATGTTATACATGTTGTAAATGAACTCCCTACATGCTATACCTGTTCAAAATGATCTACTAGCATGTTATTTGATGAATATTGATTAATTGTTGTTAATTTTGTGGTCTCCGAATATTAGAGACTTGTGCTGTTCATTGTGGTACACGTTGTTATTATTATTATGAATATTATTGTTGTTTCCCGAGTTGTAGACTCATGGGTTTATTTTATAGTTGGGTTCCGACAAGTAAAGTCGCCGATGACTTGTTTTAGTTATATCGAGTATTTATAACTCGTTGAGATTTTAATCGTTAGTACACTCACGAGATTGTTATGAGTAATAGACTTTCGGTATATTGAGTCTCGTGATTGAGATGGGTATGTAGGGATGATGCTACGGCTTGTCCCGACGTTTTGAATATTTGTAAGACTCGAGCGCAGTCGTTGGGATATTGTGAATTGTATATTTACACTGAAGGGACTAGACTCTAGCCGTGACCGACTTTAGCGGAGTCGAATAGGACGTTAAGAATATATGTCGTGTAATGAGTTGTCGAGTAGTATTTAGGATAACGCATTGATGAGATTTTGATCGAGTAACTTGAACCAGGTTGGCTTAGTCAATGTTGTTGCTCACATGACTACTTGAATTGTGTTGGATGATATATATATATATATATATATATATATATATACACCCCACGTCTAAGCTTTGATTAATTACTAAAGGTACTCGTGACTTCATATATAAGTTACTAATGAGTTGTGTACGTTCATGTGTGACGTACGTTGGGAATGACTTAGTCACTACACATTGAGTGACGTGTTTATTATGAGTTAAAGTTTTGAGATACCCCAGTTATCACCCAATAAGGTGCGGGAACTAGTGTTGAGTTGCTACGAACATATTACCTAGTAAGTTTAGAATGTAGTGGATTATGAGGCATATTGTTGGAGCATATTGTGATCATAGGATACCGTAGAGATCCTAAGTTGAGCGTGTTAGTAACGTACTGATTTATGATTGTAAGTACGAGTAGGCTTACACATGTTGTGATTATAAAGTCTAGCATTCGCAGACTTAAATGATTTGGTGTATGTGTGGTTGTTCTAGTAAGTAATAAGACAATCATCCTACTTTGATGATTGATTGTGTGTTTAGTAATTACAAGCACATCATGTTCATTTGGTATGTGATTCAATAGAACACATTATGGTTTGATTTCGACGAGTTGTGATTCAATAGAACATATCACGATTTGATTTATTAAGTTGTGATTCAATAGAACACGCTTGATTAGTTTAGCATGAGTAAATATCTACTTATGCATTGCATCGAGTCCAGTTGGCATATATGCATTGGAGGTGTATTGACGCTCAGTTATTGCGGGAGCAGGGGCTTCGTAATAGCCGAAGGCCAATACACTGGGCCTCTCCCTACCGTTGGCCACAGTATGGGTTTTCTCTAACCCCACAGTTGAACGGAATAAACGGCGACTGTGCATTGTCGACATTGTTTTGTATGCATTGGGATACGGACACTGGTCCCTTGTGATACCTATAAGTGGCTAGAGTCGTATTGTCTCGAGTCGTAGGGGATCGAGCGATACATCGACGTGGATACAGAAAATGGTCCACAACGGGTACTTGTAGATCGTGCTTGACGGGGTCGGGTACATTTCTTTGTTGGGTACTTGTAAATCGTGCTTGACGCGATCGGGTACATATATTTGTTATGGGATACGAGCACCGGTCCCTTTGTGATTTGTGTACGACAGCAGCAGCACAATCTTTTATTTCTGTTCATTGGTTGATATTGGGATACGTGTCTAGCATCAGCGACACAATTGTTTATTATGGTTCTCCGAAGCAGAAGCACAGGAATCTTTTTTTATTATTATCTTGTTGGATAGCAGCAGAGACATCTTTTATAGTTCTGTGAAGCAGCAGCGTAATCGTCTTCTACGGCTTCATGGAGCTATAAGGTCGGAAGTGTTTAAAGGGATTTCGGAGGTGTACCTCGAATCCACCTATATGTGTGTACTTTATGCTTTATGTGCTTCCTATACGAACGAATGTTGGTCGTGGTCTCCAACCAGTGCATGACAGTTGGCGGCTACTGAGCCTCTCGTGAATATAGGGTTGGTTGCCTTATGTGCTACAACCTGTTTATCATCCTGTTATATTAATGTACATAATGCCATGCCATATTGTTACATTAGTAACTTACTGGGTCTTCGACTCATCCCTTCCATATTTGTTTTCATTAGTTTGCAAGTTTGAGTTTCGGCGCAGTGAGGCTTTAGTCAGAAGTTCCTCTAGTTGTATTTAGTTAGTGTTTTGTATTTATCTCGTATTCTGTGAGATTGTGGATTTAAGCTAAGTTATGTAAACTTAGTATGTCGGGTAGAAATGTTGTATTTTATTTAGTTGTATTTTGGTGGCGACTCGTGGAGTCGACCCGTTGTACCTTATTGTATTAACAGTAATTTTATTTATTTTCATTGAGGCTTTGAGCCGTTTATCTTTAGTTATTTTCCCGAGCATGTTAGCTTGTGGGTTTCCAGTATTGTTGTTTCTCCGGCTCGTGTTTGGCCGTGGAGGTTTTGTATTGTTGTTAGGATTTTGTTATTCGAGTTTTTAAAACTCCTATTTTATTTAGTATTCCGCTGCTTGTTTTAGTTTTGAGCATTTATGGCTTGCTTTATTTAGTTCTTTCAGCTGTTCTTCTTCGATTTGGCGCTCCGAATTGGGGTTCAACATCAAATCTCGGACTCAGGTCGTCACAGTATCACATATTATAAACATTATTTTAGGACGTATTAAATAAGAATATGAAACTCATAATTTGACATGGAGAGAGTAACATTTATAAAAATAAAAATTAATTAGTTTAAATTATAAAATGAATTATATAATAATATAATTTTTTTAAAATTATTACATATAGTATAATTGGTTTAGTTGGTTTAAGGTGTATATTTATAATTAAAAGAGTGTGAGACTTGAGAATTGAGAGAAATCCAAAGGATGGTTAGGTGTCACTATGTAAGACATCCTCACTAACTTTAATATATATATATATATATATAATTTTTATATTTATTAATGTACTTTTAGATCTAATTGAATTAATTTTACTAGTAAAAGTAAAACTAAGCTAAAAGCAAGACTAAATTTTATTATATAGTCTCCAAAGCCCTGTGGTGTATGATCGAAATCTAAAAGAGCCAAAAATAAATGGGTGAATTACAGGCCGGTTCCTTTTTAAACATTTGTAATCGCTCCAGTCCACTTATTTTTTTTAAAAATCGGAAAAAGACATTTTTGGGGCAAAAAGACGATTATGTCATTAATGAAAGAAAAAACACGCGCGCATCAGTAACCCAAGGCATCGCGATAAGTAATTCAAGGCATCGCGTGGGTTAATCATCCTGATGAGCAACCAAGACATCACGATGAGCAATCAAAGCATCGCGATGAGCAACCAAGGCACTGTTTGAACTTCAACCGCTGAAGGGGACTTGATTTTCATTTACCTTTCGGGGGCGTTACCCCTGAACCCTTACGAGGGACGCTATCCCCTAGACCCCTGCGACCTGACCGGGCAGGTCGATCCCCGTTGCGTTGCCCAGCATATTGCGATTGGCGAATTAAAGGCATCCCGATGCTCAATTTAAGGCATCCCGATGTCCAATTTAATATAATATCAAAATCGATCAAAATGGTTGTTTTTTGTTGAAAAATTTACATACAAACATGGTATTGACTTCTTATAACAGTATGGTAATGATATTATACAAAATTCAAGCTCAAATCGTTGATTAAAGTCCCAAAATCAGTCCAAGAACATCTCCCTCTGTTTTCGGACAGCACACTACCAAGCTCAATTTTGATCTCAAAAATAGTATTTTTTGGTAGAAAAATTGTGCACAAATGTAGTACTAAGTTAGGATAACAATATGTGATTGATTTTAAACAAATTTGAAGCTTAAAACATAGATTAAAGTGGTCAAAACAGCCCAAGGACAAAGAAAAATGGGATGAACTAAAAAAATTCGAATTTGATCAAATTGTGATCAAATTCGTGCTCTATGCATGGAAATTGATACCTAAATATGAGGAAAGACTATATTAACAACATGAAATCATTTATACATCAATTCGAACCTCAAATCTGAAGCAACGATGTTGTTGAGGGCATTTTAGGAAGAAAATTTTCAAAGTGTCTTTTAGCAGTTAAAAAAAAAAGGTGGACTGGAGAGAATAAAAGTTTCAAAAAGGGGACTGGTCAGCAATTTCCTGAAAATAAATCAAATAACTTTACAAAGGCCAACCGGCTGGAATCACGTAATACTATCTTTTATTGGTAATATTTTAAAAAAAACTTAGACAAATTATTTTTTTAGTTATAACTTATGGTTTTGTTACAATGAAAAATGGCAAATTATAAAAGGAGATAAAGAAACTGAAAAGTTGTGAGGATTTTTATATAGATAATAATTTGTTGACTGAGATATATAATTACTACTACTATTAGTGTATTAAACAATTGAGCATTTACTTATTTATTCAATAAAAGTTTGCACATTTAAATTTCTTGTGCATATATAAATTATTATGATTCAAGCCTGAAAGTCTGGTTCGCTATGCATAGCTCACGGCTCACGAAACACTCGAGACAACTAAGATTACTTATAAGACACAAGGCCCATGTCTAACTCATGGTGTTTAAACTAGGCATACTTATAAGACACAAGGCCCACGTCTAACTAATATAGGTCGAAGCATTTAAGTCAACTAAGCCTACTAATAAGACACAAAGCCCACGTCTAACTGATGTGAGTTGTTCGTGTCTAGTAGTAGTGAGTGATCATATAAGGTACACACAAAGCCTAAATTTAACTGAGGCCCTAATCTAACCGATGTGGGTTGGGGGTATTACAATCTCTCCCACTTAAATTCTTGGCGTCCCTGTCAAGGCCTAAAGGGTCAACACTCGGGGGGGGGGACAATGTGTTCAACAAATTTTTGGCCGAGACCCAAATCTAACCGATGTGGGTTGAAGGCCTAAACTGACATGGGTTGGGGGTATTATAATCTCCCCCTCTTAAATTCATCCTCGTCAAGGCCTAAAGGATCAGCACCCCGGGCAATGTGTTCAATAATTTTTTGACCGAAACCTACTCTGATACTATTTGTAAGGATCAGGGTCTCGAGCAATGTGTTTAACACATTTTCAGGCGAGACCCACTTTGACCAGCAGCCCGGGCAATGCGTACAACACATTTTCGGGCGAGACCTTTTCTGATACCATTTATAACGACCCCATTCCACTATACATGGCCCACGCACTAGCCCACGAAACGTTTGGATCAACTGCAAGCCCATCAAAAAGTGCATAGATGATGTTGGAGCCTATAGTGAAGGCCACTTGTAAGACACTCACAAGGCACACATCTAATCGATGTGGGTTAGGGATATTACATAAATGCCTTTCAATTTTAACACATCCCAACCTATTGATATCTCCCCTCACTCCGTTTGCCTCTTAGGCCATCTTTTTTATCACATTCAAGGATGACCTTTGTAAAACCCGTATTCCTAGCCAACATTATTACACATGTAACAATTTTTTTGACAAATGCACACAATTGTTTCTCATGATCTCCTCGTAACAATCACGTTACTCCAGCTTTATAGTCTACTTGATCTCCATTACCATTAGAATTCATGTGAACCTAACCCATTTTAACTCATCCAATGGACAAGATTCCAGATGACATGTTTGGTTGGAGCCTTCATCATAAGGTTCATGGCCTTCAAAGTACTCGAGATGGTAGTGTTATTTTAGTGGCTTGATTTCATGGGTGTACAATAGAATACTTGGACAACCCACATTGGATTAGACTCCTTTGAAGTCTTTGACTAATTTGGTATTTTTTGTGGAGTCCGCAGTTAGTCCTATTCCTTGGTGAATTAGGAAAACTCTCTCTCACAAACTGACTTGGAGAGTTAGGAGTATATATAAAATGGGTTTCTATCACTTTGTTAAAACAGTGCCGAAACCGAGAAGAGAGAGCAACAATGCACCGTTCATTCCTCCGTACACTGTTCGTTCATTGCAATAGTTTGTAAGTTTTTGTTAAGTGTGATCTTTGGGTGTAATTAGGATTTGAGTTTTCAATATTTGTTAAGCCACAACTATTTATATTTGTATCTCTGTTTGATAAGTGAAAACCTTTGCCGCCTTCACCCGTGGATGTAAGGAATTTCCTGAACCACGTAAATTCTTGTCTACTTTATTTCTGCACTACTTTCAACTCGTTATTTTGTTTGTCCGATTTCAATCGTTTGGGACTACACTTTTAATAAATTGGTATCAAAACTTCATTTGGGTCTGTTGGGATTCGTAGTTATTTGTTTGATTGAATCTTGGTTATCATGGCGTCAGCAAAATATGAGATTGAAAAATTTGATGGCAAGAACGGTTTTGGACTTTGGCGCATAAAAATGTGTGCTTTGTTGGTTCGGAAAGAATTGCTTAAGGCATTAAAGGGTAAGGAGGTTTTGCCTGCAAAACTGTTGGATGAAAAAAATATGACTTGTTGGAGCGTGCACTTGGTGCTATTCATTTATCACTTGGTAATGATGTTTTGCGAAAAAGTGCAAATGAGACATCACAAGCAGGTTCGTGGCTCAAATTGGAAGCTTTGTATATGACGAAATCGTTGACAAATCGACTTTATTTGAAGCAACAGCTTTACACTCTTCGTATGAGAGAAGGTACGTTTGTTAAAGATCATCTTAATAATTTTGATAAAATTATTATGTCTTTGAAAAAATATTGATGTCAAAATTGATGATGAAGATCAAGACTTGATTTTGTTATATTGTTTATCTCCCTCATTTGAGCATTTTGTTGATACTATGCTATATGGCCGAGACACCCTTTTCTATGAAGGATGTGCAAGCATCGTTGAACTCTAAAGAGTTGAAGAAAAAATTCTCTGGAAATTTAGATAGTAATCAAGCTGATGGTTTGGTTGTTAGAGGTAGAACAAGTGATAAATGCTCGAACAAAAATAGAGGCAGGTCAAGATCTAATCTAGGACCAGGAAAAATGAGTGTAACTATTGTAAGGAAGAAGGCCACTAGAAAGATAAATGTCTGAAGCTCAAAGGAAAGAAAAAGATTGTTGATTCCTCAACCACTAGTGATTCTGCTAGTTTTGCAGAGGAAAACTCTGACAATTCTGTAGACGTCCTCTCAGTACTAGTTGGGTCATCCGGTGACAGTTGGGTTCTTGATTCGAGTTGCTCTTATCATAAGTCTCCTAACAAGGATCGATTTTCTTCTTACCAGTCAATTAATGGTGGGGTTGTTTTGATGGGAAATAATATGTCGTGTAAGGTAGTTGGGATAGGCACAGTTCGAATTAAAATACATTATGGTATTGTTAGGACTTTGATTAATGTGCGGCATGTGCCTGATTTGAAGAAAAATCTTATCTCTTTGGGTGCCCTTGATTCACTCGGTTGTAAGTACACAGGTAACGGTGGAGTTTTGAGAGTATTTAATGGTTCTCTGGTTGTGATCCGTAAAAAATTGGTTAATAGTCTTTATTTGCTTTAAGGTAGTAATATTGTTGGTGTTGCATCAGTTTCTGTAGGTTCTTCATCAGATTCAGATTCAGATAACACTCATTTGTGGCATATGCGGCTAGGGCATATGAGTGAGGCAGAGATGTCAATTTTGAGCAAACGAGGTTTGTTGGAAGGTCATAAAACAGGGAAGTTTGACTTTTATTAACATTATGATTATGGTAAGCAAAGCAGGGTGAAATTTGCAACGACTATTCACTGAACGAAGGGCACGTTGGATTATATCCATTCTGATCTTTGGGGTCCCTCAACGAAGCCGTCCAAAAGAGGCTCCCAGTATTTGATGACGTTTATAGATGACTATTTAAGATATGTTTGGGTGTATTTTCTGAAGCACAAGAATGATGTTTTTTCGACCTTCAAGAAATTTAAAGCGCTTGTTAAGAATTAGACAGACAAGAAGATCAAGCATTTCAGAACAGATAAGCTGGAATTTTGTGAGGGTCAGTTCAAGGAGTTTTGCGCAAATGCTGACATAGTGAAACACCGTACTGTTAGAAGAACACCACAATAAAATGGTGTCGCAGAACGGATGAACAAGACTCTATTGGAGAGAGCACATTGTATGCTCGATAATGCTAATTTTTGGGCTGAAGTTGTTAATTTGGCTTGCTATTTAATGAATAGATCTCCCTCGGTTCTTATTAGATTATAGACTCATATTGAGGTATTGTTTGGTACGATTGCTGATTATTTTGGTTTAAAAGTATTTGGTTGTCCTGCATATGCACATGTTAATAATAGTAAGCTCGAGCGTAGATCACATAAATGCATATTCCTAGGTTATGTAGATGGGGTGATAGGTTTAGATTGTGGTATGTTGAGCCTGGTTCACCTAAATTTGTTATCAGAAGCTGGGAAAGATGGAGTGTTAAGATTAAGTGTTTGTGTCAAGAGGGAGAGTGATGAAGATGGATGAGAGGGACAGTGAGTTAGACGAGAGAGAGTAATGGTTAGTGGAGAGAGTTGTGTGTGCTTTGGATTAGTTCTCTTGTTACTCAAAATAAAGAAGTTAAAGAGTGAGGTGAGATGGAGAGAGTTGTCTGATGAGAGGGAATAAAAGAGGGGTTTCAAATGGAAGGGAGAGAGAGTATTATTTGTTATATTGTTTGTGAGATTTTGTTACTCCAAATAATAAATCAAAATGGGGGGAGATAAGAGCACATACAATGGGGGATTATTTGGGGAGCTTAGAGGGAGCATTAGATACAAAGGGGATTATTTGGGGAGCAACTAGGTAGTATTGTTAAGCAAAAGTGAATTGGGTAGCTTAGTAAGCTACCAGAGCTTAGAAACCATTCAATACAACTTCGATTAAGTTGCAAACCACCAAAACGACGTTGTTTTGATAGGCGGGAGTTGAAAAAAAAAAAATGTGCTGAGAGGTTTGCTTTCCACGTGTCGCCCATCTATTGGGTCGACACAAAAAAAAAAAAAAAAAAACTCTCCGATTTTTGGTCATTATTCACCTAAAAAAATATTTTTTTTGTATTAAAGTACACATGTTTCTTTACAAAGAAAGACTTGGTTTGTTCATTTGGATATCAAATTAATTTTCTACAAAATTTTTAAGTTTTTCTCTATTTTTATTTCTTCTCTCTCTTTAAATTTATTGGTGTTTGTGCCCCTATTAAAAGAGAATTTTTGTTTGGATATGGTTATGTTAAAGATATTTTTATACATGCTCCTTGCTATTATACATGTTGTGAGAGAGATTTTGGATGAGAGTGATTGATGGAGTGATGGGGTTGCAGTGTGTGTAGTGGGTTTGAGCAAGAAATGAGGAAGAGGGAGTGGGAGTTGGTCTGAAAGGAAGAAAAAATAGGTTTGACTTTGATTGTTTGGTTTTGAAAATGGGGATGAGATGGGGACTTGGGAGGTGGGGGGCGGCTTATCACTCATGTGCTAGTTTTTTTTTTTTTTTTTTTTTTCCCCTTCTCTCTCTCTTTTTTTTTTTCTTTCTTCTTTTTTTCGTTTTCAAGTTTTGTTTTTTCTTTTCTTTTGTTGCTCTTTTTGTCTTTTTTTTTTTTAATAATAACAAAGATATTAGTAGAAATAAAATTAAGCGCGTATATAAAAATGGGTTTCAAGATTGGGGTGTCTACACTTACCCTTTCACATTTGCCATCCTGCTACTAATTTTTCTGTTAAATCTATTATGATTTTTCATTAATATTGTAATTACATGATTTTAAAGGATTAAGTGCCAAAATCTCTCTCTTTCTCTCAACACATAACCTCTCTGGTGATGCCTTGGTCTCCCTCCTCTTTTTAGACGACGCCTCCTTCCATTTCGATGGTTAGAAACCAACTACTTAGCCTCCCTGATTCAACTTCACTGCAAACTCGCTCAACTTCTTCGGATTGCATATAATACTCAGAAGAAACCAATGAGAGAGAAGCTTTCCTTTAATAAATAAACCACAAAATAATCAATTGGCTAGAATGAAAATATAATAAGAAGTCGTGTACCAGCTAATGTACTTCGAAAAATAATTATATTTCTTTTTATTTCATTTCAGAAACAATAATTTTCAGTTACTCGGTTGTTTTACCATGAACTTGAAAGAACATAAATCACAAGCAATTTCCAAAAGATATGAAATAAAGAACCAAATCAAAAATTTTATGTTTTAATCATTTACCTGATTTCGAACCTCATCATATTTGGCATGGTTGTGCCTTTTTCGTCCCTCAGATCATCAATCTCAACCCAAAGCATGACTCCTTTCATTCCTACATGCCTCATGGTCGATTGGCTCTTTGTCACTAATGCTGGTCGCGGTTCCTCCTTTCTCTATTGATGTCAACGTCCTCATACGTGGAACATAAAATGGCAAGATGGGAAGTTCTCATTGACATGTTAAGCTAATAGGCGTCAATAGTGGTGAAGCCAGAATTTTATTTGAAGGGGTCAACATCATTTTAAAGGTAGAAAAGTACATCTGAATTTGGCTCAAATAGGGGACAAAATATAATATGGTGCAATTTTCTTCCAAGATAAAAGGGGTCAAAATTGATAAGACAACTATTTTTAGTGGTAAAAAGTAAAAAAAAAACCCAACTTTTTTTTTCTTTTCAAATCATAAACGCAGTAAAATGTTAATGTTTCACATCCCAAGGGGGTCAAGTAACCCCTTTAGCCCCTATGTCACATAAGCTACGTGGCATCGCCACAAGGCGTCAAGTCTTTCATTTTTTTTAAAGGGCAAATTACACAAATGGTCCCTGTACTTCTCAAATTTTTTAGGATTGGTCCCTAAACTAATTTTTGTAAATTTTTTGTCCCTGTACTAAACAATTAAAATGCAATTGGTCCTTCCGTCCATTGCCATCATTTTTTTGCCGTTAAGTGTAAGCACGTGATTTTGACCAGGGGTAAAGTTGTCATTTTCTTATATAAAGTACAGGGACCATTTGTGATGGTGGCAACATTTTAGCGCTGTTTTGTCTCGCCTCCTTCTCCTGTAGCAATCGTTTGGTAAGTCTTCCATGCTATTTCTCTTTCTAATTGCTTAATTTCTTCATCTAATGATTTTTCCTTTTCCTTTGTTTTTTTTTTTGGACAGCAATCATATGGATTTTTTCGTTGGTTCGATCCACCAATGTGCCATAGATCTATCCAGATTATTCCTGGGTTACTTAAAAGGATAAGGGAATATGAAGATCTGAGAGTTAATGGAGGTGAACAGAGAAGACATGGAACTAATTGGAAGGGTTTATGGGTTTTGTTTGTCCTTGCATGGTTGATTCTTGTTGGGTGGTTATTTTTAGAAAATTTGTTAAAAAAAAAGTAGTGGGCAACATGGTTCAAAATACCCTGCAATTAGTGGTGCATAGGTTGACAAAATGCAGAAAAACAAACCTCAATTTTGTTGTTTGGTGAGGTTGTTTAATTAGGTTGTATGTATCAACTGATGTAAGGATTATGTGAAATAGTATGTCATATGTTATGAATGAAAAAACAAGTTTATCAATTTGATCAATAATTGTTGTCGTCTGTTATTGTAATGTTTTCCCTCATTGTTGTTGTCCTCTGTTATTGTAATGTTTTCCCTCACAACAAACAATTTCATCAACAAAAAATGTCATCAACAGACAATTTCATCAACAGAAAATTTCTTGAACAAAAGTATAACAAAAAAGGAGCTAATTGTGATTACTATTTCCATGCACCCAAAAGGAAATTGTTCATCCTTGCACTATTACATGCTAAACCAAAAGAAATTTTTCCAAACTTTTGGTTCCAACCAACCAAAAGAAAACTGTCAATAACTATTACATGGTAAACCAAAAGGAAATTGTTCACTTTCTGCCCAAAAATTGACATTCACAGTTCAAAATCATTGTTCATTGTTTGTACAAAATATCCATAGCACTTCAGTTCTTGGTGAGCTTCCTCTTCTTGGAAGCAACATGAGCATCCAATGACTCTCTTGTAATGCAGTTGTTTCCCTTCACAGTAAATCTTGGAAGAGGAAATTGACTAGACTGTGGTTGTGACACACTTGGAGTACCGTTGCCTTGTTCATTCCCTTGTGTTCTACTTGGAGTTGGTTGAGAACTGAATGGACTAACATTGCCTGAATCCTACAACCAAACCAACAACCAAATTCATTCAAGTCAATACAGAATACCATAACACCAACACCAAGTCAAGTATTGCCCTATTAACTTACTTGAACTCTGCATTTTCCTTTGCCTCTGCCCCTTCCAATCTTACTTGCACCCTGCAAAAATTTATTTTTAACTCCAAATCCATTTCAATTAAAAAAGAAATATTCAGAATGGCTTAGATAAATGCTTACAGTTTGGTGTTCAATCACTTGTTCTTTGTTTGGTTGAGAAGCACTTAATGGCCTGTCTGAGTGTAACATGTTTGGTTGCGAATCATTTATGTTACTTGAATCTTACAACCAAACCAACAACATATCAATTTGATATGACTAAAACAGTATTACCCTATCAAAACACAATCAAATTGAGTACGATAATAACTTACTGTTGGGATGCCTTTCCAGCCACTGTTCCTCTACCACCATTACCTTCCACATTATTACTTGAACCCTGCAAAAGTCAAATATTAAAAAGAAATATTCTAATCATCAAATTAATTTAACTAAAGAGATAACTTTTTTTTTTGTTTCTTCTTCTTCTTCTTGGGCTTTTGTTGAGCTCCTTACTCCTTACAAGACTTTGAATTGTGTCCAACCATACCACATCTGCTGCATATCATCACTTTACCCTTTCTTCCTACCCTTGTGGGAATCACATCTCTAGCTGTCTTTTTGGCTTCATCTTCAGCCTTCTTTCTAGCTTTCTTTGGCCTCCAAGGTTGCTTATGACTTCTAGGAGCAACAATCTTAAATAGACCTTGAACACGATTCCACATATTTGGTCCATTAATGAGGTTGATAGTATGCTCATAAATCTTTTTTTGGCAATCTTGTTGGAACAAAACGATCCATCAAACCATAAACCGACTCACAACTAGATTAAGAATGAGAGGAAGATGAAGACGGAAGCGTGTACCTTGTGATTCCATGATTGTTCTTAGTCTTGTTCTTGATGAAGTATGAAGATAGTCTTCAAAGAAGGGAGGGGTAGATCTTCTAAATGATGAATGCCCTTATTCTCTTTAGTCTTCAAGTACTTAGGAAGATTTTGGACTTAACGAGAATGTAATCACTAGTGAATTCATAGGCTTGATGGATAGGCCTTTATATAGGAATCCAAGGGGCACTTCATTTAGGGACTACACCTATTGATATATAAGATATTACCATTATGCCCATCATTTAATGGTAGTCTTATATTATGGAATTCTACACATTATATTATATCCTATACTTTATAATAAACATTATAATATTGATCACTATTTTATCAAGTACTTTCACTAATAATATATGTTATACAATCCATGTTCTAACAATTAACTTATAACAATCATCTACCCACATTTCTAGTATTCCATTCCCTTCATTCTTACCATCATAACATATTACAGATATGGTATGTTTACATGGAACCCCACTTAGCTGCCACTTCCTACAACTATAAGTTTTCTCAGTCAAATCCACAATACATTGCTCACCCCATGGTCCTCTCACTTGGTACTTACTTCCTCTATTCCAAGTGCAAATATAATCGATTACTTCCTGCTTGCTTTTGTTGATGTTCTTCTGATTCTTTCCAACAAAAGATTTTGACACTTCTACACCCCATCCCTTTTCTTTCTTATCCTTATCATTAGATAGGTCCTAATCATCTCTAACATTGAAATGATAGGCTTGTCCCTGCTAGGCTGCTACTGACAATGTGTGAGTTGAAGCTTTCACATATGTTGTTCATCAAAACATCACTCTTTACAGCCTTAGTAAAGTGTGACCTAGACCAGTGATTAGGACTGTGACAACTAGCCCACTCAAATGCTTCTACAGAATATCCCTTTAACTCTTCTATTACAGCATTAAACCCATGAATGTTTGTTAAAAAAGCAGCTCTGTACAGTCTATCTTTAAAAACCTTACCTTTGAACATCTTCTTGCAATTATTGTACATTTGGAATAAGCAAAATTTATGCTTAACATGAGGCAATAATTCAGTCAAAGCCAGGTTAAGTCCCTATAAAAGATGAATAATAGTAAACAAAAACAATATTCAAAACAGTTTGCTCTTGTTGAAAAAATAAAAAAGAGCAAGTATTATTAGCATACCTTTTGCGGGTCAGATAAGAAAACCCATTGCTCATTGCTAGCAATCCCAATATCATCTATCAATAACTTAAGGAACCACTGCCAATTCTATCTGTTTTCAACCTCCACTATAGCATAAGCAAGGGGGTACATGCCATTACTGACATCCATACCAATTGCTGTAAGGATTTTCCCTGGTTGAGGTCCCTTTAAAAAACAGCCATCTAAGCCCAACGCTTTCCTACATCCAGCTGCAAATCCTGCCTTCAAAGGCCCCAAACAACAGTATATCCTCTTGAACTTCCTCTTATTTGGTGCATTCAAATCAACCTCATCCCTAACTTCAATTTTTATAGTAGAGTTGGGATTTGTTCTCATAATCTCCTCACAATAATCCCACAACAAAGCATATTGATGTCTATCATTCCCATGGTTGAACAGATCTGCCATCCTTTTGGCCCTGTAAGCCTGACTCCTATTGATATCTAAATGGTATTCTTCTCTCACTGTGACCATTATACCTTCCAAACTCCAATTAGGATTTGACCTAAATCTTTCAATGTACCTCCTAGCAATCCACTCAGATGTGAGCTGTCTATTGTATAACTAGGACTACTTGTGTGCACATCTATAAATGTTTTCACTTCCCAAGTACTTTCGCACTGCATAGAAGAAAAAAGTATTACCCAAGGATAGGTAGTGGTCCCTCTACACTTTGCTCTGACCCTAGTTTTATCATTTTTCACCACTTTAATATCCTTTCTATTTTTAATTGCATATTCTCTTAAAGCGTGTTTGACCTCCTCAGCATTTGCAAATCTTAGGTATAACTTATAATATGGATTTCACATTTCTGTATCAAGATGGAAGTCTAAACCTTTCTTCCTAGGCCTGGCATCATCATCATCATCATCACTGGGTATGCTCCACAAATCATCTGAAGATGCATAATCTGACTCCACATCTATCTCTTCTTTAGTGAATATTTTTTTCTTACCCTTATTCCTACTCTGTTTATCTCTAACACCCATATCAATGTTGGCTTCAAATTCTGCACCATTCATATCATCACCTAACCAATCATATTGAGGGTCACCATACTGATCATAATCATCATCAGATGCATTCCCATTCCCAAATTCATTCTCAATATTCTCAGTTTTTTTTGCATTACCATTCTCATTCCCAGTTTCTTCT
Organism: Platycodon grandiflorus; assembly: GCA_016624345.1. Lineage (NCBI taxonomy): Eukaryota > Viridiplantae > Streptophyta > Magnoliopsida > Asterales > Campanulaceae > Platycodon > Platycodon grandiflorus. The sequence continues at coordinate 41,127,780 of CM028366.1, read as the reverse complement.
GCATTACCATTCTCATTCCCAAACTCATCTGCATTATCATTCCCAAGGTCATCCTCATTCACATTATCATTCCCAAACTTATTTACATTCTTATTAACATTCACAAAATTCTTTACATTCTCTACATTCTCATTCTCATTGCCATTAAGAAAATCTACCTCAAATTCAGCTGCAATGTTTGCAATTTCTTCAACATTGTATGTCAATAGCAACTCATTCAATATTTTCCTATTCTCTAATGACACTACCCATTTGCTAGAATCATTACCTAATTCAGCAGTCTCAGTTTCATTCAACTCCTCAATAACTACAGAGCTTTTCATTCTTGGTTCCATTTCAAAGTGGTGGTTACAGGAAGTATATTCATGCTCCACAAAAACTTCAATTAGCTTATGTTTTTTTCCTAGGTTACAAACATCCACCATGTCCTCATCACTTCCTAAAACTCTCAAACCATAGTCAAGGTCCATTGTTGGCCTCTTAAAATGATAAAACATGATTCCATCATAACCAAAACCTTTAATCATTTTGTTTATCTCTTGTATAGACATCTCATCACAATGACAGAAATCAAAATAATCAACTATGCCTTGATAAACCCTCTCTGGAAAATAATCAAACTCTCCTCCATGGTAGAACTTAATGCTAAACCATTCAGAATCAGGGTCTGGGGGATTAAATACAAAAACAACAAAATTAGCAACAAAAATTAGACATAAATGAAAACATATTGGGCCATATGTCTGTATTTTTCACACACATAATTGAAGTAAAAGTCAAACCAGAAACCATTATTTTAATTAAACCTACTCAAATGCTACTACAAAACTGAGGAAAGAATTTTTTTTTTAAATACTTTCGTCAAAAAGTCACATTTTGTACTGGAATCGAGTAATCCAAAACAATACTTACAAAACAGAGTACACTTAAACTCTACTAACAAAACAAAAGCAAATAGGACATTCGCAAAAGGATTGGATGAAAAAACTTAATGTATGTATCTTCCACATCCCATATCTCCTCTCATTTGCTCTGCATCCATGACATTCTCGCTTAAGGCTAAAACCCTAACTTTTGCTTGAACTTTGTGAGAAATCTGTATAATGATCGTTTGAAAACTAAACTGACGTTTGGTGATGTTTGATCCCTTCGTATAGTTAGCAATTAATTTGTTGCACAAAAGGTCCCTGTACATTTTAACTAAGATTGGCTAATTTACTCTTGGGCAAAAAATAGACGGCAATGGACGGAAGGACCAATTGCGTCAAGAAATTGAGTTCAGGGACCGCTGGCGTGGGGTTAGGACTAATCCCAAAAAAATCGAGAAGTACAAGGATAATTTGTGTAATTTGCCCTTTTTAAAATCAATAGTTAGCACGGGAGAGTGTGACAGGAAGTGGGATAGAAGATCCAAACCCAGGTTGTGATACCAACCTTTGCATTTCTCTCAATTCCCAAGCTTCCAAGTAAGCTTGACTTTTAGAGTGATGTGACTTTTTATTTTTAAGTCATTACCTAATAACTATACATAATAATAATATGTTTGATAATAGGTATAATAGTAATACCTAATATCTTCTAATTAAAAATAGGTAATAGTATATCAATAGGATTTGAACTGTAAGACCCTGACTTTATTTTACCTTATATCGGGTATTAGAATTGTTGCAAAGTTCTTTTGGACTTTTTAAAATTTATTTGGATATGTCTTTGGCACTAGAAGACAGAAAATTTTGATAAGATTGAAAGTTAGATAGGTATCACGAAAGGATAAGAAAAAACAAAAGAGGATAATTAGAACAAAGAAAATTGGATAAGGTTGAGTGGAAAAGGATAAGATCTAGATTTAGATAGGAATGATGAGTCAAAGAATAAGATCAAAACAAGATAAGATCAAACAAGTGGATAAAGATGAAATTGGATAAGTTTAACACCTCGTGCTTGGCTAGATAAGTCATCATTTTGAAGTTCTTCCTTGTGATGACACCTCATGCTTATGTGTGACTCATCAACATGAACAATGAGTCATCATTTAAGGTTTTTCTAATGCCGCCACTTGTCGCAACCTGAGCCTTTGAGTGCTGACTCACCTTGGGAGGTATCTTGGAGGCTAAGTAATAAAGGCCTATATAAAGGGTGAAAGCTTAATGTTTTCACATACTTTCACACACTAAAAATACACACTTCTTTCACTTCTTTCGAGTGTGAGGCTCATTTGGTGCTCGGGTATTCAGAATTTGGAAAAACTAATTTCTGTAGAAACGACGTGTTCGACGAGTAGATCATTTCCGATGAGGTTTGTTTGATGTTCAACTATTTAGAATTTGGATAAACTAATTTCCGTAGAAGCGGCGTATTCGACGAGTAGATCATTTTCGTTAAAGTTTAATTAAGGAAAAGCGCTAGAGGTAAGTTACTAAACCCTCGTCTTTAAATATTGCATGATAGACTAAAAATAGTTCTCATGCTATAGAGGACAAGTAGTTCATATACTATTTGTAAAAGTTAATGGGTAACATTTGCTTGAGATAAATGGATGCTCAAAGTTTGGACGAACCAACTTTGTGAGAGCAATATATTTGATAAGAGAACCCTTTCGAAAGCTTAATTGGGAGGTAAGCACCCCTCCTATTTAAAGTATATGCATGATAAACTAAAGATAGTCTCGTGCCATGATTAAAGGTGTACTAGTTATTAGTAAGTTGTATTGGTTGATGACTCTAATAGAGTCGAATATGATTCGTGGGTATTATATGAAGTGTTCCTAAAATATTAGAGAGACACATTAGTAAAGTTATAATGTCATAAATACTATGACATATGCAGTAAAGTGTACATGGAATGAATACGGGATACAAAGTATCACGCCACGAATAAAAGTTAAGGTCATAAGAGTACGACATGATAATGATGGGATCCATTATAAACCAGAAACGAAGATAGTTCTGTAAGGTAGCAAAGTAGGGATAGTTGCTTATAATGTTAGCACTACGATATGTGATGTGATATAAAGAGTAATAACATGTGTTTATGTGCTTAGTATTTACAAGCACTATGGAAAAGTAATTAATGGCAAATAAACATCTATTTGACCACAGTAATATATGATATGTGTAACATATGCTAAAAGTAAAGATTCTGCATATGTGACTATGAAATGCAGCATGAGATTAATACAAGTAAACATCTACAACCCAACCCATCTCGGGCCATCGGGCCAAAAAGCCCTTGTTGGAAAAATAAATAAACTAAAAAGAACAATGGTGATGCCAATTGCTAAATTAAATTCTAAGTAACTTACTAAATAAAAGCAATACTATGATTTATTGTTTGTCCTAACTGCTAACTACTAAAGGTAAAATAATGCAATCACCGTATCAAACATTAAGTAAAATGGAAATAAATATGATGCTAGAATGGTCCGGGGCTTTAATTATTTAAGAAATTAACTTTATTGGTCAGTTAAAGCAATAATTAAATAATAAAGCAATAACCAAATTGGAACATGTTGCTTCAATGTCTGAGATTGCATTACAGCATGTATAAATCATAGTATCAAACAATAAAGCTAACTGAACCATTCTAGTTAGATTTAAAATAGAATGAGCTTTAATTATTGCTTTAATTATTTAAGAAGTTAGAATTATTTTTTGAGTGAAAATAAATAAATAATAATAAAATAGTGCGGGTCGGGCCTAGCCCAAAAGCCCCGGGCTTTTTTTATGCAAGTCCAATTAAACTATCAGGCCTACTAGACCGGGCCAAAAAGGCCCGCATTTTTTTGGGCCTCCAAAAATTAAACTTTAGCCCATGCAAACATCGGGCTGACTGGACCGGCCCATTGGGCTGGGCTAATTTTGCCGGCTCTACTTTCCGAGCAATGCTTCAAAGATATACAAAAGATACAAATAACATTGCAACTCTGTTTCAAAAAAGATAGTAATCACATTTCATACCAATCAGAAAGATACTTGATCACACTGTATTCCAAGTTTACAAAATAGGTATTACATGCACTCCTTCAAAGCCTTTCCCCTATTGTTTGCATACTTACAAAAGTACACATTGTTTGCATACTTACAAAAGTACCAAAAGAGGTAATTACATTGTTTCTTAGGCTTAAAAGCCCCTTGTTTCTTAGGCTTAAAAGCCCCTAAAAAGATGTCATTACAAATCATGGTCATAAAGTGACTATATGAACTTTAAATGTCCAAATAGCTCATTCCTCCCTTGCCTTTGTCCTTCTTTCTTGGTTGTGATCCATCAAGCATGAAGCTTGGAGGCTGGGGTTGTGATCCACTAGATGGTTGTGCTTGTGGTTGCAAATTATCCATCCTAACACTTGGTTGTGATCCACTTCCTCTGGCCCTTCCCCTTTTATTGCCCCTGCCTTGACTTGAAATTGCCAAAGAGTTTATGTAAACAATTTATAGTAAACATTGCCCTTAAACTTACTAAATTATACACAAATTTAATGAAAGTTAAATAATTTCAAAACATACTTCATTTGCAGCAACAGAACTATCATGTTCTGGATTTGGATTTCCAATTTCAGTAACCACTTGAGCTGCTCTGCCCTTGTTACTTGCTCTGGGCCTTCCCCTTTTATTGTCATTGCCCCTGCCTTGACTTGGATTTGCCTAGGAAATTATGTAAACAATTTATGGTTAAAAGATTTCCTCTAAAACTTATTTTAATGAAAGTTAAAAAATATTCATAGATTACTTGATTTGTAGCAATAGAACTATCATGTTCTGGTTTTGGATTTCTAGTTTCAGTTACCACTGGTTACCATCAATTGTAACCTGAAAAAAAAAATCACCACTATTAATCAAATCCAAATAGAAAAAAGTAACTGATCAGACTATATAATATATACTTACTTGTTCATTTGATTGATCAGAATTCTCTCTTTCTTTTCTTTATTGGTTTCTTCATGCAACCATGAAGCCTTGACCTTTGTAACTCCTCAAATTATTACCATAATTTCCACACCTTTGGCAACTCATTTTTCTACCCTTTCTTCCCATCACCCCACCACTTGGTCTTAGTGGTTCATTTGGATCCCTCCTTCTAATTTCCTTGGCTTACCAGGTTGTGGACAACTGTTTGGGGCAACAATAGGGATATACTCTTGGTGTTCCCACATATCTACACCATTTATAGGATTAATGGTGTATGAATAGATCTTTTTTTGCATTTTCAAAGTGTAATATTCGTGAACCCATTCTTCAGGCACACCATTACCTCCATTAGATCCTTGAAATTAGATACCAGACACAACATGTTTGCAAGGAATCCCTGTTAAGTCTCATTTCTCACAACTACAAATCCTGGAAGTAAGTGAAACCATGTACTATTCTCCCCAAGGCCCCCTAACTTGGTACCAATTATTTTCCTTCCATGAACTGATATAATCCATTGCCTGTTTCTTTGTCCTCTCAAACTCTTCTTGTACCTTAATGCAAAGAGGACCACTTTGTTTATTGATTTCAGCCCTCTTTCTCTGAATCCTCTTCATTAACAAATTCCTAATTGTTTCAAGCATGCTAATAATAGCCCTACTCTTAGATGAAATTATGAATCCATTGAATGATTCACATAGATTGTTCCTTGAAATATCACACTTCACCACACTGATCCAAAAAGCCATACACCAAAGACTAGGGTCCTTCCCAAATGCCCACTGATATGCCTTGACATCTGTCGTTTCAAAATTTTGTTTAGCACTCTCAAAATGCCTCAAATTGGTTGCTCTAGTAGTCTTGAACAAGCATTCCTTCAAAGCCTTTCCCCTATGTTCTTTCCTAAAGTTACTGAATATTTATTGAAGGGCACCACCTATGCTCTACCCTAGGTAAAACCTCTTGGACAGCTAGAACTAAACCTTATGAAATAAAAGTAACAACATATGAAATGTCAACATTTGCTACAATAAAATAAAGTCTAACCGTTTATGAATATTAATTACACATGTACATGAAATGCAAAAAAGTCAACATTTACCTTCTGTTCATCAGAAATGAATACCCAATGCTGCTAGATGGTGATTTGAAAATCTTCCACTATCAATTCAAGAAACCATTCCCATGCATCTTTATTCTCTGTCTCAACTACTGCATAAGCAACTGGATACATCCTATTATCAGCATCAATCCCAACTACTGCCAGTAATTGCCCTGGAAATAGACCTTTAAGAAAAGCTTCATCAAACCCTGACATTTTCCAACAACTAGCCATGAAACCTTCCTTTAAAGCCCCTAGACAATAGTACAACCTCTTAAACTTCCTGAGAGAATCTTCTTCATTATACTTTTTAAATTGAAATTTGATTATTGACCCAGGATTTGTTCTCAGTACCTTATGCTTTATATACTTGACTCCTAGATATATCAATTGCTTTGTCAGACCTCACATGTGCTCTAAAAGCCTCTACTGACCAGTAAGGAGTTGACCTAACATCATCAGCTGATTTATATGCCATGCCTACTTGAAACTTTGGATCCTTCAAATCAGTGATCATGTTAAACTTTAGACGTTTAGTTTTTGCATTTCCCCATATAGTGAATTCTCCTTCCTCATTAGTTGTGCATAAACTCCTCAAATCATCTGAGTCTGCATATTGTGAACTGACATAACTACTTTCACCAACACTCTCATCATCCGGACCTTCTTATTTCTTACCCTTGTCCACTCTCTCACTTACTTCATTAACAATCAAATCAATTCCCCAGAATCTTCACTCTCAGAATCATGCTCTATTTCATCTGCAACCTCAAACTCAAGCTCATCAGTGATATTCACATCATCACTAACAAGAAACGAAGTCAAGTTCCTTCTAGAACCACTAACCACCCTATGCTGACTAACTTCTAGATTTGGTTCCTCATTAACCTCCTCTAAAGCCACATATCTAGAATATGAAACCTCAACAAATAATTCAATTTATCTTTCTATTTTCACCCAATCATATACAATTTTGAAATCATCATCATTTTTACAGTACTTTAGTCCTTTCTGTAAGTTAGTCCCTGGCTCTAAAATGTAGTGAAACCTAGTCCCATCACCCATAACACCTAATTTCTACAACATCTCTTCAAGCACACTCATGCATAAGTCTGACTCCATCAAGTAATCAATATAATTTATCTTTCCATCACTGTATACTATCACAGGATTGTATGTAAAGTGACCCCATGATGGACTTTTAAGGTAAAAGAAGGTACTTTATGTGACTGCATTTAAAAGAGAATTAAGTTCATGTGTTAAAAAAAAAGACAATTAAAACACACAACAACATCATCCCTACACTTTACATAACTATGCAAACAAACAGACAGACATAAGAAGGACCACAAGCCTTACAAAACAATACTTTATAATTTACTATGCACTTTAAGAGGGAACAACCTCATCCATATACTTTACAACATCATAACAAAAGATGCCTTTAAAATAGAGAACAACCCATTCGCTACACACATTCACACACACAAAAAAAAAATGATTACAAAAAGCCAATCCCATCCTATTAAACAAATAAACTTTAAAATAAATAAACAATAGAGGGACCAACATAGCAAAAGAGGTAACATCACAGCAATATAGGGACCACAATATACTGAATACTTTACAGAAGAGGGCAAAAAAAAATTGATTTCTTTACTCCAATTATAAACCACATGTGCAGAGTAGAATGCAAACACATAACAAATTGAACACATTCAACTCATAAAAATCAAACACATAACAAATTCAACTCATAACAAATTGAACAAAACATAAGTCAAAATTCTCACATATAGACAAAATACACTCGAAATTCTCACTTATCAACCAAAAAACACTCCAAATTATTACATATCAACAAATAAACAACTCAAAATGAGCTGACTTGAAAGTTTTAAAAAACAGGGATAAAGGACTTACAATATGGGCTGTCACGATAAAAACTCTAGTCTCCTTTTCGAATCTCCCATATTGTAACCATCTTCGTTGCGAAAATCCACTGCGATGTTTACATTCTTCCTTCAATTGCACTTGTGAAACCCTAGGACTCTTGTTCACTCAATTGAATCTGTGAGCTCTAATCCCTAATTGACGTTCTATTGTGTTGACAATCTGGCATATTCCGCGTTTAAGATGACCTAGGATTGAAAAGACTCATTTGCCCTCGTTTTAGTGCACGTGAGAGAACATGTGTTCACTTAACAACATTTACCGTGACGGAGTTAGGGCAAGGGACTACCGGTGGACAAAAAACACATATTTTAGTCAGTGGCGTGCATTTGCATTGTACAGGGACTGCTCATGGATTTTCAAATAGTACAGGGACCAATTGTGAGTTAGCCTTAATATCTTTTAGTAGCTTTACAAAACATATTTCTTCCTTTGACGAAATCAACCCCAAATTCTAATACAAAATCGAGTTATTTGATCTAAGAGTCAAACTTGCAAATGTAAACTGGCGAAAAGAGAGTTTTCAGACCGCAATCCGTTATTAATTGCTTAATTTTGCCCAAGTCATTGAGGGTAGCAAAGGAGACGCCGAGACAGACGATGTTGGACTGCAAGACGACAAAGCGGGATCCATTGACGAGGCTTAGGTTGTTGTCAGTAGGAAGCGGAGGGAAGCGCAAGTGTCTAAGACATCTTCACAGGCATCAAAGCCGCCGACAATTCCAGACCGGCATGTCGTTATAGTTGGTATAGGCTAAGTGGGTATTGAGAAATCAAGATCTGGAATGATATCGAGTAAAATGTTATTGGAGAAAGTCCAAATTTTGTTTGTTCAGAGGAGGGAGAAGGATGCTGAAAGAATAAGTAAAAGTGGATGTTCTATGGAGTTGAAAAGGGGGGTGAGACTTTGACTTGAGAGAGTTTTTTTTCATAGACATGCAAAACATTAATGTTTTTTTCCCTGCTTTTCTTTATTTGTTTGTTGGATCTTATTGAGATTTTTTTTCTTTTTATTGTTACTTTAGTTTTTAAAAAAATCAATTTTAAAGCTTAATTATTCAGAAATGGTAACAAAATTTTTTTTTTATTTTTTGGAAGAAAACTAAGCAACAATTATGACAATAATCAAAGTAATGATTGTTTTACGTTGAAACAAGTGTTAGCTGTTATTCCATTGAAACAACTAAGGCAAATAAACGACTATCTTCAAATAACCATGTCAAAAGTATTGTAAAGACATAAACAACTATGAGAAATAGCTATGAATCTCACACAACTAAGGTTCAAAAGCCAGCACAAAATCATTTCAGAAGAATCAGTTACAATTAGAAAATCAATCATTGGAAATAATATTGTTGTTATAAACCATAAAAACAAATTAAGACATCAATTGGACTAACAAAGCAAGTGGAGTACAAGTAGCAAAGCAAGTGGGCAAACATTCTGGCCAGCACAAAATCATGACAATTAGATAATCAATCATTGAAAACAATATTTGTTATAAACAATAAGAAACAAAGATATCAATTGGACTGATAAAGAAAGTGGAGTACAAGTAGCAAAGCAAGTGGGCTGACATTCTGCAAATTATTCAGCCAGGCTTGATGTGCATGTTGCATTTAAAAGTCGTTAACTAACACTTGGTTTCTATCGGCAAGTTTTCAATCTGCCTATGAAAGGAAGAAAGACATTATTCAAGAGATGTAAAATATAGAAAGGGTGGTGTATATAAGATAGATAGATCATATAAATATATATATATATATATTTATATATATTTATTTATATATATATATAGCAGTAATACAAATAGTAAGTAGAAATCCATTGTTGTTATATTAAGAAGAAGAACAGTCTTAGTTGTTTGTGATAGAAAAGAAGCAGATATCAAGTTTTAGATCTACGATCTACTTTAACTACAAAATACAACTGCAAAAATCATTAATTAAACAAACATCAAAGAAACAAGTTTAATATATACCATAGTAGAAGAAAGTCTTGCAAATACTATTAAGAGCAGATAACTTTTTGAGAATAAGTTATCTCCACAAGAGTAATGATAGAGAAAAAATCTACATTAGAGCTTTCATCGGAGTCGTCACTCCAAGGAAACACAACTATTTTGTGCATTTTGTAAACCATCCTAGTTGGGTACCAACTAGAAGAGGAAAATGAAGATTTCCCTGCAATAATATGTATATTTGTTGAAATATATATAGTGGATTAGTGTGATAGGTGGATATAGGATAATAAGGGATCCAAACCATCTTAATTAATATATTTGTGTCAGTTTTTGTATCCCTTAAACTTTGTAATTTTTGTTTTGACTATATATATCAATTATTTCATTGCTAATCAAACAGCTAATCACTTCTATTTTCATTTATTCTTACTTAGCCATACATAAAATAAGGTCATAACTTGTTTTAGAATATCACTGATTAAAACCATATTTTTCCTGTGCACGACTCTTGATTTATGCAATTCTGTTAACATAACTGTTTATCCTAAAAAATAAATATATATGTTTCTTAAACAACTATATGATTATATTTACTTTAAAGAGTTGATTAAGATCGGCGATTATATTTGGTTAGATTGTATAAAGGGACCTCACACTTAGGCTAAATAATTCGTTACTTAATACTCCCTTAACCATCTGTTTTAGTAAAGTAAATAAAGTTATCAATTTCAAGGGACAAAATGGTCATTTTTTAAAATATTAATTGGTCGTTATGATAGAAATGAGCGTAAGGACGAGTTTTTTACCAGAATATTGTACTTTTTTAAAAAAAATGTTCCTAAACTATAGTACTTTTAAAACTATTTTCCAAACTATGAGACTTTTTAAAATTCGTATACAAAAGAATATTTATATAATTATATTTTTAGGGGTTGTTTGGTGAAAAAGTTGGGATAACACTAATTAATACTATAACATATATTATTTTAATCGAGATTATTTTATCTCTGTTATAGAGTTATCTTATGTTTGATATATTACAGATAAGATTAAATTATTCCGCTAGTTATTTAATTTGATGTTTGGTAGCCCAAATTAATTTCAATATTATGCTATTTTTCCACACCCTTATAAATTGAGTTGATTAAATGATGACTTGAGCTTATCTCAGTCGGATTTTTTTTCTTCAATCTATTATTCATAGTTAAGAGAGAGACTATTTTCACTACATTTTTTGTTCTTTAAACTAATTTATGATTGGACATACTTACCCTTTAAATACTTGTCATTTGAAGTGGAGTAAATTTGTTTTATTTCTAAATTACTTTTTAATTCTCAACACATCAAAAATAAACTAGTTATTTTTTTCTATTTTTATTTTTTTGGAAATAAATATATTTAGTCAATTATGCTTATAACTTGCGTCTCGTGTTTCATTATAAAAAAATATAATTAAGATACTTTGTCTACCAAATTTTTTGAAAATGTCAATTGTATTAAAAATATAAAATAAGAAGTTAATTTAAATTAAAAAATATTATTTCAATAATAGTAATATGGTAGGTATTAAATTGATTATTGGTTTCAATCAACTCAATAATAAAATTTTAAATCAATTGTATAGGTAGGCAAAAGGTACTAAAATCTTACGATACTATATCAAACTTTAGTTTTACCATTGGAATAAATTTTTACAACTATATCCTTTAAATTTTACTATTAATTTTTTATTTTAATAACCAAAGATCATTTATCTTCTCAAAGTTTGGTAAACAAAAAATATCCTTATTTTATTAATTTTTTTTATTATGCAACATGACTTCAATCATAAGCTTAACTGATTAAACATATCTTTTAAAGTGAAAATAAAAAAATAATTATATTGATCATTGATGTTTTGAACTAGAAAATAATGTTAGAAGGTAATTAGAAAAGTAATTGTATTAGTCAACTTAATATAGTAAGTAATTAAGGGGTAGTTTTATCCAAACATGAATTAGGTTGAAGTAAAATGTGATAATGTAGCGGATAAGCAAAAAATGTAGTGAAAATAGCCTCTCTCTATAGTTAATTCCATTGTCTAATGCAACATCAATATTTTTATAAATTGGATGAATCTAGTTATTTATAATTATTATAAAGTACATAAGAATAATAAAATTACAAATTTATAAATTTTAAAGTTCTTTTTAATCTCAACCTATAAAAAGATACTACTATATTAGTTTATTTAAATAAAAAATAGAATATGTATATGTATGTGTGATATGCATATTCTGAACCTGCTAAATTGTATGGGCCTCACCCCAGCAGATGGGCCCAAAATGAATAGAGGCCCGGTCCACGCGGGTATATATATACATATATATATACATATATATGCCCAAAATGAATAGAGGCCCGGTCCACGCGGGTATATATATACATATATATATACATATATATATACATATACATATATATATATATATACATATACATATATATATACACATATACTTTTCCAAATTTTACAGGGAGTAACCTAACATATGTAGGTAAAACATACTAAATTTTGAGAAAATTCTCTTTAGTAGATCAGTACCAGAATTTTCCCGAAGTTTGCCCAAAAACAGGACTGACTTTTTATGGTTTGTTTTCCAACAAGTTCATGAACAACAATGATTCCAAATTAAAGCTTGAACATATTTCAAACTAAACCCAAGACCAAAATCATCAAGTCAAGATCCATGGCAAGATTTCCAGATTTCATAGAAACATCAAATCGTTTTATAAACTTGATAAAACTCTTCCTTAGTATGATCCAAACAAGATTAGTGAAGGAGAAAGCAAGGTGGTTTAGTAACGTACCTTAAGCCTTAGATTAACATGATTGATCATCAAACAAAATGGAGGTAATCGAAGAGGAAGGCAAGAGCTTCGTTTTGGTAGTCTCAAAACTCCGATCGGGCTCCTGGATCTCCGGCAATCGACCGGTCAAGGATGGAGGTGTTCTTAGGTCTCCTTCTCTCTCTCTTGTGCATATCCGGTTTTGGGAGATGAAAATGGGAGTGTTCAAGGCTCTCACTTGGTGATTAAGTGCTCTAAAAGGCTGGCCTTAAGTTGTGGGAGACAAGGTTCCCACTAAGCATGTGATTAAAGTTGGTGTTGGCCACTAACTAAAAGTCCCGTAACAATCAGACAAGGTGTGCAAGGAAAAATCTGATTTTCTGCCTACGAAGCGATCGCTTCGATTCAGGACGGGGCGATCGCTTTGGTACAGAGCGATCGCTTCGATGTTAACAAAGCGATCACTTTGTTTCCAGTAGCCTCACACTCTCCGAAAATGCTCCCGAAATGAATCTAACCTCCAATCAAGTTTGAAACACACTTGAAACCCCATATACACATGTCTATCTTGATAACAATGAAACAAAATCAACGCATCAATTATCGGAAGGACCAAAGCATTACAAATAGGGTCGGGGTGTTACAAAAACCACCAAGAAAGACACCAAGAAATCCTCCACTAAAAACTCCAGGAAATCCTCCACTAAAAACTCCACTACATACTAAAGAAAAGACACTAAAACCCACCTACCAAAAACTGCCTAGCTGAAGAAAACGGGGCGAAGCGATCCCTAAAACAGAGCGATTGCTCTGTGCTACTGCCTTAGGAGCGATCGCTTCTCATCGATTCAGGGCGATCGCTTCGCTTCTAACTTGGGTCTGCTGCTACTGACTGAAAGGCGATCGCTTTGGCTGAAACAAAGCGATCGCTTCGCTCAAATTTCTAGCCTTGGCCTGAAGCTTCCTTGAATTACAACCAGGCCCCCAATCTTCTGCCATAGCTCTGAATTGCTTCCGATTAAGCTCATTTGACAGAATAATCCCTGAAACTTACATAAAACACTAACAACCTAAATTAGAACACAAAATGTCGAGATATAGCCTAATTTAAGCCTAGAAAATACCCAATAAATGAGTATAAAACTCATTCATCAAGTACCCATTGATTTGTGTGTTGATGAAGGTCAAGATAACGAAATTATTGCGAGGAATCAGGTTAACTAACCATTTCAGAATGCAACCCGAATGATATCCACAGAGATCATAGTAGTCATATCTCTGCTCTAGATCCACCTGCGGTGAATTTTCAGAAAACCCATTCACTCCGCAAAGTATGCTAGACTTGAAATTTTTGCTTGATTTTTGGATTCTTGATGTTAATCCGGCAATTGTTAGTATGCAAATGTATGTTGTTGTATGTTGAATCTAAGCAAGAAATGTAAATTTATATAAAATGGGTACTAACAAGTATACATATATATGAATTTTTGCATCTTTAAAGTGTCTACTTTAATCACAAATTTAAACGTGTTAGGATAATAATCTCTCAAAACCGAGAGTGTGCATGTGTAGAGTAATGTGCATATTTCCTTGTCCGAAGTTGCACAAAAGTTGCACACCAACTGTTGGACAAAATGTTCAAAAAAAAACAAAAAAAGTGAAGAAAAACTCTTACTAAACACTTGTAAAAATTTTATTTTGATCCCGGGATCCCAAAGATGGGATTTGGAACGCCTATCGAAGCAAAAAAAATTAAGTTTTTTTTTTCTCGATGAAAGATGACTTGTAAAAATACCTGTAAAAATTGGTGCACGTGTGTTTTATAGTGACACGCAAAATGCAAAGCATGATTTATTTATTCTTCTTTTCAGGTACGCAGGAGACTTAACCGCATCAGAGTGAACGGAGACATGGTGAGCGAGATCTACAATCGCCTCCTTGAGCCGATCCGAGAGATAGTTGATGGTACCTGCCTCGGAACTTTTATCCAAAATGTGGCCAATTTCATTGGCTACGCCAACATTCATGAAGTGCTGCGGGGCTTCTGGCGGGACACCACCCACACTTTTCATTTTCTGTGAAAGGAGATGACAATGACTCCCACAGATTTCTCCGCGATTACTAGAGTTCCTACTGGCCGGGGCCGAGGCATCGAGCCTGATTGTTAGCTTTGGAATCGTCCTGTGGTTGTATTTCGTTTGCTGGGTTTTGTACCGGAGTACAAAAGTTTGGACAAAATTCCTGTCAGCTTTATGAAAGAATGGCTCCTTGAGAACGTTGACGATATTGATGTGACCCACATGCCACTATCACTTAATTTGTCTGGGTTTTCCTGTTTTGGGCATTAGGGATCATTCTCTTTGCCAATTGCATAAACTGTTCCATTTAACGTGAGACAGTGATTGACCTTGACTTTTGTTAATTGTCATTGCATACGAAACTACCAGTGGAAATTGCCTTCTCTGAAACTTGAAAGGCAATCTCACATCTGATGAAGTCAATGACATTCTTGGGATAAACACTTTGTCTCCAACATTGCTTCCATTCAAACTTTTAGCTTTAACAACGTGATTTCCAAGCTTTGTAATGATTAGTCTTGTTCCATTGCACAACCCTGCAGCATGGTCAATGTTTCTCAACAACATGACTGGAACTCCAAGCTTAAGCGTTAGTTCATGGCTAGGCAATCCCGAACACTTTGTACTATTCAAAAACTCCGTAGAATGAATGTCATCGAACTATCTCGGATTCTTCTCTGCCCTGCAAATAGAATCTGAACTTAAATAGGTTTTTCCTTCTGATTGGTTGTTAGAAACCATGTACTCATTTATGGTGTCAACAACATCAAGCGTCGGGGCAAGTATAGCTTTTCCTTGCAAATATGACACGTCATCAAAAGACTCTAAAAATGACGGATATGTACTTTCAATTATTGACTCGACTAAATTATCTGATGCATTTACCAAAAGATCATTTGAAACTTCTATTGTTGCAACACCATCATTTTACGCCCACATGTCCCATCTCCGATACTCAAAATCCATTCAGAAAATGCCTTTAGCTCGAGAACGCTTTCATCATTGCCTAAAGCTTGTAGTCTCATATTTTTCGTAAGTCTCAAAACCTTGCAATGCGTCCATAAATATGAAGAGTTGATGATTGCCATGACAATATCTTGCCTACTCCCTTTCGGTATAACCGGCAGGATCTGACGAAAATCTCTACCAAAAACAATAGTTTTGCCTTCAAATGGTTGATTGAAGTTATCTGGGTTCTTAAACCTCATTATATCTCTTGAGGTTCTGTCAAGGGCTTCAAAACAATACCTGTGCACCATTGGTGCCTCATCCCTAATGGAACCAGAGGGTTGAGTATCTTTCCGTCAATCTTCAACACTTGATTGCATTCATCCATTCTCAACTTACTCTATTCAAAATTCTGGTTGGTACTTGTTGCCATCTGTGTCAAATGTAGGAAATCGACGTCTTACATAGAAAATTTGAAATTATTAATAAAAATCTAAATAGAAATATGAACCTAACAAGTAACAATTAACAACTAATACAATGTTAATTACTAAATGCAATTTTTAAATCATTTTTTTTTAAAATCGTAACTCTTAACAATTTGACACAAAAAGAAGCCTCAAATAGTCGATCAGTCATCATAGTGAACTCAGTCGGTAATTCCAACTTAAAAAATGTTAATCCTCATTGGCTTATAATTTCCTGGTCGTAGGTTTCGAAACAAAATAGTAATTTCTATTTACAGAGAGAAAACAAAATCAATTTGAATGGAATAAATTCAGAAAATGTAATCGCAAAAAACGGCTCCGTGAATGAACGTAATTCATCAGTTCACAGGTTCCTATAGAATGCGAAACAATTGATCGCTGTTGGTTCAATCATAGCAACGCCGGTCAATGCACTTTTGGCTACCGGCGTCGTGGCATCGAACCTTCTACAAAAACGCACAAAATTACAACGTGATTGTGAGTGCAATAATTTGAAAGGAAAATCTTATAATAGAAGAAACCTCTGAGACCAGTTCCAAATCACACACACAGCAGAGACGGCGAAATCGTTTCAATCCCGACCAACGAACAACCACTGCCGATTACAAAAATCGGAGGAGGTGATCGAATGGTGGATGGGAAGAAGAAGCGGCCACCGCGCTCCGCTGCTGTTTAAAGTGTCATACGACACTTCCTATCTATTGGGAATTTTTCCTCATAGGAAACTTCTGTTAAAAAGATTTAGACCAAGGAAAGAACAAAAATTCAAGAACCACAAATAAGAATATGGAGTGCAACATGGCCCAAGTTTTCCTCTATCGTGAGATCGAATTTCAACATAAAATACAAGGTAGCATACTTCGATAATACAATTAGAAAAATCAAAGCGTTGAAGGCTGAGTCTACAATTGAAACCGCCTCCCTAATGGAACCAGAGGGTTGAGTATCTTTCCGTCAATCTTCAACACTTGATTGCATTCATCCATTCTCAACTTACTCTATTCAAAATTCTGGTTGGTACTTGTTGCCATCTGTGTCAAATGTAAGAAATCGACGTCTTACATAGAAAATTTGAAATTATTAATAAAAATCTAAATAGAAATATGAACCTAACAATTAACAACTAATACAATGTTAATTACTAAATGCAATTTTTAAATCATTTTTTTTTTAAATCGTAACTCTTAACAATTTGACACAAAAAGAAGCCTCAGATAGTCGATCTGTCATCATAGTGAACTCAGTCGGTAATTCCAACTTAAAAAATGTTAATCCTCATTGGCTTATAATTTCCTGGTCGTAGGTTTCGAAACAAAATAGTAATTTCTATTTACAGAGAGAAAACAAAATCAAATTGAATGGAATAAATTCAGAAAATGTAATCGCAAAAAACGGCTCCGTGAATGAACGTAATTCATCAGTTCACAGGTTCCTATAGAATGCGAAATAATTGATCGCTGTTGGTTCAATCATAGCAACGCCGGTCAATGCACTTTTGGCTACCGGCGTCACGACATCGAACCTTCTACAAAAATGCACAAAATTACGACGTGATTGTGAGTGCAATAATTTGAAAGGAAAATCTTATAATAGAAGAAACCTCAGAGACCCGTTCCAAATCACACACACAGCAGAGACGGCGAAATCGTTTCGATCCCGACCAACGAACAACCACTGCCGATTACAAAAATCGGAGGAGGTGATCGAATGGTGGATGGGAAGAAGAAGCGGCCACCGCGCTCCGCTGCTGTTTAAAGTGTCATACGGCACTTCCTATCTATTGGGAATTTTTCCTCATAGGAAACTTCTGTTAAAAATCACAATATATGTAGCTTACAATAGAACATAAGAAAAACCTAGACAAAATTCTAGAAATTTGCTATCAGGATGAAGCTTCGATTGGCAGATAGAAAAAAGGAAGTGCATTGGCAAAGAAGGGCGAACGGGCGCTTATATAGAGTTAAATCATAACCCTAATTTCTATTGACCTAATTTTGATGGTTTTACGATGACGGCGTTGGATGAAGTTTGAGAGTTGGGCCAGAAGGCCCAAGGATTTCTCGTGCTTTAGCCAGTCCCAAAATTTTGTGCCCGGTAGAAGCCTAGGTCCTGTAGTCTATTAGCACGGAACTTGTAAATTATGACAGATTTATATGAAGCAAATTATTTCGGGTAAAATTCAGGTTAGTCCTTTTAGATAATTCAGAAAATTACTGTGGTACACTTTAAAAAGTTTTATTTCTCTAGTTTATTTTTTTTTTAACCGTTAAAAAACACTTTGATAAAATTATTCCTAAAATATCCCGCAATAACATATAAAGTAATTTCTTCCTAAAATTTCTTCCTAATATTTTCTCCGGTTAATCTTCTTTTTTCATAAAATTTCTCCGGCCAATCTTACAGATAACTTATTCCTAATATTTTTCCGGTGAATCTTCCTTTCTTCATAAAATTTCTGGAGTCACATTTACAATAAATTTAAATTACACACACATTTATATATATACTATATCAAATATGGATAATTGCCCATATGTCTACTCACCACAACTAACAATTATAGCCCATTGGATTCAGGCCCACAGTAAATTTATTTTCTAATTCAAATGCAGCCCATTGTACCCACATATTAATAAATTTAAAAAAATTTCACATAATTTTCAAGTAAAGATTGTTACCAATCTATTTTTTAAAACTTATCATTTTTTTCATTACATACAACATTAAAAAAAAAATCTGTAAAACATACAAAATTATATATATATACTATATAAAAAATTTATACATATTTGAATCACACTATCAAAATATGGATTATTGCCCATACGACTACTCACCACTAACAGTTAAATCCCATTGGATTCAAGCCCACAACAAATTTGTTTTCTAATTCAAATGTAGCCCATTGTACCCACATATCAATAAATTAACAAAATTTCCATATAATTTTCATGCAAAGGTTGTTACCTATCTATTTTTTAAAACTTATTTTTTTTTTATCACTGCATACTTAAAATAAAAAATAAAATCTGTAAAACATACAGTTTTATATAGACAATATATAAATAATTTATATATATATTTGAACCAAATTATCAAAATATGGATTATTGCCCATATGTCTACTCACCACAACTAACAACTGCATACAATATTAAAATAAAAAATAAAATTTGTAGAACATACAGTTTTATATAGACAAATAATTTATATATATATATTTGAACCAAATTATCAAAATATGGATTATTGCCCATATGTCTACTCACCACAACTAACAACTATAGCCCATTGGATTCAAGCCTACAGAAAATTTGTTTTCTAATTCAAATGTAGCGCATTGTACCCACATATTAATAAATTAACAAAATTTGCATATAATTTTCAAGCAAAGGTTGTTACATATCTATTTTTAAAAAATAAAAAAAAAATTCGTTGCATACAACATTAAAATAAAAAATAAAAATCTGTAAAACATACAGTTTTATATAGATACCATATAAAAAATCTATACATATTTGAAGCAAATTATGAAAATATGGATTATTGCCCATATGTCTACGCACCAAAACTAACAATTATAGCCAATTGGATTCAAGCCCACATCAAATTTGTTTTCTAATACACCTGTAGCCCATTGCACCCACGTATTAATAAATTAATTACATTTTCATATAATTTTCAAGCAAAGGTTGTTACCTATTAATTTTTTAAAACTTATCATTTTTTTCAAGGCATACGATACAACAGTAAAATAAAAAATAAAAATCTGTAAAACATATAGTTTTAAATATATACTATAAAAAAATTATATATATTTGAATCACATTATCAATATAACTATTTTTTTATATCAACTTGGTTGTTTTTTTATTTCTAATAATACATGCGTTAAAAATTTCCACTTATACATAAATAACCACAAAAAGTGAGATTACATAAAACTGATACACAAAACCACAGTTATATTTATTAATCACACATAAACTTAAATCAAACAATTAAATTAAAATTATTAAATAAACTTTACTATATTTAAAGAAATATCAATATTCTTATAAATTCATGAAAATGTTTTACAGAAAAAATATGCGTAAATATACAATAAATCTGTAAAATTTGACAAGTACAAAATTGGATCTGAAAACATTTATTTTAATTTCCAAATTAATGTTATAAACAATAATTGACAAATAATAGCGAACTCTAATATTTAAATAGGTTAAATACATGAAATTTATTATAAAATTAAATAAGAATGATAAAAATAATCTCTGAATTAATTGAACAATCAAGATAATCAAAATAGATCATGCAAAAATTACAGATTTGACAAATATAACCACTCAAAATAATTTTTATGATGAAATATAAGAACTGAGCTACAAAATTGAAATCACAGAGCAGATCTATAATTTGGGAATGAACAAATAACATATTTGAGAAATCTAAGCACTCAAAATAAGTTTTATGATGGAAAAAGTAATATCTGAGCAAGAAAAATGAAATTACAAAGCAGATCTATAATTAGGACATCACAACAATCGTAAAATTGAAAAGATTTTAATGAAAAGTGTTACCGTCAAATCGATTTAAACAACGTAAAAGGCAAGATCTGGGCTCCGGTACTGATTTTGACTTTTCGTAATAAGACTGGATCTACTCGGGTAGCCTAAGTAATTTTGCAAAACGGATTAGGCTTTGGGGATTACTAGAAACGTACTATCCCAACAACATATGAGATGAGATACGGTTCTAATATATGATATATTAGATCAGAAAGAGAGAGAGAGAGAGAGAGAGAGAGAGAGAGAGAGAGGCAGAGAGCTACCTTAAGAGTTACTGAGTTACAACTTACGACCCAGGCTCCCTGCTTCAGACGGTGGTGCGGCCGACTGGGCGATTGGTGTGGTGTGGGCGTGGGCCGCGTGGCCGTGTGGGTGGCTGCCTGGCTGGGTGCCGTGGTGCGGAGGCACGGAGCAGCAGATGTGCGTCGTGGGGTGCGGTGGTCCCTGGGAGTCGGAGATAGGGAGAGGCGGAGAGGCGGAGAAGTCAGAGAAGGAGAGTGAGAGAGAGAGTATCGGGTGTTTGCTGTTTGGGCAATGTACATCCGTCCGCCACTGATTATATATCCCTTTTAAGTTTTTATGAACCGAGCATATAAATTGTAGAATTCAAACACTAAATTTTTATTTTGGGAAAAGCTAAAAGCGAATCATCTTGAATCGATGAAAATCGCGCCTAGTTCTCCCCTTCAATCATAATAATCTCGGTATAGATTATGGGTTTTTGAGTGTTTTATTTGTGGGAGTGTTTTATTTGTGAGATGTATGTTGATCATGCTGCCGTATGTTTGGATTAGGGGAGATATGGTAGCGGCGGAAAGAGGGTTTGGGGTAGGGTTGGGGAAACTTCTGGATGTAGCTTAGGGTTCACAAAATGAGGGAAAAAACTGATATTTGGCTTATATTAGCTATTGTGTGTTAAAAAAAAATAAAAGCCGGGTTGTGTTTAAGAAATGGGCTCATATGTTGGGCTTGCTAAACTGAGTATAGTTTTAGTAGTGGGCTATAAATTCAGTGGTGCCCTTTCCAATTTATTTGCATAGCTCAGAATTGATTAAAAAAATGAGTGGTGTTTTTCCCACATATTGGCATAGTCCAAAATTGACTAAAAAAAATGATTTAGTTGCAAGATAAGATGACCTGTTAAAAATGTATTATCTTTTTTTTACTAACTAATATATATGTAAAAGATATTCATATTTATAAAATTATTTTATTAGATCTGGAAAAAATAAACATATGAATTTAAATGTTATATATTTTTTACAATTGTTGTTTCTATAGAATTTGATATTTATAAATATAGTCCGTGCATTTTCACGTATAATTCAAATTTTATATTGCAGAAAATGTTTCGTCGCAACAATATAGTGTTGGAAGTTCTGTTAAAAATCTTTTGTATCCGACCTACATTCCTCCTCTTTCGAATATCACAACTAGTAACATTTACATTCTTTTGATACATAGTGTGGTTTATTTTTGTATTTGTGTATTTTATCATTAATATTTTATTTTTACAGCTTATACGCCAATACAGAATATTGGAAACAATAATTCCTATCGAATTTCATTATTAACCGGTGGAAGTAGCTCAACAATTGTTAATTTGACAAACGATGAAGATGGATCCAATCATAATATTTGTGGCATCCAGAATAAAAAATCCATTTAGATCAATCTCAGATTATTAGTCAATGTAAGGGTTTATTTTTGATTTTTTGTTTTAACAAATTAGTTATTTTTACTGTGTACATTTCTTCAGCTAAAAAAATAAAATAATATTGAGCCCATGTATACAAAAAATGTTGTATTATTTTTTAAATATCTATTATCAGCATGCTTATATATATATACTAAATTTTCCAATACGAAATGTTGGAAACAATAATTCCTATCGAATTTTTTATATATACTAAATTTTCTTATTATGCAGCTAGCATTCATCATTTGAGGAAGGAAATTATACCGCAAAATTTGGGCAAAGATGTCATATGTATTAGTGAGAATTTAAGTGTATATCTTTCATCTATCGGTATGTTCAAATTTCTTTATGCTTATAACGTATTTAATTTGTAATAGTTTTACAGCTTTGATATAGTAATATTAATAATATATTTATGATTGCATTTTTTAGGTTATTGGGATATTGGCGATCCAACTTTTAAATGTAGTTTCTGTGATGCTTTATTTTGGTATGAAGAGAGATTATCTCGCCATTACAAAGCGTGCAATCCAAAATATAGTTTATGTTGCATACAAGGGAAAATATAACTTCCTACTCTAAAAGCCCCCCCCCCCTCCAGAGTTACAAGAATTATTACATGGTAACAATGATAAATGCAAGCATTTTCGGCAAAATATACGTTCATATAACAACATGTTTTGCTTCACTTCAATGGGAGGAAAGATTGATTCACGTGTAAATCAAGGGGGCTCTCCTCCTATTTTCAAACTTCAAGGTCAAAATTATCATTTAATTGAAAGCCTGCTTCCATTGCTAGGTGCAAATCTTAAATTTGCACAATTGTATATTTACGATACCGAAAATGAAATTACAAATCGTATTGCTTCTGTCAGGTAAATATTATAAAACAATTGGTATATCATTTATTTTATTTTACATTTTATAATTGTCTTTCTAAAATATAATAATATTATAATTATTTTATTTTTTCAGGCAAGATGGAAATAGTAATGATCTGCATTCTGAGATTATAAATGATTTGAAGTCCATGTTAGATAGGGAAAATGTTTTGGTTAAATCTTTTCGAATGGCGAAAGATAAAATGGTTGAAGAAAAAAGATCAGATGTGAAATTAAAATTGATCGGTAGACGCAGTGGTGATGCAAGAAGGTATAATCTCCCTTCTGCATCTGAAGTTGCCGCTTTAGTTGTTGGTGATTTTGATGAAATGTTGGGTGATAGGGATATATTAGTTGAGACTCAGACAGGACGACTTAAGCGTATAAATGAATTGAACGCTGCTTATCTACCTCTTCAGTATCCCTTGATTTTTCCTTATGGCGAAGATGGATACAGAGAAGATATTCAATTTTCTGATGCCAAAACTGGATCTGGCGGACGAAAAAAAGTTAGTATAAGAGAATTTTTCTCTTATAGATTACATGAAAGGGAGTGTGAGCCACCGACCATTATGCTTTCTCGAAGATTATTTCAACAATTTGTTGTTGATGCGTACACTATGGTTGAATATGCCCGACTGACTTACATTAGGTTGCACCAAAAGCAATTGCGTTATGAAATGTATAAAGGTTTGGAAGAAGCTTTGTTACGTGGTGAAACTGATGGGTCGACACAAGGGAAACGAATTATATTGCCATCATCTTTTACTGGAGGAGCTAGATTTATGATACAGAATTATAAGGATGCGATGGCTATATGTAGATGGGCAGGTTATCCAGATTTATTCCTTACATTTACATGTAATCCAAAATGGCCTGAAATTGTCAGATTTGTAGAAAAGCGTGGATTAAAGCCCGAAGATCGTCCAGATATTGTGTGCAGAGTATTTAAAGTTAAACTTGATGGGTTGATTCAAGACCTTCGTAAAAACAAGATTTTTGGAACCGTTAGAGCAGGTATAATTCTTTATTATTTATGTGTATTATTTTTATAATATATATTTTTTTATCATAATTCAATTAATTTATTTTCACAGTTTATAATTAATATATGTGTCATTTTTTTTTCTACAGTAGTTTATACCGTCGAGTTTCAAAAGAGGGGTTTGCCACATGCTCACATATTATTGTTCCTCTCTAAAGAAGACAAATTTCCAACAGCAGATTCGATTGATCGTGTCATTTCGGTAGAGATTCCAGATGAAACTGAGGATCCAATCTATTATGCTGCAGTTCGAGATTTTATGGTTCACGGTCCATGTGGTAATGACAGAAAGAATTCTCCTTGCATGATAGATGGTCGTTGCTCAAAACATTTTCCAAAAAAGTTTGTTGAAACAACCACAATTGATGAAGATGGTTATCCAATATACAGACGCAGAGATAATGGAAGTACGATTAAGAAAAATGGCATTTTTTTGGATAGTAGATATGTTGTTCCACATAATAGATATTTATTGATTACCTATGGAGCCCATTTGAATGTGGAGTGGTGTAATCAATCTCGGCGATCAAATATTTGTTTAAGTACATAAATAAGGGTTATGATCGTGTGACTGCGACATTTTATCAAAACTCAAATGATGATAGTTCAGAGAGGAATATTGATGAGGTTAATTTGTACTACGACTGTAGATACATTTCCTCATGTGAAGTTGCTTGGAGAATTTTTGGATTTGAAATACAGTATAAAGACCCACCGGTAGAGCGTTTAAGTTTCCATCTTCCTAATCAACAAAATGTTGTTTTCTCTGATTCGGATAAAATTGACTCTATTATGGAACGGGAATCAATCAAGCAGAGTATGTTTTTGGCGTGGATGGAAGCGAATAAAACATATCAGGAAGCAAAAGATTTAACGTATGCTGAATTTCCCACAAAATTTGTTTGGAAATCAGATTCACGCGAATGGATGCCAAGGAAAAAAGGTTTCGCAATTGGACGTATTTTTTTGTTCCTCCAGGTTCTGGCGATATGTACTATTTGAGGTGTCTTCTAAACATAGTACGTGGTCCAACGTGCTATGAGGATTTATGCTTAATTAATGGGGTACAATATCCGTCTTTTCGAGATGCTTGCTATGCATTAGGATTGTTAAATGATGATAAGGAGTATGTCGATGGGATCATCGAGGCTAGCCATTGGGCATCAACTTAATCCTTGAGAATTCTTTTTGCTACTCTATTATCATTTGGATCTATAAGTCGACCTGAAGTAGTTTGGGATTCATGTTGGTCTTATTTATCTGATGACATTTTGTACAACCAACGAAATTTGCTTCAATATCAAGGTATGCATCAATTAGATTCTTCTTTTTTTTTTTAAATAATTTGTTAAGTATTTACTACATTTTTATTTGTATTGTAGAGCTGCAATTAAACGAGGATCAAATCAAGAATTATGCACTTGTGGAAGTTGAGAAGATATTAAGAGGTTGCGGAAGGAGTTTAAGGATTTCCCAACAATGTCATTTCCAGATGATCAGTTTTTCCAGTTCTCGCGTAATAGATTGATACACGATGAAATGTGTCATGATCGAATAAGTTTGATTGAAGAACACAAAAAACTTGTGAGAAATTTGAATGATGAGCAGCGTCATGTTTATGACACTATAATCGAATCAGCTAATTTAGATTTTGGAAGAATTTTTTTCGTATATGGTTATGGAGGCACTGGAAAAACTTTTATTTGGAAAACTTTATCCGCGGGCTTGCGTTCGAAAGGAGATATCGTGTTAAACGTTTCTTCCAGTGGTATAGCATCTCTTTTATTGCCTGGTGGGAGAACTGTTCATTCTAGATTTAAGATTCCTTTTAATGTAAATGAAGAATCAACATGCAATATAAAACAAGGAAGTCCTCTTGCAGAGCTTATATTGAAGTCAAAGCTAATTATATGGGACGAGGCTCCAATGATGCATAAGTATTGTTTTGAATCATTGGATCGAAGTATGCGTGATATAATGAAATTAGTCAATCCATCCAGAGGTAACATTCCATTTGGAGGGAAGGCAATTGTATTTGGGGGAGATTTTCGACAGATATTGCCTGTAATTTCAAAGGGTAGTAGGCAAGATATTGTTCATGCCACTATTAACTCATCGTATTTGTGGAAGGATTGTACTGTATTGAGGTTGACAAAGAATATGAGATTACAAAATATGGGGCCTAATGAGGATTACGATGAATTGAAGGTTTTTGCGGATTGGATTGCAAATATTGGTGATGGAAAAATTGGGGAATCGAATGATGGTTGTACTTCTGTTGATATTCCCAATGAGCTTTTGATTAAGGAATTCAATGATCCCATTGCTGCAATTGTGCAGGCTACATACTCAGCTTTTGGAAGTAATATTGACGAGTCATCGTATTTTCAAGATAGAGCTATTTTGGCTCTAACTCTGGATGTCGTCGATTCGGTAAATGACTATATGATTTCAATAAACAATTCAGAGGGAAGAATGTATTTAAGCTCAGATTCTCCATGCCATTTCGATCGAAATGTTGATTTTTTGAATGATATTCATACTCCTGAGTTTTTAAATGGAATTAAATGTTTAGGAATTCCTAATCATGAATTAAATTTGAAGGTAGGCACTCCGGTAATGTTGCTCCGTAACATAGATCATTCTCTTGGATTATGTAATGGCACGAGACTGATTGTCACAATGCTTGGTAATCATGTTTTGGAAGCACAAGTTCTTTCCAATGACAATTCTGGTAGAAAGGTTTTGATTCCAAGAATGTCACTGACGCCTTCTGATACAAGAATTCCATTCAAATTCCAACGAAGACAATTTCCGTTGATGGTGTCTTATGCAATGTCTATAAATAAAAGTTAGGGTCAATCTTTGTCTAATGTGGGCGTGCTTTTGAAAAAGCCTGTTTTTAGTCATGGTCAATTGTATGTTACTTTATCTAGAGTTACCAATCCAAAAGGACTTCGAATTTTGATTTGTGATAGTGATAGGATAGTAACTGTAAAAGTTCGACGACCAATGTTGTACTTAAAGAAGTATTCCAAAATTTGTAATAAAATTTTAGATTCATTGAGTTTTTATATTTATGTTTTTAAATATTATTTTGATTTCTTATATTGAACTCATAATATTTATGTTACATCACTATTCATTTTTGGATTTTTTGTTCCGATGAATTAGCTTCTTTTTCAATTTACTATTACGTAGATATACATAAATTTAGTTTGGTTCAGGTTTTGACACGTTGATTTATAATTGAAAAAAAATTAATATGTTTTTCATTCCATCCATCCCGTGCATCGCACGAGTTAGTTACTAGTCTGTTCAACAATAATTGCATTTTAATGCTAATTTCTCCAGATCCAAACATGTATTCCAAGTAGAAAGTAAAAAAAGTTTAAATCAAAATATAGATCTGAACAAAAGTTTATATCAAAGTGTAGAAAACAAAAAAAATCTTCAGATCTTAAATAAATGTTCAATTTTAAAACTTAAATTGTGAAGATATTAAGTAAATTTCAGATCTTAAAAGATTTGTAATCAACCTCATGAGATCCGAACAAAAAATCTTGATCCGAACGTAAATCATTACATGTATATCAAGATCCGAATCCGATAATTCAACCTAATATTAGCTATAACAATAAAGATAAAACTATAAATCTGAAAAAATACAACTAATTGAAACAAAATAAAAATAAATTACCTGTTAACCGAGCCGCTTCGACCATTTTAACTTCGGGATTCAGTAAATCTCTATGGTTGTTTAGGTTTTAAATCTGTCAGATGAGGTTGTCGTTGTTTGATTTTTCGATCTGTGAGATGAAGGTAAAAGCGTGCAAGGGAGAATGAGTTTGGAACTAGGGCTAGGCAAAAAGATGGGAAACGGCGCGAGGTTTAGGTCTAGGGTTAGGCAAACGAATTGGAGTAGGGTTTGGGAAAGTTCTAGAAAGGGCGCACAAAATGAGAGAGGAGGAAAAAAACATCTGTTGTATTCTATTTATATCGAATGAATTGGGCCAAGTTCTTAGTAAAGTACTCACAAAAAATTTGTAAATTAGAGCCTCCACAGGCAACACCCCCAATCCACCCCTAAACCTTCTTTTAGAGATTTTTACACCCTTGACTCCTACAATGGACACTCTCTCCCACCCCCTATCTTTAAAACCAACTAATTTACCCCAAAAATATAGGGAATCTTTTAACATGAATAGTAACATTTTTTTTTTGGTCTCCTGCTTGTTCCTTCTCCATTTCTTTTCTCTTTCCTCCCCTGCCCCTCACTTTCACACACACAAAGAAAGATTTGTTCCCTTCTCTATTAATATTTTGGATCTAATGTATTAAAAAGAATTAAATATATTATTAAAAATGAAGAAATTTAATGATGATTGTAGCTAAATTATTAGTTTTGTCACATATGTGTTTTAGATTGTTGAAATTGAAATTGAAATTATTAAAATATAAGTACTATAATTTTTATAGAATATAAAATTTAAAATATTTCATTCCGATTGTGCTAGAAAAATAAAATAAAAATAGAATGGTAGTTAGATTTGTTAGTTGAGATGAAAAATATTCAAAGAATGTTTCTCTATTACTGTCGGTATATTTACTGTCGGATACATTCCGACAGTAATTATTATCCCGCCAGATAATTTAAAATTACTGTCGGAAATCCGACAGTAAACTAAACATATCCGACAGTAAATACTGTCGAAAATTTCCGACAGTAATTAGCGTGTTTCTAGTAGTGTAAGTGGGTTATCCGGATAATTCTGATATTTTTATTATTGATAAAAAACTATCAAAAGAAGAATATAAATAATTTAGTGTTATACCCCTATTTATCTCACTACCAAATGACCCCTTAAAGTTTTTGTCCATCGTCCCAAAAAGAAGGATTTTACGAGCAATTATTTCACACATGCAAAGAAAATATAATTCACAAGCAAAACAAGCATAGCTATCCAAATCTTAGAGGTAAATTAAGGAGCGCAGTTTAAACCTTAGAGCTTTGTTCTTTCTCATTCTTCATAGGTTTTTTCTTTCTTTTCAATTTATTTCCTGCTTGGTCTACTACCTTAATCAACGTTTTGAAAAGTTGCAAGGTATTTATAAAGATTTCTTCTATTTTATTTTACTTTTATGTGATTTGGTCAGTATTGTCCTATGGGTATAGTATATGTAAATTATTATGAATGATCTTCTTCTTTTTTTTTTTTTTTTTTTTCTGATTTTAATTTGATAGGTTATTATAAAATTGCTTCTAAATCTATGATCTTTTACCTGCGATTTCAAGAGGATAAGAGCTCAAAAATTATAAGAGGATATTTGTACGTATCATGGTTCGCTCAATTTTTGTGAAGAAAAAAAAAAGTTATGATTCATGCTTTCTTTTTAAGAATTAATAGAATATTTTTTTTGTCTATCAATA
This sequence comes from Platycodon grandiflorus, assembly GCA_016624345.1. Lineage (NCBI taxonomy): Eukaryota > Viridiplantae > Streptophyta > Magnoliopsida > Asterales > Campanulaceae > Platycodon > Platycodon grandiflorus. The sequence goes on along the minus strand of CM028366.1, from coordinate 41,097,891 downwards.
GAATATGAAATACAAATATAGTTCGGTAAAGAGTGTTCTCTTATTACCAAATAAGTAATTAATAATGTGAAATAATAAGTAAATTTAAAAATAACTAGTACTAATACTTAGACAAAAAAGATTTCTACATTAAAAACCATCCGATGCATTGCGCATAAAATTAATCATCTAGTGGTTTAACTATAAAAATCTTTTTTAAGTACGCGTTTGATAAAGTACCACAGTTTGGAAATAGCTTTAAAGAAGTATTCCTTTCGTCCCGAATAAATGTTTCTAGTGGATAAAACACAAAAATTAAAAAATATAATTAATGATGTGTTGTAAAATGTGTTCTGACCATAATACCCATAAACATTAATTGAGCTCAACTATTTTAAATAATTAAGTCTCTTTGGGATGTGTTCTATTAAATGAAGCTTTAAGGGTATATTAGGAAGAATGATAGAGAATAGGTAAATCAAAAGTCTTTAGGAACATTAGTTGGGATATCCTAAAATAAAAAGTAGGAACATTTATCCGGGACGGAGGGAGTACCATAGTCTTCTGAGAAATAGTTTAAAAAATAATATGATTCGGGAATATTTTTTAAGAAATACAAATATTTTGTTAAAAAACTCGCGTAAGAAATAATTTACCCCAAATATTGAGTTCAATAACCAAAATAAATACAGTAGTAAGAAAATGCGATTACTGAAACATGAAATAAAGAAACGCTCAAGAACCAAATTTATAATTAATTCCAAAAATAATGCATCAAGAAAACCTTCTAAATTTTCTGATAATAGAAACCAAATTCATAAGGAAAATTGGAAAAGATGATAAACAGAGAGTAGGATATGAAATGTCAATATATTAATTTACAGGGACAACCTCGTAATTATAGAACCCACACCTGGCTACCGTCCAAATTATTTAATCCAACGGGCGAGAGAAAACCAGACTCCCCAAAGTTTTCTTGACAAAAGGGACACCAAAATTCATATTAGTACTCAAATTCGCTCGCGTTCCCCTTTCATCTCATAGTCTGAATCAGTTAGCCGGCCAAGCAAAAATACGAACAATGAATGTAAGTTTTCCGGCCGGTTGCTGATGTGCTTTTCTACTTCATCTCTCTCAGAGAAGATCATTAATTTCGTAATCGTTTTCTCCGCAGCTTATGCAGTCGATCGACTCTACTAAAGCTGAAAATAGCTTACTGAGCTCCGAAGGAGATTCACAGAGAACTCAGTATGTACTCCCTCTTTATATTTGTATTTGTTTTTATGCGTATATTGTGATATTTTAAAGTTAGATCTGGTTCGTTGGGTGTATAAAGGATTAGGAGAAAAAAATTAGGGTTTTAAATTTGATTATGTTAGGGATGCCAAAAAAATGTTGCGAACCGTGTGTTTGGTTAGTGGACACCTGGTCAAAATGGGGATATTTTTAGGGATCCTAGCATCACTGATGAGATTTATCGGTAATTTTAGGTAATTTTTGTGGGATTATAATTTGGATGAGTTGTGGAACAGGTACCCCTATGTGACAGGGACGTCAGTTATTGGCATCAAGTACAAAGATGGAATTCTCTTGGCTGCTGATATGGGAGGTTGGATTCGGGTTTATACTTATTTCTGTTAATGTTATTGGGTTTTTAGATAGGTTTATGGTGAATGAATTGGTTGTTTGTATAATGTAAGTTAGTTCTTAATCGACGAGAAGCCCAATTGTTTGGCCTGCCCATTCCCAGTTTACTGCTCATTTGTAAACATATAATCTTTGGTTCCTTCTATGTCATAAGTCATAACAATATAGTCAAGAAAATAACAATTTCTACCTCATTAATTCACCAAAAAAGAGAGCAGTAATTCATCACAAAAGCACAATCAAATTATTATAGTAAGAGGCTAAGAGTGAACACCCATAGGATAGTGTTTTCTGAGGGCCTCTGACATTACATTTTGAGTACTTAACCAAATACATATGCTGATGCACTAATTGTATAACAATACAAAATGAGAATAGTTGCACGTAGCTTTCGTATGAAAGTTAATTGGCCACATATGCAATGCACCAAGTTAGAGAAAGAAATGAACATGTGGGCCCAGTAGTTACTGATATTGTGCAGATTACACAGTTACATTATAAGTAAAGTAAATTATGAGGTCAAGTCTTGTGCAGAGGTTAGAAACATAGTGGCTCCTTCAGATGAGCCTCCAGCCTGAGCCTTATGATTTTATAGTCAATAGAAAGTGGCTGCTGAAATTGTGTTTTATAGGAAGGTCATGGAAAAAACAACATTCTGGTGGGTATCTATGTATAGAGCAACAAAGACAGTCCTATATTTCTAACAGATTTCCTCAAATAGGGACTCGGAAGAGCTTTCCTTTTGGATCTACAGAAAGACGTGGGTATCCCCAAGGGTGGTGGAGATGTTTAGAGGTGTAAGATGCAGCAGAATTGCTGTGTTCTGTTACATCATAATTACCCAAAATAAAACCTATAGGAAATTACAAGAGAAAAAGTAAAAAAAAGAATTAAGACAGTTATAACCCTAGACGGAATGTGGTTTTATGAGTGGTGGACTATTAAACACTATTTTAGTAGCCATTTTCTCAGAAAGGCGTTGCAGGAGATCACTGAGTAACTAATATCTGAGAACTTAGTGAGAGTGTGGGACCAGTGTTCAAGGAGAGCGCACAATCACAAACAACGAGCAAGATAGAGAGAAGAGGTGAGAATGAGATTTGTTATTTGATACTTTGAGGTGAAATGACTAGGGGTAACATATTCTTAGTTTGTTTTTCTCCTAGATGAATTGTCTCACTGCTTTAATATAAAAGGAAGGGATATATCATATATTGAGGAAGTACTCTTGTAGTATGATTAAAAAGAATTGCAGTTGTCAATGAGCCAAGTCTATATGAGGTGAACTGACACCCTAACAGAGGAAGCTGGTTGGGAAGCTCATGACTTCCTCTAGAAAAAATTACCTTAAAAAGTATTGCTTTTTCATCTGTGTTTAATCTGATAAAGAAATGTTATTTGGAGAAGTTCATGCTTCGACTTATTTTTTGTCATTTTCCTGCTCTAGTTGCATAGAAGGTGGAAAAATGTTCATATGAGGTGTGAAAATTGAGAAGTTGGATTTTTTTTTTTTAAATTCTATACTGGATAATAGGGGATAGGTTGGATAATTTTCCCATGCGTGTGTCAAAGTTGGCATAACTGCGAGTTTTGAAACTTGCTGCTGAGTAACTTTAGCCAAGCAAATGCCAGTAGCATGGTTTAAGACTGATGCCACTCATATGAGTCAACACTATGTTATCAACTTGTACTCCACATCTTCACCCTTAAAATTGTGAATCGTCTTGTGGTGGTCGTCAAAGCTCACTATTATACTATTGTATAACTTTATAAAATAAACACTAAGGGAATTGGGAAATTCTAAACGCATGCTTTTATAATCCCATTATTAGTTACTAGAGACCTTGCCTGACATCCAAATCACAGATACCTCTTGGTTTTGCAACTTGTGTTCTCAACTATCTAACCTTGATTTTAGCTTTGAAGTTTGGTGACTCAGACAGCAAAAATAAAAATAAAAATTGAGCTATGGGTTTGCACTGTATCTAGAGAAACGAGTGAGGATTTGGAAGATCTTTCTTTAACTTTGCAACTAGTAAATAATTTATTATTAGGTCGAGAGCAAAGTGCCGTAAATAGCAAAATGATCTACTGTTTAAACACTGAATGGGCTTGTTTTATTTATCTATATAAAGCCAAGCTAATATGGAATAAACAAAGTGGATACCTGAGGAAGTGAAAAATGTTCAGTCTTTAACATCATGCTGTTTCCCTAGTAGTACAGATGAATTTTATGTTCCCTGTGATCCGACTGTCTGAAATAGAATCATCTTGATAATGGTTTTAACCCCACAATTTTTCTGGAAGTACTTTATAATACAAACGGTAACAGTTTCGATTGTACAGTTTTTAGAGCAGATATATTGTGTCTAATTGGCCAGATATTTTTCATAGCGGCATTGACTTGTACAGCATCAATAATGCACTGTGGTAGCAGTGCGATTTGTTCCTTAGTTGCTTGTGTATGCCATCTGATGTATGCTTCCACAGGATCATATGGGTCTACTATTCGTTACAAGAGTGTGGAGCGATTGAAACCAGTGGGAAAACATTCCCTTATTGGTGCAAGTGGAGAAATTAGTGATTTCCAGGAGATTTTACGTTATCTTGATGAACTCATGTAAGTATTAGTTCAGTTGTGAACATGACGTGCCATTAAATAATTATGCCTAATAGTCCTGTGATGATGCCAGTTTAGTACTCCCTCCGTCCTGAAATTATTGTCCTGTTTGACTTTTTTTGGTCAAACAGGACATTTTTCAAATGCAAATTTGAATTAAATTAAAATCATAAAACATGTAACTCGTAGTACTTTAAAAGTACTACGAGTTACATGTTTTATGATTTTGGAAAAAGTAAAAAAATATACGTCAAATTTGCGTTTGAAAAATGTCCTGTTTGACCAAAAAAAGTCAAACAGGACAATAATTTCAGGACGGAGGGAGTATAATATACTCCCTCAGCCCCAAAAAATTGTTCCATTTTGACTTTTATTTGTCAACTTGATTAAGTTTAGACTGGAGATTTATAAAAAAAATTCTTGTCTTGCAAAATATGAAAGGCGCAATTGATAGTATTTTCAATGTAGTTTCAATGATTTTAATTTAATACCTAAAACGTAACAAATTTATGTTAAATATTGATTTGACATTGTACCATGTTGACTTTTCATCATAGAAAGTGGACTATTTTTCTGGGACAGATGAAGTAATTATTTTAGATTGCTTCTAATGTTGAAATGTGAAGTGCAATGCAATATGCAAATTTTGATCAGCGATTGCTACTTTGTGCAGCTTGTATGATAACATGTGGGATGATGGGAATTCATTTGGTCCTAAAGAGGTGCACAACTATCTAACCAGAGTGATGTACAATCGCCGCAACAAGTTTGATCCATTATGGAATTCACTTGTACTTGGTGGGGTGAAAAATGGAGAGAAGTATCTTGGAACGGTAATCCTTGCTTCACTTGCTTGTCTCTTTTGGCAAGCCCATCCATTTGCAGCAAGGAAAGAACTCAGTTTTTCATGATAATTATAATTATGTGCAGGTTAGCATGATTGGTGTACATTACGAGGACAATCATGTTGCCACTGGATTTGGTAATCACCTTGCACGGCCAATTCTTCGCGATGAATGGCACGCTGATCTTACTTATGAGGAAGGCGTTAAGTTATTGGAGAAATGCATGCGTAACCTCCTATATCGTGATAGGTCGGCTGTCAACAAGCTACAGGTGTGGTTCTTTTGTTCTTATAAACTTCCCTAATTGTCTTTTGGATTTCATGATACTTCGTCAGAGTTTATTAATTCATATGTTCTATAAATTTCATTGCATTCTGAAATATGAAGCTGTTAGGAAGTAAAATAAGCGTTGAACTATTTCTTCTTTACTGATTTAAGTTGAGATCTCTTTTACTGGTCTACTATTTTCGGCTGTAAGTTATTCCCCAGGGCCTTTTTTTAGATTCTACTTTTTGAAGATACTTTCTTTTCTTTGGGAAATATTACTGAGGTTTCGCAAATATGTCATTTTTAATGACCCGTTGAGATTAGTATTTCAGTTTTTGAAGAATAAGATATGTTTAGATATCTGGGAAGGGTGCCTTATTGACAACAAAAATATCTGAAGAAGGACAAAAAATTTGTTGAATGCATGCTGTATGTGTTACTAGGATGCTGAATCACTTAATTCCTTATTGCTGTTCTGCGAAAGGGTTGGAGATTGTGAACTGTACTGTTTTTCATCTTTGATGTTAGTTGGGTGATGCCGAGACACGTGGTGGCTTTATTTCTTGTTTATGAGTAAGGAGGAGCCCAAGTTGTGGAGTGCAGCCTCTTGCTTGATGTCGACTGTGTAGAGGGAGAGGAACGGGAGAAGTTTTGAATCTTTTGATGCGAGGGAATATCCTGAGCATGAAACCCACTTTTTGGTGATGAGCCTTCCATTTTTTTAGTTAGAGGAATTTCCCCCCGGGATATCTGGTTCCTCTGGTTGATCTTTCTGGGACAAGTTGAAGTTTTTGTTCTTAATCCTTTTAATTTTTGTGTGCTGTACAGTGGACCTTTTTTTGTTTTATAGCCTACAATTTTGTTTTGTTATTATATAACATCTACATGGTTTCTCCCCCATCTCCAGGCATTTCTCTTTCATTACCAAAATTGCACTTATTGACAAAAGATTTCTTGGACAATTTGGTTCAACTCCGAGATTAGATGTTGTATTTAGTACCTTTGAAATATTTATTTTGTTAATTACTTAGTATTGGGCTGCCAAGTATTACCATTTACTGGATTTAGACTAGTTAACTTGGATATTTCCTTCCGCAATATCTGTTTTAGAGTCCGTTTAGTCGTGCGTTTTTGGCAAAAACGCAGGCCGAAAACGCAGTATTTTCATTGTCCATCTGTTTCAATGGAGCGTTTGAATAAGTTGCGTTATCAAAGCGTTTTTAAATGCTGAAATTTTCAGCTTTTTCTCGGAACGCAGTTTTAAAACGGTGTTGGGAAAATAAGTTGTGTTTTGAAATGATATCTCATACGTGTTTACAAGAAAAAAGCTGTTTTTGAAAAAGATGCATTTTAGAAAAAAAAATTCATTTTAGAAAAATCTGCGTTTTGAAAATACTGCACCAAACGGACTCTTAGTAAATACTGTGTGAGCCCAACAATTGCTTCATAATCCCCAGTTCCCTGGTTTTCTATGCAAATTATTGTGTTTGTTATAAAATGTTGGTCCATTGATGAGTTCACATGTTATTACATTTACACCCAATATATATATTTTTTTTTTGAAACCACATTTACTCCCATTATTAAGTAATACATTGTTGCTCTTGGGAGTTGTCATATCTTTGTGATAAATGAGGTGAAAAATAGAATGAACTGAAAGTTGTTCGCTTAATTTTTGAAAAGATATTTAAATGAGACAGCTAAATAAGGAAAGTGACTTTCTAGATAGGAGTTAGATAGGATGGAGTTCGTGAATACTCATGGTTAAATAGACTCGTGGCACCAAAGTTGATAGTGTTTACTTGGGTTCGGAAGGTAACCAGTGAAGTGTTCTTTGTTGCATTACTAAATATATTCAATGTTTTGATGTTTATGTTTAAGTTTGCATGCAGTAAATATGACAACTGCCCATGTGATTTTTTTTCTCATACTATTGCAAAAACATGGTATAGAATTTGAGGAATAAAGAAATGGTCATCTATTGCTGGGTCCGGATGCAACTTAATTATCTTCGGTGAATAAACATGTATGTCTAACGCAATAAATGTTTTGAAATTGCAGATTGCAAAAATCACAGAGGAAGGTGTCACTATCTCCCAGCCATACTCTTTGAAGACTTTCTGGAATTTTGCTGCTTTTCAAAATCCGACGGTGGGTGCTGAGGGATCATGGTAGGGCTCTAGTGTGTCATAGTGGCCCAAAACATATTCTGCTGAAACACTAAAGCATTTTCTGTTGTGACATTATGAAATTTCTGCTCTTGTTTCAGTTTGAAGTTGCAGTAATATTGTTATTTGAACTCAGTTGTTTGAATCTTCTTTTTGGGAGCTATCATAGATCTTTTGTTACATAACTAGAGTGATCTGAAAATGGATCTACACATTGGCTCCTTAAATTTTAGTTTGCTTTTGCTGTTTGCTAGGATGTGTTCTCATTTTCATAGAAGGGCTTGTAGTCTCCCCTTTCCTTTCTTCTGGTCAAAATGTTTTGCCCCCTGCTGCCGAATTTCAGCTTTCGAACAGTTACCTGGTCAATGCAGATACTCTGCAGCTATTAAAAATTAGTTAAATACTTTTTTCAGCACACTCGAGGTTTGTATGGAACTAATAATACATTGATAGTTGTACAAAACGAATCTTTGAAAGCCTATGGTTGTACATAATAAGCTTTTGGAAGCCTTAGATGGCCGACGGTTCTTTACGTGTAGATAGACATGCCCAAACGGTTCGGAACCGGTGCAAAAAACCGTATAAATCGGAACCGTGAGGAACCAGAACCGTCCTTGAACCGGAACCGCCGGTTACACGGTTCGGTTTTGGTTTCCAATTTCTCAAAACCGTGAACCGCCGGTGTGAAACCGGTTCCGGTTCCAAACCGTGAAAAATCGTCAAAATTTAAATTTTTTATTTTGAAATTGCCTTGTTTACTCTATAATTTCAAAAATGAAAAGTTTACAAAGTTTCAAAAATTCAAAAAATGTTTTGTACAAAGTTTTAAGATGAAATTTTTTTTAAAAAAAATTATAAGAAAATATTTAAAAAATAATTAAAAATTACGGTTTGGAACCGGATGTGGAACCGGCTTAGCCGGTTCGGAACCGGAACCGTGATTTGTCGGTTCGGTTACGGTTTGTTGTCTGACGGTAACCGTAACCAGAATTGTAATCGGAACCGTAACCGTGATTTGTCGGTTCGAACCGTTTGGACATGTCTACGTGTAGATACATACAAAAATTTCTATACAATGTTGGTACCTATAAGCATTTCTATACAATGTGGGGACAGTGGCGAGTGCCTGTGATGGAATGCCTTGGATAATCCTTCTTTTAAGAACTTGAGGTTGCCACTCTCGAAGTTAGTTGGGTGGATCGTTTGGAATAAATATTGAGTACAATGGTGATACAACGTCACTTTTATCACCGTTGCACTCAATATTATTCCTTCGGTTAGAACCTAGGACATCCTCTCTTGGGAGCTAAAAATGATTTGTATGTGGATGGTTTTAAGTTAAGGTTAATTATCTTTGTAGAATTGCGTACACAATGAACCTTTTAGATGATTATTATTTGCCGGCCATGACAAATAATCTCTTTTATATGATGATTTGCCAAAAGAAATACTCTATTTGTAATTTTTTTTTAGATCATAACAAACAATTTGCCCTGAAACATGGCACAGAGACATGAAGAAAGAGAAATGTGATGAAGGGGAGTAAAGAGAGTGAAAAAAAGGATTACTACTCGAATGGGATGAAATATAGGGACTAGTGGAGAAAAAAATTGGGAAAGCTAGACATAAAATATATGATAAAAAAATTACAAATTTATAATTAAAAACAAAAGAAATTGATAAGAAAGAGAAAAATAGTACCACCAAAAAAAAAAAAAAAGAGAATAAAGAAGAAGACAAATTTACTCGAGAATGACTAGTTTATACCCTCTCCATTTCAAATAAAGAGTTTATGTTTGAAAAGTCTAATAATTAAAAAATGGTATATCAGTATATTTAAAGTTGGTTATTATATATTTGAGTACTTGTAATATTACATGTGGAGAGTAAAATTGAAAAGTTAAGAAGATTGAAGGTATAATTTTTAGAAGTAAACTCTTTAAGTTATGAACTGTTTAAGTGTGGAACATCCCAAAATAAAATAACAGACTTTTTGCATGGAATAGAGGGAGTCTAATTTAAGATAAGAAGTTTGATTGTAAACAAAGAAAATACCAAGCTTCGTAAATTGAAAAAAAGAAATTTATATCGATTTTAATGTAAGAAATGATCAAACTAATTTCAAAAAGTCGAAATAGAATATCTTTCTTGGACAGAGATAGTTAAAAAAAAAACCTCGGCTCAAATCTTGTTTTTGGTACGGTTAAGTTGAGCACCATCAATTTACTAGTTTAGATTATTTTGCTTAGTTAAATCTCTCCATTTCAAATAAAGAAGAAGACAAATTTACTCGAGAATGACTAATTTATACCCTCTCCATTTCAAATAAAGAGTTTATGTTTGAAAAGTCTAATAATTAAAAATAGTATATCAGTATATTTAGAGTTGGTTATTATATATTGACTACTCGTAATATTACATGTGACGAGTAAAATTGAAAAGTTATGAAGATTGAAAGCATAATTTTTAGAAGTAGACTCTTTTAAGTTATGAACTCTGTAAATGTGGAACATTCCAAAATAAAGTAGCAGACGTTTGGACAAAGATAGTTAAAAAAAAAAAAAATTTATATCGATTGGTTCGCTAGATTTCAAGCTTCGTAAATTGAAAAAAAAGAAATTTATATCGATTTTTATGTAAGAAATGATCAAACTAATTTCAAAAAGTCGCGCTTTAGGGCTGGTTCGCTAGATTTCAGGGCTAGCCCGCCAGCCATTGTAATATTAATTAGGCCATAAAAAGTTAGCACTTACATAAAATAACCACCGTGAAAATTAAACCCACAACCTTCTAATCTATAGTCAAATACACTTATCATTTGCACTATATGTTTTCTTTGTATTCATGTAAATAAATATTGAAATATAAATGAAACTCTTAGAGGGGACTAATAAATAAAGTTATTTCAATATTTATTTTGAGGTAAAACATATTGAAATTTAAATACAGTGACGTAAAAAAAATCTAATTTATATTTCTTACAAAAAACATAATAACCTATCTAAATTATGGATTGTATATAACAATCACTGCCTAATTTTCTGTACATTTACAAAGATAAAATTAACATTCATATTTTTTTTAATTATGACCCGATAGTGGCCCGTTTAGCCCGAAACCCGTTAGAGTTAGCGTTAGGTCCACAATAATAGTGACCTGAAAAAATTGGACCGTTTAGCCCGCAGCCCGTTAAAACCATAGCCCACTAGGACTAGGAAATCGCTAGGATCAGCCCATTTAACATCTCTAGTTATTTATTAGAGGTTAGATAGTGTCCTATAATAAAATAGGACCACTTCTAATGACTAACCCCAGTAACTAAAAACTGACTAACTCCTAACTTGTGCTATAAAATAAGAGAGCGAAAAAAACAGTTCCTAAAAAATAGGTCCATTAAGTAAGAATCTGTCAACCATGTTTCCTACCTTTAAAAACTGATTTAAACATGTCGAGAAATCACAAAGATGTGCATAATCATTCAGATAAGGTAAAACTGAGTTTTAAAAAAAGATCAGATGCCAAATGGATTGACATGGTCGACTGCAACATTGTTGAGGACTGTCGTAGACTGAATTCAGAAACCTTGGCACTGCTCCCTCAGACATGTCTTTAGAGAGAGTAACCAGGCTACAGATTGGTTAGCCAGTATTGGCCACAAACTTAATCGTAGATGTATTGGTCTCCTGTCGACTGATATTGGTCTGGCTCTGTTCAGTAGATAGGTCTGCTCCTCATAAAAGCTCCTAGTAACCAAGTCCAGATAGCTCAGGGTACTTGAAGGTCCATGTCCAACAAAGATCAAATAAGGAAAACATGTCTGAAACAGTAAAGATAGCACTCTGAACTTTAACTGGCTGTAGGCAGGTTGCTTGGCACAAGCTATGGTTCATAACGTAGAGTTGTGGCTATACAGAGTAAAACTGGTATATGATGCAATACAAGATTCTGCAACAAGTCCTAGTTATCACTATAAATAAGACAATTGAGACGCTTCGGATTCCACCAATTCAAATTTTCACAATTATGAACATAAAGAAAGCAGCCTGGAGAGATGGGGACGAGGGATACAGTACAGCCCAAACCAGATTACAAATCACTGCATAAAGAAAACAAAAAAAAGAGTAAAAATTGCAACATTGTTCAAAGAAACGACAACTTATAAACTACAAATTTGAAAAATTCTCCTAATCTACCAACTGCTTGTTCACACGAGTAAAATCATTCACAAACACAGTAAGATTAACTTCAAGGCTTAGACTCATCATCATCTTCTTCTATCTTAGGAGCCAAGTAGAACCGGATATATCCCATTTCAGCTATCTTATACTCAACCACAACAGGAAGCTCTGAAGACAAGCTGATTGTAACAGTGTTTGACAGTGGAGTCGCCTTGGTGAAGGAATTCATGTACCTTAGAGCAAATGTCAATGACACTGGTTCATTCATCTCTATGACTGTTGCCTCCTCTGGCTGCAAATCACAAAACAATTATATCCCACTTGAGCAAAAAATCACCAAGTCAAACTTGAATTCTAATATAAGCTATACAAAATATACCTTGTCAACTGTTGTATTCTGTCGACAAACAACATTTGCAGTTCCAATATCACCTCTTGTTGAGAACTTCACACCTTCCTTTGTCACAGAGATTACAACTGCAAGCAGCAATAAGCTCATCAATTTACAGTAATGGCGGAAAAGAATACACGTAACCAACCCCAAGTGATTGGAACAAAGGCTAAGTTGAGTTGAGTTTACAGAAATTCATAATCGGAATTGCAACAACCTTCAAACAGTTGCAAGCAAAATCCACCAAGTAACTACCTGTGTCGCCAATGCTGCTGAGATCTTTACAAATCCTTGCAAACTCAGCTGAAGGCATCCTGACAATGGCATGGTATTCTGCTTCCGGGATTCCAAGATGTTCACTGTCGATATCCATGAGCTTCATCTCAAAATCAGCAATCTTGTCTTGTGCTTTTATAATCACATTAAGTCCACCAAAAACCAAAAACCCCAAATAAGAAAACATGAGATTTTATATGAACAAAGTATCCCATCCATAGGCATCATCAGAGCAGAAAGAATATTAATTCACTAACATCTACCTGCAAATAGACTTGAACTTGCATTATGACTAATAAATTAAATACACAGGATTCAATGTGTAGATGTGAGCTCTAACAGAATTCAATAAGATTACTAGAAACCGCACCAAACGGGTGCAACCCATGTACATTAGATGAAAGTATCAAAACAAAGCTGAGAATTCCAAAAATCATGGTCAGGTGGCTTCAGGATACAAACTGTATCTGCACCACAAGGTATTACCATCCCGATCAAGATTCAAAGGAAGGGTAGATTAGTAGAAACTTTGGGAGTGGTTGTTTAAACACTATCATGGCACTTATACTGCACCTACATGTTTCGTTCATATTCCAAGATACTTATTTTATGTCTATAAAAGTTACTTATGCATGTGTCACATATTATGGAGCTTGTTTTTCTGTAGAAAAAACTGAGCTTGTTGCTGTAGAAAAAACTATTTATCGATAACATAGATATGCTACCTCCCTCACCAGGTGTGCATGACTCAGTTTGGTAGGCTTAACAAGGACATGGTGGTAGGGACATAATGGCCTGTGAAAGGAGTAAAAATGCAGAATCAGGAATAGGAATCCAGAATGGGTATCTAAAAAATTACTTTGCCAAAATTTCTCAGATATAAATCCAAGATGTGTAAGGGCAACAAGAAGTGCGATTTGGTTATATGGTCAAGCTTCAGAGCTATAAGAAAATATGCATCATGCTCTTATGTCCAATTTTTAAATTTAGCTACTGTAGCATACACAAGGGGGATAGATGCCCACCATCTCCGCACCATTGCAGTTCCAAGTATCCTCAGACGCAGTAGACAATGTAAATCAAAGTTCATAAATTATAATATTATCACAACTTTTTTTTTTGTTCAAAGGCTACAACCACAGGGATGGGACTCATCCCCTAATATTATCACAACTCAAGTAATGGGAACTCTTTCTACATTAGCCCTCAAAATAAACTTGCACTTTTTTGAAGCTCGACTTAGAGAAAGAAGAGAAAGAACATTTAGGAAGAAAACTTAACTTTTGGTCCAACATATCTTCAGTTAATAATTACTTTGCAGTGTTCACTGGTGGATTTAGAACTTCATAATGTTGGATAAAATGCTTGGAACTAATCATCTCATATTGTTATTTGCTTTTATGTTTAATACCATATGCTGATGGTCAAAAAATAGATAACAGCAAAACCACATTCAACCAACCAAAAAAAAAAAAAATGAATAATGTTTATCCATATACAAAAAGTTGCTTTCAGTATATATGAAAATCATGAGGCCACTTTGGAAAGCATGGACTAAAATCTTTAAGCAGTTTGTATTGTGTAAAAGAAATTTTATTGGATCTCTACATTAACAGCTTCATTACCACAGTCAAGTAAACTCCATGTACAGTCTACTAGTCATTCTTAACAGGTAAAACAATCATCACTCTTAGCAAAGGTAGGGAGAAAGCTTTTGGGAAAGTTTTTATGCCTGGGAATTTGGTCCTACAAACCCAATGTATGTTGTAGTCTTGTAGATAACAATAGATAACACCCTCTTCCAAAATCCATTTGCCTTCAGAACCATCACACTTTGTTGTATCCTTGTTCTTTGGACCATTATATCATTTCAATGGTCTATAGCTCAACATAATGGTTACTAAAGAAGAGTCTACTTAATGTTTGACTGAGGTGAAGAAGACAAAAATTAACTTACACATTACAAATGACATTACTGAAAACTCGACATTCTAGGTATGGTGATGGAAGCCAGGCTGATTCTTTAAGCTTCAATTAGCTGCCAATAAGGTCATCTACTCGAAGATAAATAACACTCCTGCCTCTTTGCTGATTCATTTGACACCATTTTAACCCCCACAGCCCACTAAAAATAGAGAACGTTGGCCAAGATCTGGTCGAACTGTATTGGCAATGACTTATAAGCATAATAGTCCTTCTCCGTCCCAAATTGAGTGTCCCCGATTTAGCTTTTCATAAAAACTAAGAAATTGACTTTTAGGCAATTTTACTAACATATATACATGAATGCCTTTAGTGTCCACGTTGTTGCATTGCAAGCAGGGGCAGATGCACAGCCAAGGGTGGGGGGCGGGGCACGTGACCCCACTGAAAAAATATTTTTTTTTACCTTGCAAAATGATGTTGTTTTCTATAGGGACCCCACTCAATTTTTTTTCCCTTCCTAAGTCAACAAGCCAAAACAAAAACAAAAAAACTAATACACGCACCTATGTAGGAGCGGCAGAACAAACAAAAAACGGTAAACCCCTTCTTTCTCCACTCAAAAATCTCCAAATTTTTGTCATTTAGATGTAGATCTTGGCAGAGAGCTTGAATAGGACGTGAATTAAAGTTAGTTTTCTTTTATAAAAAAAAAAAAAAAATTAGTAATAAACACTCTTTCTTCTCTCTTTATTTTATCCAAAATTAGGGCTTTTAATGATTAAAATTTGTGACCACGCAAAAATATTTTTCTGAATCCGCCACTAATTGCAAGTACATATTATACATGGTCGTAGGCAAAGGTGACTTTAGTAACTTCAAAGAAAAAAATGGACACAAATTCTAGGACAAGGAATTTTAAAAGGGCACGCTCATTTTGGGATGCAGAGAGTAACAATCATTGAAAGCTACCAGAAAACAAAAGTATTATGAATAGAGATAGTATAAAAAGAATGGTATCTTGTTGTTTAAGAGATAAGATCCCCAAACAATAGCACAAATTCTGGGATTAACCCCACGTAGTTGGGGCAATGACTTAATTTGAAATCCTGTCATTTATAGCAATACTTGTACGAGGGATGGGAGCTACTTGCAGTTTGTGGAACAGGGTATATCTAGCACAGGCTGATAAAAGAAAAACTTCTTGCAGTTTGTGGAACAGGTTATATATAGCACAGGTAAGATAGGAGAAACTTCTTGCAGTTTGTGGAATAGGTTATATAAAGCACAGGCCAGAGAGATTCTTTTGTGTATTTTGATACTACAATTTATGCCCACATTTTAGGAAAGTAATATTTTTCAAGAAAACAATCAACTTTCAATTACAGTTTTTGTCAAGGGACCAAACTAGAACATTTTATTCAATCCCAAAATTGAGAAATTGAATTGATTCATTTGAAACCAACCATCCAATTGCTCAAACATTAAGTCCATACCCATGGAAAAATTGGTTATAATTCCTTCATATCTTGTTATTGAGACAACTAATCACCCTCACCCACAACAATTCTGTGATCTCACGTTAGTACTACAACGAACACTCAATTCTAAGCAATGACAATCACAAATATATAGAACTAATAGCAGAAATTCAGGTAGGTAAAAATGGACTTACTGGGGCTTTCAAACATGAAGGTAACAGTATCGCTCCCATCGTCAGCCTTGAGAGTGATGATATCATCATTACCAGCGCACTTTAGCATTTTCGACATGTTGTTGAGATTCATACCCATGGAAATGTTCCGATCGCAGCGGTAATGCTCAAACCCCTCTGATCTAAGGAGGAGAGAGACCAGCGCTACGTGGCTCGAGTCCATGGCCTGGAGAGAGAATCCGGTTGCGGAACAGTCAAAGTTGGCGTCATTGACCAGATCCTTGATGGATTCCATTACCTTCTTCAAGAGACTGCCTTGAACTAGCCTGAGTTCCAACATTCTAGTACCGTAGATTTAATTTTCCGGGAAAGTTTGGGGAGATTTGCGGGAAAAATTAGAGCTAGGGTTTTGTAAGAAAATGAGTTTGTGGGGGGTGAGAACTGAGAGGGGGTTTTGGCTTTATATCTGGAAGATTGTTGGGTAAGCTATTGGCGGGATCAGGGATGAGTTGAAAAGAAAATAATTTTAACTCCCGCCACAATTTCGGACATTTTGGAAAATTATGGGCTGCTGGTTTTATTGGGCCGACACCAAGTTTTCAGGTCTCCATAGAATATCCATTTCAAGAGTCCTAGTAGTGAAGCCCAGAAACTCTCGATGATTTATTGACCCCTCACAAGTTTCTGGGCTTAAGCCCATAAAAACTGGTTAAGGGAATGTGCAACATAAAATCTTCGATTGTTGCAAGATTCCGAAGCAACAATTGTGAATTTCATTAATGGAGCTAGCCAAGAAAATAGAATAAAGCTCTTGTGAAATTTTTTTTCTAGTTACATTAATATTATAAATGCCCCTAAATTTATAAATATTGTAATTAAACCAGAAAAAAAGAGTAGAAATTTGGGTATGTCAATTGAAACGGAATGAATGCGATGAAATTAGCCTATTAGTGTTATCTTTGAGATTTTATTATTTTACAACTAGGAAACTCATTTTTACTATTATGATATATCTAATAATTACTAGCATAAATAATAATAATAATAATATATATTTCTTAAAACTATTTTATTAATTTCAATTTTTGGTTTGAAAGCAAAAACGAAAAATCATATTGGAATTTGATTTGGTCAACCAAACCGAACCAAAAACTGAATTCTAATTTGATTTTGGTTTTTTTGTTCAGACGATCGATTTTTCAATTTGATTTTTGAATGAAACCAAATATTGAAAACCCTTAAATGCAAATGAATCGAGATGAAGTGAGTTTTGGTACGTTTGACTTCAATTAATTTAGTAGATGAGCTAGCTTCGAAAAAAGTTTAAGCGAAGAAGCCCGAAGATTGTAATTGTCCGTGCCTTTTTTTCACGAGAGCTAGGTTCGTTTAATTTATCCTTGTCAAATTACTAAAAAAAACAAACGAATCAAATACGAGTTGAGTTTGAGTCAATAAAAACACATATCACCAACAACTCTCTACAAAAGTCCATAATAATAAAACTATAAAAGAATCAGTGGATGGTGTTTTAGACTTACCTTAACGTGGATAATCCCCAAGAAAAATGTCGTCATTGGCAAACCGTAAGGTTTCCTACGTGGGAGAAACGGTGCGGACGCCCGTATTGTGATGACTCTACTCGGTCGACAGCATCATCTCTCCTGCGTAGCGAACCTTTTTATGCCTTTTTTCTCTTTAATTTCCAGAATTGGGAAGGTGCTCTATTTATAGCCAAACTAAATAAATCCGTACGTATTTTCCATCTAAACAATTAGGTAGTTTTAGTAAAGTTATGGGTAAATTAACACCATTAGTCCCTCGACTATGAACTTGTTCATCACTAGTTCTTTAAAAAAAATAATTTAAACTTCAGTCCCTTAAGTACCAAAATTAGACACACTTAGTCATTTTGTTAGATACCGTTAGGATTTTTCCGTTAAGTCTGTCATTTGCCCAACACGTGACTCTCGTTAAGGGCTTTTATGAAATTTCATGTGCAAGACTAAAAAAAAAAAAAACCTAATCAACTCGACAACAACAACACATTAGCAGCAACATAGTAGCAGCAACAACAACAAACAACCTTATCTTCTCCGCCCAACTCCGAACGGCGACCACCGTCTCCGGCTACCCAAAGTCCAAACCCACGTTATCAACAAGTAATCATGCTACATCAACAATCTCCTACACTTAAAATTCTCCAAATTCATAGCCACATCATAAGCAAACACAATTTTAGCACGATTTTTAAGTTTCAACTTTCTAATGCACAACATTATTGAATCAAATCAATTCATGCAGCTACATACGCGCATACTACACGCCTATACACAAAAACTTCCAGAGATCTAAACCCTAGATTTCACAGGCTACAAAAATCAAGTAATTCAAAGCTATAAAAACCAAACAATCAAACCATCGGTACTTCCCCCCCCCCCTGACAACTCCGGCTCCAGCATCCCAAAATCAGGGGACGACCCTCTGTAATGTTGATTAATTTTGTGTCTAATTCTGTAATGGGGGTCGTCGGCTATTGATCTCCGGCGATCATAAATTGGGGCGACTGAGGTCTAATTCTGTGTCTCCTCATCGGTCTGGTCGGGGGCCATGACGGAGAGCTGTTGCTGGTCTGGTGGTGGTGGGTTTGAGGGGGGTGCAGCTGCGGCTATCAAGATGGATTCAGCTTCTTTCCAGCATTCATCGTCGTTGCGGAGGGAAAGTCGTTGTCAAGATGTTGGTAACTCTGGTGGTGGTGGTAGCGGCGGCGTTGGCAGTGACGGTAGTGCTACGCTTGTTACTGTGAAGTTTTATTCTTCGTTGGTTTTACAAGAGAGAGAGATTACTTTTGAAGAATCATTTTTTGTCCGTTTCATTTTTTCCCTCGCTTGAAATTCCAATAATGCCCAGAAAAAAGTCAAGTGACTTGCACATGAGTGACTTAACGGAAAAATTCTAATGACATCCAACAAAAAGATTAAGCATGTCTAATTTTGTTACTCAAGGGATTGAAATTTGAAAAAAATCTGTTAAGAGACTACTGATGGAATAGCCCATAGTCGAGGAACTAATGGTGTAATTAACCCTAAAGTTTTTTTATACTTCCTCCATTCCTAAATACTCGTAATTGTTTTGTTTGTCTGGATACACAAATTAAGAAAAATTAATAGACTTTGTTATATATATATTGTTATAATATGTAATTAACTTTAGAGCTCGTGTACATGTGAAACCATTATTAGTACTGGTAAAATGTTTCAATAAAAAAAAACAATAATCTTGACGAATCAATTTGATCTGGCTCAATGAGGGTATTTTTGTAATATCAAAGAAAATAAAAAAATGTTTTACCTAAAGTACACTTTATTAAAAATTGTACTCTTTTTCATGAACAATAAATATATAAGGGTGAAAAAGTCTTTTTTAGTTAATTTATGGAGTAATAAATATTTTTTTATAAAATTTAAGAAGGAATAAATGCTTTTGAGTTAGATCAAATTGATCCATTTAACATTATTTTAAAAGAAATTAGAAACAAGACAATTTTTTCTTAGAACGAGCCAAAAAAAAAAAAAAAAAAAAAGTTAATTACACCACTAGTTCCTTGACTATTAAGCATTTTACGGTTAGTCCCTTAAAAAAAAATTCAAATTTTAGTCCCTAAAGTACCAAAATTAGACATACATAATCCTTTTTGTGGATGCCGTTAGTATTTTTCCATTAAGTATGTCATGTGCCTCCCATATACATTTGAGTAAGGGCTAAAATAAAATTTCACAAAATACTTTAAACAATTTATTTTTTTCTCCCCCCCACTACCCACGCACCCACATCTTCATCCCCTTCCCGACCTCCCCCCACACACCACCACCGACCTCCTTCCACCCCACACCACCACCACCACCACCTTTAATCTAAACTCTCTCTCTCTACTCTCTCCTAGATCTCGTCTATCGAAGGTTCATAACTACTCACCTACATCCACTCAAAGATCAGATCTATTGCAAAATTACAGCATAGCAACGCCGGCGACGTTCTCCATCCTCAGCAGCGATGCAGCAAATTTCCAGTCGTCGTCTCCCTTCGCCCTCAGCAGCCTCTCCACATGCACATCCAGTCGACGTTCTCTCTATTTTCTAGATTAAGGTTAACCTTTAAAAAAGCCCTAATTTAGTCCTTTGCCGCCATCTTCTATCTCCGGGAAGCCCACGGTAATCTCAGATTGAAGGCCAGTAACAAGCCCACGGCAATTACTTTCATCTCCAATTTGGTGATAGCGTTCGATTGAAGGCCATTGAAGTCCAAACCCAACAGAAGAAGGGATGAGTGAGAACTTGACGACGGTCAGTGGCGAGAGATCGAAAATTGCAGAGAAGTGTGTGTGTGTCTGTGTGTGTGTGAGTCTGTGTATGGGTTTTCGTGGGTCTTGGTTGTTTGGTTGATATCATCGTCGTTGGAGGTGCTCTCAGGCATTTCTTAGTGGTAGTGGCGGAGGTGAGAACTTGACGACGGTCAGTGGCGAGAGACCGAGAATTGCAAAGACAAAAGGTGTGTGTGTGTGTGTGAGTCTGTGTATGGGTTTTCGTGGGTCTTGGGTGTTTGGTTGATATCATCGCCGTTGGAGGTGCTTTCAGGCATTTCTTAGTGGTGGTGGCGGAGGCAATTACGGGGTTGGTGCCTTGGTGGTGGTTGGGTGAAACTGGAGGAAGGAAAACATGACCGATGGTATCAATTTTGGTCATGATCCTTAGTCAAAATTGAACTGAGGAAAGTGAGAAGAGATAGAGAGAGAGAGTTTAGATTGAAGGTGGTGGTAGTGGTGATGATGTAGGGTGGGGGGAGGGATGAAGATGTGAGTGGGGGGTGGGGAGAAAAAATAAATTGTTTAAAGTATTTTGTGAAATTTCATTTTAACCCTTACTCAAATGCACATGGGAATTACATGACAGACTTAACGAAAAAATACTAACAGCATCCACCAAAAAGACTATGCGTGTCTAATTTTGGTACTTTAGGGACTAAAATTTGAAATTTTTTTTTTAAGAAACTAACTGTGAAATGCTTAATAATCAAGGGACTAGTGATGTAATTAATAAAAAAAATATGACTATAACTTAAGAACGATAGAGTACTTAAAAGTAACCGGTCCCACATTTAAAATGACACATTAATTAATAGTCGAAATTAATATATATATATATATATATATATATATATATATATATATATATATTTTGTCCGAATCCCAACTGTGGTGTAGACTTAGTTGTTTCAACTGTATGGTTGGTATCCACTCAGTCACTGACACTCACATGCTGACAAAATTTCGATTTCAGCATAATTAATTTGCTGACGTTTTTCTTACACCTCAGCAGCCTACTCTCTTAAGTTTTACTAATCTGTTTTCCTTGTAAGATTGAGGATATAGTATTTGATAGGATGGTTTTGAAGTTGATTTTTAGGTTGGAGTAGGTTATTAGCACATTAATTTTAAATCAAAGCATTCAAAATTACTAAATTACGGTGTAAGGAATATTATGTACAAGTAAAATAAAATATAGTACTTCCTCCGTCCTAAATTATTAGTATTTTTTTTTGTTCGTTACAAAATAATTATTTTATTTAATTTTTTTAAAATATTACTTTTACTATTTTACCCTTACTTTTTCTCATACTTTAATTATAAATCACATTTACATGAGCATTAAAGAAAATTACATATTATACCAATATTAAAAATTAAATCAATTATTTTTTCTTAATCCGTATACCAGATCAAACAAGACAATAATTAAGGGACGGGGAGAGTACCACTTAGAGTGTGGTGCTATAAAATTAGAGTACCAATATCTTAATCCTTTCGGATTTAAAATTTTTATTTTGTAAAGACATATAAAAAAGTAAGAAAGATAGAGAGAAACTAATAGAGTAAAAAAAAGAAATAAATAATAATTAAAAATTAAAATGACTATAACTTTGACAAGGAGAACATGTTTGGAATTGATTTTTACATTTTTTTTTGTAAGGATTTAAGAGAGATATAGAGAACAACTGGTGAGATCAAGGTGAGAGAAAGTAAAATAACGAAAAATCAAAATTTTAAAATTTTTTGTCCCACACCAACTTCTGTCTGTCTCACTCTTCTTTTTTTTTTTTAATCATAACAAAATGAAAATTCATAACAAAATAAAAATTCAAACCTAAAACTTTATCACAGAATTACCGGACTAAACACAACCTAGTGACCTACATCTCTTGACAAACTGCATTATTGAGAGGAACCATTCTATTTGAGGACGATGGATATGGACAAGACTCAAGTGGAGCTCTAACATGCGGATGGCACCATGGCCGCCCGGGAACTTATATTTAGATGCTTAATTTCAAAACTTGAAATTAAAATTGGAAAAACAGTTTAAGTTTTGTGGAGCTTAAATTGTTCATCCAATAAAGTTTGACATTGAGTAGCTAAACATATCTTTAATTTAAATTTTTGATCAAAAAATTGAGTTCATTGATGCGATGAAACAACCTCCGTGAAAAATTGAGAGATTTAAGGATGAATGAAGTGAAATGGAGAGGTTCCTTCCTTCCCAGTAATTAAATGCTGAGAATTCTGTTTTGAAGAATAAATGTATATTGCTTTTATCCCTTCTATATGAAAGAGTCTTATTTAAAAAGTCAAATATTTTAAATTATATCTCTACTTGTGTTGTTTTCATTTCTATCGCTCAACTCAAATAATTGGAACTTTTAAAGTATGAGACCTAATATTAATAAATTGAGAAAATTATGGGTCAACACACTTTGGTGAATTTTCAACCGCTTTAATATATATTTTTTTTTCAAACTAACAAAAGACACTTTTATACATCGCGATACATCAATTTGAAACTCAGACGCACGAAAGTTTAATCGGAATGCATCAATTTGGAATCGCGATGCACAAAAGTGCCTATTACCGGTTTAAAAAAATTCTAGGATACTAAAGCGGTTGAAAATTCACCCAAAATGACTGGCTTGAATTTTTCCATAATAAATTTTATGAGTTTTAAAATATATTTTAGTACATTAAACTTCAGATTAAGAAATTTTTCTCACTCTCAAAATTAGAAACTAATATAGTTTCAAACGTTCCATTCCATAGTCCTTTTTTTTTCGAAAAAAGTTAAACTTATAAATTTTATGAGTTTTTAAGATTTATTCTTATTACATATAAACTTAAAACACAAAGTATATATTCTTATTTTAAAAATTAGGGATTATTTTGAGAAACTGCTCTAGTCATGAAAAATTGAACTTTCAAACATGTTCTTTTCGATTGAAATGGATTAGTTAAAGTTTGACCGATAATATAAATAGATTTATTCATTTTTACAGAGTTATGAAAGTTGTAACATTTAGTATTGTTAATTTAGTTTTTAATTAATTAAATTTTATTTTATAAAATATAAATAAAGTATGTAAAATTTTAATTTGATTTAGTCACCTATGGACTTTTAAAAAAATAAAGTGAAATCTTTGTCTGACTCTTTTCAAGATGAATGAATAAAAGAATATTGTAAGAGAGAGTATTACTGATCAGATCTTTCTATTTTAAAGGTCTTTATTTTATTATTATTATTTTATTTTTTTTGGAATGAAACCAAAAGAGATCCCTTCCTCTCTGTTTTCGAATTTCTCTTTTGCATTTTTAAAGCCTAAATGCTTAAATTTGCAAGTGAAAAGAAGGCAACATGTGTTGATATCCTACTCCCTCCGTTTCAATAGAGTACGTCCATATTCTTCATTTTAATTTGTGTTCCTAAAAATATTACTACATTTCTAGATGTTTTACCTCATAAATGTCTATTATCTTATAAATGTTTTTCTTTTCAAAATTATAATGTTCTTCTTTCCGGTGATACGAATGGTGTGTTTGACATGTTGGTTTTAAGGATGATTTTTGGATTTAAATGTTTTATTTTGTAACGATTGAAGAAAAAATAAAAGATAAATAGAGAGAAATTGGTAGAGTTAAAAAGAGAGAGAGTAAAAAAAATCACAGACCAAAATCTTAAAACTTGTTAAGAAAACAAACCAAAAAAAAAAAAAAAGACATTTCTAAGCAAATTTATTTAATTTTTTTTCTAAAACTATATGGTGACCTAAGAGCACGTGGAAGTGATGACACTTCAAAATTTTTAAAGTTTCAATTTTACCATTAGGTCACTCGTTAAAGATATTTATCTACAAATTTAAGAATGACTTTTGGCAAAAATTTAGAAAAAATTGTTTTACAAGTATTTTTTTAAGACGAATCTCCTTAATCAGATTTATTGTGTTTGGTAATTAAGCTGTAAGAAAGTGAGCTTTATTTTATAAATTAAAATCTGTAAAACGTTCTTACGAAAGGAGTGCATGACTACGTGTCTTTGTAACAAAGTGGAGGAAGTGCATGACTACGTGTCTTTGTAGCATGAATGGTAAGAGTTAAGACCTAGCAAGTTGGACAATAAATTAATCAGCAAGTTGATGCTTTGCTACCGCCCGTGTCCTTAAATAATTTGTCGGGTACCAGAATCAATGATTACTGTATATGTGTATAATCTTATCGAATTTTTAATGGATCAAATATGAATAAATTTATATCTGATTAATTAAATAAATAAATTATTAGATTATTATATAAATTTATATCTAAAATTTTTTATCAGAATCAAATGTAATATCAAACTAAAATTCAATTCATTGACAGGTTTATTTTGTAGCATGAATGGTAAGACCTAGCATGCAAGTTGGAGAATATATAATCAGCAAGTTGATGCATGCTTGCTTAACTATCGCCCGTGTCCTTGAATAATTTGTCAAGTACCAGACAGACTCAACTATTTTTACCAAGTTGTGTTTGAAAAGTGTAACTTGATTGCACATGTTGGGTATAGATTTCATAGTCACGAGAAATTATGTTTGTGTAGATGTTTTGTTTTACTATTTTTTGCAATTATTTTTGTAACGATTGAATTAAAAAACATTCCCTCCGTTTTTTAAATAATTGTATTCCTTTTTTTTTTTTTTTTTTTTTGTTTTAAAAAATTATCTTGTTTCCAAACTTTCTTTTTTAAGAAAATACTTTTATCATTATTTTTTCTATCTACTTTGATTATGACCACATACACAAGAGTTTTAATGGAAAGTACTACTTCCGTCCCAAAATAATTATCATTTTAACAAAAGTTTTTTGCCTCAAAATAATTGTTGTTATAGGATTTCAATAAACATTTGTCTATATTATACCAAAACTCCCCTTCTTTACTACCCCCGTTAAAGAGAGTTGTTAAGAAGAAAGAAAAAAAATACTCATGCAACTTGTTTACAATAAATGATTTTAAATTAAGGTACATTAGTCTTTATGTAAGTTTCCTTAATCTGTTTGCAAATTGCTAAAATGAAAATTATTTTGGGACGGAGGTAGTACATATTATACCAATATTTATAATAAATTCAATTAGTTTTTCTTAATTCGTGTGCTCAGTAAAACATGACAATTATTTAGAAACAGAGGGAGTAAGAGAGAAGTAGAAAAAAATAGTTAAAGCAAAAGAGATAAAAACCACAAATACAAAGGGTGTGTTTGACTTCGTAATTTCATTAGTGACTTAATTTTGGATTAAATTTTTTTAATTTATAATAACTGAAAAAAATTAAAATAAAATACTAAATCACTAAATCATGAAAAAAAAAATATCTAAAAACAAATTATGAACTACAAACCAGGCAATGTATACAAACATGACATAAGTTAATGCCTAGGTTCTTTGAACTTTGATCTCTTTGGATCATAGTCTATCGGGAAAATTATCAAAATGACCAACGTACTATCATTTAGTAACCGATTTTACCCCGTACTCCTAATATCTTATAATTGACCAGTGTACTCACTAATTGAGTCTAATGTGGTCCCTCCCGATAACTTTCCATCCAATTTTTTAACGGGCCAGTTAACGTGGTTAACGGAGCTATTTTATGAGGGGTATTTTTGTCCATTTCCTTCAAATCTCACCGCCCCCACCCACACACACTCTCTTACCGGAGAATTCATCTCTCTCTCTCTCTCTCTCTCTCTCTCTCTCTCTCTCTCTCTTTATATCTCTCTTTCTGTATCTAATTTGCTTGTTCAAATTCGTTTAAGAGGTTACAACAAACCCAAATCAAGAAAATCAATTGTTCTTTCTCTATATACCCAATTTCATGGCCAATCTGCTCCTCCTCACGACACTACTCACCATTACACATCTCCGCCTCATCTTCGCCGCCACAGAATCTCCTCCACCAACCTCTGTTCCCACCTTTTCCCCATTACCACCACCACCACCCACCACTCCCCCTCAACCTCTATCTTCAACCTCGATTCCAGTACCATCACCATCATTTTCTCCTTCTCCAACAACCATGGTTCCACCACCGTCACCATCCACGTCGCCAAAGCAGGTCCAACAACAACAACTCAACAATATAATCGATGCACTAATCTGTGCCGGCGACTTCGCCGGCTGGGCCAATATCCAATGCCAATGAACGTGACAACACGACTCACCCAACTCTGTGTACGTTTTACCCTTGCTCTAGAAACTTCTCATGCCCTAGATCTTGATCGCCCTCCTAATTTTCGTTCCCGTCTCTACAACGACCACCCAGATATATTCAAGATTGTCGACACCTCCTATGGTCGTGCACTTAAGCTGGTGTCATGGGACTTGGATTTGGCAAAACATTTACTTGCTCCTAAAGTTAAACCTTGTGGATTGATAGTAGACAGGCCCTTGAAATTCAAGCATCTGAGACTTCGAAAGGGGCTCAAGGTGAAGAGATCCCACCAGAAGTTCTTGCTCAAGTTTAGTGAAATTACAGATGTGTGCCCATATAAGAAGTGTAGACGAGTTGGCAAAGGAATCGATATGCACTGAGAAGAGGGCTTGTGATGTGGTGAGAGAGAGTGTATGTGGGTGGGGTGGTGAGTGGTGGGCGTCAAACCACCAAAATATAATTTCCTACTTTCAAATACGAGTATATGGCAAGCAGGGTCGAATCCTCAGGGAACGGGAATAATTTCTTTCGAGTAAATAACAAAGAAATAAAAAGAGGGGATTTTTGAGATATTTATCTAATAGCTAAACAACTACTATCAACTAAATTAACGAGAAAAATTATAAAAGATAAAACAAGAACAATTGTAAAATGAGAAATAAATTCGAGAAAATAACAAGACGAGAAAATTCCGATTCAAGGGTCGTGACATTCAATTACGATATCGATCATAGGCTAAAATAAATATTAATTCTTGCGATTCAAGTATTCAACCAAAGACTTGTTAGGATAGCCGTAACAAGTCTTGTGTTTTCCTAATTTAATTGACCGAACCTAGCATCCAGTCAAAACTTATCATCAATCGATTGGGCACGATAGCGTTCCATACCAATTGATGATAGCACTACGCTCTATGAAAACGGTTGAACCTAATTTTGATAATCGAGATAGCTGCAATTATCAAAACTAGTCTCGTAGATTCAATTAGGCAAAATTAACTATGATAGCACAACTAATTCCACCTATTGCTACTAGTTTCCATTCATTCATGATAGCACAAATTCATGGATAGCGGTAGGAAATTATTAATTCAATTGAGTCGTCAATTCAACAAAATAACAATTTCCATGAAAATCAAATTGAATCTACAAGTACTTGAATTAAGCAAGAAACAATTCAACACATAGCCTCACAATAATATAATTGAATTAAAATGACCCTTGAATCAGAAAAAGAACCTTAGCCACGCATGATTGAATTCATCATCATCTTCATAAAAATTAGACTTCCAATTGTTGATGAAGTAGAGAAAATGAAAACTTGCAAAAGAGAGTGGAGAGATGAGGAAGAAAAAAAATGGCGTGTTCTTTTGGAGTTGGGAGAGAGAGAGAATGAATGTGAGTTACTTCCTAGAGGAGAGAGAGAGAGAAAGTGAATGGGAGTTACTAATCTAAACAAAACTCCTTCCTCCACTAACTCTTCAAATTCCCACACTAAAAGAAAGAAAAAAAAAATAGAAAATAGAAAAAACTCTTTTCTTCAAATACTAAGAGATGTGTCTTCATGGGCTCTTCTCCAAGTTTGGACCCCTTTTGTTATCCAAGCCCAACACTCTTTGGTTCACTTTCGCAAATTCTTCACATATTAGCTCAAAAGTCCACCTTTAGCCCACATTTGCTTCAAGTCCAAATAATTCATCTCCTACACCAAAAGATATAAAAATGGATTATATAAGTGTAATAATTAACTAAAATAGAGGAGAATATGAACATAAAATATGGACTATTGAAGACACATCGGTGAGATTTGGAAAAAAAATACAAAAATACCCCTAATAAATTAGCTCCATTAACAGCCCCGTTAGAAAATTGAATGAAAAGTTAACGGGAGGGATCACATTGGACTCAATTAGTGAGTACACTGGTCAATTTTAGGATATTGAGAGTACGGAATAAAATCGATTACTAAATGATAGTACGTTGGTCATTTTGATAATTTTCCCTAGTCTATCCTAGGAGTACTATTTCATGATTTGTCCAACAATCCTCATTGTCCTCCCATAATCCCATTCATTAGGACATGAAATGGACAAAGCTAAAGGACAAATAAAGGTGATTGGTGTATTTATGAGGGCTGCGTTGGTTTATTTTTGTGGTTACAAAGTATGGTCTTTTATTCCATCATTTATTTAATTTTTTGACATTTAACTAATAATTGATATATATATTTCTTAAAATATTTAAATCCCAATAAGTTTAAATAGAGCTGCATTTTTAAAGCTCAAAACTAAGACCTTTGGTTAAGTTAGAACCTTAGAACAACTACTTTATCGGGTGATCTACGCATTTATTGATATGATTTTGTTAAATGAGAGCCTCTCTTTCTCTACAAACCCCAAATCTAGGCCAAAAATATTTGACATCTTCCATTACAGTAATCTCACTGTTCCTCTTCACCTTTAGATCACCTCCTACCCCCCGCTCCTTCCTCGGTAACTCCTTCTCTCTCTCTCTCTCTCTCTCTCTTCCCCTATTCTTTTTGGTCAATTCTTATTTACACATTATGTTTTAATTCTGTTGTTTTTGCTAACATTCAAAGTTTCCTCTTTCTTCCATCGTTTCTTCTTTCGGGTTCGTTCACAAATGGATCGAATGACCCTGTGAGTCGTTAAAAAAAGATGGTATTATTAGATTTTTAAATAAAAAGAGGTTATAAAAGATCTTTTGGCATAAATGAAGCCTTTTTTGAACATGAGAATTTTGACTAGGACTTTTATGAACAAACCCCTTTATTTTTACTAGCGGCCTTAACTCTTTATTTTATTTTGGTATGTTTCAATTCTTTTTTTTTTTTTAGCCATACTCATCTATCTATATATGATAGGATTTTGTGATAAGAAATGAGGAAGCTGACATCAATTTGGCATAAAAAAGATCAGAAACTAATTGCATATGGTGCCATTTTTAAATATGAGATGTTTTCATGGATTTGCTACTATTTAAGGATGCCTTAACCTTAAGGTTATGAAATGTTATCTAGTGCGATTGGAGTGGTTCTCCATTCACGCACTTCTCGAGTAACTCGGTGATATTGAACAAAAAATCAATTGTACCAGGGTGTCCAACGGATCGTGAATGTCGGATATCTGACCTGTTGATTTGTAAAAGGAAACAACTGTCCCTGTCAAAATTCTCCGGCGTATTTATTATGGTCATTATATAATAGAGACTGCACTACACTTTCTCCGTATAAAGAATGACTTACCTTGAATTGACATAGGAGGGGATATATATATACGGAAAATTGCTGGCCGAACCATTTTTATAAAGTTTTTTTTTTCTCTCTAGTCCACCCTTTTTTTTAACCGTTAAAAGACAGTTTCATAAAATTGTTCCTAAAATGTCCCTATTCAACGTGAACGTATCCTACAAGCTGATTTCTTGCTAAAATCTCTCCTGTGAATATTTTATCTTGTAAACCCTATGATTTCTTCCTAAAATATCTCCTGTAACTCCTTTATTTTAGATACTTCGTCTAAAACACTTCGTCTCTGTAATGAAAAACTGCTTTGAAAATGAATGTCACAAAATGGTTTATTTTGTTTTCGCGTCTATTCTTATTCAGCCTTAAACTGCTTTGGTTCATCGCATTCTAATATTTGGACATCGCGATAATGGAATTAAGCATCACAATGCCTTCATTATGCATACCGATGCCTGCATATTAAGGGCATATTAGTATTTTCGTCAAAAAATAAAAGATAAATGCATCATGTGATATGCCTTTTACTTGGGCATCGGGATGCCAATATGATTGAATTCGTTGCACATATCAGGCATCGCAATGCATAAAATTAAGTTTGAATTTAGGTTGCACATATCAGGCATCGCCTCGCCAAATTCGATGCACATATCAGGCATCGCCTCGGCCTTTTATCCCGATGCTTGAATATATTTGGGTGGTTAATATAGTTGGTTGATGTCTGATTTTCATGGTCCTTTTCATTTTTATGGAATTTTGTTTTCTTTTCCTTTTGATGTCTGATTTTCACCATCGCCGGCGTTGAAATGGGTAAGCGGAGATGGTGGTTGCTGTTTGGAGTCGGAGAAGATGACGACTGTTGTTGGTTGTTGTTGCTGTTGGGTTGCCGACTGTTGTTGCTGTTGGGTTGCCGACTGTTGTTGCTGCTACGTTGATGTTTGAATTGGGGCTTTTTTTTTTTTTTTAACTCTTGCACATGAAAGTCCATAAATGCTCTTAATCAAAGTCACGTGTTGGGTACATGACAGAGTTAACAGAAAAATCTTAACGGCATCCAACAAAAGGACTAAGTGTGTCAAGTTTTAGTAATCTAGGCATTAAAATTTGAAAACAAATTGTTAAGGAACTAGTGGTGGAAAAGTCCATAGTCAAGGGACTAATAGTGTCATTAACCCTTATTTAATTCTTTAGATTATGTATTGTTTTCAAAATAGCGAAATGTATATTTCCCAAAGTAAAGTAAGTACATTGTACACCCCTTTGATGAAATATGTACTTTCTCTATCTGATTTTCCACTAATGGATATACGTACTTTAGAGACAGATTTTTTAAAACGTAATTTTTTTCTTCTTATAAATGTATTTCAGATATCGCTTCAAAACGCAGTTTTTTTTCCTTTCAGAGTTTTAAAACCCGCATTTTGGGAAAAAATTAAGAATTCCAATTTTTCAAAACACAGCTTCGTTTTCAAAACGCAGCTTTTTCTGCCGTAGCATTAAAACACAATTTTTGCATTTACAAATAAATTACATTTTAACCAAAATACACGACCAAACGGGCTCATAATTAGAGATTGGAGGAACCGGACGGGTGTTTGAGCTGTTGAGCATCAGAGGTTTATATGTTGGCCATTGTATCATATCGACTAGCTAGTAGCTTAATAGCATGTAGTGAAGGTTGTCCATCCCCTATACCTGATATACTGGCACTCGAAACAATTTAGTAATGAAAAAAGGCTTAAATTGTAATTCAGTCACTTTACTTCGACACAAATTTCATTAAGCTAACTCTACTTATTTTTTTCGCACTTTAATCACTATACTTGGTCTGATAAGTCAATAAGGTCACTCGGGGTCATTCTGTTAGTTAAGTTGGATGAAAATTTTTGAAAAGACAAAAATACCCCTTACCTTTGGAACATATTGTGCACGTGGACAGATTCTTTATTTTATTATTATTTTTTTTGGGTTGAGATACCAAAGTCGTCTACCCACCACCACCACCACTCCCCTGTTTGACCAGATTCCAAGGAACTCAAAAGTGAACCCCACCCTTCTCCTTCATCACTGCCAATTTTTACAGATCACAACTTTCAGCCTCTAACCGAAAACAAACCCACCAATTTCATTACGCCGAAGAAGACCCATTAACGCCGACGGCATACTTGATCGTTACCAGAAGAAACAGATCAAAACGCCTTATCCACCCAAATCTCATCATTTTGTTCCTCGCCCAAGCTATTTTGCTTCCCCGATATCGCTGTGTTTTGAAAAACACGGCAGTGATTTCCCTATTCCGCCCCAATTTCCCCAACTTCGTCAAAATTGAGAAACAGAACAGAACTGCAGATCAAGCTTTGGTAATGGTTACCTCATGAGATTAACACTAAAGGTGGAGACTCTCCATATGTATATAAATATAGCTGTATGTATCTATATCAAACAAAAGATTCCAGCAACCAGACAAAGAATTTTAAAGAGCCAAATTAGAGCTTAATTGTACAATATTGGTAATTTCAAGCTGATTAACCATTGAAATTACAAACAAACGAAAAAAAAATCAAATTGACTTACAAGTGAAGTAGAAAAGGGTCTTATTCTTGGAGCTAAAGTTGGGGTTTTTTTGATGGTGGGAAAAGCTGTGAAATTCGAAAATGGAAGTTCAGGAGCTCGAATTGACCTGCCGACGGGATTCAAAAAAATTTGAAATGACCCCCAACAATGGCAGATTCTTGATCGAGTTTGGGGTTTTAGGGTTTTTGATTGGATTATACTGATTTTGAAGGGTGGGAAAACGAAAGAGCGGGAGTGAAAAAACAGTAATTTAACGAAAGTTTCCAAATATTTGACACCGAGGAGGGAGTCATCGATGAAGAGTTTGAACATATGGCACCGAGGAGGGAGCAATCTACAGTGACGGAGGAGGGATGATTGAC
Source organism: Platycodon grandiflorus (assembly GCA_016624345.1). NCBI lineage: Eukaryota > Viridiplantae > Streptophyta > Magnoliopsida > Asterales > Campanulaceae > Platycodon > Platycodon grandiflorus. The sequence continues at coordinate 41,065,183 of CM028366.1, read as the reverse complement.
AGCGACGGAGGAGAGAATGAGAGAGGTCAGGTGATGGAATTGTTTTTGAGAAGAGAATCACGTGACTAGCACGTGATATAAGTAAGGGTATTTTTGGATTTTTATAAAAATTTAAAGATTTTCATCCAAATAACTTGACGGAGTGATGAACGTGAAATTTATGTCAAGTATAGTGATAAAATTGAAAAAAAAAAAGTTGGGTTAGCTTAATGCATTTTCTGCCAAAGTAGGGTGACCAAATAGCAATTTAAGCCATGAAAAAATAAAAAGTTTCACCAACAACTATGAGAGAATACATAATAGCTCAATGAATTTAAAGTCTTTATATTTTTTTGTTCCTTTTTTTAAGATAGTATAAAATATTAAAATTACTATTTGATTGAGGTTACAATTGTAAGATTCAATTGCATTCTATGGTTTAATATGCAATTAGACATGAAGAATTCACAGCTTTTACATTAATAATATCATCAAAAATTGATACTACAATTTTTTGACTACTAATCAGCCTTGCAATAGAAGTCTGAAGAAATGAATATAGAAACTTTAGCTATTTGCATATTAAATAAGTAAAATAATACTCCTTCCGTTCTAGACAAATAATCCACTATATTATTTTGAGATGTTTCACTTAAAGAGTGCTAAAACCCTACTTATACCCTTGCGGAACGACGCCGTCTTAAACTCGGATCTAAAATATGACCCAACATCAAATGGGTAACCCACGTGTTTTCTCTCCCAAATTACAAAACAGTGTCATTTTGATCCAAAACGACGATTAAATTTCAAAATTGAAGAGACGCGCATTTAATGTGCCGTCCAGAAAATTTGCGCCAATGATGTAGCACAAATTCCAAGAAAATAATTGTTTTCCTGATGTCATTACCTTCTGTCAGAGCATTAACAGACAAATACTTCTAGACTTAAAGGATAAATCCTTACCTTGGGAAGTCGGGGGCTACTGAAAATACTAAAAATATCTTGCCTCCACTTGACAACAACGAGGACACATGACCATACTGACCTGGAGCGCGGAGGTCAGCTTATCTTGTCCCGGGCTACGTCAACAGCTAGGCTCCGAGCACATTTATCCATCATCCAATCCCGGTCTCCCCGTGGAGCTTGGATGGACTGACAGCTCGCCATCCACACCGGGCCCAAGAGCCCGCGAAGTCTAGACCCGGGCTACAAAGCTAAGATCCTCAGGTCTCTATCCCAGGGAACAGAAGATAGTCAACAAAAGCTGCCGCATTTAAGACCTACCTGCTACTAAGTCATTCCGGGGCTACTACCAAGCTTCTCATTGGTCAAAAAGTGACTTGCTTTCTAAGTAAAATCTACTTCTGAAAGATCAGCACAACTCCCGAAGAGGGTCTATGTTCTACATCAATGCTGATCACTTTCCCTTAAAGGCTCATCAATGCAAATAATGGCTGCCATAAATGGACATGTTTCCGCCAATCTTGGGCTGAAATCTGGCAGGTCCACTTGCCTCAAGCCAACATTCTTCCGGTATAAATACAAGGTGATTGCCTTCATTTATGAACTAAGTTCTGTTAAACACTTACAAGTACCAAATCTCTAAAGCTTTGAGAGCATTTACTCCTAAAGAACAGCCTGAATACTCATCAGAGACCATAACTTTTACTCATATACTAATTCTCTTACCGAAGGGCTTTAGTTGGACCACGTCCAGCTCCCTAACGGTGCTTTCTTAAACGTCTCAGGTATCTATCGGAGGACAAGTTCCTTTTACACTTGTGCCTATTGAGAGCCGGGGCATCCTACCGATATACTAGCTGCAAAGGTGGACTTGACAGGGTCACTAGAATACTTTTTGGCGTGATCAAATACCAACTCCAATGACACTAATATATCCTTTAATTATTATACTTTTCAAACGTAGACTTTTTGGGTAGAACGGAGGGAGCAATATTTATTCAAGGACAATTTATTGTTAAGTACAACTAATATGTCATTCATACAAAAATGTCAAGTTAAATTCAGGAAAAAATTTATTGGAGAAACAATTAAACTCCAGAAAAAAAAAACACATTTACTCAACTAAAATACTGGAACAAATTTTGCATCCGCAAATAAAACACCAACATGCACGTTATCATTGCGAGAACCTCTGATCACGCCAAAAAGTATTCTGATGACACTGTCAAGTCCATGTATACAGCTAGTATAACATAGGGGTGTAAATAGTTCGGTTTGGTTCGGTTTATACCAAAATCACAAACCGAACCGCCTCCTATCGGTTCCATTTTTTTCAAACCGAACCGAACCGCCTAAGACTCGAAACCGAACCGAACCGAACCATTCGGTTTGGTTTGGTTCGGTTTTATGGTTCAAAGAAATTTATTTTTTGATTAATTTTTTTTTTTCAAAACCACTGAAGAGATATTGAAAAAGAAAAAGTCAATGTCAATTTTCAAATATTTAAAAAGAAGAGAAGAAATTTGAGACTAATTTCGTTAAAGTCGAAAGATATCTTACGATGATTAAGAGTATATTTTGGTTCTATGAAGTGTGAGAAAAAATATTAGAGAGGTGAAGGGAGAGAACTAGATGAGAGGGACAATGACAGACTAATGGTGAGGGATGACATTGCGTTGAGGTGAGAAAAAAAGAGAGAGGTGGGAGACAAAGGCGTGAGATTACCATCTTTACTCTTAGGTTTTTAAGATTTCAGTAAACAATTCAAAATTTTCAAGACAAATCAAATGACTATTAATAACAAGAATAAGATTATACATATACAAGAATATTATATATATATATATATATATATATATATATTTAACGGTTTAGTTTGGTTCGGTTTGGTTCGGTTTCACCCCTAAAACCACAAACCGAACCAAACCGATCGGTTTATAAAATTTGCAAACCATGACCGAACCCCCCTAGTCTAAAACCAAACCAAACCGCTCGATTTGGTTTGATTTGGTTCGATTTTGCGGTTCGGCGGTTTAAATTTACACCCCTAGTATAACAGTAGGATGCCCCGGCTCTCAATAGGCATAAGTGTAAAGGAAATTTGTCCTCCGGTAGATACCTGAGAAGTTAAGAAAGCACCGCTAGGGAGCTAGACGTGGTCCAACTAAAGCCCTCTGGTGAGAGAATCAATATATGGATAAAAGTTATGATCTCCGATGAGAATTTATGCTACTCTTTAGGAGTAAATGCTCTGAAAGCTTTGGAGACTTGGTAGGTGAAAGTGTTTTATAGAATTTAGGTCATAAATGAAGGCAATCATGTTGTATTTATACTGGAAGAATTTTGGCTTGAGGCAAGTGGGCCTACCAGATGTCAGCCTGAGACGGGTAATCACATATCCATTTATGGCAGCAGTTATTTGCATTGATGAGCTTTTAAGGGAAAGTGATCAGCATTGATGTAGAAGATAGATCTCCTTGTGAAGCTGTATGGATCTTCCAGAAATAGCTTTACGTAGAAAGCAAGTCACCTGTAGACCAATGATGAGTTTGGTGGTGGCCCCGGGATAACGTAATAGCAGGTGGGCCTTAAATGCGACAGCTTTTGTTGACTATTTTCTGTTCCCAGGATAGAGACCTCGGGATCTTAGCTTTGTTGCCCGGGTCTAGACTTCGTGGGCTCCAGGGCTCGGCGTGGATGGCGAGTTGTTAGTTCTTTCGAGCTCTACGGGGAGATCGGGATTTGGATGTTGGATAAATGTGCTCGGGGTCCGAGCTGTCGACGAAGCCCGGGGCGAGATGAGCTGACTTCCGCGATCCAGGTCAGCATGGCCACGTATCCTGGTTGCTGCCACGTGGAGGCAAGATATTTTGGTATCTTCACCCTCCTTGTTTAATAGTATTTTGAAGCATGATTAAATGTAGATTGAGATAGAGAGAGAATGACGAATTATAGAAAGATTAGGCAATGCTTATTTCATTTCTATTTTTTTTCATTTTTCAATTTTTTCAACAATATGAAACACAAGGTGGACAAGCCTTTGATCCAAATTTAAAATGTGAGCGCTTGATCAATCCGTTAATTTAATGACAGTAATCATGCTCATCATATTTATATACATCTACCATTTTTAGCCTCCTTAAGGATCTGGAGGAGCCCATTTGTCCAAATGTGCACATTTGATAATTATGGTTGCTATAGAAAAGGGTAGTAAGAGAAAATATGAAATGAATTTTCCACCGCTTTAGTTCTCCATAATTATTTCAAACTAAAAAATAAAATTTTTGTTGCGAAATATCATGTATACCCTTCCTTTTAACACGTACGCGATGCAGCTTCTCACTCCAAAAAAAAAGAAAAAAAAGTACGCTATTGAATTTTTAATACAAAAACACTCTTAATAACCCTCTAAACTTTCAAAAAACTTAAAACATCTGGCGATTTCTAAACAAGCAACCTCCGGCGACTTTGTGAAAGATTTCAAAACATTGTGGTGAGTTACTAACAATCAGAACAAGATGTCTTCGCAACTACAACAGAGCACCAGAACAAGGATAACACAAAAATAAGAAGTTGAAGAAATTTCAGGTATGTATTACTCAATACATTTTATAATTGTATTTTTTATTTACAACTTCCTGAATAGAGTTAAATATGAATACATTTGCATAAAAATGATACTTTTGATGCATCGCGATGCATTATTTGAAAAAATATGGTGTCATTGGCAAAAATTGTTGCATCTCGTTTACTGAAATATGAATAGCGTTTGTAGGGTTTAAAATTTTGTGCATCACGATACATTAATTTTGTGTATCGCGATGCATGATGCATTAATATGTGCATCGAAATGCCTGACTTTGTGCATCGCGGTGCATAATTGATGCATCGTGTTTTACTTATTTATTGTAATTCTTTAATTATGTGGCTGTAATCATAATATACGTGTTATACAACTACTATGAATTTGTTCTTCTACTCATTCGATTCCGTTTTTAAAATTTTTCAAGTTGATATGGATAAAATTTTTGTAAGAAATCGTTATGAGAATAAACACATGATTTATAGGAGTAAATCAAGGAAAGACAAAGATTAAAACATGATAGGTTGTTATGGAGGCAATTTTAAAATAATTAACCAATTTGTCATAAAAAAAATATGGTGTACTAAAGCGGTTGAAAATAATTGTGGTGTACTAAAGGGGTTGAAAATTGTACAACAAGTACTGGCTGCAATTAATCCCAAGAGTAAACCTATTCTAAAGTCCAAAAGAGCTCTGGTACATGACATATTTTTTGTTATATCCACCTCTTCGGTTGAGGCAATAATCAAGTTAAAACATTATGGAAATCATAAATTTAATTTTAGAATGTATATTTCTATACCGTAAAAAGGACAACTCTTCCAACAGAATAAAGGAAATAGTACATCGCATGAATTGAGTCAACAAACTAACTTGTTCAAACTAACACTCATAAATGGGTAAATATAAAATGCATCAATGTGGGCTCGAATAGTTAGGCCCAAACCATATTCATAGCAATCCACCACGTTTTAAATCCATAATCAATATTGTTTTTAGAAATAATTGTTGGCCGATCATCTTTTACAGATTTTCAACCGCTTTAAATTCTATTTTTATTTCTAATCACTTAAATTCATTTTAAGTGATAAATTGATCAATTATTTCAAAACTGCTCTTGTAACAACCTAAACAACGTTTTAAGCATTATCTTCTTTTAATTTTCTCATGTAAATTCCCCCTTCCATTTCAATCATTTATTTCGCTACAGCCTTCATCTCTCTCTCTCTCTCCCTCTCAGTTTCTTTACATGCCTTGTTCATCATCAAAAAATAAGACCAATATAATTTTCAAAATTATTTTAAGTCTTTGTGTTTTTGTTGTATCAATATTGTTCGTCAATTGTTGAATGCTGCCACAACGAAACGGGATCGACCTGCCCGGTCAGCCCTATCCTGATGTGAAAATTCAAAAGAAAGTGACCACCTTTTTAGAAGTGTCTTGTAGAGTTAATTTAATCTTTAATTCCCTAATATTTATAACATATTGTGCATCGAAAATAAAAGTTGTTCATCGCGATGCATGAAAATAAATTTTTTTTAGTACAATTTTGTGTATAGCGATGCACACTTTGATGCATCGCAAGTGTAATGTTGTGCATCGCGATGCACAAAAATATTACTTTTTGTGCATCGCGATGTATTAATTTTAGAACCGGCGCGAAGGCCAAAATTATGGGTGTGGTGCCTATTTTGAACTCTTAAGAAAATTTCATGCATCGCGATGCAACAAAATAATACTTATAGCTTTACTTATTTATACCTTCTTTAAATTACACTAAATTATTATTATGTTTTTAAATTAAACTGTTTTTTGAAAAAACCAAAAAAAAAAAAAGGACTACTTTTTTAAGACGGAGGAAGTATATTATTACATCAACTAATCGTACAACTTTTAGTTATCATATTATAAACTATAAAGTGGTTGCACAGTACATTTACTACCACTAATTTTTCTGTGTATATTTCATTAGATATGTGAACGAGTAAATTACTACGTAGGAGTAATACTTTTTGGTACAATAATTTTGGCTAATTATTATCAAGAATATTAGACATCTATAAATCATAAAAAATTAAGCTAATTTTTCCTTATTCTGAAAATCTTAGTGAAAGTAGTTTTTCTTAGAGAGTTCAAAGTATTTGATATACTTATAATAATTTTATATAAATAAAATTAATGATATTATTATGTGTATTTTGTTTTTAAGGGACAAGAACTACTATATTTGACTTTTACTATCGATGAATTACAGAAAAATATGATTTTTTTTTTAAATATTGACGAGACAATTTTGTGCATCGCGATGCATACTTTAAACTACGATGCATCAATTTTGTTTTACGGTGTATAACATGTATGTTCCGTATTTTTTAAGGACATAGACGATAAATCGCAACAAAAATGTTTTTTTTTTTGGTTAAAAACAAGTATAAAAGATTAAAGCGATTGAAATTTATCAAGGGAGACCTGTTCGTAGTTCACCTTTGTTTTTACCTTTTAGGCCTTTGGGTCTCTTTAAATGGAATGGGGAGTCAGAAACAGTGAATGAGGATTGAGGACATGAGAATCGAACAAGGATATCCATGCTACTGCACATAAGGATATTTATCGGTACGGTTTTTGGTTTATTCAGTTTGGTTTGCTTGATTTGTATTTTTAAAATTTTAAAATTGAAAATCGAATCAAACCAAAGAAGAAACCAAAAAATCAAACCAATTTCGAATTTAATTTTCGAGTTGGTTCGATTCGGTTTTCGATTAAACCTAAATTTTGAAAGTTAAAAAAAAAAAATCTAGTTTCTTGAATATTGTAAATGCCCCTAAATTTATAAATATTGTAATCATACCAGAAAAATGAATAGGAATTTGAGTACGTCGATCGAAATTGAACGGATGCAATGGAATTTGCATATTAGTGTTATATTTAAGATTTTATTATTTTATTAGGAAACTTATTTTTACTATTATGATATATCTAATAATTATTAATATAAATAATAATATATTTTATTTATTTCAGTATTCGGTTTGAAACCAAAAACCAAGAATCAAACCAAAAATCATATTGAAATTCGATTTTGCCGACCAAACTGAACCAAAATCTAAATTCTAATTCAATTTTGGTTTTTTTGGTTCAGATAATCGGTTTTCCAATATAATTTTTGGATGAAACCAAATATTGAACACCCTAATTACAAACGAGCCAAGCTAAGGTAAGTTTTGGTACGTGTGACTTCAATTAATTTAGTAGATGAGCTTTGGACAAAATTTAAGCGAAGAATTGTAATAGTCCGAGCTTTTTTCACGAGAGCTAAGTTCGTTTAATTTTAATATTTTATAAATACTACTCCATGTGAAAGAGCTAATACCTATGCAAAAAATATTATACTATTATTTTGTAAGTAACTAGTTATATATAGAGCCCTTGTTTTGCACGGGTTTAATTTAATTTTGATATTAATTGATACATTTTAAAAATATTTTTTTTTTAAAATTATCGTAATTGAATATAGACTTTTGTTGACTTAATGTTTGACTAAAGTTAAGTAGTGTCAATATATGCAAATTGGTGGTCATTTATTATAATATTTTTATTTCAAAATAAATAATTTTTATTAGTGGTCAATATATGTATTTTCGTTTCTATACATTTTTTAAGTATCCTTTAATGATTTGGTAAAAAAAAAAGTATCATTTAATGATATCAAATTGTTGGGTTTATATATTTTTTTTCATCTTGCACTTAATAAAGATATTTTAGACATATATTTGAAGAATTTTTAAAAAATTAAAAATAAAATATTGACTTTGGGATATATTGAAGAAATATAACATTTTTCTGAACAAAGAAGAATTGTATAAGGATTGAATATAATTATATTTTTTAAAATAATTTTTGAAGATCATTCAATGATTAGAAAATGTTTAGTTGGATACTATATTTATATATTTTTGATACACTATCAGTGTGAAAAAGAAATTTACAAAAATATATAATTTTTTTTTGATGAAATGATTTAGATTTTTATTGATATGTATCACATATTATAGATATTGTTTTAGGACGTCTTAAATAAGAATATGAGACCTTTAATTTGACATGGAGAGAGTAACATTTATAAAAATAAAAATTGGTTGATTTATATTATAAAATAATTTAATATATTTTAAAAATATTTACATATAATATAATTGGTTGAGTTGTTTTAAGGTGTATGTTCATATTTAATAGGGTGTGTGTTCAAATTTCATTGACAAAATTATTTTATTCAAAGTTCTTCTCATATTATAATTAGAAGAAGAGTAATACTAGTAGGTATAGTTATAAGCTAAAGACTTAAAAATAAAAAGTAAAAAGGAAGGTGAGGTGGCACAATCATATGCCTCCTCATCAAGTTTAAATAAATATAAATATATATATTTATTTGTTTATATATTTATTTATAGCACTTGTTACCGTTTTAGAACTGAAGGAACTAAGACTGTTACTCTAGGTGAAATGAACAATTGAAATGGTCAAATTCGTCAATGCTAGAATGAAACAAAACAAGCACAAATGGAAAATGGAAGTTTGAGGTCTCAAGTTTAATATTTTCTCATGCCCTCTTAGGACAAAAAAAATTAAAAAAAAAAAATTTGTTTGAGCGAGTTTGATGTGACAATCGAGTCAAGTTTGAACTGAGAGTTGAATCGTCTAAATTTTTGATCTAAAATGGCTCAATTTGTTTGCTCGATGAACTTCGTTCGTGAACAGCTCATTCGAGTTTGCATCATTTTTTTGGCGAAAAACTCGACTTTGGTCATTAAAATAAATTATATATATATATATATCATATTTATATAAAATTATGCTTTATTTTTATTTTTTTATTTCTTTGTTTGACTCGAGTTCGGCAGCCTCTGTAAACACACGTCACTTTAGAAGTATTAGATTTTATCTATACTTGTAAGTGATGTATTGTATTCATAAATCATACTACTTCATTCCTTGAAGTCCAAGATGTTAAAGCAGGACTATATTTTATTATCTATAAAAGAGGTTTGGTTGATACGGCAAATTCTTCCGTTTCCATTTCTGCTACTTCCTCCCCCATTTCTGTTTCTATTTCATCCAATACTATTCCGTCAAGTGACTATGCTCGTATATATGCTATGTTATACCCGAGTATAACTGGGAAACCTTAGCATCGTCTGTGACTGAAATTCACTCCACCACTAATGGTGTGAATAATGGAAATCAACCTAGAGGGAGCTCTCTAACTTCTCAATTTCCTTTTCCTAAGATCACTAGCCCAATATAATCAGTCCTTATCCACTACTTCACCAATTTATGGACCTCCCAATCCATACCCAGCTCATCGTTATAGTCCAATGCCACCACAGCCCTTCATTGTGCAGCCTCGATCAATCATATCTTCACTTCCAGTCCAACATGCAAGCAACACCCCAAACTACATTGGGTCTCAACTCCAGCCTTCCGGTCTCTTTAGGGAGACCAGTCCAGTCGATCACAACAGGTCCGGTTGTGCAGTAACCAAACAACCCACTCTCTGGTGGACAGTACACAGGACTAGCGCTCAACAGTGTTGGACCTAGCAGCCTCCAGCCGGCCTCACTTGGATCAAACATGGGTAGTTCTCTCAATAATGGTCAGTTTATTAATTGATCACGCCAAAATGTGTTCTGGTGATCTGTCGGTGTCCACGTATGCAGCTAGTCTTTGGTCAGGATGCCCCGACTCTCAATAGGCACAAGTGTAAGTGGGACTTGTCCTCCGGTAGATACCTGAGATGGAAAGAAGCACCGTTAGGGAGCTGGAAGTTGGTCCAGCTAAAGCCATCCGGTGAGAGAATCAGTTTATGGTAACGTTAATGGTCTCCGGTGAGGATTCAGGCTGCTCTTTGGGAGTGAATGCACTGAATGCTTTGGAGAGTTTGTAGTTGTGTGTGTTAATTTGAACTTAGACCATAAATGAAGGCTATCACCTTGTATTTATACTGGTGGAATGTTGGTCTGAGGCAAGTGGGACTGCCAGGTGTCGACCTGGGGTGAGCAGTCATGTGCCCATTTATGGCAGCCACAATATGCATTGATGAGCTTTAATGTGGAAGTGACCTGCTCTGGTACAGAGGATAGAACTTCCCTGGAAGTGACCTTGACCTTCTAGATGCAGCTTTACTTAGAGGGCAAGTAACTCTTTCATCCAATGAGGTGCTAGATGGTGGCCCCGGGATGACGTAGTAGCACGTGGACATTGAATGCGGCAGCTTTTGTTGACTTTCTTTGCTTCCCGGGGTGGAGACCTCGGGGTCTTAGTGTTGCAGCTCGGGTCAAAGACCATACAAGCTCTTTTATGTTCAAAGCAAAGGCATGAGGGCTATCCCGAGCTCCTCGGGGAGGTCGGGAATAGGCGAAGGGTAAACGTACCCAGGCTCCGAGTTATACTCCAAGCTCGGGGTTGATGATTCCTTTCTTCCGGGCTCCAGATCAGCTTGGCCACGTGTCCCGCTAGTGCCACGTGAAAGATGGATATTTTAGTATCTTTATTAATTATAATTCTGCTACATTGTTAGCTGCACCAAATATCACCCACTTGGTTTCTTTCAAGCTCGACAATACAAATTATTTATTGTGGAAATCTCAATTTTTGTCTGTCTTAATAAGCAATGATCTTCTTGGTTATGTTGATGGCTTGTTTCCATGTCCACCACAATTTCTGGCAAATCGTGATGGAAACCTCACTTATAATCCTGATTATGCTGCATGGATTAGAACGGACCAAAGTGTTCGTTCATGGTTGAATGCTACTTTAACCAAAGATGTACTTTCTGATGTTCATGAACTCCCAACCTCAAGAGATGTATGGCTTGCTCTTGAACGTCGATTTCTTAACCAATCAGCTGCAAATAAACTCCAATTGAAATTACAACTACAAGCTCTTAAGAAAGGTTCTGATTCTATGAGTGTTTATTTGCGAAAGCTCAAATCTACTGCTGAGGCTCTCTCAGCTATTGGCTCACCGGCTTCTGACAAAGATCTCATTATCTAAGGAGCTGGACTTCCTCCAGATTATGAATCTTTTGTTACTACCATTACAAACTCTTCTAGTGTTACTACATATGATGATCTATGCACTAAGCTGTTATTTCAGGAACAAAGGCTTTTACGCATGCAGTCTTCATCTATTAATGAGTCTCAGCTGGTTACTCTTACAGCATCTCATGTCCCTTATACAAACAGAGGTGGTGGTAGGAGTGGATCTCGAGGAAGGAGTCGTGGTGGAGGACGTGGTCGTGGTGGTTGCAATGGCCTTCGTAATACGTATCATTCTGCAGGTGGACGTGGTAGTGGAACTCTAACCACTACAAGTCATAATTTCTCTAACAATCATTTACAGCATAACTACGACAATTCCATTTCTGCTCATTTTTGTTCCCCTATTAATGGTATTTTGGGCTCCGCACCATCCCCAAACTCCTCTAGTTTATGTCAAATATGTATGCTTGCAGGACACATTGTTGTTCACTGTCCAAACCGTTTCAATCATGCATACGTAGCCCAAGATCTTCCCCGTTCTTTTTCTGCTAGAGCAATGCGAAGATGGAGAAAGAGAAATGATATCCTTTATTATGTGGTTATTTACATGCACTTATGTGAACATCAAGGTGCTATTTGACTTATGTGAATTATATATCAATGATGATACATGTTCAATTGTGATATATGAATGCTATTACAAGGTTATCTTTACAGAATTGTATATCAATGATGATATATGTTCAATTGTGATATATGAATGCTATTACAAGGTTATCTTTACAGCTTGAGTGTTATGCCATGTCATGTAGTTGCATTTAGTAACTTATTGAGATTCGACTCACCCCGTTCGTTGTTTATTTGTTTTTCCTTAGATTCGAGTCAGCCTAGTGGTTCCCGGTGAGGTCGGTGAGATCACGAGTAACTCGAAGGTTGTCTTTTGTTTGGTAGCTCTTGAAGCTTGTACTTAGTTAGTAATACTTCTTTTGGTGAGGACGATGGTTGTGTAAAGTTTTGTAAACTTTTGTTGGGTAGTATTTTATCGTGTTGTAAACTTTATATTCTTTTGGTAGCCGACATATGTATGTCGTGCTTGTGTTTTTTAACTTTGTATTTAATTTAGTTTCTTTTTCGAGCATGTTGTGGCTCGTGGTTTATGTTTGTTTTCCCGACATGTTGCACCTATGCAGGTTGTTGTTGTTAGTTGTTTCCCAAGTCTTAGATTTGTGGTTTTTGTTAGTTGGTTTTCGGCTGTAGTGTCGCCGAAGACTTGTTTAGTATTATATCAGGTTTTATCTGCTGTGTTTTGTTGTAAGTACAAGTGGTTACGCCACGTGCGTTTCTTATTGGTTTGTGTCGTTGTGTTGTTTGACGACTTGACCTTAGGATTTCGTATAGAGATCCGGGTCGGGGCGTCACATATCTTACAGTAAACTCCGTATTTCATACTCGTACTAAGCACATTGAAATTGATTTTCATTTTTGCGAGAAAAGGTTGCTTCTAGTGACGTTGTGGTTCGCTATATCTTTACATTGGATCAAACAACTGATATCTTTACTAAAGGTCTCTCTGCCTCTCGGTTTGCTCTTTTACGTTCCAATCTACGTGTGATGGATCCCGCTTTGATTGAGGGGGCATGTAAAAACACGTCACTTTAAAAGTATTAGATTTTATCTATACTTGTTAATGATGTATTTTATCTATACTTGTAAGTGATGTATTGTATTCATATCATACTTGTTTCCTTGAAGTCTAAGATGTTAGTAATTCCTTGGAAAACAGGACTGTATTTTATTATCTATAAAAAAGGCTTGGTTGCTTAGTTGAGCTCCACCCCAAATATCAACTTTCAGCCTCGAATATTTAAAGCTCTACTAATGAGTTTCAGTGTATCCAACCGAATCGAAAGTTTGCAAATGGTTTGCGAACCAACTACAGTTGAGCTCGTACAAGGTAAGAGAGACTCGACTCATACTTAACTAAGCTCTAACTCAAATTATAACTTTACGAGCTCGAACTTAACTGTTCAACTTGGCCCAAATATAGTCATACTTCAAATTTCTCCTATCAAACTCTAATGATATTTTATTTTATTTGTACTAAACAAAATGTATTATGAAGTTCCCAAGTTAAATTGTGAAGTAATAATAGTTATTCCCATTATTGAGAATAAAAAATAGAAGAGGTCCCGGTTTGTTAATCAAGGAAGAGAGGAAGATAAAGTCCCTCAATGTAATATATTGAAAAACAAATAACTTCTCTGGTTACAGGAAAAGGAAAAACTAACATATATACAAAATCAAAGAGTAACTAACTAATAACCAACTAACTATTCAACTTGAAAAGTTAAACCTCCAACTAAACTATATTTACACACACTACCCTTGAATTTTTTGATCTCTAATGTTGACCTCTATACATTATCACCCCCCCTCAAGTTGGAAGTGGAGAACAAATTGAGCACTTGCAACTTGGACAATAAGCGATGTTACTGAGAGGAAGACACTGTTTTAGTAAAAAGGTCAGCCGACTGATCAGTGGTAGAAACATATGAAGTGGAAATTACACCTTGAGCAATTTTCTCACGTAAAATGTGACAATCAATCTCAATATGCTTCGTGCGTTCGTGAAAGACGGGGTTAGCAGCAATGTGTATGGCTGCCTTGTTGTCACAGAACAGAGGGATAGGTGTCACAGTGTACTCTACATGAAAGTCTTTGAGTAAAGCATGCAGCCAAGTCACTTCACAACACGTACTGGCCATGGAACGATACTCTGATTCTGCAGAAGACTTGGACACTATTTGCTGTTTCTTGCTTTTCCAAGAGATAAGAGAAGACCCCAAGAAAGTACAAAAATCAGTGACAGATTTGCGAGTGGTGGGACATGTAGCCCAATCAGCATCACAGTATGCAGACAAATTGGAAGAGGAAGTAGAGGAAAAGAACAAACCCTGGCCTGGTGCTCCCTTAATGAACCTGACCAACTTTAATGCAGCATCAAAATAAGGTTGTATGGGATGAGCCAAGAATTGACTCAGAACATGCACAGTATAGGACAGATCTGGTCTAGTGATAGTAAGATAAAGCAACCTGCCCACAAGCCTGCGATACCTATCAGGATTGGAAATTAACTCCCCACTATCTGTAGCAAGATTATGATTTTGACAAATGGGAAGAAGAGACTCCTTAGCATTAAAAAGCCCAGTTTCAGAAATGATGTCAACTTCATATTTTCTTTGATGAAGACAAATGCTAAACTTATTTCTTGCAATTTTCAAGCCAAGGAAATACTTTAAAGATCCAAGATCTCTAATGGAAAAAGTGGAATGAAGCTGAGATTTTAACATTGCAATAGCCTTAGGACAAGAACCAGAAATTATAATGTCATCAACATAAACAAGTAGGACTGTGAATGCAGAAGAAGTAGATTGTGTGAATAATGTGTGATCATTTGAAGACTGAATAAATCCAAAGGACTTTAGAGCAATAGACAACTTAGAAAACCACTGTCTTGGTGCTTGCTTAAGGCCATAAAGTGACTTAAGTAATTTGCAGACCACAGGAGCAGAAGTAGAAGAAGTTGGAGGACAGTAACCTTGAGGTAGAGACATGAACACTTATTCATTCAGGTCTCCATGAAGAAATGCATTGAAGACATCCATTTGATGAAGAGGCCACTACTTCATGGCTGCAATGGCTAAAAACATTCTGATAGTGGTCATCTTGGCTACTGGTGCAAAGGTGTCAAAATAATCCAAGCCTTCAGTCTGAGTAAACCCCTTGGCTACCAACCTGGCTTTGTATTTCTCAACTGAACCATCAGGCTTGTGCTTAACTTTGTATATCCATTTACAACCAACCAACTTCTTACCTGCAGGCAAAGGGTGCAATATCCAAGTGTTGTTTCTTTCTAAAGCTTCTAATTCCATAGACATAGCCTTACACCAATGAGGAATTTTAACAGCTTGGGCATAGGTAGTAGGTTCATAGGATGCATCAATATTAGCAATAAAATATTGATATGAAGGAGCCAAATTAGTATAAGAAAGAGAAGTGTGAAGAGGATGAGAAGGATACCTGTGCACAGAAAAAACTTTTGAGATGGAAGCAAATGGCAGACCAGTAAAGTCCTTAAACTTGGTAGGGATTACCCTAGTTCTCATAGGCCTAGATGAAATAGAAGGGGGAACAGAATGAGTATCAGGAATGAAAGGAAGAGTAGTACTGGAATCAGGGTGTAAAGTCACAGGAAGTTCAGGAGAATTGGCATTAGATGTGGTACTGGTAACAGGATCAAGAGCAGGAGTGGACAATAGAGGAAGAGAAGAGTCTTCTACATAGTGAAAATATGTTCATGAAACAGGACATCTCTACTACAGAATACTTGTTGGCTATTAAGATCATAAAGTTTGTATGCTTTCTTCCCATAAGAATACCCAAGAAATATGCATTTTCTAGCCCTTGGACCAAACTTATCTCTATTATGGTTGAGTGTGGAAGCATAACAAAGACAACCAAACACTTTGATATGAGAATAAGAAAGAGTATGCTTAAGAAGAACTTCGTAAGGAGTATTGAATTTGAGAATAGAACTTGGAAGCCTATTGATTAAATAAGTGGCTGTTAAAAGACACTCACCCAAGAAATATAAAGGAAGATTGGCTTGAAACCTAAGGGCTCTAGCAAGTTCAAGAAGATGTCTATGTTTTCTCTCTACTCTGCCATTTTGCTGAGGAGTGTTCACACAAGAGCTTTGATGAATTATACCAAAAGAGTCCAGAAAGGAAGTAATATTAGAATTAAAAAATTCTGTACCATTGTCAGATCTGATTTCTTTAACATGAGCCCTGAACTGAGTTTTGATCATGGAGAAGAAGGTCTGCAAATAAGAAAGGACTTGTGACTTGGATTTAAGAAGGAAAGTCCAATTAGTTCTAGAATAATCTTCAACAATGGTTAAGAAGGAGGTATAACCATTGTAAGTGGTATGCCTATAAGGACCCCAGGCATCACAATGTAGAAGATCAAACAAATTGGAAGACTGAGTATGACTAATTGGAAAACATTGTCTAGTTTGTCTGGAGAAATGACAAATATCACAAGGAGAAATAGAAGTATTTTTATTAACATTGCATATATGTAAATGTTTTAAAGAAGAAATAGGAATATGGCCCAGTCTTAAATGCTAGAGAGTTACATCTTTATTGGACTGCACATCAGTGGGCAAACATGTAGAAGAAATACACTTACAAAGATTTGAGAATTGCATAGTTTTATCTATACTACTGTTAGCTTTAGGAGTTAAGAGCTTGTACAAGCCATCCACTTGCTTACCAATCCCTTGAGCTTCTTTGATGCTTGGTCCTGAAACAAACACAAATCAGAGGAAAACACAAGATTAAATCCTCTATCAAGAGCTAATTTGCTTCCTGATAACAGATTAAATTTGAAGGCAGGAACAAATAGGACATCATGTAAAATGATGTCCTTTGTGAGTAGAACAGATCCTCTATGGTGATTTTAGTGGTTTGAGCATTAGGTAAATGAATGATGGAATCAATGGGAATAGGATCAATAAGAAGGGAAAAGTTTGAAGTAATATGGTCTGTAGCCCCAGTGTCAATAATCCACTCAAAGATATTCAGACTATAACTAGAAAAGCAACTAGAATTGATAACACTTGAAAAATACAGCCTTACCTAGTTACCTGCAATATGAGATTCAGGACTATCCATTCCTGTGCTAGAATTGGCAAGAAGATTCATTAACTGTTGATACTGAGATGAAGTGAGGCCAGAAATTCCAGTAACATTATTTTCTTCAGACTTATCTGAAGTAGAATTTCCTTCTACAGAAACAGTGGCTGCAATAGGCTTGGTTCTGTTTTTGGGCATCTTAGTCATATCAGGCTTGGTGCCAAAGAATTTATGCCATTCTGGGTAGCCATGTAAGTAAAAACACCTATCCTTGGTGTGAGAGTCCCCATGACAATACTCACACCAGAACTTCCCTCTTTGAGGATTGTTACCACTGTTATTACCAACCCTTGGCTTATATACTCTATTTCCAGCCTTGCTCAACAAAGCAGCAGACCCATCTGTTATATTGACATTCACAGCACTAGAAGATCCAAATTTCCTCTGACTCTCTTCTTGAAACAACAATTTTTCTGCCTTACTAAGATCTGGAAGAGGGTTCATCATAATGATTTGCCCTTTAGTAGCAGTAAAACTTTCATTAAGCCCCATCAAAAATTGAGTTAGTCCTTGTTCATGTTCATAATTCTCCTGTCTTTTGGTAGCACCACAGGTACAATTACACAAGCACTTGGGTATACTAGTGAGATTAATTAATTCATCCCACAAACCTCTAAACTTAGTGAAATAAGCAGATATACTGAGATTACCTTGAACACATTCAGCAAGATTCTTACGAACTTGGAAAATTTTTGGAGCATTATTTTGAGAAAACCTTGAATTGAGATCTTCCCAAATGGCTTTAGCAGTGGTAAGATAGACAATGCTAGACCTAATATCTTAAGTCAGCATTCAACAGCCATGAAATTACCATGTGATTACATCTTTCCCATTGTGAAAAATATTTTGAGTGCAATAGAGGTTTCTTGCTATTTCCATTCACCATTCCTAATTTATTTTTAGCAGACAAGGCGATTACAACAGACATACGCCATTGACCAAAGTTGACATTATCACTAAGAACTTGCGTGATTAAGGTCATACCAGGATGGTCATTGGGATGCAAATACAGAGGGTGTGATGGATGAAATTGGAGCAACGAAGATTCCAAATCATATTCATCCACAAGGCCATCTTCTGATGAATTTTCTTGATTATTCATTGGAATCTCCTGTCCTGTAGTGTCTTCGAACTGACTTCCAGTGAAAGTCTCGATTGCCATGATTGTGAATTGAATTTTTGAAGAGTAACCAAAAGAAACAAATGGTTGAAAGAATGTTATTGTCCAATTTGAACAATAACAGCATTAATAATTAGAATAGCAGAAATACTTTGAATGAGAAACCTGGCTCTGATACCATGTTAATCAAGGAAGAGAGGAAGAGAAAGTCCCTCAATGTAATATATTGAAAAACAAATAACTTCTCTGGTTACAGGAAAAGGAAAAACTAACATATATACAAAATCAAAGAGTAACTAACTAACTATCTAACTTGAAAAGTTAAACCTCCAACTAAACTATATGTACACACGCTACCCCTGAATTTTTTGATCACTAATGTTGACCTCTATACATCATCACGGTTTTTGTCCAAAATTTGCATCATTTCATACACATTTTCAGAAAGATATCTTTATTCCATTGACTAAAAGAAAGAAGGCCCTCTTTACATTTTCCCATTGCTTTATTAAATGCTTGGCCCTTTTCGACACACAGAAAGGAGGAGGCTGCCCAATGGTCCATACCATACCAACATGCCTTCTATTTTTTGATCTTAAATAGTGTAAATCCCAATATACTCTCTTCTACTATAATAATAAACAAACTAGACTATAAACACACCCAACAACTGATCCATCTACCCAATTTTCACTTCTTCTTCTTCTCTCTCCTCAAAGGAAACAAAAAAATGCAGCACTCCATGATCTTCAACCTCCAAATCAGCCATGGCCTGCCCCTCTGTCTTTCTGGCTTCACCACCCATCCTCCTCTCGCTCTTTCCAATGAGTCTCTCTCTCTCTCTCTCTCTCTCTCTCTCTCTCTCTTCACTCTCTCACTCTCAGTTTATTATGATGTGAGATTAATTTCTTGTATTTCTTTGTTCTTGATGCAGGATTGTGGATCATGATCGAAGAAGGGAGGCCATGAAAAAGCAGCAATCTCGAGGCAGAGAGGTTAGTCATGATGAAGATCAAGAAATGGGTATTAACGGAAACTTTGAAAGACTGATTATTGAAGAAGAAGAGATCACAAAGAGTGATGAGGTGATCTTTGATGGAGATCTGGACCTCAAGTGTTTGCCCTGTACAGCCAAAGCTGCATAGTAGTAGTATTAGCTTATTTTTTCTTTTTTCTAAATTGTAGTTGTTTTGTTCTAATCTAATGCAAGAATTGGGCTTTATTTCAAGCATTTATTTTGTGTTTGTAGATTTTATGTTGGATTTAGTTCTTTCCGTTTGAATCAGGTTAAGCCTGGTTTGTTTTAGTGGTTGCTCTCTTTTTTGGACGGATTAGCTTTTGCAGCTTTTACCCGGTGATTGTGGTTTGTATACAAATGGCCCGGTTAAACGGATCGGATCCTCTATTCTAAAATGGTGTTTTATTTTCTATTCCAATTATTAGATGTGTGCCATATGTGCATGTGAATAAACAACATTAATTACTTCGTGATTTTTTATACACATGTGGCGCACATTCAACAGTTGAAATAGGAGATGGAACACCATTTTAAAATAGAGGATCCGATTTACCGGTTAAAACCCTTGTACTCAGATAAGGCCTCTCTTACTTGAAACGATCTTTTATATATAAAAAAATTATTTAAAAACCCTACAATACCTCTTTTTTCTAAGCGCTTGATAGGGTCGTTAGTGGTCATTTGAACGACTCGCTTGGCTTATACCCTTTTCTCGAACAACTTACAAGGTCATTCGAGGGTTGTTTAAATGAGTCATATGGTTGTTCGAGGGTCGTTCAATCATTGAGAGAGAGAGAGAGAGAGAGAGAGAGAGAGAGCCACCCAAAATTTTATAGATATGTTGGTGTCCAATGGTAGTGGGTGGTCACTTATAAGACACACACAAGTTCTACATCTACCCGATGTGGGATATCACACGGTCCGCCACGCATAACCCACTAAGTACCATGGGTCAACTGGCCCATCACAAGCCACAAAAAATTTCATGGATAGGTTGGTGCCCAGTGGTAGTGGGTGACCACTTATAAGACACACACAAGTCTCACATCTACCCGATGTAAGATATCACAATCTCCCTCACATGTGGGATATCACACGGTCCGCCACGCATAGCCCACTAAGCACCATGGGTTAACTGGCCCATCATAAGCCACCAAAAATTCTATGGATAGGTTGGTGCCCAGTGGTAGTGGGTGACCACTTATAAGACACACACAAGTCCCACATCTACCAGATGTGGGATATCACAATCTCCTACACTTGAATCCTTGATGTTCTCGTTAAGACCCAAAGGAGGTCCAAAGGATCGGTACCTCGGGCGATGTGTTCTAACATATTTTTAGCAGAGTCCCGCTCTGATACCATTTGTAACGACCCGAGCCCGAAGCCCAGTCTGCCACGTATAGCCCACGCATTGGCCCACTAACCACCATGGGTCAACTGGCCCATCACAAGCCACCGGAAATTTCATGGACAGGTTGGTGCCCAGTGGTAGTGGATGACCACTTATAAGACACTCACAAAGTCCCACATCTACCCAATGTTGGATATCAGAGAGAGAGAGAGAGAGAGAGAGAGACGAACCTAGGGTTTGAAGGCTGAGAAGATAAGGTAGGGCGGAGAGGGAAAGGACGAAGATTGTGATTAAGCATGTGAGAGAAAAAGAGATGCTTTTGTGTATTTTGAAATGAGTATTTTGGAAAGTTTATATTAATTGTTGGTTAAAGGAAAAAAAGAGATAATTTCTAGGGTCAGAAGGTTATACTTGATATATAATTACTGAAAAATCGTCGATTAGCGACAAAATTTTCTGTCGGTAATTAGGTTTCCGTCGAAAATTACAAATCACTGATAGAAATTTATGTCGCTGATCCGTCGGTGCGCGACTGACATTGAATAGTGATGAAACAATTTCTATCGGTAACTATCAACGGCTTTGGACATTCCGTTGCTAATTAGCAACGGATATTTCAGTAGGTGATTTCCGTTGTCAACTATTTTCCGTTGCTAATTAGTGACGGAATATCCCACCTAGCCTAGTGATTAGTGTAACTCATTAATCCATTTTTGATTTGTTTGGCAGTCAATCTTCTCAAGTCTAGCAAGCGGTACCATAAAATATTAAAGGTCTACTTGGGTAAAGTTTATGATATTCTCTCTTTTTAGTCCACCAATTTCTTTGTATCTTTTACTTATTTTTTATTTAGTTTTTACAAAATGAATATCCAAAATTTAAAAACGAACCTAAAAACTCATGCCAAGCACACTATAAAGATTGATATGGCAAGGATTATTTTTTTGTTTTTTTTTTCCCCACTGGTATGTGTTTTGTATTTTTACTCTTTGATAGTGGACATATATAAGAGAGAAAAAGAAAAATGTTGAGATACAAAGAAAAAAAGATGTTAAAAAATGTCATTGGCCAACACAACATAACTATCTTATGAAAGATTTATATTTTCTAAGAGCAGTGTTATCAGCACTCAATTTATCAATCAGTTAAGCATTAAAATAAACTTAGGCTAAGGATATGTTTGTTAACCTAATTAATAGTTTAGTTAGGAAAATTTTAAGTAAATTTAGAAATGAGATTGTTTGATAATACAATACTGCATCGCTTAATATATTAAGTATCTTTTAATAATAGCCAAAAATTGAAGTAAAAAAAAAACATCTTAATATTTTAAACTCTACTAATTCAGACTTGAGCTTAATTTTTACTTTTAACAAACAGGTCCATTGATTTAAGCTAGGCTAAAGCTGGCCTCAAATTAGGATTAATTATGGCGCCCTCTCTGAGGTTTGGCCAAATTGCAGCACTCTCCGAAACGTTTGGATAATAGGTACAGTAAATCCCCAAAAACTAACTACCGACACTATTCACTGTTAATTGAAGGGGTACAATAGACATTATGTATATTAAAATATCAATAGGTAAAAAAGAAAAAGACAAAAAAATATACAGATTCCCCAACTCCATCCCATTTAGATTTTCAACTCTAAAGTCAAATCCAATACACATTTCCTAGGAAACCCACCCACCACCAATTATACAAACAAATAAATCCACTCATCTCAAAATCAATGAATTTCAATAATTTACCAGAAATAATAAAAGAAAGTCACATCTTGAATTCTTGATCTTGTCGATTAAAATTGTAAAATTAGCCCAATCGAATTATTATTATTATTTTTTAAAAAAACCTTGTTATATTAATACTAGGTGATCAAGATGATTGACAAGTACGTGCAACTCAGGTGGTAAGACGCTTCACCTACAATCGATAGGTCGAATAATTGAAGAAAAGGCTACCTCCAAGCTTCTCCTATGGCAGAATAGAAAAGGCAAGAAGAAAAGTTTAATAGTAGTATGAATCTAGTTATTTCTGCTTGAGATTTGTTGTTGGCATTTGAAAGATTTGTAGCCTGGATGAACTAAAGTAAGTCAAACAGACTGTAAATGTGATCAATGATTGTGATCACATATACAGAGACATTCGATAAACGCAGCGAAAATAATAAATAAAAAATACACGAAATAAACCTTTATCTACAAACAATAATACTTGTAGATGTGCCAATATGACAAAACTTTCACTAGAACAAACTTGTAACTTGTTACAATGATTAAAACGAATTACCTAGTGAAAAACTCACGAAAAATACCTAATGAGTATATCTAAAATATGTATTATAACTCATACATACAAAGACAGTGGATGACTTTCTTGTATACAGAGTTGGCCCTGGGCATAGGGCAACTACGGCCGCCTAGGGCCCCGTTTTTTTACACCAAATAAGGGTCTCCTAATTTCACTTAATAGTTCAATATATATAAATTATAAGACCTACATCTAAAAGTGTAATAGAAGACTCAGAATAATTAGTCCCTATATCAAAGTCTTATCTCTATTATAAATAAAGTCCATGATCCATATCTCATTTTAAAACTCACATCTAATACTTAGGCCCAAACTAAAAATAAATCAAATTTATGTTAATTTATTATATAGGTGAGGTGAGGAGAGATAATTGAAATTTGAGAGTCGGGATTCGGTTATTGAAAAGAAATCGAAGTTATTTAGAAGAAAAAAATTGGGAATACTGCACCATAGAATCTTTCATTGCTACTAATTTGTAAAAAGAGTACATCTCTTGCTCTAATCATTTTCTTCTTAACTAATTTAAAATTTTGTTTGGTTTTCTTTTCTTTTTTTTGTTATGTAAAATCTGTTGTAAGATGTTTATCTAGGTAATTAGGTTATAAGGTTTAATTATTTAGGTTTTGCATATTATACTTACAATGAATGATTATTTTATTTATTAATCACTAGTTTAGTTTTTAAGTTTTGTTTATTTAGGTTGGGGCCTCATTTTGTAAGTTCGCCTAGAGCCCTCAAAATCTCAGGGCCAACATTGCTTGTATAACCCAGAAACAATGGATGAAAAATAGATTCAAGAAATAACACTGTTATTCGATGGATTTGGTAGATAATGTCGTGACATTAACGACCATGTTCAGCTCTGTTCACACTTATGTGTTTTTTCTCTCTAAAACTGATCTCTCTTGATTTTTTTGGGTGTCAAATAATCTATCTCACTCCCTATCACACTTTCTATCCCATTAAATCTCAAACCTACATGTTTCCTTGTAAAAATTGTAAAAAGAAGAAAAACTAAAATAACAAATACACGTGTAAGGCTTGGATTAAGTGGGACACGGAGTGTGATAGAGAGTGGGATAGAGACCTACAAAATAAGGAAATACACTATACAAAAGAATGTTTTTGGTTAGAAATAATAACTATCATATATATTTAAATCATCTCATAGTTGTCTAACCAATCAAGATATACCATATATACCATCAATCAATCAATTTGATTGATTGATTTCAAATCTTATCAAATATACTAAGTAGTAGAATCAATCACTATCTTTTTAATTAATCAAGAATCTCACTAAGCAAGACAAAACTAATCAGTCAATCAATCTAATTTCAATTTACCAAATAGACAATAATCAATGATTGACAGAGTAAATTCTAAAATCCAACAACATTACAATTGGTTAGTATTGGTAAAGCCTTTAATTGCATCTCTATCTTTGTATATTTTATCCCCCAAGTAACAATCAACTGTGATGGCCGTTCAGTCTTTAGGGTCTTCCCACCTATTATCCAAATGTTTGGGGGTGGGTGCTGCAATTTGGCCAAACCTCATGGCACCATAATTACTTATCCATGTAGTTTATCCGTTGTTTTGACTCCTTTTTGGTCAAATATGATGTTTTTCTGAATACAAATTTAATGTATATTATTTTATTTTTCTCAAAAATATTAAACATGTAATTGGTAATATTTTAAAAGTGATACGAATTACGTATTTTATGATTATAAAACACGTTATTTGCAATATTTTAAAAGTGATACAAATTACGTAATTTGTAATATTTTAAAATTATTATAAATTACGTATTTATAATTTTAGAAAAATAAATAAATAAATAAATTTATATTTGAAAAACATATTATTTAAAAAAAAGTGTCAAATAAGACCTTAATTTAGAAACGTATGGAGTACTCCTTTATATCCTTAAAAAAAAAAAGAAAAAGAAAAAGAAAAGTCTACTAAACCTAAATTGATAAAGAAAACTAAAATCCACGAATTCAAACCATGACCTACTGAAAAACTCAAATGTGAAGCCCATAACATGGGGCTTACCAGTCATCCAATATCCGACTTAACTGTACAGATGAAAATGGAAAGAGGTGACGCTACAGAAGCAGAATCTAACTTCGTTGCTTCTCCCTCTCTCCCCACGCCACCAAAATATTTCTTGGCTCTACTCGTCTCTTTCCATTTGATTCATCCCAAAATTGCATTGTTTGGTTCCAATTCGCGAGAGCCCTTTCAGTTCGCAGCATCATAAAAGGTTTGATTTTCTCAGGCAAATCCTAGCAGCTGGTCTTTTCATTCTGATTTCAACACTACCTTCACTTTTATGCAAGTTTAATTGGGTTAATTCTTTAAACCGGTCATAACGTCAATCCTAACTTTAGTTCTAGGGTAATGTTATTATGCGTCACAACTGAAAAATTGCATTCTTTATTTGGGTTTTGATTAGATTTCCGTCAGGTGTATAAGCAGCTTCCTGGGTATGATGAATACGCTGTTCTTGTGTAGGAAAATCTTGCGACAGTACTCTAAACCTGTTTTTAGTTATTCGTATTGTAACTCTCAGTCGTATTCTTCTACTGTTTTGTGTTTTTCATTGAATTCTATGCGATTATTTAGTGGAACCCGAGTCAAAGCAACTGTGAAAAACCCTTTCAATTCATTTGCAAGTCGATACATATTTGTTTTGGACTTTTCTTCGTACTCTTCGAGACCCCTATCAAAAACTTATAGAAAGAGGATGAATAAAAGAAGAAAAGCTGCTCTGAAAGCTTCCCTGGACACAGCCCAATTTCAAAGAGCAGTTTCGCAACTCCTGCCGAGATTTAGACCTGAAGAACTCCATGATGTCATTGCAATGGAGAATGATCCTCTAGTGTGTTTAGAGCTGTTTAATTGGGCATCTCAACAGCCTAGATTTACGCATGATGTCTCCACGTTCCACATTACTATAAAGAAGCTTGGGGCAGCAGGAATGTACGAGGAAATGGATTATATCGTTACCCAAGTGCTTGATATTCCCTCATTTGGTTCTGAGGCTCTTTTTAATTCGATGATACATTTTTTCACGGAAGCAAGGAAATTGAGTCGAGCTGTTATTGTATACAAGCACATGAGGAATAACAAGAACTTGGATTGCAGGCCTTCAATTAGAACCTATAATCTTCTTTTTGCTGCATTTCTAAGTAGGAGGAGCAATTCATATATAAATCACATGTATATGCAGACTATTAGAGCCCTATTCAAGCAAATGATCAATGACGGGGTTGATCCTGATATTTTCTGCTTGAATTCTATGATAAAGGGATATGTGCTTTCGCTACACATCAACGATGCTCTCAGGATATTTCATCAGATGGGTGTGGTTTATGATTGCCTGCCCAGCTCATATTCCTATGATTACCTAATCCATGGATTATGTGCTCAAGGCAGAACAGATAATGCTAGAAAGCTTTGTAACCAAATGAAGGAAAAGGGGTTTGTACCGAGCAGTAAATCATACAACTCGCTTGTGAATGCTTTGGCTCTTGAGGGGGAGGTTGATGAAGCCGTAAACCTTTTGTGGGAGATGATTGAAAACCAAAGGTCTGCTGATTTAATTACCTTCCGGACTGTGCTGGATGAGATCTGCCGGAAACAGAGGGTTGGAGATGCCATGGATTTCCTTAAGAAATTGCAAGAGGAAAACATCGTCGATAGGCATACATACAGGGAGCTTCAATGCGTTCTTGAAGACAACTTTGGAACTGGAAATGGCAGAAATTGACTGAGGTAACTAGTAATTGTTTTATTAGCAACCGGCAAACTTCTGTTCTTTATTAAGGAGTACAAAATACATGGTTTTAGTTTCCTTGATATTATTTTATGAAATTACAGAGTCTAATGAATTATATGGGTATACTTGTGTGTATCTTATCAGAAATAGGTTAAATACCTTAAAGGACTATTCTAGGGTTTTTCATAAATGCGTTCTTGAAGACAACTTTGGAACTGGAAATGGCAGAAATTGACTGAGGTAACTAGTAATTGTTTTATTAGCAACCGGCAAACTTCTGTTCTTTATTAAGGAGTACAAAATACATGGTTTTAGTTTCCTTGATATTATTTTATGAAATTACAGAGTCTAATGAATTATATGGGTATACTTGTGTATATCTTATCAGAAATAGGTTGAATACCTTAAAGGACTATTCTAGGGTTTTTCATATTCTATTTGTTTTTTAACTTTGATATAATATAATCTTTTCAACATGGCCTCAGCATGATTGCAAAGATTAACTTGGTTGCTTAGTTCTTTTAGTTATTAATATGTATGTATGTATATATATATATATTTGAGTCGTACATTCGGATCTAAGAGTTGCATTGCTGATACAAAATTTTCTAGAACTAAATTGTGATATCATTAACTAAGAGTCTCATAGGTGCAGCCGTGCAGGTAGTGATGGCAATGGGCAGGGTAAACGGGAAAACCATCCCATCCTTTCCTAGGGGGGGGGGGGATGGGATGGGAATGAGAAACCATTTCTATATACACACCGCTCACACACACACACACACACACACAAACTTATGAATTTTTGAAGATAGGCCAATTGTTGACTGTCAATAGTTTAAGAGAATATTAATTTTGTATGACATATATCAGTAATGACAATAATCCGGAGTTGGTCTTTGTACAAAAGAAGAAGGAGAAATGTTGTCTCCAACACAGCTCCGTTAGCAATATGCTGGAGCATTTGGAAGGAGAGAAATAGAAGGGTTTTTGAGAACGTGGAGTCAGAAATAGATCGCATCTAGGAGGATATGGTTAGGTCACTCAAGCACTGGTGTGCTGAATCTCTTCCTAGTGCTACTCTTTTGTAGAAATTAAAATTATAGATAGTATTTGACTGCATAGTTCTTTTGATGTAGTATACTCCCTGTATACTGAGGCCTTGCCACCTGTTTTGGCGATGATTTATATATTTTATCTTACTTATCAAATTTATTTTTTTTAATTTTTGAATGTATAATAAAACTATTTTGTCCAAGAAATAGTTGACATATTATGATACATTATATCTTTATTGGCTAACTTAGTTTGCCGTTGACCAGAAATTTAGTAAATTAAAACACTAGTTTGTTATATATTAAAAGAAAAGTAATTATATTTACCATCTTCCCTCTTAAGGATTTTTTTGAAGTAACTGGGAATGGGGTCGGGATGGGAATGAGATTTCCTTTAATTTCCCATCACGGGAATGAGAATGAGAAAATTATAATGGGGTGGGAATGGGAAAGGCAAGTCTTGTTCCATCCCGTCCCATTGCCATCACTAGGTGCAGTCGTGCAGGCTATCCAACGTTTTGTTGATGATGTGCTTGTCTAGATGGGTCCTAAACCAGACCTTAGGGCTTTGAATGAAAATTGAAAAACTGAAATGGTTCAACTATTTGATGGATGCAACATTTGGAATTTGGATTAATATAGATGAGGGAGTTGTAAATTGTTTGAACTGTTGATGAGATGAAACCTTGATCTAGCTGGCGAAGAAGCAATCAGAGTTTGAAGATGGGAAGAAGCCCTGATATAAGATCTAGCTTTTGTTTATACTCTTTCCTCAATTCGCTCCTCTAAATTATGAAATGTATCGAGGCACTTTTGCTTACATGCAATCAGGAAATATTGTAAGAATAATGCTCCCTCCGTTTCGGTCAAAGAGTCGACTTTTGATTTTTTTGGTCAACTTAGCTAAAGTTAGACCGATAATTTACATAGATTTATTTATTTTTACAAAGTTATGAAAGTTGTAATCCATAGTAGGAGTAATTCTTAATGTAATTTTTTATTAATAAAAATTTATTTCCTAAAACATAAGTAAAGTATGCAAAATTTTGATTTAACTTAGTCACATGTTAACTTTTAAAAGTGGAAAGTGGACTCTTTGCCTGGAACGGAGGGAGTATGATTCTAGTTATTGCTATTTGTATTCTTCATTAACTATTCTATTCTGCCTTTGTTATTGGGTAAAATGATTGGCGATTAACTCTTGAATTCCTTAGTTTGTTGGTTTTCCGAAGATGATTAGTGGTTGCAGATGTTTACATTTTTGTACAAGATTACAAAAAGGATTACAGGCGTGAATGTGTTGGTAGAACTGAGAGTAAGAAGTTTCTCGGATTAATAGTCTAGTGCCATTAACATTGTGTTGTAAACTCTTGTCCATCCAGTGATAGCATGAAATGTTAGCATGTCTTAATTGAAGGCATAATGGGTGAGGACTATAACGTTGCAAGGTTATTGAATTAAAAAAGAAATAGATTTGAAGAATCCACCGAAGCTGTTATGGGTATGAGCTTTCTACTATTACATCAAAACTAGGATAAAGAATACGAATTGGATGAGGACAAAGAAGCGAAGTAATATTTTGAATCTGATGTAATGAAGGCCCATGGCTTCAAGGTGATACTCGTCATAGTTTATTTACGATTTCATTTTTCTTGAAATTACTTGATGATTCTTTTTAGTGATGAAAGAAGCCCTTCCCATCTTCAGCTTTAAGTTTGAACTGTCAACTGAATATAATGATCACAGAAAATATACCAGAGGACCTGTAAAATATCTGTTTGAGCATGTTTTTTTGTTTTTTTGGGTTGTTGGCAAGACTAATAGGTAAAGAGTGGTGAATTGCTATTGCAGATTTGTTGGGTCTGCTTAATGTGGGCATACCTTGTAAAAGTTGGTGCTTCAATTGGTTGCAGCATGTTTCTTCATTTCATTTCTTTTTGCTATTGTTTGTGTGTGTGTGTGTGTGTGTGTGTTGTTGGGGGGAGGGCGGAAGAAATAAAATGTATGTCTCTATTTAATTAACGTGTCTTTATTGTATATATCAGTTTGACTTGCATTTTAAATATTATTTGCTTAAGGATTAATACATCATTTGCTTCCTGAACTTTTCACCATTTCCTGATTAGGTTTTTGAACTTTGGCATTTTCTATTTTAGTAATTCAATTGAACATTTGGGCTTTCAGTTAGTTCCTCAACTAATGGCCGTCAATATAAACGTTAAATTTGTAATAAAAAGACCAAAATGTCCTTACCTAATGGTGACTGGGATCCTACATGGATAATAATAATGTGAAAAACAAAATTTGGTTTAAAGTAAAAGATAACAGGAAGTTCACTGGGGACTCTCTTCATATTTTTATTTTTTTGGTTAATCACACCATTAGTCCCTTAACTATGGACTTTTTCACGATTAATTTCTTAAGATTTTTTTTCACATTTTAGTCCCTAGAGTACCAAAAAGTCATGCGGCTAGTCCTTTTGATGGATACCGTTAGAAAAAAATTTGTTAAGTCAATCATGTGTGTTGTACATGTTATTTTTCAAGGGTATTATGGGAAATTTCTAGAGGAATTTAATTATATCAAATTTTTATCTTTTTTTATTTGAATAAATAAATTTTTATCTTAATCTAATTAAAAACATTAATTATTTATCTCAATGTAATTATGATATTTAATATTAATTTTAATTTAATTACTATTAGTCATAGTGTTAAAAAAAATTAGGATTAGTAATTATTACTCCAATTTGTCAAATAAAATAAAAAATCAAAATTATCACTTTCCTATCTCTGTCTTCCTCTCCCCCCCTGACAATTCCGGCATTCTGAAACCGTCGGCGACATGAGAAATGGTTAGATTCTGATATCAAAAATCGACCGGTCAGTGCAATGAAAAAGGGTGGTCTATTTTTCCTTGATTAGAAAGGTCTGTTGACTTTCCCTTGCTTTCAACTTTAAAGGAATCTATCAAAAAGGAAAAAGTCCAATTCAGTAGCTAGCAGTTAGATCTTCCATCTCTGTCATAACCATTTTCTTTCAAGGAAGAATTGGAAATCTATCGGTGTCTATAGCGCATAAATATCTCTGGAAAGGACTCTTGGTTGAAGAGAAAGGGGAAAAAAGAAAAAGTCTCTACACGCGCGTGACCTCTCCGCCCCTCTCCAATGGGATTGGCCCAAGACGATGGAAAGAGAGATTCGGAAAGGCGTCGGACTCCGTCCAGTGGAAAAACATTGATAATGGGTTTGTTGTTGGTGTCTTTGACTTTGGTGGGGGGTGGAATCAAGTCTTGTTGTTCGACCCAAATGGGGTATGGACTTTCATGGTGGTGGCGGAACTTGGTGAAACTGTGAACAAGAATGCAGTTTTGATGTGTGCTTCAGTGTGTGTGTGTGTGTGTGGTCAATTTTGATGGGCAAGGCGGAGGGAGAAAGGAGGGACTGTTTTTGTGTTATGCCGGTGTATATGGTTGGAGAGAAAGAGGGGGAAAGGGGGTGGGGAAGAAGAAAATAGGGCTAATGACATTAACTAGTGAAATTCCATATAAGCTCTTAACCAAAGTCACGTGTTGGGCACATGATTGACTTAACGAATAAATCCTAACAGCATCTACCAAAAAGACTAAGCGTGTCTAATTTTGGTACTCTAGGGACTGAAATTTTAAAAAAAAATCTTAAGGGACTAAATAATTTATCTCAGCATAATTGTCTACGTGGTATCCCATTTAACATTAGCCAAGGGCATTTTAGTTTTATCAAAAAAAGAAAAACTAATGCCTCAACTGACGTCCGTTAGTTGAGGGATTAACTGAAATTTTCGGTTCAAGTACCAAAATAGGAAAAGTTAATGTTCTAAAACCTAATCAGGAAATGATGAAAAGTTGAGGGACCAAATGATGTATTAATCCTTTGCTTAAATTACGACAAATTGATGAATTTTTGCTGTCATTTTTGTGCGATTGCAGCTGACTTCCAGAGAGCTCCTATGACCCATAAAACCTCCTGAGTTATGTGACTATTTATCTTTGTTGAGCCAATTAATTCTTCTTTTTCTTGATAAGTGAAAACCATTAATTTTTTATTTAGCTCTTATTTATATTCTAGCAAGTTAAAACATTCTCTCTCTCCGCCCCCCTCCCCCACCACCCTTTCCTTTCCAAGGCATTTCTCTCCGATAACAAAACAAAACCAATACTTTTGTTTATGGATTTGACACCGTTATTTCTGCAGTTTCCCATTTTGGCACTGTTTTAACTTGGTGTGTTGTAAGCAGGTTGCTTGCCAATCCCTCTGTGTTTTTGGGCACAAAGAAGTATTGGGTTATAAAGCTCATCAGTCCTTAAACCTATGAGTTTTTGTTGATTACTCGAGTTTTGTTTCTGCTTAATTGTCGATACTTTCTTCCGCCCACTCTCTAACATCATAAGCTTAGCTTTTATAGGTGTTGGTTATCAAACATGATATCAGGGCTCTCGTATTGCAAGGTCTTGGGTTGGCATCTTGTGGCATACATTTGTTTCCCTATTTTTTGTTTGCGCACACTCTATTTGGTCCGTAATGAATATCGTGATGCCCCTTCACGTGTGACAAGTGTTGAAGTACGATAAGTTGCTACTCGTGTTTCTAATAGCTTAAGCGTTCAGATGAGTTTGTTACTTGACAATTATCAAAACTAAAATGATTACACTACCTGCTGATACTTCAATTCTTTTTTCATATCTAGCAATTCTACATTTCTTCATCAAAGATTATGGGTCTCTTTGGCCTTTTACCTTGACACGACACCAAACTCATGTTAACATCGATCATTTTCCTTGAGGCAACAATTTTCCTTGAGGCTTATGTTGCGATGATCCATTTCATTACTTAAAAAGAGTAAAAATAGTGTCTTATTTTTCTCTTACTAGGAGTTCTTTCGTCCTATGTTCTTCCCAATTCTGTGCACATGGTTGATTTTAAACCCTTCTTTTACCTCCCCTGAGATTTGCCTTGAAATTAAAGTTGAAACTAGAAAGAAACTTCTTACATTTTCAAAAGTAGTTTTCATCAATGGATATCGTTTACAACCGAACTCAACTCACCTAAGGCTTAGACCCAATCACTTGAGGTGAGCTACATGAACGTTTTCCTATTTAATTTGATCCAAAACAAGGTATTGATGGTCGAATGAATTAAACATTCATCATGCCTTTGTTGATATAGAAAGGTGAGAGATACATAACCTCCTTTTTAGTCTTAAACCAAACAAAACATCAATTTACGGGAAATAATACTGAACACAAACAAACAAATTGTATATATAAAACGTATATAACATTCTATTGAAAATTTTCTCCACCCCAATAAGTAACGTTTACCATCAAACTTACATCGTTTACACCCATTCAGAATCTACTACAAAGCAGGAACCTGGATCGAAGCTAAGCAAATTGCTCTTACAACACCATGTTATGAATAATTAAAAATAATGAAAAATAATTGAAGTAGCTGATCCCACATAATTGAGATAAAGATGAAATGAACTTAGTTAATTTAAATGAATTCACTATAGTTAAATTACAAGAAATTATTTATGTGTTTATATAAAATGTTTTTTAGATAGTAGTAATATATTTTATTTAAACTACACTCCAAATAGTTTACAACAATTGATAGACTACACGAGGATTGAGGAGCAAGCACCTCTCTCCCCACTCTATCCCAAACCCTTACCCTGTGCGTGCTTCACACGAGATTGAATCTCCAACCAAATAGTACATGTGGATTAAATCATTTCCTACCAGGTCAACCTTTCAAAATGAATAAATTAGTATATTTTCTGAACATTCTTTTCTTACTATATCAATATCATATACTCTTTCCGTTCTTAAACGAATGTTTGTTTTGTTTAAAAGATTATTATTAAATAAGTATTTATTTTTGTATAAATTTTTTAATTTTATACTTTTTTTATTTTATTCAAAAAGTGTACGTTTGAAAAGTCTATCTATTAAGAGATATATTAATGTTATTGGAGTTGGTCATAATTATAAATTACTTAAACACAACCAAAATAATTACACATAAATAGAGGGTAAAGATGAAAGATTATAAAAATTATAAGTATAATTTTTTAAAAGTGGATACTTTAAGTGAAACATACAAAAATAGTATAGTGGATTATTTACCTAAAACGGAGGGAGTATTTAATACATAATATGTCATAAGGTAGCCTTCTAATTTTATATGTGGATATTAAAAACATTAATATACATGTATTACAAAAATAACCCAAAAGTGAATTGCTTCTTTAATTTTAGTGAATAAGTTAAAATGAACACTTAAAAGGATGGAGAGAGTATATCTTAGAAAACTTTTGCATCAAATTAAACTGTGTATACCAATTCTTTTCATCAATCATAAGAGAAAAAAAAATGAAAGTGTTCATTTAGAGAAGAGGCCAAAAACGAGCACAACGAATTTTATTTTTGGTTACAAAAAGAAAATAACGTATTCTCTTCAACCCAAAATAAGTGTTAGTAATATTTAATTTTTTAGAAAAACATTTGTTTTTAGTCATTTTAGTAATGCATATACATTAATATCTGAAATTACTAAACTTTAACAAAAAATACACTTATTTTGATTTTTTTTTTAAATTATGAATACTCATTTTTGAATGGAGGGCGTAAAAATTAAAAAAAAAAATAAAAAATTGAAAGAAGAGTAGGGGAGATAAGATGTCAATGTTACAACATACAAGGGCAAGATCGTAATCCAGCGGTCAACAAAGACGAAAGAATAGGTAATAGGCATCCAACGATAATCCACGGCAGAAGAAAAGAAACCCCCCCCCCCCCGAATATCACAACCGTCAAATGGAATAATCCAACGGCTGAAAGAAAACCCTAAACCCAACACTACACTCGCTCCTTCATTTATATACTCTCTCAAGAGCTGCTTTCCTTTCTCACTCCCCTCATTTGTTCTTCTCATTTCTCACTCCTTGAGTCGGCGAGCGAGGGAGCCTTCCGGCAAATTTTCCAGTCTTTCATTTCTAGAAGGTCAGTGTACTTTTCCGTTCATCTGTACCCTTCGACTCCTTTTTCTCGATTAAGAAACAGATACGTATGACTCTGTTTTTGTGGATTTAATATTCCGATATTCGATTCTGTTTTTGATCCTGTTTTTGTGGATCTCGAGGTTGAAAACAATTTTTGCTTGTGATTTAATGCTGATAATGTTGAATTCTGATGAATCTACACATGCAAATGCGTATGATCTGCCTTTCGGTCTTCGATTATCTATTCGTTTTAGCTGAGATTAATTTATTTGTATATTCATGTAATTGAATATATGTCTTTGATGTTTGTGAATTCTTCTAAGCGTTACAGGGATCTCTGTATCCTGTACTGACTTGGTGGATCTAGATGATTATTTGTCGTTTTATTGAGGTGTTTAAATTAGAATTTGAGTGGTTGCCGTATTCGTGACCATGTTACCTGTTCTTTTGAAAGGATAATATATTTTGCTGATCTATGAAGTCTATAGTTGTGACGTGTTGCACAATTTTTATGCTGTTTTCTATGTCTTGGTTGTGCAATTTGATTGAGATGTTGTCGTCAGTACCTTGTATATGTATATCGATAGCTTATTCTGAACATGTGCTTGCTACTATTTTGTGGCCACGTATGAACCTTCTTAAGCTTTAAATGTCTGGTTAGATTATCTAAAACTGTTTGGTATTCTTTTTGGAAGGGATTTTGTTTTTATTTATCAGAATGGAAACCTGACTTTTCAATCTCTCTTCTTTTTACTGTGGAAACATGATCAATTTAAATTTCTTGTACTTTTTATGTTGACTTGTTTCACAATGAACTTACAATTTTATTTTTGGTTTTCTCAGACTGGTTTTGTTGTAGACCAATTTAACTAATTGATTCTTGAGCATTGTCGTGTTCAATTGTTAGAACTTCTTTCCTTTTTTATGGTTCTCATTCTACTTTGTTTCCCACGTGTTTTTCTGAGACTCGTGCTGAGAATGTTGAACATTGAAAGCTGCTAGGTTTGATAATAATTGACAAATTTATTGTTATAAAATTATTACAGAGTTGCAAATTAATAGTTGAGTGGTGATTGAGTCATTGATTTTGTATTCCTTAATATTTAATATTATATGCCTACTTTTGTGATTGCCTCTTCTTATGGTTTGGCTTTAAAATACCCATTTATCAATGTTGCTGTCTAGTTTTAACATGATGTTATTTGCTCATACATCAGGCTTTTTTGAAAATCAAGAATGGGTAAGGAAAAGTTTCACATCAACATCGTGGTCATTGGCCATGTCGACTCTGGAAAGTCTACCACCACTGGTCACTTGATCTACAAGCTTGGAGGTATTGACAAGCGTGTCATTGAAAGGTTTGAGAAGGAGGCTGCTGAGATGAACAAGAGGTCATTCAAGTATGCCTGGGTTCTTGACAAGCTCAAGGCAGAGCGTGAGCGTGGTATTACCATTGATATTGCCTTGTGGAAGTTTGAGACAACCAAATACTACTGCACAGTCATTGATGCTCCTGGACATCGTGATTTCATTAAGAACATGATTACTGGTACCTCACAGGCTGACTGTGCTGTCCTCATTATAGATTCCACCACTGGTGGTTTTGAAGCTGGTATTTCCAAGGATGGACAGACCCGTGAGCATGCTTTGCTTGCTTTTACCCTTGGTGTCAAGCAGATGATTTGCTGTTGTAACAAGGTAATATTTCCATATCCTTGTTATTACGCATTAGTAACCTTGGCATATTTTTAGTGTATGACATCTGACGGTTTT
Source organism: Platycodon grandiflorus (assembly GCA_016624345.1). Classification (NCBI taxonomy): domain Eukaryota; kingdom Viridiplantae; phylum Streptophyta; class Magnoliopsida; order Asterales; family Campanulaceae; genus Platycodon; species Platycodon grandiflorus. The sequence goes on along the minus strand of CM028366.1, from coordinate 41,028,401 downwards.
CCTTGTTTTTCGTATAGATGGACGCGACTACACCAAAGTACTCCAAGGGCAGGTACGATGAAATCGTGAAGGAAGTTTCTTCCTACTTGAAGAAGGTGGGGTACAACCCCGACAAGATTCCATTTGTGCCCATCTCTGGTTTTGAGGGAGATAACATGATTGAGAGGTCCACTAACCTTGACTGGTACAAGGGCCCAACACTTCTGGAGGCTCTTGACCAGATCTCTGAGCCCAAGAGACCCTCAGACAAGCCCCTCCGACTCCCACTTCAGGACGTCTACAAGATTGGTGGAATTGGAACTGTGCCAGTGGGACGGGTTGAGACCGGTACCATCAAGCCTGGTATGGTTGTCACATTTGGACCTACTGGATTGACAACTGAAGTTAAGTCTGTTGAGATGCACCACGAAGCACTTACCGAGGCACTTCCTGGTGATAATGTTGGGTTCAACGTTAAGAATGTTGCTGTCAAGGATCTCAAGCGTGGGTATGTTGCATCTAACTCCAAGGATGATCCTGCCAAGGGTGCGGCTAGTTTCACCTCCCAGGTTATCATCATGAACCACCCTGGCCAGATTGGCAATGGTTATGCCCCAGTTCTGGATTGCCACACATCTCACATTGCTGTCAAGTTTGCTGAGCTCCTGACCAAGATTGACAGACGATCTGGCAAGGAGATCGAGAAGGAGCCCAAGTTTTTGAAGAATGGTGATGCTGGAATGGTTAAGATGATTCCCACCAAGCCTATGGTTGTGGAGACTTTCTCCGAGTATCCTCCTCTTGGACGTTTTGCTGTTAGGGACATGCGACAGACCGTTGCTGTGGGAGTTATCAAGAGTGTTGACAAGAAGGACCCCACTGGTGCCAAGGTTACCAAGGCTGCTGCCAAGAAGGGTGCCAAGTGAAATGCTTATATCTTTCTAAAGAATCTTTTCTTTCTGGTTGGACAAAATCCTGTTGTTGCTATTACTAGTTTTCGATTTTGTTTTTGGTCTTTTAGGAGTTTTGGTCTCTGGCTCCACTGTCTTCCATTGCGGTCCCTCTAGCCTCACTTATGAGGATAGTGGAGGGATTGAGCGGTTTGGGGCTGTGAGAGCAGCCTTGGTTGCTTGATAGGCAGTGATGGAAGGCCAGTGATTGCTGTTGTTTGAGTTGGGTTAATATTACAGTGGGTACTGAGATGAGTTGTAGTTGGTTGGTAAACAATTTCTGCTTGCTTATCAAACTTATTGAGTTGCTGAATAGTTTCTGCTCTACTTGCACTTTTAGCTTTAGACTCGGTGGTTCTACAAGATTATCTTGTTTATTTTTATGCTGTTTTAGATCATTCATCTTTGATTGTCCATGGATGTTAGGTTGAGTTTGGTTACCTTGCAATGTACTTTTCCCAGGACTTTACTTGGGGCTACCTAGTCTAACTTCTAGAGTCTAGGGTTATAACTTGTTTGCCTGGCCGGTCTAATTTGTCTAGGGTTTTATCCCATCTAGGGTCTGAAGTTTAATTTGCGTGGTGTGATTGTTACAATTGCCTGGGGTTTCAACACTGTTACGTTTGGCTGGGGTGAGGTGATGATGTGGGCGAGGCTGGGCTATCTGTTTTCTTTTTCCTTCTATTAATAGCATTGTTGTTTTGCTCATAGCATGTTGGAAAGCATTTGTGCTTTGCATCTCTTCTACCGAAGCCCTTGGTGGTTAGAACTTAGAGCATGTGTTCATAACTGAAGCATGCTCATTATTTGCAAGCTCTCAAGTTGGTCTTGTGTATTAGCTATGACAAATATTAAGCATGCTATATTAGGTATTTGTCTGGTATTATTGGCTATTGTTTTGTTTGTGGATTACGGGAGGGAGGCTTGGAAATGGGATCTGATGCAAGCGCTCTGGCTTGTGCAATGTTAGTTTGATACAAAGCAGCATCTGGTGTTAAGAGACTATGTTCAGATTTTTGCATTTCTACATGTTCCGAAGGTTCATGGTACATTTTGCCTGATTGGCCTTTTCTCTTGGCATGGCCTGATCCACTTAATTCTCAAAAGAAGACACCTATTTTAAAATGTCCACTTAAGTCTCAAAATCTCTATAAATTAATAATGTTAGATCCATGAAATTATAGAGGTATTAATTAATTGCAGAACTATTAAGTTATTAATTTAAAGTGTACTTTTCCAATTCAGAAGTTCTTAGAGCACAAACAATGGAGATTCTTTGGTGGAGCTTGTAGGGAGCATTGCTACATTGGGATTTATTTGAGTATATTAGAGGGAGCTTAAATGGGATAAAGTAAATTGAGTAGCAAGTTAAGCCGTGGGAGCTTAGAAGAAGCTTATACACCAAAATCATACACAAAACAACGTCATTTTGAGCAGCGTAGATCAACAAAAATTAAAGAAGCGCAGCCACCTTTCTTACTTTTGCTTTCCATGTGTCGCCCATCCATTGGACTGTCACAACAAATCCATCGCTTCGGTTATTGGCCACTTTTCATCACAAAAAAATGTTTTATTTTACTTTTTTTTGTATTAAATTACAGATTTTTCTTTGTAAATAGAAACTTTGTTTGTTTCATTTAGACATTAAATTAATTTTCTACAAATTTTTAAGTTTTTCTCTATTAGAAGTTTTTTGGGATAATGACATTACTAGTCCCTCGACTATAGCTGATTCCACCATTAGTCCCTTAACAATTTTTTTTCATATTTTTGTCCCTTGACTATGAAAATTAGACACGGTTGGTCCTTTTGGTGCAAAGATATTTGTTAATACTTAAAACAAATTTTTTTTTTCTCTTTCTCTCCTCTCCCCCACCTTCAATCTAAACTCTCTCTCTCTCCCTCCCTCCCTCTCTCTTTCTCTCTCCCCCACTTCAACGCCTTACCACCTCAACGTTCCTTCTTCACTGAAAGTTGGGAGAGAATTTGTTTGTTTCTGTGTGTAAAAATGGCGTCTTGGAATTCAGGTGGGATGGAATTATTGTACAACGTACTGGGTTGGATTGCGTTTACGTCTTGGTCCATCAATTTCTACCCTCAAGTCATCATGAATTTCCGCCGGAAAAGGTATAGCCTGAATTAGTTTTTTCATTTCCCTTGATGTTTTTCCATTTTAATGGTTTAAATTTGTCTGATATTACCGAATTCTTGATTCGTGTTTGATCAAACAGAGAGGTTGAGGAGGCGGAGGCTGGATAAAAGCGAGATCTGAGGTGGGATAGGGTCGCCAAATTGATTGACGGCGAGGGTAAGGTTGACGAGATGCCTGGGGTGGCCGATTTCAAGGTGGAGAATACCAGTGAGATTGAAGGCGGAGATATCCAGGGCGGTCACGTGACGGTTGGAGTTGCATTGAAAATCCTGTTGAGGACGGACGAAGCACATTCAAAGCAGCTCAATTGTTTGGTGCTTAATGGGTTCTTAGCGCATGCAAGGTGATGGCTCTTAACATAGTGGTTAGTTCTTAAAAATTGGGTTCTTGGATCTGGTTCCTCCCAGATCCAATTTAGGGTGCTGGTTCTTACCCGAAAAAATAAAAACAAAAGAACCAAGGAGAAGAAAGTGGGAGGCATAGCTCCTTTGTAACGGGCGCGTGCATCTCACCCCCACCCCGAGCGAATCAATGCTTCCTCCAGGCTCCAGCGATTCCCCCCACCCCCCACCACTTCCTCTCTCTCCTATTCTTTACCATTTTGATTTTTTTTTTTGTTTTTCATTTACTTATTTCTAAAGGAAAACCTTTTTATGTTTTGGAAATTGATAAAGTTCTTTGATTTTTTTGTTTTTTACCTTTTTTCTAGAATTTTTTTTTTATTTCTCAATAAGTTATATTTTTTTTGAATTCTGAATAAGTATTTTTTGAATTCTGATAAAGTTATTTTTAAATTTTTGATAAAGTTCTTTGTTTTTGTACTCATTTTGAAAAAGGTTTTTGTTGATCGTTTATGTATTACGAATTATCTAAGTTATCTTATTTTGTATTTTAAGAAATGTTTGTTTGTACCAAAGTATTTGTTGTTTGTATGAAGTATTTAAAAATTAGTAATAAAAATTAATTATATGCAATAATTAATGAAAACTATAAATTAAAAATAGAAATGATTTAATTTCTTTGTCTGTACGAAATGTTTGAAATATGTAATATACTCATTAAAATTATAAATGAATTAATTTATTTATACATCCAAGAAATTCAATATGTAAAATATTAATTTATAAATTAATTAATTTATTTATACAAAATATTTAAAATAAGCAATATATTAATTAAAACTATAATAAATAAATTAATTTGTATGAAAAATATAAAAATAAATGAGTTAGTGAGTGAAAATCTTAGGTGGCATTGTAAAGCCCACCTAAGAACCAAGTTGAAGAACTAAACATTGGGAAGATTGGTTCTTATATGAAGTGGTAAATGGAAATCCTAGGTGACAGTTAAGAACCAAGGTGGTGATTCTTAACATTGGAGATGCCCTTAGTACCTCTATCACCATTCAAGCAAAGAAAGCATTCATAAATTCTTCACAATATTGCGATACGTGAGTTTGTGAATTCTATGAGAACAGTTAGAGATGAAATTCATCTAGATTTAAATTTTAAGAAAAATAAACAACAATAAATTCATATTTTACTAAATTGCATGTCCTAGTCAAATTTAGAGAATTATTAATTTATGATATTAACAGACGGGAATATATATATATATATATATATATATATATATATGTGGGAGTATTTAATGGTTACTTTTTTATTTAACCATCAATAGTTACTCTCATTATCAACCATTGGATCAAAAATTAAAGGTTGAGATTTAATGCATTAAATGACTCACCTACTTGCATTAATTGCATTTTTCAACTAACCATTAAATCTCAACCTTTAATTTTTGATTCAATGGATAGCTCACGGCCTCTTCTTCAACAATCAATTTCAGTTGTATGTATAATGTATTGAAGAAGAAGGTGAGAGCAATGTTTTGAAGAAGAAAGATAAGAGCAGGAAAGGAAATAGAGAAGGTTAGTGGGATATGAAAAGTATATAAACATGCATGTTGGAAACATTAATGAGAGAAATGGGGAAAAATCTCAAATCCTCAAGCTTTTCCCATGGCCATGCATGATCCATTCCTCGGTGCATCCATCATGTTTATTAGGGGTTTGGTGCATGTAGCTAGCTAGCTCTTAATTTTTTCATAGAGGTGTAACATTAAGTAACATGATGATCCCGATCGAGTTTCGTGAGTCAAAAATTAAGAAGATCAAGATCATTCATTCTATAGATGATGAGGAGGAGGAAGTCAAGGACTTTATGGAAGGAAGCAAGCAGCTTGATAGACAGACCAAGGAGCAATTAGTGCGTTGGCAGCCGCCATCCAACATTGAAGTTAAACACCGATGGTCGGTCGTGCCAATGGGAATTCTTCCCTTCCCTTCCCTCCTTTCTCCGTCACTCTCTTGTCAAAAATTTGTCAAAAATATCTTGTTCGGCCACCATAGTTGACCAAATAACCGGTGTTGTTCGGCCAGTCCTAACCAAACATCACTACCGGGTGTTGTTCGGTCAACCATGACTGAATGAGAAATCACAGGAATTTTTTTAAAAAAAAAAGGATGTGTTGGGTTTAGTGGTCCGACCTCAGAGGAAAGAAAATGAAAGGGAGATGGGAGGGGATGAAGGAAAGAATGGAAAAGGAAAAAAAAAGGGGAAGGGGGGAGAACGGAGGCAGTAGAGGGAGTGGGAGTGGGGAGGGGAAGATGATCGCTGATAGAGAGGAGAGAATGGAGAGGAGAGGGGAAGAAAGAAAAAAAAGGGTAAAGGGTATTAGAGTATTTTTATAAGATGTTATTTTTGTTATTAAATTTAGTAGTGTATTTGGAGAGAGTGGGGGTGTTAAACTCCCCACTCTTTTGGAAAATGTGACATGCTTAAAGTTACTATTCATTTAGGCTTTTCCTCTTTATACAATAGACTAGTAAATTAGCATGTCACATTTTCCTAAGTATTTCCCCTCCCCCCTCGAATTATTAAAGTATTTTTTTAAGTATTTCTCATCCCCCTCAAGTTATCCAAGTGTTTCTCTTCTGCCCTCCACTTTGAAATGATAGTGAATTTGATTTTAATTTTTAACTTTTAATCTTGTAATGTGATAATTACTTTTAGTTATTTGGTCATATTTAGTTATTTGCTATTATTGCAGCAGGTTTGGTATGGACCTATGGTGTAATTATGTCTTGATTTTTAGGCCTCGCCTAGGCCCCTAGGAGCTAGGCCCTGCTTTGGCGCCTAGCAATTTTTAGAACACTGAGTTTAATACGTTGAAACATACAGAATTGCATAGTTTTCTTTTTATATAGAATTGCAAAACATTACACCATGTTAGACATATAAAACTTCTAAATTGTATTTCGAGCAACAAATATTTTAAACTGGTATGATCGGAGATTCTAGATTGTAGTTAGACCAAAAGAGGTTCTGACCCAGTAAAATTATAGGTTCTCACCCAATACAATTGGAGGTTTTAGATCATAGTTAGACCTAATGATCGGAGGTGATCGGAGGTTCTAGGTTCTATATCGTTGTTAGAGCTTCTCCAACCATGGACATTTCTTGCTTTATCCCTCTAAAATGGAGCAAAGTAGAGGTCCTACATTTCATTTTTTTTAAAAATTTCAATATTTTATTAATAGTTTTTTTTTACGAAATAAATAAATTATAATAAATTATTATTTCATTATTTTGTGTCATTTAGTCGTAGGGTTGCTATTAACACCCCAAAAACCTTCTAGTACATCCTTTTACTAAGAACACTCCCTCCAATATTTCTAACCCCGCAAAAATCTAAGTACACCCCTATTTCCCTATTTTACCCCTCCTACATTTTTTTCAAAATCAACCCACTTTACTACCTTCATCTCCACCCTTCACTTCCCTTCTCCTTCCCAGCAATGATGCCCGCCTCCCCCCTATATCTCTCTGTTCATCTCTCCCCTCCCTTCCATAACCCCCATTTTCTCTCCCCGGTCCAATCAAATCCTTCATAACTCACTACCATGCACCATCACCTCATTACAAAACTGCACAAATTGCAGCCACTCCCCCGCCGCCACCCTCCCTCCTAGGCTTTTTTTTTTTTAAAGCTGTTCGACACTATGTGACCGAACACCACTATTGGTGTTCGATACCCCCTATTTGAACACCTATAGTGGTGTTCGACACCTTTTACAGAACAACTTCACCTGCGTTCGGTGAAAGGTTGTCGAACAGTCCAAAATAAATTTTTTTTTCAAACCTAAAAAATGAAAAATATATAAGGCCATTTAGGTCAAAATTTAAAATGTCATTTTTGTAATAAATGAGGGGGTGTACTTAGAGGTATTAAGGGTGTTAATAGCAACACTCTCTATAAAAACTTGTATAGATAAATAAGATAATTATATTTAATAGATAGTATAGATAAATAAGATATGATGAGGCATATTAACTGATGGAGGACCACTAAGCACCAAGGATCCATTGAAGATAAATTATGGTCCAACTACAAGGCCAAGGATTAAAAGAACAAATGAAGTCTCAAGCCTTGTTTTGAAAGCTAAAAAGCAAATCCAATGGAAGACAAATAAGAAGCCCAACATGGTAACTATTATCAAGGACACAAATGGACTTCTAGAAGACCCAAAGTCAGCCATGGTTACTCCCTAACAAGTCAAAGCCGTGTGATTCTTGAAAGGTTAAAATCCACATTCTGGTTACAAGGCGTTCGCCTTGATGATGGATGGAGCGATCGCCTTTGTTATTGCTGACAAGGCATTCGCCTTGATTCGAGGGAGGGCGATCGCCTTGTGTTTTATTGAAGTCTTCTAAAAGCATGTGTTAACCATGATAAACTGTTCAAAAATGTGTAGCACTTTCAGCCGTGTGTTTTAAGAGTATAGGACTCTCAAAAACATGTTATTCATTGTCTACAAGTTGTCCAAAGATGTCCTAAGGCTATCTAAGCCTTCCAAAACGTGTGAAGGTGTCCAAGGCAATAAGGAGTCTTCATAAACCGTGTTGTTGCTCCTAAAAACGTGAGAAAAATCTTTCCAAACAAGGAAAGAGTCCTAGAGACTCCAATCTCTTCAAAACCATGACTTCAAGGAGCATAGAGGCCAGCCATGACTTATTTCTTAGAGTTCTATTTGTTCTTTGTTTTATTCCTAGAATTTAGAGAGTAAATTAGTTTAATGTAATCTGAATTTTAGTCTTTAGTTTTAGTTCAAATACGAGTGCTTTTCAAAGCCTATAAATAGGCATCTTCTTCATTTGTAACAAAAACACAGATTTTTGATTAATTAAGTGTGAGTTTAAAACTCTTTCTTGACAAACATAGTTTTGTTAGCATTTTGTAAACTTTGGATTAAGTTTGTGTTACATTCTAATTCGTGGTTCTTAATTAATCCATAATTAAGGGTTTCGAATCGATCAAGGTTCATAGTTCATTGCAAAACTAAGGGTTGCGATCTTCCTTTCGATTGTTATTCAAGTCCTAGGCATACGTTTCCGCGAGGTTATTCCGAAAGCGTGGTTCCAATTTCGTTATAACTTTTGGGTCTCGTTGGGAATCACATCAGTTGGTATCAGAGCAAAGGCTATTGGTAACAATTTTTCTATCCCTATTTTATTATCTTGTCCTTAAATTCTTCATTCCATATTCCATACACTATATCTTTTATCCATCTTTTGTGCCACAGAATTTTTCTTGGATTTCGTGCTCAAAAACCATACCAAGGAGGTCCAAATGCAATATATATATATATATATATATATATATTATAGGGCAAAATTACTGCTCCCTGAATTCGGCCTAGTACAAAAAAAAAAAAAAAAAAAAAAAAACTAGGCTTGGGCCGTGTAAGCCACGATAGTTCTTCTTCATCTATTGATCTCAATCCTTGATTCGACAATAAAAATCGAATCTTCTTTCTTCTTTTCTATAAACCTTCTTTTCTAAAAACTCTTAATTCTTTGTTTTAATTAATTTCTATGAGTTTTAGAGTTTCAAAACTTTACTTCCAAAATTGCTTTGTTCTAACTCTACTTGTTTTCATCAAGAGTTGTGAGTGAAAAAAGACAAGAGTGGTGAGTACATAAGAGGGGAGGTAAAAGTCATAATTTTTGATATACGAGTGTCATGATTTTGAGAGATACACGTAAGGGAGTGAGTGAGGTTTCTAAATTCATGTCTCAAGTAAAGGAAAAGAATATTGTAAAGAAGGAGGATAATAAGATGTCGAGGGCAGATTTGTTAGGTGAGATGAGGAGGATGATGAGGGAAGAGATTGGGCAAATGAATGAGAGGATAGATAGCATAGAGATGATAGGACGAGGTCATAAAAGTTTTAAAGATAAACAACCACTCGAGAGGAGGGGTAGTAGTCAAGAGATTCCTAGTCCTAATGCCAATGGGAGATCTAGAGTCGAGAACTCCATAAACAAACTCAAGGTTGAAATTCCTAAAGCCAGAAATTATGCAATTTCTAAGGAGCCTATAGGAAGTAGGTGTGAGAATTACATGGGGGGTTGAAACCAAAAGATGAGATAGTGAATAAAGGTAGCAATGTTTCTTCCACTATGCTGCCATGGAGTAATGTTAATGGTGATGAGGAAAACATGGTAATGAGAAGGATGTTGAGTATGAAAATACAAGATGTTGAGGAGATACAACGTGAAAATATATTTCATACTAGATGTAGTATTCAAGATAGGGTATGTGGTACGATTATACATGGAGGTAGTTGCACCAATGTTGCTAGCACTACTATGGTTGAGAAATTGGGACTACCTACTCTTAAGCATCCACGTTCTTATTCCTTACAAGGGTTGGAAAATAGTGGAGTGATGGTTTCCTTTTCAATTGGGGGGTACAAGGATGAAGTATTATGTGATGTTGTACCTATAGAAACTTGTCATCTTTTGTTCGGTAGGCCATGGCAACTTGATCGAAGAGTCTCTTTCAATGAGAACTCCAATAAATACTCCTTCAAGTTTGGTGGGAAAACCCTTACTCTTGCTCCCTTATTCCCACAAAAGGTGAGGGAAGATCAAGTAAGGACGAGTGAATCAAGGAGAGAAAGTAAGGAAGAAAAGGAGAGAGAGATAAAAAGAAGAGAGATTGAGAGAGAAGAGAAGGAGAGAGATAAAAAGAGGAGAGATTGAGAGAGAAAAGATGGAGAGAGAGAAAGAGGCCGAGAGAAAAAAAGAACGTGAGAATGAGAGTGAAAAAGAAAATAGTGAAAATTCAGATTTGTGTGAAAAGAATGAGTGGAGAAGAAAAAAGGAGAGCTTTTATGCAATCAGTGATGAGATTGAGAGGGAGTTGTGGGAAAAGCATAGTAAGATAGTTCTCTTTTCCAAAGAGAAATCTTTTTATACTAACATGTCACCCAAACTTTCTTTTCCATGTGTTGCTTCTTCTCTACAGATTTTTGTTGATGTATTTCCCGAATTAAGTAAGAAGATTGTGAGATACAAGTGGGGACATGATCCGCATAATGAGATTGTTGTAGAATATACACATTCTGATAGGTTTGGCTTACCTTCTTCTTATGATACTAAGTTATTGGGACTTGACAATCATGGCAAGTCATATGACCTTAGTAGGGAAATCAAAATTCGTGGAGATATTGGTATTCGTAATTTGATTGGTCATGTGGGTACTTCATTCACGAGAAAGCTAGTTAGACCACTTGACATGCCTAAAAAGTTTGAATTGCAAAATTTGGTTAGTCACCATTGGTTAAATGATTGGATGAAATTTGATGATGGACTATACTTGACATTGCATGTCCCTAGTCATTCTTATGTTGATCCATTTATAGGATGCACTTTAGAGGTTGACTTGGTAGGATTGTATGGTGCATTAAAAGTTGGGTTGAAGAATTTGAATTGTGCAATGGGAGTATCTAAGAGTTCTATGTTTATGAATGCAAATGAACTCTTAAAAATGGTTTTTCATATTCCATGTCACAAATTAGGTGAAATTTCCATGTTGCATTATTCTTTTACAAGATTTATGGATTGCATGGAACACTTAAAGTTAAATATGTTTTGTTAAAAGTAATTCTTCTTAAGCATGCTAAAACTTGGGAGGGTTGCGCGTTTCATGTTGAGAATGTATTTGAGAATGATTTGGCATGTGATAGTTTGAGAATTAAGAATGTTGTTCATGATCAGATTATTAGACATAAAAGGATGTTTGTCTTTACAATGTGCTCAATATGTAGTGTAATTGATGCTAACAACTTTGATCATCTTGAATTATGTCGTTTGGTTGCGTTTCTGCTACAAGTTAGAGCAAGTCAAGTACGATTGATTTTCGATCCCGGTGATTGGAGTTCTATGAGCTTGGATGGAGAAAACAAGCAAGTCAACAACATGACATTCAAAATGGACTTACATGGTAAGGATAATATACGTGCATACTTCTCTATTGCTGATTTGCATCCTTTCGATGTAGGTAAAGAAGTTGATTTGAGGACAAATCATTTCAAAGAAGGAGGGCATAATGGAGGACCACTAAGCACCAAGGATCCATTGAAGAACAAATGAAGTCTCAAGCCATGTTTTGAAAGCCCAAAAGTAAACCCAATGGAAGACAAATAAGAAGCCCAACTTGGTAACTATTATCAAGGTCACAAATGGACTTCTAGAAGACCCAGAGTCAACCGTGTTAACTCCTTAACAAGTCAAAGTCGTGTCATTCTTGAAAGGTTAAAATCCACATTCTGGTTACAAGGCGTTCGCCTTGATGATGGATGTAGCGATCGCCTTTGTTACTGCTGACAAGGCGTTCGCCTTGATTCGAGGGAGGGCGATCACCCTGTGTTTTATTGAAGTCTTCTAAAAGCGTGTGTTAACCATGATAAACTGTCCAAAAACGTGTAGCACTTTTAGCCGTGTGTTTCAAAAGTCTAGGACTCTCAAAAACGTGTTATTCATTGTCTACAAGCTATCCAAAGATGTCCCAAGGCTATCCAAGCCTTCCAAAACGTGTGAACGTGTCTAAGGCAGTAAGGAGTCTTCATAAACTGTGTTGTTGCTCCTAAAAACGTGAGGAAAATCTGTCAAAGCAAGGAAAGAGTCCTAGAGACTCCAATCTCTTCAAAACCGTGACTTCAAGGAGGATAGAGACCAGCCATGACTTGTTTCTTGGAGTTCTATTTGTTCTTTGTTTTATTCCTAGAATTTAGAGAGTAAATTAGTTCAATATAATTAATCTGAATTTTAGTCTTTAGTTTTAATTCAAATAGGAGTGTTTAGTTTTAGTTCAAATAGGAGTGCTTTTCAAAGCCTATAAATAGGCATCTTCTTCATTTGTAACAAAAACACAAATTTTTGATTAATTAAGTGTGAGTTTAAAACTCGTTCTTGACAAACATAGTTTTGTTAGCATTTTGCAAACTTTGGATTAAGTTTGTGTTATATTCTAATTCATGGTTTTTAATTAATCTATAATTAAGGGTTTTGAATCGAGCAAGGTTCTTAGTTCATTGCGAAACTAAGGGTTGCGATCTTCTTTTCGATTGTTATTCAAGTCCTAGGCGTACGTTTCCGCGAGGTTATTCCAAAAGCGTGGTTCCAAGTTCGTTATAACTTGTGGGTCTCGTTGGGAATCACATCATTAACACCCTCAATCCCTCTAAATACACCATCTCAATTTTAATTACAAAAATGTCATTTTGTAAAAAGACCTCAATACCATTTACCCCGCCCTTTTTTTCTTTTTTTTCTCTCTCTCTCTCTCTCTTTCCTTCTTTCCCTTCCCTTCCCTTCTCTCCTCTCCCTCAGCCGCCTGTGTTCTCCTCCATCTCTTTTTTTTCTCAGTTTTCCTTCTTCCCTCCCTTCTCCTTTCTCTCTTCTCTCCTTCCCTCTACCGCCTCTGTTCTCCCTACCCCCCCCTTTTTTCTCCTTTCTTTTCTTCTTCCCCTCCCTTCTCCCTTCTCTCTTTATCCCCCTTTCTCAAACCCACCATTTTCTTATTATTATTATTTTTTGGAGATTTCTTGTTCGTGATGTTCGATTAGGGCTAGATGAACAATATTCGGTTATTCGGTCAACCATGGCCGAACAAGAATTTTCCGGAAAATTTTCAAACGGTTTTCAAAAGGGAGGGAGAAGAAGAAAAGAAAAAGAAAGTGGGAGGTGAACACAGATGGATTGGGAGGGAGGGAGAGTTTTTTTTTTCCTTCATTTTTCCTCATTTTTTTCTTCATTCTTCTTCCTTTTCTTTCTTTCATCTGCCTGTGTATGGATTGGGAGAATGGGTTGTGGATTTAGGTTGAGAAAAAAAGGGAGGGTTTAGGTTGAGAAAAAAAAGAAAGAAAGAGGAATTTTTTAGGAAGGGGTAAAATAGGAAATAAAAGGGTGGTATATTAAGATGTTAGGTTGGTGTAAAATTTTAATATTGGGTGTATTAGGGGAATTCACTAGTTGGTTAGGGGTAAAATAGAAAATATAAGAGTGTTATATTAATAATCAAGTCAATTATTTTTTTCTTAATTTGTTTGTCGGGTCAAACAAAACAATAATTAAGGGACGCATGGAGTATTATTAGGTCATCTCCAATCCAATACCCTAAATTTGGTCTATTTCAGCACCGAACACTATTTCAACTCCAACCCAGGACCATAAATCTTACCCCAAAATAGAATATTCCTTAGCATATTCTATTTTTATTTCTTTTTATTTATTTATCAACATGTATATTAATTTGCTATTAATCTTTTAAATAATAATTATTAGGATTGCACAATTAATTATTATAGTATATTTAATAATTTTATGTTTATAATATTATTTACGTCATTAATAATATTTATAAATTAGTAATTTAATAATTAAATTTAAGATATAATTTAATAAATATAAAAGTACTTTAAAATACAATAAAAATTATTACAATCAATACAAAATAATTAAATTTATTATGTATTTTTCAGTTTAAAATGTTCTAATAATTTTTTATATTTATGCATTTTTTAGTTTAGATGTGAAATTGTGTTTTATAAATAATTTAGTATAATGATAATTTATTCATTTATTTGTATATAATATATACAAAATAATTGACAAAAGGTTAATTAATTATAAATGACTGAATTTATATATAATTTTCAATAATTTAAAATAAGTAATATTATTAATATTTATTATTTATATTATCTAAAATTAGATATTTATTAGTTTGAAATACATTTCAATTAATAATATCATATTATTAATAATTTTAAGCATTTAATAATTTATAAAAAATCAAATTTGAGGTTGCCCAATTTACTACCTCAAATTTGATATTGGTGGGATCCATGGCATCTATCCCAAATTTGGTATAAATTTGGGTACGAGTTGAAAGAACCTTCAAATCGATAGAACCCCAAAATTGGAGATTTAGGGGTTCAAGGAGATGGTCTTAATCCTGTTGTTCCTTCGCTATTAATTGACACTTATTTAAAATTATAAATATTAGTCGATAATTTTTTTTTTTTTCTAAGTGAGGCCGCTAATTTACCGTCTCTCTCACGCACACTCGGAAAAGCTCGAGTAATTGAAACAGAGTATGAACAGCTTCGGGCAAAGAGATATCAACAACGGGAAACGAGGACAGTTCAACGGAGACAACGACGACGACGATGAAGAAGCCAACGGCGGAAACCTCGAAGCTTGGGAACGAGCTTATGCAGAAGATAGGTCATGGGAGTCACTACAAGAAGACGAATCTGGACTCCTTCGTCCTATTGACAACCAAGCCATACACCATGCCCAGTACCGGCGGCGCCTCCGCTCTCTCTCATCGACTTCAGCCGCCTCTCGTATCCAAAAGGGGCTCATTCGCTATCTTTTCCTTGTCATCGATCTCTCTCGGGTAATTCCACAAAATCAATTAGCAGCCACTATGTCAATTCTAGCATTTTATTCAGTTGCTTCATATTTACATCAAATTGAATTTAAACGTTAAACTAATTGATTGATTGATGGTAGTAAGATAAAGTTTACTCACAGAGAAAAAGGCAGGGAGTAGCATTATTACATTGTTTTCAGTTTATAATGATGTAACTGCCACTAATATCGTTCATTTTTCTTAAAATTGATCTCACTGCACTTGCTTGATATCTAACTAAACTATCCTTTTATAATCATCGCGATCAAGGCCTCAAGGGTAATAATGTACTCCCTTCCGACCAAAGAGTCCACTTTTCTTTTTTAAAAGTCAACATGTGACTAAATCAAATCAAAATTTAACATATTTCAATGATGTTTTTGGAAGTAAAATCCCATTAAAAAAAAATTACATTTAAGTATATTATGGATTACAACTTTTATGACTATGTAAAAATAAATAAATTTATGTAAATCGTCGGTCAAACTTTAAATAAGTTGAACAAAAAAGTCAAAGGTGGACTCTTTGATTGGAGCGGAGGGAGTACCTCTCACATGTTTCTCAAGCATGAGTTCTCGAAGTGTGTATGGATAGAATTGCTGATTGAACTTTTCTATCTTAAGAAGAATTTTTTATTCTGTCTCTTGAAACTTTGACTAGTTCATTTGATATAACCTCCTAGTAAAGCAATGCACTCTATCAATTACTCCCACCGTCCCGGATAAATGTTCCTGCTTTCTATTTTGGGATGTCCCAACTAATGTTCCTAAAGACTTTTGATCTACCTATTCTCTACTATTCTTCCTAATATACCCTTAAAACTTCATTTAATATAACACATCCCAAAGAAATTCAATTATTTAAAATAGTTGAACTCAATTAATGTTCAAGGGTATTATGGTCAGAACACATTTTACAACACATCATTAATTATGTTTCTTAATTCCTGTATTTTATCCACTAAGAACATTTATTCGGGACGGAGGGACTAATTTGTTAAGCAAAAGTTCAAACTGAAATGCTCGTACAAAATATCCTTCCCATTTTCAGATTATAGTTTGCTTTCAAGTCGTGACGGAGTTTTTGTTGCTTTTATTGGGCGGCGGTTACCAAAACCATACATCTACATCTAATAAACTGCTAAAATGTTACTTTACCTTAGAGCGTGCCAAGGCAAACTTGAAAGGTATATCATACAAGAGGTAGCTTAAGAGCACCGGAAAATGGTTATTGAATTGGATATTGATGTTAATATACTGTACAAGGAGAGTTTCCAGATTGTGAAAGTGAATAGGTGTTACTATTATTGTTCAGATATTTGTGTTTCCATTTTCTTTAGTGGTTTCACTTCTTGTAGTTGGTTCACTATTTCAGTCTCTGCCATGTAGGCAGCTGGAGAGATGGATTTTCGTCCAAGCAGAATGGCCGTAGTTGCAAAACAAGTTGAGGCTTTCATCAGGGAGTTCTTTGACCAGAATCCTTTGAGTCAACTTGGCTTGGTAACTATAAAGGATGGGGTTGCTCAGTGCTTAACCGACCTTGGTGGCAGTCCGGAGTCTCATATAAAAACTCTGATGGGAAATTTGGGGTGTTCAGGTGATTCTTCCCTTCAGAATGCTCTAGATCTTGTACATGACTCTCTAAATCAAATCCCTTCATATGGTCATCGTGAAGTTCTGATCTTGTATTCGGCTTTGAGTACTTGCGATCCTGGGGATATAATGGAAACCATCCAGAAGTGCAAGAAATCTCATATTAGGTGCTCAGTCATTGGTCTCTCTGCGGAAATTTTTATATGTAGACATCTGTGCCAAGAAACTGGTGGATCATACTCAATTGCGTTGGATGAGGTGAGTCAAAAGAAAGGAAAAGGATTCAAACATAGAAAGGGAGTTTATTCATCATAACTTAAATTTGCTCAACCCCGGGAAAGAGTCAATAATAGAAAATGCAGTGTATCTCTTTTCATTTGTGCTCTTCCTTGACTCATATTTTCTGTGGCAGCACCACTTAAAAGAGTTAGTGCTAGAGCATGCACCGCCACCTCCAGCCATAGCTGAATTTGCAATATCGAACTTGATAAAGATGGGATTCCCACAAAGAGCTGCAGAAGGCGTCATCTCAATTTGTTCTTGTCACAAAGAAGCTAAATCTGGTGGGGGTTACACTTGTCCGAGATGCAAAGCACGCGTGTGTGAGTTGCCTATTGAATGCCGTATTTGTGGGTTGACCCTTGTTTCTTCTCCCCATTTGGCTAGGTCATATCATCATTTATTTCCAATAACCCCATTTGATGACGTGTCACCTTCAGCTCTTCTTAAGCAACATAAAAAAAACTGTTTTGGTTGCCAGCAGAGCCTCCTTAATCCTGGTAAGCATCTAAACCATAGCATATCTACACATTAACTACAATTTAGACCTGAGAACCTTATGCTGCATACCTTTCAATTGTTGGTGTTGTTTGATGACCATAATATTGCTTTCTATTACATGCAAAAGTAAACTTATGCATATAGGTTAAATAAAATTTATATTGGCCGGAATTGATGAAGATAGAAGATGAAACTGTTTGCAAGGTGATGGGAATCAAGATAGCTCAGGTCAAGATAATCAAGACCCGTTGATCATAAAAAGAGGACCAATCACTCGTGTTTATGTGAGGAGGACTCGAGCAACTTTATTTCAACTTGTGGGAGAGATTTGGAATCAAATTGAAGTTACCAATGATCCAATATATAAAGAGAAGTTCATATGCAAGTTAGAGACAATCCTGGAAACTTGAAGGTTGGGTTTTGAAGTCTGAAAGTTGGACAGACTTCTTGTTTTCTTCTCCAAAGTTGGACAGTCTTCTTGTTTTCTTTTCCAAAGTTGGACTGGCTTTGAGACTTGATTCATCCCTTAGCAATTACCGCATTTCAAGCCTATAAAAGGCAGCTCTAAACTCATTGTAGAACAACTCGATTAATATATTAAAGCATAAGCTTTGTTTGAGTGTTCTTATACACTTGCGTTTCTCCACGATTGAGTTTGTGAGAGTATTTGGGTTTCTTGGATTGGAAACCACCTTGAACTTATCAATCTTCACGAGTCGGAAGATTGTGGTGTTCCGTGGTCGTGGGTCTCCGGCAATCGCGTCGAAGGTTCTCTACCGCACCCCGAGGTTCCTAGTCAATCGCGGCTAGTGGGTCGAGGGAGACTCCCTATCCTTTTTCTTTCCACGTTCGTTGTCTATCTACAAGGGTCCCGTTAATCTTCGAATCGGTCTTGGCTCGAATCTGAACCCGGATTCACATCACAAAGGTGTGATGCACTTTTGTTGGGGGTCGTCAACTGATTGATCCCACTTTAGTGGCAAATGAGGTTGTGGAGGATATGAGTCGTAGGGGTTGAAGGGGTCTAGCGTAAACAAGGGGAAGGCTTGACCCGAGACATAAGCAACCGAGCTCTCCAGTAAGCTCGGGACTATTCTACAAATCTCGATAGAGAAAGGAGTCAGCTCAACTCAGTTAGCTTCTTCCTGTGAGAAGTGGGTGGAAAAAGAACTTCCAAGGGGAAAAGCCCACATACATCTTACCACCTACCTTCGACGAGCTCCTGGTTGGCATTCCAAGTGCAGGCTCCGCTTCGCTCCGTGCTTAGCTCCAATCGCCGCCTTCTCTCCGTCTTCCATCAACCAATTATCAGGTGAACTTTCTCACTTGAAGGAGGTCGAATCCGGAGCAGTTCGACAAAAGCAGATCCATCAACAAACCTAGGTCCCAAGGCTATCATCCCATCTCCTCAAGGGGGCAAAGATTTGGACTTTTCCTTCTTTTATGCTAAGGAGCTATGCGGGTTCTGGACAGTTAGGCTTTGCCGACGAAAGTGAGAGAACAATTGGACATCTTGTTCTTTCTTTGTGATATATGGTTTTCAAAAAACCTATAATAACGGCTCAAAGATTGACAATTCCCCTTCTTCGATAGTCAATGGATTGGCTTGGTGAAGCATATCCCACAGGTTTGAGTGGAATTGTCGGATCACTTCCTTTAGCTGCTTCGCTATCGGGGAAATCCGTGCCTGAATTCGAGAAGGCTTATGATTGGGTGAATTGGTGTTTTGTTGATCTCGTCATGGAGAGAAGGGGTTTTGGTAGCAGGTGGTGTAGGTGGGTTTCAGGATGTCTATCTTCCACTTCGCTTTTCGTCATGGTAAATGGAGGGCCTAAGAGGTGGTTTAGAGCATCGAGAGGTCTTTGACAAGGGGGACCCTTGTCCCTTTTTCTGTTGACCTTGGCTGTAGATGTGTTGGGTAGGTTATTCTCAAGGTGTTGAGGAGAGCGGTCTCATCGAGGGGTGTCCGGTAGGTGGGGGTGATGTTAGGGTGTCTCATCTCCAATATGCGGATGACGCCATTTGTATTTTGTGTGAGGCAATTAGGGGTTTTAAAAATGTCTTAACCGCGTTGCAGATTTTTGAGTTGGTTCCTGGTCGGAAGGTTAATTTGTCTAACTGTGGGTTAGTTGAGATTAAATGGAGAGTCAGGTTTTGAATGAGTATGCTTCGCTTGTCGGGTACGGTGAAAGAGCGGCCTTTGCTTATCTCGGTGTGCCCTTTGGTGGGAACCCTTGGTCAATTCACTTTTGGGATCCTGTTGTGGAAAAAGTGTCCAAGCGTTTGGATTGGTGGAAACATGCTTATTTTTCCTTTGGGTGTAGGCTTACCTTGTTTGACTCAAGCGGTTCTACCATCCCGATTAATTATCCATCTCTCTTTAAGCTTCCCCCCCCCCTCCTTTTTTGTTGCAACAGATGAAATGGAATTAAAGTTGGAAGGTATTATGAGGCTTTGTCGGATGATGAGAGGAAAGGTGATCTAGTTGCATGGAAAGATGTTTGTAAATCGAAGGAGAAAATCGGTGAGGGATTGAAAATCTGGTGTTCAAGAACATTTCTTTTATTGGTAAGTGCTTTGGCGCTTCCCCTCCGGAGTCTTACTCTTTATGGCATAAAGTTATTAGGAGCAAGTTCAGTGTTCAGCGGAACGGATTTTAGTCCCTCTCTCACTTGTGCAAGTCCTTGGAAATTCATTCACCTTTGCAGTCATCTCTTTTGACCTCATTATCAGTATGTTGTTGGGAATGGGAGTAAGGTCCGGTTTTGGGAGGACCTTTGGGTTGTGGCAGCTCCGCGTCGCACTTCTTATCCTCGATTGTTCAGACTTTCTGCTATTCTTGATGCTCCTATCTCTAGTTTCTTGGTTTGGGGAACAAATAGTATTTCCCGGAAATGTCATTTTTATAGAGATGTGAATGACCGTAAGAGGTCATAGTTTTGCTTGATCATTGTGTTCATTCGAACCTTCTGATCGAGATGTCATAGGTCTTGGATTCTGGGTCGTAGTGGCGTTTTCTTTGTTATATCTTTCATTAAAATTTCAATTGGTTCTCAAATCCCTCGTGCCTTTCCTATAGCTACGTTCATTTGGAAACCAAGGTTCTGTATAAATTTATGGCGTTTTCTTGGTTCGTTGTGCTTAACCGGTTGAACGCTAATGATTGGCGCCAAAGTCGTAGGCCTAATAATGCCATCTCCCGACATCTACTCATGCATCGGGAGCATGATAAGACCTGTGAGCACCTCTTTTTACATTGTTCAGTTGCTTGGAGATTGAGGTGTTTTATACTCCCTCTGTCCCAATATAAGTGACAATTTTTAACTTTTTAAGAAAATTAAGGAAGTTGACTTTTAAGCTATTTTAGTAGCATATATACATAAATATGCTTGTTGTCCACCTTATAGCATTGCAAGTGCATATAGGGACATGATAGTTGGCAAAGGTGGTTTTATTAACTTCATAACAAAATGGACACTCATTTTGGTACGGAGGGAGTACTTGGTACTCATGGTGAGGAGTGGGTTTGTCCTGATTCAGTGGAGGTTTTGTTTATGGTCAGATACTTGGATTTCGGGGGAGCAAGGATGCACAGATTCTATGGTAGTGTGCAGTGTTTGGTACGATATGGGGTATATCGAGTGAGAGGGATTCTCGTATCTTTCGGGACAAGAAGCTCACTCTCCTCTTCTTTCTCTCTCTTTTGTTTTTTGTTTGAAAGTGGATAGTTTTTATGTTTTCTCTGGGCTTCAGCTTTAGGCGCCTTTTGAGGAGTGACTATTGCTGATCTTCCGAGAAACTGGAGGGCGTTTCATTAGTTTCTAGTCTATTCCTATTTCCTTTTCCTTCTTTGTCTTTTCTTCTATTATGTGGATGGCTTGTCCACTGTTCTTTTATCTTCTTCTTTTTAACTAATAAAATTCTTTCTTTATAAAAAAAGAATGAAGATAGAAGAAAAGAGAAGCAGCGTACTCGAGGAGAAAATGAGTTGGTCTCTTATACTCTCCTTATTTACATACCAATACAAAGCATTACAATACATAAGTGCCCTTTACACACTGTTTACACAGTTGTAACAAAAACAATTTCCTTTGTGTATGCTCCCAAGTTTGCTTCAAGCATATCATTTTCTCTCTGTTCTCATGCTTTATTGTCTCTACAACATAAGTATACATAAGATGTGATGTATGTGTAGCTGCATGAACGGGCAGGCATACAGAGAAATATATAGGTTCTAGGAAGTATGAAAAATAATTCAAAATAAAGAATCAACATTTTTGTTTAGTCAAGGCAGTTGGAAGGCATTTGGAGAAGGACTTAGCTAGTAGACAATAACTATGAAATAATAGTTTTAACTACAAAACTTTTGGCTACTCTGTCAAAATCTTGCCACTTATGTATTGCAATCTGCTGAAGTTCTTCGAAGTACTTGGATAGAGTAGTTTACTTGAAAAAGGGGGAGAGAAGAGTTCGGTTATGGAAAGCTGGCAATTCTTGGAGTTTGATGTTGGTTCTCTGGTTCTGCATCTGATTACTTTTTCCAAGACCTTTACTGATTCCTTGGGGTTGGAGCAATTGCTTGTGCGTATGATATAGGTCTGGCGTGTGCATATGCTCTTCTTACCCATGTGTCTCCCTGCGGAGGTTGGCATGTTTTAGGTCTGTATTACTCCTTCCGTCCCGGATAAATGTTCCTAGTGGATAAAATACATTGGAATTAAGAAATATAATTAATGATGTGCTATAAAATGTATTCTGACCATAATATCCATGAACATTAATTGAGTTAAACTATTTTAAATAATTGAGTTTCTTTGGGAGCTTTAAGGGTATATTAGGAAGAATGGTAGAGAATAGGTAGATCAAAAGTCTTTAGGAACATTAGTTGAGACATCCCAAAATAGAAAGTAGGAACATTTATCCGGGACGGACGGAGTATATTCTTAAAGAAAGTTGATTATGTTCCAACTCTTGTCATCTTTGATTCTTTTGAAAACAAGGCAGATATTACTTTAGCTTGAGAAACGAAAATAGGTAGAGAGAGAGAGAGAGAGAGAGAGAGAGAGAGAGAGAGAGAGAGAGAGAGAGAGAGAGAGAGGGGTTCCCATTTCATAAAATATTGCCAATTCCAGACTTAAGTTCACCGAGAGAACTTATGTTTTGTGTAGATTCAGGAGTTATCCTTGTTAAATTTGCTTAATATGTTGCTGATGTCATATATATATAAAGTCTAGTGGTTATGTTGTATTGTGTATTTGGTGATTTCAAGTATTAGCTGCCAATTGGCTATTGAGTACAGTTTCTTTCTTTTAGGTCTTTTATTGATTAGTAATTTTGTTGATTATGCCAAAACTGTAGAAGTAGGAGGAAAATACAAGTGAATCACTCTAGGATAAATTAGCTGACCGTGCCGAGGAATCCACCTTGGAGATAAGAGCCAAAGCAAGAAGAATTCCTCCTTTATAGTTAGCCAAATGCTCAACTTAACATTCAACTTCTACTCCAACGTGCTCACCACAGACTTTGGAGCTTAAATAACCACTTGGAACTTCCCTGCAGCCATAGGATTAGTAAGACCCAACTTCCCTAGGACAAAATGCAAAGAAGTGAAGAAAGTTGGGAGACACAAGACTTTTGACCAAAAACTAAAAATACTTGAGGGCTCAGGGAATTTGACATGCAAGAATGAGGAATAGGGAATATTGAAGGTCATCGGCAAAATTCTGATTGGACACAGCCCTGATATACTTCACAAAATGTGCACCATTTGATTCATTGGAAAGTAGACTTAGAGGTTTCAAACCTTGTATGGAACTCCTCTAGAACTTATGCAATTACAGAATTGCTCCCAAAGCTTAGCCAAATTCCTATTTTGCAATTTTCGAGCATCAATCACTTAGTCCCATTTTCTTGCTGAGGTGGGATTGAATCCTTAGTAGTGTTATAAGGATACAAATATTTTGTACAGAATTTTCATTTCAATCTAAGTGGCAAGCATGTGATTGGTTAGGGATGAGTTTGTCGAGGTGTGTTAAGGTAAGTGACTGATTGAGTGATGAGTGACTGTAGGTCTATTAGCTTGGTTACGAACGTCTATACATCAATACTTAGGTTTTGTCTAGCAGGCTCCAGCAAAGTGTTGGAGATACTATCTCAAAGACTTAAGAGTGCCTTTGTGGGGGGTCGTCAAAGCATTGACGCAGCTTAGTAACTTATGAGATGGTTGAGGATTTTGATCATAAATGCAGGAGGGTCTAGTCTTGAAGCTTGATTTTGAGAAGGCTTGTGATAGAGGTTAATTGGAGGTTTCTCGATCATGTGATGGTGCGGAAAGATTTTGGGTTAGCTGGTGTCAGTGGATTCACGGGTGTTGTCGCGCTCGTCTTCTCGGTAAATGTAAATGGTAAGGCGCAAGTGGTTTAGTGCCTCGAGGGGTTTGCGGCAAGGGAATTCTCTCTTCCCCCTTTTTTTGTATACCCTCGTTCTTAATATTCTAAGTAGGTTGATTTCGAGGGTTGAGGAGGTAGGGTTGGTAGAGGGGTGCCCTGTGGGGAGGGGTGATTTTAGAGTCTCCCATCTTATGATGCTATCCTTTTCTTAGCCGAGGGAACTAGGAATTTCGAGAATGTCCTTACTCTTCTCTAGATTTTTATTTTTAATTTTGAGTCTATATTTGGGTTTAAGATCAATCTTGCCAAGTATGGTATGGTATGGTTGGATCAATTTGGACACCGAAGTGGGCGGTACCTATGCTCCTTTGATAGGTCGTACTTTGTAGGGTTCTTTCGTTGCCTTTATTGTATCTGGAGGTTCTTCTTAGGGGTAATCCCTCGGCTCTCTTTTGGGGTCTGGGTTGTGCAGAGGGTAGCTAGGCGTCTCAACGGGGCGTATTACTGCTATTAGAGATTGTCTCTCTAGTATTTCGCTCTATTTCTTTCCCCGTTTAAGATTACTGTAAGTGTGGCTAAAACTGTTGAGAAGATTATGAGGAATTTTTTGCGGGAAGGGTTGGGGGAGGGTGGGAGGGACCATTTAGTGGCATGGAAAAAAGTATGTCTGCCTAAGGAGGAAGGTGGTTTGGCTCTCAAAACTTGGTTTGTAGGTACATCTCCCTTGTAGGTAAATGGCTCGTCTTGATTATGGCATAAATTGATCAAGAGCGAATTTGGGATGGATCAAAATGGGTTGGATGCTACCTTTGGTGGCTGCATTTCTCATAAAATCTCGTGGAAGGTCATTCACCAATGTCATTCCTTGTTTCTCCCTTTAGCACAGGTTAGGGTTGGGATGGGGACCAGATTTGATTCTGGTAAGATGTCTGGGTGGGATATACCCGGTTCGAGGTATTTTCCCACTCCACCTCTCTTTGGTGCATATGGCTCCTATTTCAAATCAAGATCCCTTGGGGCTACTTAATCAACAATGGTTGCGAGGTTTTTGAAGCTATTGCTTATTGATACCCTTTACCAAGTCCGTATCCCCACTTGCCAAGATTCTCGAGTTTTGGTTTTGGAAGGGTGTGGGCTGTACTCTTGTCAGTCTTTTTCAGCGCACTTGATTCGATTTTCGGGTTCCTTCTGCCTTCTCCCTATCTTCAGTTTATTTGGAAAGCTGGCGTCCCCTTCAAAATTAGAGCCTTTATGTGGTCTTTAGTCTTTACTCTGTCGTGCTTAATAGACTCAACACAAATGACATGTTGCAAATAAGAAGTTTTCTCCAGATTGGTGTGTGATGTGTAAGACCTCAACAAAATTACATGATCATCTTCTTTCAGTGTAGGGGTGCCCGTTATCTTTGAACCATTTGTTCGTGGTGGTTGGTGAGGATTGGGTGAGTCCTGAATCTGTAGTTTCTTCTCTCCAGATGCATGTCAGGGGTTTTGGGAAAGGTGGAGATGCTTCCTTAATTTGGTACTGTGGGGTGTTTGCTGTTTGTGGTGTCTTTGGACGGAGTATTCCACAACTTTTAGGGATCAGTCCTTATTGCATCCGCTTTTATGGGATAGAGTGGTGTTCATGGCTTCTCTTTGGGTGTCAGCTAGGGGAACTTTTCGTGGGGTCTCACTATCAGACATCACATGCGACTGGCTTGCGATTATTGATTAGTGTAGTTCATCTTCATTATATTTTCCTTACCAGTATGACGGACTTCTTGTTCCTCTCCGTTTAATTGCATGCATTTATTTTCTCATAAAAAAGAATAAAATAAAACAAGGACAAACTACCCAAATGGTCCCTCCAGAAGTTCACTTTTTCGGATTTGGTCCTTTTGCAAAAAAATTGATGCTAGTCGTCCTTGTACTAAAACCCTTTACACAATTGGTCCTTCTGTCCAATTCCGTCTAAATTTTTCCGTTAAGTTTCTCCACGTGCATCGCATGTGAGGGTGGAAATGTCATTTCACCGCTGAAAGTACAGGGATCAATAGTGCAATTTGTCCTATTTTAAAACCCAACTGAGATCTTGGCTGAAAGTTTGGTACTTGGCTGAAAATCACTTGAATAATCCCAAATATAATCATATATCTATTGTTCTGTGTATGACATCCTGTACCATGGCCGACCTTGTGAAAACAATTTGTTCTGTTAATAGCCCCGATAAAGCAAGAAAGATGAACAAAAGAAAATCAACTATATATGCATATATAATGTTGGTGTGTGTGCGTGTCATGGAAAGAGACAGAGATCAGTTTTGAGATATGTATAGGGACCACCGCCGCTGGCGCAGAGCAGCATCTTGAAAGCTCGCTATTTCGGCGATGCTTGCTCCGTCACCGGTTAAATCATGGCTAATTCTCTCTCTCTCTCTCTCTCTCTCTCTCTCTCTCTCTCTCTCAATCCAAGAAGGGCAATTGATTAAGGCAAGGATGTGCCCATCTTCATAAATTCCCCAGCAAAGGTTTGATTCAAGGATGTAACTGCAATGACCTGATTTCATCTCCAGAAAACCCACCTCCGTCCATCCATGAGAGAATCTTTCTTCACATCTTCCCTTTTATCAAACACCCAATTCGCCTTCCAAGTTGAGAGGCACTATTTGAGTTTTAATTTGCAACTCCAATTTAGGGCTTTTTCGGAATCAAATAATTTCTCGTTGATTCTTCAGTTCTTTCAAAAATGACAGAAACAAGTCCTCTGTTCTTTGAAGAAATGGAAAGTTCAAATATTGTTTGAGCAATTAGGTGGAGGTTGTTGGGGTTTTCAATTTGCACGAGCGGTGGTGGTGATTTGGTTGGAAATGGTGTGCAGAGGGAGGAAGAAGATATGTTGGTTGAGCAATTTCTATGCCACAGAGTGGAGTCTCTTCTTATTATGAAAAAGGTTCCCAAAAAGTATACCACAAGCTTTCGAATTTGGAGACTGCCTCATTGTGATCGAATTGATTCTCACTCCAAGTAGAAGCATAGGATCAATAGAATTGGAGACTCATTTTGGCACAAAAGAAAAGTAGTTCTTCGCCCTATTTCCTCGGGCTAAGAGTTATGATATAAAAAGTATATTTCACGATTGGTCCCAGTAATTTTTGATGAAATGACATTTTTGCCCTTGCCCAAATGCATGTGTGAGTCACATGGTATGACTTAATAGAAAAAAATTGACAGCACTTGACAGAAGGACCAAATCCGAACAATGTTTGAGTTCAGGGACTATTTGCAGCATAAAAGGACCAAATCCCAAAACGTGAACTTCTGGAGGGACCATTTGGGTAGTTTGTCCTAAAAATAACCTTGACCATTACCCTCATTTCGGACTCAGATTTTAATAAACTTCTTCCCTGGCACCTTCCACATGTTGATTCTTTTATTTCTAATAAAATCTTCTTTTATCAACAACAAAAAGAAAATAGCTTCACATCTATTAAGCGTATGCCTTAAGACTGAAGCGCAAAAATGAGCACATTGTACGCATCCCATTTGCTCTGCCTTGCTAATTTTTCTCAAGGCATGTCGTGACTGCCTTGAGGCCAGTGTACGGATTAGTCTCATCTTTTACATCGTTCACCATAAGGTTTCACTCTTTGGGGTGTATTGAGTCATGCTCATAACCGTTTCTTGTCTTGTCTTGCTGGTGGTGGTGGATACTGTGCTAAAAAGTCTTCGCATAGAAATTCACTAGCAGGGTGAATTACAGTTTGGGATCTTGTTGAGCTTGTCTTGCTCTTTGTTTCTGTTTCCTCTCTTCTGCTCAAAGTGTCCACTTCCAAATTCACAAATTTTAAGGATGTTTAAGAGTTAAAATAATGTTCCTACTTCAGAGTTTAATGTAGCAAGGATAAATTCAGAAATTCAGAGAAAACAATTGGTCTAATTTTTGAAAGAGGATTCTTTGGAAGGAACGTCCCAAAAAGGATGTAGGGCTCTTTGCTTGGAATAGAGGGAGTACTCTTTGGCATGGAATGGAGGAAGGAGTAATGAAATAGTTCCTCAAGGTCTCGGTGGTAAGATATGGGTTGCATGTAACTAGTCCTTGGATCGGGGGACACCCATGTCCATTCCATATTATTACTATTTTTCTTGATTTTTATTTTTTTATTTTTCACATGTACAGGGTTTGCATCCCCTTAGGTCCTTTCTAGGGGGCTTATCGGCTGTATGGGCTTGGTTTTGCTGGTTTCTTTCAACCAATCCAATCTCTTCAGTTTTCAGTTTAACTTGTTCAAGCAACCAGGCCAATTCAATCCCCAACAGAGTGGATTTAGTAGGTTGGTAAAGAGAGTGAGAATATGAGAGTTGAGCCCAATGTAGAGTCTTGACATCTTCAATTCTCAATCGTCCGGGTTGAGTCGTCTTCACCATCATTGACTTGCGAGATATATGGGTGGAGCTGATGGCTTGAGCAAGAAGATGATGAACTAAGAAGACAGCTAGAGCATAGTTATTAAAGGCGAAAGGCGTGAGGCAGGCGAGAGGCGAGGCGAGAGGCGGGCGAGCAAAAGGCGAACAAGATGACAATTAAAGAAAATAACCAAAATATATCTTCTATAACAATTTTTAAAAGCATGTTATCAATGGAAGTAATACGTAAAATTAAGTTCATAATATTCATAATACTTTGAACAAAAAACTTAAACCAATAAGTGTAAACTTCCTTTAATTCACTTCTAAATATTCTTCTATTAGCCCAAATCAACCTTATTTTATCAAAAGTCTTGAAGAAATTTTGAATTTTCTTTCTACTCTGAAACAAGAGAATTACATCCTAATATATAAGAGCGAGTGGCTGGCATACCAGACACTAAAATAGGAAACTAAATTCCTTCAAATCAGGAATTCCATTAATTCAGGAATTCCTTTAAATCAGGAAACTAAAATAGGAAAAGCTGTAATTAAATCTAATCTAATCGGATCTAAATCAGAAAAGTCAACTTCCTAGTTTATTTACATATTTCGATCCATATTTCTACACTCCCCCTCAAGGTGGGTTGTATATGTTATACAAACCAAGCTTGGAGTTTAATTCATCAAAACTGATCCTTGGAAGCGCCTTAGTGAAAACATCAGCAATCTGTTAACAATCCCATTGTTGACCTTCTCTGAGATGAAGTGTCGATCAATCTCAATGTGTTTCGTTCTATCATGGTGAACAGGATTCTTAGCTATGCTAATCGTTGCTTGACTGTCACTGAACATCTTGACTGAGGCTTGTACTTCAACCTTGAGTTCTCTTAGTAAATCTCTGTAGCCACATTCCTTTGCATATCCCAAGTGCAAGTGCTTGGTATTCTGATTCTGCACTACTCCGTGAGACCACAGCTTGCTTTTTACTTCTCCAAGTGACAAGATTTCCCTATACATAAGATCAGTAGCCAGTAGTTGATCTTCCTTTAGTTTGTTCTCCTGTCTAGCTAGCATCGGTATAAATTTCCACTTCACGGTTTTCACATTTTCTGAAGAGTAAACCGTGTCCAGGAGTCATTTTCAAATATCCCAAAATCCTGTTTACTGCCTCTAAATGATTCTCGGTTGGATTGTTCATGTGTTGACTGACTACATTGACTGAATAAGCAATATTAGGTCTAGTGTGGGATAGGTAGATGAGTTTTCCAACCAGCCTTTGATACCTTCCCTTGTCAACTGGACTGCTTTCTTCACTTCTGCTTAGTTTTTTGGTTGAATCCGTAAGTGTGTCGACAGGCTTACATCCAAGTAAACCTGTTTCATTTAGCAAATCCAGGATATACTTTCTTTGGGATATAACAATCCCCTCTTTTGATCGTGCTACCTCCATTCCTAGAAAGTACCTTAGTGTTCCAAGATCCTTGATCTCAAATTCTGTTGTCAGTAACCTTTTCAGGTTGAGAATCTCCTCTGAATCATCTCCTGTTAAGATGATGTCATCAACATAGACAATGAGGATGGCCATTTTCCCTTCAGTTACACCCTTAACAAAGAGTGTATGATCTGCTTGACACTGCTGATATCCATCAACTTTCATGGTCTTAGCAAACCTGTCAAACCATGCACGAGGAGACTGTTTCAATCCATACAAAGACTTCTTCAATCTGCAAACTAATCTGTGGTTTGAACTGTTTTCTAGTCCAGGAGGTATGGTCATGTAGACTTCCTCTTCAAGATCCCCATTCAGAAACGCATTTTTAACATCAAGTTGATGTAATGGCTAATCTTGGCTTACTGCATGGGAAAGCAGAACCCGAACCGTGTTTTGTTTAGCCACAGGTGCAAAAGTCTCTTGGTAGTCAATTCCATAAGATTGAGTGAACCCCTTTGCGACAAGTCTTACCTTGAATCCGTCTATGCTTCCATCAGCTTTGTACTTAACCGTGAATATCCACTTGCACCCCACTGGATTCTTGCCTGGTGGTACCTCTATAAGGATCCATGTGTTTTTCTTTTTCAATGCCTGAATTTCTTCCTCTACTGCCTTCTTCCATTCTGGGCTCACGAGGGCTTTTTGAATTGAGTCGGGTACCTTTACTCTGTCTAGATTAATAACAAAGGCTTTGTAGGACTAATAATTTTTCATATTCTACAAATTTCTCAATAGGGTGTTCAGTGCATGCACGAACCCCTTTTCTATGAGCAATAGGCAGATTTGAGTCATTAATCATAGGAGCAAAAGTATTTGGAGGAGAGGAATTCATACCGTTATGATCACCGGATGCAGTGGGATTTGGTTCTTGTGATTGAGAGTGCTGAGTTTGCATAGTTTCTTGTGAGTGCTCGACTGGTCTTCTCCTTGTATAGACACGAAGTTCGGTGTTATGAGTGTCTTGTTGTGGTAGATGTAAGGTTGTAGGGTCTGATTCTAGAATGATTGATGGTTTTGTTTCGGGTGTCGGAACTATGACTGTTTGGGTAGGAACAATGGCTGAATATGGATTTGAAGACTGATTTTGTGGTGTAAAACTCGCTTGAGTGTCTTGGAGATGATCTCAAATCTGATATTCCCTTGAACTCTCCCCCTGAATATCGGATTTGGGAAAGTAAGGTTGAATCTCGAAGAAGGTTACATCCATGGAATTATATATTTTTCTAGTAATGATGGAATAACACTTATAACCTTTTTGGTGTGAGGAGTAGCCAAGGAAAATACACTTGAGAGATTTTGGATCAAGTTCGGTGCAATGACTGTGGTGGATATGAACAAAGTACAGCCAAACACTTTGAGAGGTAGGTCGGAAGTGAAGGCTAGGATATGTGGAAATGTGGTGGTGACTCTATGTTGCACGGACACGCCTCTTCAATGACGTATCGCGTATCGGATACGTATCAGATACGGATACGGCTCAGATACACGGGATACGGCCTGAAATACGTGCCGGGGCCGAATTTGGATTTTCATAGAGTTTGGACACGGAAACCTGAATACGTCAAACCGAATCTGGACACGTAAACCCGAAAATTGGATACGTATCACTTACCGATTTGGTTTATACAATCGATGCCTTCATTGGTCGATTGCTTCTCAAAACGAACCGAACCCTAGCTTCTCAAAACGAACCCTAGGCGACATCAAAGAGCCTCCACTACTGTCGATCACTCGCCTTCGTCAAAGCCCTGTCGATCTGCTTCCTTCGTCGAAGCCTTTGTCGATTTGCGAACTCGAAGCTTCATTGAAGTCAAAGCCGCCGTCGATCTTCTTCCTGAGGTAAGTCGATCTTTTTTTCAATTTCAAAGGCATCGACTCTTCGACCTTCGTCGCCTCTGTGGAGTGTCGACTATTTCTTCCTTTTTTTTCTTTTTTTTGGAACTGCTAAGTGCTCTATCTAGTGTCTACTATTTGTGTTTTTTTTTTAACCCTTTACTTTGAGTTTTGACTTTGAATTTTATTTTATATTTTGGAACTGCTCTAGAAGGTTTTTTTAACCATTTTCTTTTTTCAGAACTGCTCTAGAAGGATTAAATCTTTCTTTTTTTTTTAACCATTTATATCTTTTATATTTTTGTCTCTGTCTTTGTAATAATTCAAAATTTTAATTTATATTTTCAGATGAACCAGAGTTGGAAAATGCTTTAATTGCTTTTTGTGAAGACGTCGGAGATAATATCGAAGAATAGCATTATTATCTTTAAGACTAGTATTTGTGCCAATTTGCTACCCCTCAAGACTAAGTATTTGTGCTTATATTTTGTTATATTTACATTTTGGTCCTTATATTTTGGTCCCTATATTTTTAATATTTACATATTTCCCCCGTACCCGTATCCTATATTTTTCAAAAATCTCGTATCCCCGTGTTCCGTATTCGCGTATCCGTATCCGTGCAACATAGGTGGTGAGGACATGACGAGGAGTCTGAAATTTTAGGACACGACTAGGCATCCTATTTATTAGATACGTGGCTGTGTGAATGGCTTCCCCCCAAAAATGTTTAGGGACATTGTTGGTGAACATAGTGGCACGAGCTACCTCAAGTAAATGTCTATTTTTCCTTTCGGCCACTTCATTTTGCCGTGGAGTGTCAACACAGGAACTTATGTGAACTATACCATGTTTTGACAAGTAAGGCCCAAGGATGGAGTTGAAATAATCTTTGACATTGTCGGTTTTTAGGACTTGGATTTGGCTTTTGAATTGAGTGGAGATCATGGCATGAAATAAATGGAAAATGGTGGCTGTTTCGAATTTTTCTTTCATGAGAAAAGTCCAAGTGGTTCTTGTATGATCATCTATGAATGTTACAAACCATCTATGCCCATTGATATTTTTCACACGTGAGGGTCCCCAAATGTCACTATGGATCAGAGAAAAAGGATGTGATGGTTTGTATTGCAAACTTGAATATACATGTCTAGTGTGCTTTGCTAGTTGACAAATTTCGCATTGATAAACATTGAAATTTTTATTGATGAACAAATGAGGGAACAATTTTTCAAGATAAAGCAAAGTTTGGATGACCAAGGCGATAATGCCATAACATGCCCAAACTATACTTTGCATGACCAAGGCGATAATGCCATAACATGACCAGACTATCAACAGACATAGAACTGGAGTTGGAAACAGACACAGAATTTGAAGCAAACTTGACTGACCTTGGACTTGATTCTGAAACACAACTTGACAGATGAACTTGTCTACTAGGGAGATTCTTTTGTTTGAGCAGATATAGACCACCGTGCATATCAGCACTACCAATCACCTTCCCCGAATCCACTACCTGAAAATCATAAAAATTGGAATGGAATTTAGTAACACAATTGAGGTCCTGAGTGAGTTGACCGATAGGAAATTAAATTACAGTTCAGCTTTGGAACATAAAGAACAGATGAAAGAAGAAAATTCTCTGTTAAATGAATTGATCCAATTCCAGCAACTGGGAAAAGTGATCCATCTGCAATTCTGACTCCTGAATGATTGGTGCAAGGCTGAAAATCCGTGAGAATACTGAGATCTCGAGTCATATGGTCTGAGGCACCTGAGTCGACTATCCATGGTTTTGACCGATTGTTGAACACTAAAGGCGAAGGGCTGAATACCTTGGTACGTTTCACGAGCTGCCTCACATATCTCCTTGGGTGTCCTATGAAGCAAAAAGTTTTCTCCAACTTCAGTGGTCATAGAATTTATTAGCCAAGACATGACTAAGAGATCATTTGTTTCCTAGCATCGATATTTAGGATCCGTAGCCTCTGGAGCAGCCGTTTCACCAGTGAGATGTCCATCCTTCCCTCTACCGGAGACAAACACAAACATGGATTGTGACCATTGTAGAAAATTATGGCCATGGAGTTTGTGATTTGTGACAAGGTGTGGAGTAGAATAGGGAATTGTGGGAACTGGAAGATTGGGCTCGGATCTGGAAGTAACTTCTGAGGAAGTAGATTGTGAAGCCATGCTGTATTTGGGCATGGGAGAGAGTCGGCCATATGAATGAAAGGCCAGACGAAGAGTAATGAAAGAGAATTAGGCCCTGCTGTATTTGGGCTCTGATACCATGAAGAAATTGTGAATTTTCTTTCTACTCTTACATCCTAATATATAAGAGTGAGTGGCTGGCATACCAGTCACTAAAATAGGAAACTAAATTCCTTCAAATTAGGAATTCCATTAATTCAGGAATTCCTTTAAATCAAGAAACTAAAATAGGAAAGGCTGTAATTAAATCTAATCTAATCGGATCTAAATAAGAAAAGTCAACTTCCTAGTTTATTTACATATTTCGATCCATATTTCTACAAGTCTCATAATATTTGAACAAGTGAAAACCCTAAGACAAACACCAAAAACAGCTTAATAGCTTGAAACTTCCTAAATCTAAAAACCAACCAAGGGACCAAGGTGTATAAGCGCTGGCGACCAAGTCTGCCTAGGTCCGACAAAAAATTCCAGCACCGGCACCGCTGTGTGCGGCGCGTGAGAATTATTCCGGCGATGGCGAAGCCACAGACAAGGTCACCATGTCAAGGCGATCGCAGCTGTAGCCTTAGATTGGGTAAATATAGAAGATCTATAGGTAGATCTGGGATGAAATCTAGTAGATCTAGGCCGGAAAAGTTTAGATCTTGCCAGGAACCTTCAAATCTGAGTTGAAAACCTTCGGATCTGGTAGATCTGGCTGAAATCGACTAGATCTAAGCCCAAAAACTTCAGATCTGGGCAGAAACCTTTAGATCTGAGTCGAAAACCTTCAGATGTGGGCTGGAAAGGTTAGTTGCTCGCCTTTTCAAGCCTTTCGCCTCTTGCCTAGGCGACAGAGGCGATCGCCTTGGCTTGCTTCTTCAACAACACCTCGCTTTGGCTCGCTTCTTCAACAACGCCTCGCTTGGCCTTCAAGAGGCGACGCACCCTCGCCTCGCCTCGCCTCTCGCCTCAGGTGAAAGGCGCTCGCCTTTAATAACTATGAGCTAGAGTTGGATAGTTTATGTTGGATTTTGGTCGTGGGTATTCAGAGATGAACAGGACTGAAGGGAGGGACAGTGAATCAAAGTGAAAGAATGGCACAGATTAGAGTTTATGTTGGATTTTGGTCGTGGGTCATCAGAGGTAAACAGCGTTGAGGGGAAAGGACAGTGAATCAGAGGGAAAGAATGGTGCAGATTAGAGTTGGCCAGAAATTCGCAAGTGTTCGATTTTTGAAGAGCATAAACAACACTAAAGTCATAAGAAAAATAAATGGAACTAACTGAAAATCTGAACCTTCAAATCCACCTTTGAACAGATTGGTAGTATCAATTTGAATCCTTATTCAAGAAAAATTTCTTTGAATTGACTCTTTCAGTCTCAACGATTGAATATGAATAGGCTATTACGGGTTCAAGTAAAGCCGCTATGGTGAAATCGGTTGACACTCTGCTCTTAGGAGGCAGTGCTAGCCTTCTGAAAGAAAGAGAATAGATGTTATACTCCCTCTGATCCAAAATAAGTGTCGTTTTAGAGTAATGCACACATATTAAAAAACTATGTTAGTTGACGAATATACCCTTATTAAATACCCTCATTTCTCGTGCTAGTAGTTGAAAAGATAAACTAGGAAGAGGTAATAATTGGGAGAAAATAAAATATCTAATGATAAGATGATACTGGGACTTGGGAGAAGAGAAGGTTAACTTAGGAAAATCATGCATTGAAAACCTAAAACGATACTTATTTTGGATCTTTGTGTGTGTGTGTGTGTGGCTAACATAACACCTATTTTGGATCGGAGGGAGTAATAATTTATTTGTTTCAATTATTGATAATCATTTTGTTGCATTGGCTATATATGATTTTTGACTAGGCCACCCAAGAACCCAAACGAATTAATGGGAATGGTATCCCATCCACCATTAACCGAAATAGGAGATACATCTCATCAGAGTCTGATAGATTGGTTCTTTTTGTGTTTCTGCATACCCCCTGGTCCATTCTACTTTTCTTTGCACAACACAAAACAAACAGACAAAAAAAGAAAGAGAGAGGTATTTACTGTTTAGTTTATTCCCCGCTGTGAAATTTCATTTTAAAACATGTTTTCAGCCACAACTTCTGAGATGCAAGCATTATTTTAGGTCATGTGTTTTGCTTTCCATTTTTATTTTGTTCCTGGAGCTGGGGGTGGGTCTGCAAATTTTAGAACTTACAAGAGGCAAGATTAAAACATGCTCCTCTCTAAGTGTAGGTGGTAAGAAACACATCCATTTCTAAGTAATTACTATGTAGTGTCTGATGCCGGTTTGTCAACAGATCAGATATTGATCCAATTATAAGACACACGCTTATTTGATCCTGGTCTGAATCTATAAGTTGATTAATGAATGAGTCTCAAGTTTGGATCTGTGTGATAAAAATATGTCCTCCATCCGTCTCACTTGTAGAAAGTCAAATCATTCTCAGGCGCACCGTTACCCTTGAAAGCGATCTTATGACAATCAAATTGAAAATCAAACTCGTATATTCAATTGTTGGAGGCTTGGAGCATGAAGTTGGAACCGTAAAACTTTAAGCATAATTTTGGGTACTCTTAAGTTGGACTTCATTTAAAGGTTAAAGCATTTAATTTAATACTTGCATTGCATCTGTACTGTAGTGTCCGTGATATCCTTATTGTTGGATGTGTTTATGGAATGTATCGAGGGGCAAATGAGTTCTTAATACCTAGCAGATATGCTAGGTATTAAGAATTCAGTCTCCTCTTAGAAGGCTTACACCGTGTTGACAGGATAGTATCGAAGGTATGCTGTTTGTATGTGCCGTTGCAGGTCTTTTACCCCACAGAAACATAAAAAAGTAAAAATGAAAAATTAGAAAGCTTTGCATGGATTTGCTGAATGTGAAATGCTTCAATTTTGGATTGAGTTTTTATTTTGTTGATTCCTTGTAGGAAGCTTGCCCGGTTCTTGTGTTGCATGCCCAAATTGCGAGCAACTCTTCTGCCTTGATTGTGACATATATATTCACGAGAGCTTGCATAATTGCCCTGGTTGTGAGAGCTTGAGGAATTCAAAGTCTGCTACTGGTACTGCAGGTTGATATTCTTCTGCACAAAATGGTTGGGACATTCAAGGCTGCATATCCAAAGACATGTTGCGTCAAATGCTTTCAGATCATGCGCAAATTTTTGTTCCATGCTTGTAGCCATTCATGGCTTCTATTGCCATTTGGATAGGTTGGGTATATGGTTAGGTTGTACTATCAGAAACTGTTTTCACAAGAGACCAATCTGAACACCCGAAGTACAACATTTAGAATACAATCATAAGAGTAAACCCAATTTTGTTGAGTGCGTGAGCTTTGGCTTCAATGCTATACTTTAATGGATGATGTTTTTACTGTAGATATCGTCTTTAAAAGGAAAATGCTAACTGCTTGTTCCAACTTTAGTGGCTGTGCATGTGATTATTTGCCTTTCGTGCCTGAAAAGGAGGGCAATTTCCATAAAGGCCATTTAAGGCATGTTAGAGAGGGCTCATCTTCGTAGATTAAGTAGGTTCAAGCTGACTTTCTCTTAAGATCAATTGCTTTCTGAAGGAAGCTAGCAAGCTCATGCAGTGAGTCATGCAATCTTGTCATATTATTAGTCTAGATCTATCATATGACGCTATCAGGGCGGAAGCGGGAAGGTAAAGCAGTTCCTACCATTGATTGAGATGAAGGAAAGGGTTTACATTGAAGTGAGGAGTTCATCTCCTCCTTCCTATACAACTCATCCTCACACATTTTCCAGGGTTCCGTGGGCAGTTTCTGCTTATAATGTCTAGTTAGTCACATGTACTGCTGGGAAAGTATGGGTCTCTATTGTTTTAAAAACTAAGCGTATGCTGCACATTGAAAAAACATCTTCAACTTTTTTCCTTGTTGAAAATATGAAAGACTCCCTTCAAAAATTATAGAGGATGCTATAATACAAACTAGTCACATACTCGTGCTATGGACGGCTATGTTATAATAACTATATAAATGAGAAATAGCACATCATTATTTGTAGA
The DNA here is from genome assembly GCA_016624345.1 of Platycodon grandiflorus. Lineage (NCBI taxonomy): Eukaryota > Viridiplantae > Streptophyta > Magnoliopsida > Asterales > Campanulaceae > Platycodon > Platycodon grandiflorus. The sequence continues at coordinate 40,990,752 of CM028366.1, read as the reverse complement.
AGTGCTAAATACCCGAGGGAGAAACAAAACATATAGCCAATTGGTAGACGGCAGGATATAATTAATAAGTCGAATTGCCAGATGTTTGATATGCAAACTAATAGCACGAGTTATCAGGGAGAGGGTAGTATTATTAGTGCTCTCACTAAAAATTACGAGACTAACTTTTTTAATTCCAAACCTATCCCAAATTTATAAATAAAGATTAATAGCGAGGGCGATAATAGTATCGAGATTAATAATACTGTTTATCCCTACGTAGCAAGAGTAACGCGCACATAGTTGGCAGCTGTTCTTGCCTTTATCTTTTTATCAACTATAAAGGTCTTGCAAACATTTCTCACAGGTCAATTTAGCTAAAAAAAAATCCTGGCTAAACGAAACGTAGTAACCCTATACTGTGGCATTGTGATTTCGTATTGATGATTTCTAAAGAAGGTATTCTCCTTCTTTATGTTTTTGTGTGAGGCCTAATGTAACAACGAATTAGAGGTCAAAAAAGGGTAAAAGTAAAAACTTATAAAAATAATAATAATAATAATGAAATTCAAAGTAAAGGCAATTTGTATCAAAGAGGGAGAGGTAAGAGATAAATCCACATATTACATAAACCTCTAAATTACTTCTGTTATCAATAAGAGCAGCAAAAATTTTGATACTACAGGAGGCAGTTAACTACAGCTGCCAATTTTACTGCTACGCCCGCCCGCCCGCCGATCTTGTATTCACGACAGTGGGTTGCTGCTACACCCCACACCTTTGGATCTTGTGCCTTACGGTATCTGAAATCTGTGATGATATGATCACGTTCTCATTGAATGAGAATGAAAAAGATGTAGCTATAAAGCTATGTGCAAGTTTTAAGGATAAATTAACTAGTAAACCCGTCCTACCATGTCAGCATGCTAAAGTACGTGGTAGGACAGGACAGTCCACTCAAAAACTGTCATATGGATAAAATATCCAAATTCAAAGATGTTGCCAAGGTAGTGATAGCTATGGTGAGTGATGTGTATATTCTGGACCTGCTAAATTGTATAGATCTTACTCTAGTAAATGAACCCGAAATGAATAGAGGCCCGGTTCACGCAAGTATATATAGCCACTTCCTCTCTCAGTCTAAGGTATATCTCACTTGGCTTAGCAAATATATACTACTTTTCATATAGCCTGACTGACGAACACGCCGGAGGATTTTGGCGGGCCATTCGGCACCCCCAGTGCCCCTGATTTTTATGCATCATCGAAAAAAATCATTTTTCAGGTGGGTTTGGCCTCCAAAATGAAGCTTACGCTGGCTAGAACTTGTAGTCTCCAAAAAAACAATTAAAAGAATTGCCACAACAATTATCCAATGGAGGAGGAGAAGTATTACCGTTTGGTGGGCACATACCCCCTGTTGAAACGGTGAAGGTTATGAATCATTACATCCACTACTTTTCAATGCTATTAAAGTTTAGTTTTTGAACTAATTCTTTCAAAGGAAGAAATACAATTGATTTGTATTACGGAGTGAGGCCTGCCACTCCATGGAGTCTGTGGTCTACCCAATCTCCCCATGATTTGCACCCAGTACATGGTGGCTTGCAATCCATTTACGCAACATCTTCTTTTCATAACAGTGAGTTGGTGGGAGCATATTATTGCTATTTGCAATCAAGACACCAACTGCAATTTTGATGAGACAGCGGCGGGACACTTGGAAAGATTTGATCAAAATTTACTCTGTCCAAGGAAAACGAAAAGGGGCACAACGATGGAAGGTTGAAGAGGAGGCATCTCCTCAAACTGTAATCCCTGATTTTTGCACAGGCACCCATCCTCACAGATCCGATCGAGCTCCGGAATGCCTGTTGTCAAACTTGTAGCCGGAAAATAGAAAAGCTTCCATCCGGGCATTATAGCAAACAGTTGGCGTGCAAACCTGGTCTCAGGCTCGCACAATTTCGGCTCCGAAGAGCTTGCTGGTGGGGCAAACCATGAATCAACCCAAAAGTTTGTTCACAGTAACAAAGGAATTCCGTCACTTATATATATGGGTGTCGTGGCCTCCTCGAATCCTCCCATGTGGTTACGGGAATCAAACACCATAAGAGGGCTTCATCCGGCCAAGACATGACCTGCAACGTCAAAAGCGCAGCCAAGGATGATGGCGGCAGAGGCGGTGGTGCTTGAGCAGCGGCGACAATGCCGGAGCACTGGAAGATAGAAGGGATCGCTGACGTAGGATTGTGCACAGGGGAGGACAGCGATAGCAGCGCCGGAGAAGGAGGTTGAATGGGTGGATCAGGGCCGGTTCTGAGCACGATCCAGTGGGTCGATCGCACGTGGCCCAAAAATTTTAGAAGCTCAATTTTTAAATCTATGTAATAATATATATATATATATATATATATATAATTTAAGGAGAAATTGCTGGCCGATTTACTTTTTCAAACTTTTTTTTCTTTTCAGTACACCCCTTTTTTTTAACTGCTAAAAGGTAGTTTGAAAATTTTTTTCCTAAAATACCCTCAACAACATCGTTGCTTCAGATTTGAAATTCAAATTAATGTATAAATGATTTCATGTTGTTAATATAATCTTTCCTCATGTTTGGGTATAAATTTTTATACATAAAACACGAATTTGATCAAATTCAAATTTTTTGAGTTCATCACGTTTTTCTTTATTCTTGAGCTGTTTTGGCCACTTAAATCTCTGTTTTAAGCTTCGAATTTGTTTAAAATCAATCTCATATTATTATTCTAACTTAGTACTATATTTGTGCACAATTTTTCTACCAAAAAACACTATTTTTGAGCTTCAAATCAAGCTTGACAAGCTGTCCGAAACAGAGGAAGATGTTCTTGACCGATTTAATTCGACAATCGCAGATGGGGCAACGCACGGGGTTCGACCCGCCTGGCCAGTCGCAGGGTCGAGGGCGTCCCTCATGGGGGTTCGGGGACAACGCCCCCGAAAGGTAAACGAAAATCAAGAGTGCGCTGCGATGATGCATCGCGATGCAGATATGGCTCATCGCAATGCATATATGGCTTATCGCGATGCAGGAGTTCTTTATTAGACATATTAATACGAATGATCCATATATGGCTCATCGCGATGCAAATATGGCTCATCGCGATACAGATATGGCTTATCGCGATGCATATATAGCTCATCGCGATGCAGGAGTTCTTTATCGAACTTATTAATATGAATGTAAAAGTGATGCATCGCGATACAAAAGTGGTGCATCGCGATGCCAAAAATAGTGCATCGCGATGCAAAGGTGGTGCATCGCGATTTTGGTTTCCTAAAGCGTACTGCGATGATCGCGATGCACCAATTGTTGCATCGCGATTCCCCAATTCGTAAAAGTGGTGCATCGCGATGCAAAAGTGGTGCATCGCGATGCAAATGTGGTGCATCGCAATTTTGGTTCCCTAAAGCGCTCTGCGATGATCGCGATGCACCAATTGTTGCATCGCGATGTAACAATTTGGTGCATTGCGATGCAACAATTGGTGTATCACGATGCATTATGTTACTGTAGCGCACGTGTTTTTCTTTCATTAATGACATAATCATTTTTTCGCTCTAAAAATATTTTTTTCCGATTTTTAAAAAAGATAAGAGACCGGCCTATAATTCACCCAAATTAGTACGAACGATTTTGAACCATTTGAACAAAACGGGCTGGTTTTGAAGTTATTAACTTATTATTGAGGCGGACTTTGTCACTTCGATAAGAGAGAGAGAGAGAGAGTGCAGGGAGCTAGTTCATCAATGGTGGAAATTTTGCATTTTCTCTCCTCCTCGTAATCGAACCACAAATCCGGGGCTAAGGTCTCAATCATGGACGGAAGCGCATCGAAGCCGTCCAAGTTCTCGGTATATCAGAATCCAGCTCTCTCCGCTGCTCTAACCACCAACAGCCTCCGCCCTTCCAAGTCCACTTTCCTCTTCATCCTCTCTCTCTCCTCCGCTTCCGCTTTCTCTCTCCTCAGCTTCATTTCCAGGTACTTGAAACTCCGTCCTCCCTTCTTTATCCCTATCTCTATCTGCAATGTGTATGTGTGTGTGTGCGAGCGCTTGTATTCTGCCTCAATTGGAGAAGGTAGCGTTTTGGATTGATTATTAATATTTGAATTGAGCTAAATGAGTGTGTATATGTACGCCTGCGCGTGTGTTCTGCCTTGATTGGAGAAGGTAGGGTTTAGGATTGATTACTAATTTGAATTTAGTTCAATGTGGACTTCAGTATATGGCTGTGTATTTTGGGGGCCGTGGTTGTGTGGGTTCTTGCTCAACCCGAGACGATAGGGTTCTAGTATCGAGTTTTGAAACCTAAGTGCTTGCATTATTTCTAATGAGTTCAATGAGAACTCAGTTGGAGAAGCTAGAGTTTTAGTAGAGTATTGAAACATACTTGGATTCTTTGAAATTGAGTTCTCTGAGAACTTCAGTCTTTGTGGAATTTGTAAAAGCTAGGGTTTTAGTACAGAGTATTAGAATGTGGAAACTTTTGATTTAATGAAATTTTAGTATGGTGTTTGTTTGTTAGCACAGAAACTTAACACAGTCATTAAGCTTGTCAAGTTTTGTGTTAACGATTCGTAAAAAGATGTGTATTGTTCCTTGATTTTTGAAACTAGGGTTTAGTTAAGCTCTTACTAAAGCCTTTTTTGTAAGTTAAGTTCAAGAAAATTGTTGATGCTTTGTGGTTTTGCATAATACTTGTGAGATATTGCTAAGGCTTGATTCTTGTAATGAAATGTATAAAAGTAGCAAACTGCAAAAGATGATTCATCGTCTTTGTTGAGTGGCAGGTTTATCTACTTCGGCTGATACTTCGATTATTTTTTCATGAGAACAAGGGAGGAATTTTGTTTGTAATCTATTTACTGGTTTCTTTATTATTTAGGATCCCGATCATTTAATATGTATGATTGAGTTTTTCATTCTTGGTTGACTTACGTCATAGTTTTTGACTTTTTCTTTTATTTTTTGCCTCTGCATTATCTGGCATCTGCAATCAAACGAATTTACTTTTTACATTATTTGTACGCTTCATTAAGTTGATTTCTTCATTTTTGTGTGGCTAATATGGTATTATTTCTTTTGCACTGTTGAAGGGAAAATGGGATTATTGACCATTTGAAGCTCACATATGTTCCACAAGAGGTTGCCTGTGAGTAATATAAATTAAATGGCTTCCTTGTCTTCTTAGATTGTTCAATGTCACCTTTCTAATGTTTGCTTTGCATACCTTTTGATTTTCTTCAGATCTATTTGCAAAAGTGATGCAGGCCATCATGGCTCTAGTTCTAATTGGAACCATAGTTGCCCTTATTAAAGCCATCTTGTTATGGAAAGCAAGAAATGCTGCAGGTGCAAAAGCAACAAAGGAGCAAGCACGTTTGTCAAACCGACAACTAGGGCTTTTGGGAATAAGGCCAAAGGTTGAGCAGGTTGTATCTGACATACCAAAGAAACCACACATATCTAAAATTAGCTCATCTCCTTCAAATGTCCTTGTCCCACTTCATCAACCAATTACTCGTTCGATCCATTCATCTCGTATCAGCAACAACAAATTAAACAGCGGTAGTGGGACCAAGATGCGTTCTTTCAGCACTCCATCCAAATCACCAGCTTCGCCCTCGCTTTATCTTGTATCTACAACTGCTGCACAAGCCCCCACTATTCAGACGTCACCAGGTCTCGACCAAATGGCTTCTACTCCTTGGTCAAGTAAACGATCATCTTCAACCAAAGAGATATCAACAGCAGCGCAGTTTGAACAGTTCTTGGCTGATGTTGATGAGAAATTTTCTGAATCAGCAGGGAAAATGGCAACTCCACCCCCCACCTTAACTGGATTTGGTATAGCCAGCCCTGGTACCATTACAACGTCAGCTAACACTTCTGGCACTACAAGAAGTACACCTTTGAGGCCTGTTAGGATGTCTCCTGGTTCACAAAAGTTCAGTACTCCACCAAAGAAAGGAGAGGGTGATCTTCCTCCACCCATGTCCATGGAAGAGTCAATTGAAGCTTTTACGCATTTGGGCATCTATCCGCAAATTGAGCAATGGCGCGACCGCCTCAGACAGTGGTTTTCTTCAGTCCTGCTAAATCCTCTGCTTATTAAGATGGAAACCAGTCATATAAAGGTTTGTTGTTTCCTCCTCAACATATCTTTCTATCTTGGGTAATAATTTCTTACTACATTGTTTATATACAATATGTCTAAGGAAATTATCTCTGAGAGTTGGCCCTGCATATGTTGAGGTAGTGAATTGTTGGTATGGTTATACCTAATAAGATCTTTCTTTAACATACTTCTACACAAGTTAGCCCCTCTTAAACTAAGGCCTTTTTGTCTTGTCTGGTAGGCTCACTTAGGTGGCTAGTTGTACTGGTCCTCTTATACTCTAAAATTAGTCTAGTAACCCTCTGGAATTTAATAGTGGTGTGTATAATATGGAACCAGATGTAATATAAGAAATAAATAAATAGAGCCAGTGAACTTTGGGTAGATAGTGCTAGCTATATTGATGATTCTAGTAATAAAAAACATTTGGCGTCAGTTTTCCATCTTCAAGTGTGATACACTGTCCATATAGACTATGGTTATTAGAAACAATATTTTTGGGAGATGCAATTGATGCATTCTCATATTGCCTTTTCTGATAATTTCTCTAATCCATTCTTGTTCTTTACTTTATTTGTGCATGCTTGATCAATCCCTCATTACAATTATTCCATAATTAAAGGGGATTGCTGAATAATGAAGAAACATGTGTTTTTCTCAAAATAGAATGGACAGCCGAAAAATGTGAGAGGGGCATCCTTCTAGCCTGAAGAAACTAAATAATTTGGGCAGCCCATATCATCGTTGGTTCACAGTATCAATTTTCATCATGATTAGGCCCAGTTCATGCAATTTCAATCATGTGCAGTAGAAGTGACTGTATTGGTTTTTTATAAAAACCTTGATATATCAGAAAAATTACAAGATTGCAAGTAATCTTGCTTGTTGCCACTTGCCAACGATCTGGTAAATTTTTTCATTTACTTTTTGGTCCTACTATAGTTACAATGGAAGATCTTCATCTTGCTGTAAAGGCCTACTTACTTTTTGGTCCTACCATAGTTCAATGGATCTTTCTGACATGTTATGCATGCAAAGTGGATAGGCTTATCCAAACCCAAGATATAAAACGCTAATCTAGTTTCTGAATTAGTCCAACAGAATCTAACTTAGATTTCTGAAAATCATAAAATCCAAAAATGAGACCCTTTAATTTTGAAAATCAATACCAAATTATGGTTTAATTCCTCTTTTTTGGAAAATATTGTAAATTAATCTGATGCACACTGTTGTTGGCCCAGAACTGTCTTAAAATATTATTTATATATATATATATATATATATATATATATATATAATGTCATGTATCTTGGTTCAGTATTTTTAGCCTATTTATAATGGTGATACATAGCAACTAGAAATACAAAGATAAAATCTATAAAGGGATGGCTTGCTTATTGAATTGCATCCTTTCTGCATCATGTCTGAATATTCTCCATCACTCTTGCCTATAGGTTATGGAAGCTGCTGCCAAACTTGGTATTTCTGTTACCATCAATCAAGTGGGAAGTGATTCAACTTCGGGAACTACTGCCACTGTCTCATCTCTCGAAAGGACTAATGAATGGCAGCCAGCGTATACTCTCGATGAAGAAGGGCTACTTCATCAGTTACGAAATACTCTTGTTCAAACTCTAGATGCTTCCATGTGTAAGTTCCTAACTCTTTCATCTGTCCTGGATCAGTGTTGGTCATTCATAATTCATGAAGGGTTGTCCATTTGCTCAGATTTTGCAGCAAAGTTTCCTGTAGGCAGTCCCCAACAGTCGGCACAAACTCCATTAAACCATATTTTACAGGAGTGTATAGATGCCATAACTGAACACCAAAGGCTTTGTGCCCTGGTGAAAGGAGAGTGGGCTAAAGGTTTGCTACCACATAGTAGTGTCCGGGCTGATTATACAGTACAGAGAATCAAGGGTAATCACTTGTTATATTAACTTCTATATGTTTGTTCCCTATATTTGATCTCCATTTTGACATACTAAATTAGACATGATGTTTATTTTGCTGCATTTCATTTGACCTGGGAATACCCACTCGTCAACATTTTGCAGAGCTTGCTGAAGGAACATGTGTGAAGAACTATGAGTATGCAGGAAGTGATGATGTCTATGGCAAGCTAAATAAGAAATGGACTGAACTTCCTACTGATTCTCATTTCCTCTTATATCTATTTTGTGCTTTCTTGGAACATCCTAAGTGGATGCTACATATAGACCCTATGTCCCATGCTGGAGTCCAGTCTAGCAAGAATCCTTTGTTTTTGGGTGTTCTTCCACCAAAAGAACGGTTCCCGGAGAAGTACTTGGCTATAATTTCTGGTGTTCCTTCTGTGATTCATCCAGGAGCTTGCATACTGGCTGTTGGGAAACAAAATCCACCAATTTTTGCCTTGTATTGGGATAAGAAGCCACAGTTTTCTCTTCAGGCAAGTGGTAGTTAATGCAAGCGCATCCTTGTATTCATGTCTTTGGCTGCTTTTATCATATTGCTTGCATATGCTGCTAAAAGGGGAAAGAAAAGGAAACTTGGAACTGAATGAACTGGATATCTCAGGTTAGTGGTGGTTACTTGAACCATTTTCTGGTCCTTCCACCCTGTCACCCTGATGATCAGGTAACACTGCCAACTGATCAATTTTGTTAGATGCAATAGCTCAAGAGTCAAATCAAACAATAGCATTAACCGTGAGAACAAAGAAGACCAGATAAAATTTGCATTACCCAATACTGAAGCATAGGCATTACTTCGTAAAATACCCGTTACCTAGGGTGTTGGGAGGGGTGCATCTGTTCTTTTAAGACTGACTAATATATATCATTTAGAGGAGTTTTTTCAGTTGAAGCCAACCGTCCACCTTAAATAGATAAATGTAGGTGTAATTAATTATGAAGAAAGAGTGGAGGTGAAAAAGATAATGAAAAATAGCAAACATGGCACAGACATTTTGGGCATATGCATCTACATACGAACTAAAGAGGGGAAGGTGAGATTTTCAAGATAGGTCTCATGAATTAAGATGCCTTTAGCTGGTCAAGTTGAGATAATAGATTATTTTTATTCCCGGCTGAGGGACGAGGAGCGATAGAAACTTATTAGAATGATTTCATATGGTAAAGAATAGCTTTAGTAGGTAAACATTATAGATCTGGTTACTGTAATTAGGATTCCACCTGGAGATTATTGAAATGCTACAGAACGGCATGATTGGCACTTCAGGACCAAATTGATTGCATACTGCTGGTTTTCTGTTGTAGTTGATAATTGATGCATTCTAGCAATGTGATGTCGATGCCTTTACTAGTCTAGGGAATCCCTCATATTTACTCGAACGACATATTATGCACTCTAGCAATGATTTCAATATGTTCTACGAATATATATTTCCTAGGTTCCTCCAAGCAAATGATATTGGTTTGTGATTTTCTTGCATTCCTCTTATAATAAATCATTGTCGGTTATCATTCTCAGGGAAGAACAGCACTTTGGGACTCCATCTTGCTTCTGTGCCATAGGATTAAGATTGACTATAGTGGGATTATACGAGGAATGCATCTGGGATCTTCAGCGTTGAGCATTCTTCCAGTTCTTGATTCAGAAACTGACGACTGAGAACTTTTCAACGCATTTTGTGCCATTAAACATTTTGAGAGAGATCTGGATCTCAGCATCGCATGGTATCATGAAGAACATAATGATTGGTGTAGAAGCCATGTTCATAACTCTTACTGTTAAGCAGTGCCAGTGATTCCAATTTTTGCTAGAGATTCTCGTACTTGGGTCTCAGTTTGATGCGAGAAGACCCGAATAATTTCAGGTTACAACTTGGGATACAAATGACAAACAAATTCCCCGTGAAGATGTGGTTAGCTCTCTGTAGTCTGGAATTCCGAACTCGTGTTTGCTTATTCTTGGTAGCTCCATCATGTGTTTATGCCATGTGCAATGGAGTAGTATTCACTAATTAACTAAGAGAAACAAATTTAATCATGTACACCAGGATAATCTAATCGACGTTCATAGAGTTAATGGAAATTATACTGCTTTTTAGACTAGATCTTTTACTCGTACGGGTGTTGGAGTTGTCGTACTCTAATTGAAATTCAGCCAGCGTACAGAGTTGTTGTACTCTAATTGAAACTCAGCCAGCTTATCGAGGCATAAAGCCGGCCATCAAAAATGTATATCAGCCTCTAAAGGATAAAGACAATGTAGGGTATGAAGTGAGCTCATATCATGAATTGTCGATTCTATCATTGATCAAAATCTCAAGTTACACGAACATCAAGCCAAAAACTGGAACGATCTAAGAATCAAGCCAAAACAATTAATTGGCGGGAAAGCTAACTACCCAAAGGTTTGAAAGTGGTTGCGACAGAAATTATGCCGACTCACTCATTCAGGACTCAGGAGCACTACAAATTAATCAATGCCACAAAGCAGTTTTTTTTTTTTTGTTCAGAGGTGTAACGCGCACCAAGCTCTTATCATGCATGATACCTACAAGTACATGGTTGTTGGCCCGTCTTCAAACTCCATAAACATTCAAATGTCTTCTTTGAATTTCTATAATGTTCAAGGTATTGTATAACAAAATTTCCCAAAAGGTTTTCTCTAGCTGCCGAGACATGTCTCTCGAGCAGTGAACAAGATGACAGGAGCTGATATGATCTTACAACTTGAGCGAACGTGGTTTAGCTATGATTCAAAATGTATGACACTATCTCCTCGAATAGCCCGACCATTAGGAAGTTTGGTATGGTGGCATGAAGAATTTCCTTGGAAAGTTCCTGGTGCAGAGAATCAGTTTAAATTTAGCTTAAAAAGTGCAATGATGGAAGAAGGGCTTCACGGAATGTCCTGCCTTGATGAACCTGAAGGTGGATCCAGTCAGCAGCCTTGCGACTTTGCGCTTTTAAACCCGAAAGAAATGTGATTCTCCTTATTCTTGTACAATCCTGTTATTTAAGTGCTCCAAGCTGCAGAAACCGTCTACACAGCGGGATTGCATCTTACAAGCTTATTACATAGATCAGCCAACACAGATTGTGCAATTTGAACCCAAAATGGTACTCCCTCCGTCCCAAAATGAGTGTCTTATTTTTTAAAAAAATTTATCCCAAAATGAGTATTCACTCTAATGAAGTAACTAAATTCACCTTTGCCAAAAGGTGAACAATGAGAGTATTTATGTATATGTACTGCCAAAGATGGCTTAACTTCAATAATTTTCTTTAAAAATAAAAAATGGACAACGGTGGGAGTACTAGTTATGCTGCAGCCTTTTAAGGAAACAAGGCACACTTTTAAACTGTAGCAAACTTCACTACTTCAGGCATTGAAAGAGGGGTTGCAAGTTTTCAAGAGTAATGGCCTTAACGAAGCAAGCAGCTGATTGTAAATTTGTTAATCATCTCACTTCTATGTATCATCTTTAAATACGATCGGGGCAACTGTCACTGAAAACTGTTCTATTTTCCGTTGTCCAACATCGTTCAGAAAGCAGATGCATGGTCTTTGACTCGTGGTATCTATTTCGCTTGGCTTGACTTGACTCGTCTCCGTCTCAAGATATTGATAAGACTAATGATGTGCTGGAAAGAACAATAAAATAAAAGCGAAATGAAAATGTAATAGCCAAAAAAAAAAGAGAACATAATTCAGATTCCCTTCAAACTGAGAAGTGAACGAGAATACTGAAAAGCAGAGTCTAGAGAACTCGAGTAAGCCAACTACAACATTATCTACCAATGAAAATCCTATTAACAACGTCAACCGGTAAAGCGTAAGCTGGATCGATGGCTTTCAATCCAGGGTACTCTAGAAGTGAAAGACCAGCAACTCCAAAGTATGTGTGGAAGACATCAACAGCATCATCTGGCCTATCTGAAATTCCTCCTTTCTCCCTATCCTGGCAGTCCAAGATAAACTTGACAAGCTTTTCCTTGTCAATCCAATGAACTCTATCAATCATGATCAAGCTGGAGAGAACCCACCATGAGTAGCAGACATCCGGAAGCTTCTCGGGACGCCCATTAAGACCTCCAGATTTCACTTGCCGTTCACACAACCACCACCCAAGGAGGTCCTTGTCAACATAATGTAGAGAACCAGTTATTGCAAGAGCCCCCACGCAGCAGAAGATTTGCCCCGCATGAGACTCCCCGCCAGGTGTACATCCAAATCCCCCATCCAAGTTCTTACAACTTACGATGTATTTTACAGCCCTTTCAACATTTATTTTATCCAAACGGTGTAACAGTGCAAGAGAACATATCGCAATATAAGAGAATCTCGTGTCTACTTCACCCCATATGTCCCCCGAAAAGGATCCATCTTCATTCTGGAGGTTTTCTATGTAGCTCGACACCTTATCAACATCAAGTATATTTATCTTGTCAAATAGGGCCAAGACCTGCACTGCACTAAGCGTGTAGAGTAAATGCGGGTCATGCCCAATGTTACCGCCAAAACCACCAGATTCGTGTTGGCAACTCATAATCCATGAAACCACCTCTTCTTGTTCCACAGTTTCAAGCATCCCCAGAATATCTAGGGTTGTCAATCCCCAATATGCGCCATTCATTCGAAGATGCTCCATCACTACAGATTGAAAGTCATCCTTTCTCTTTTCAACAGTTAAGATGTACTTAACGTGCTTTTCAACTTCTAGCTCTCCCATTCTGTGGGAATAGAAAGGCAATTAAGGATAATCAACAAGCAATAACGGTATCAATGGGAACTCTGCGAAAGGAGACATGCAATAGCAAAAGTTTTTAGACATGAAGACTTCAAAACTAAACCTCATTTATCACACGAACATACCTGTGAAACCAGCGAGTTCAGAAAGACCACAATAGGAAAGAAAGCAGAGAACTGTTAACATTACTGACCTGAAGCCAAAAATATTTAGAAACCCCAGTGAGGAACCACCAATAAAATCTGACCAGAAATAATACAGGCAACCAGAGAAAACCAAGAAGAGTTAATGATGTAGGGTAGGCAGGGAATTGTTCATCAAAGTGACAAGTAGCATATAATTTCACCAAAAGAAAAACAAAAAAGAAGAGACAAGTAGCATATAAAATAAAGAAAAATCCTGATTTATCAGTGTCTTCGCATACAAAATCAAGAAAACTATCAACAATCATATAAACCCAATGATTTGCAGCAAGATGCATCTCCAAGCTACACCCAACCAGCTTATTTAAGTGAATTCACCCTACATGACCATTAAATTTTCACAGGATGCACCATAAACGCAAGTCAGGTAACATCTCTTCCTAGGCGTTACTATACTACGCCATCTTGGTACATAATTCAACTCCTATAGGCCATAGTAACAAAGTGAAAGAGGCCCCTCCTCCGCACAACCCAATTAAAAAAAAGAAGCAGCAAACTCGCCTTGCATGGTGGCTGTTTGCAGAGTTTGAATCCATGATGCTCAGGCATAGGTGAACTGACCAACTTAACAGTGCATGTATACATAATAGAACACAAAATTACATTAATTTCAAAAGCACCACAGACCATGAAAATTGCATGGATTATGGTTCAAGGTCAACCCACCACATATATTATGGTTCAGTTCGCATCAAACTTCAGTTACTAGTGCTTCTTAAAAGTTAAAACTAACTATAGACTCGTTAGTATTTGCAGAAAAGTCAACTATATCATCAATATGTATATACACCAAAAATAGTATCATATCAGGAATAGAATATATTTTATTTCAGCATTTCACTCTACTACCTCAGTATTCCCCAATTGAAAGCCAAACTTCTTATAGAAGGTTTTCTGTTTCAAAATCCTTATTCTCTATTTTGATAACTAAGCACTGATAATTCTCGGCTATGCGTTGTAAAGAACTGAGGGGGAGTTAGAATAATTTCCTAATCTAGAGTTAGAGGCGATTATATATCTCAAAATGAAAAAGAGGGTCCAATTTCGGGATGACATAACCAAAATGCTTTAATTTCATTTTTCTCTCCGGTCCACATATCACATGAAATAAAACCTAAAGTCAAAGCATTAGAATTTCTTACTATGGCAGGAAGTAAATCTTCAGATACCAGCACAATACTGGCATAGACTTTGAACAAAATCCCCAATTATGTTCCCAAACTTAATAATAAAGCATCCATAGAAGATGTAGCCACAGTTAACTATATGGAACATGAAAAAGATATTGATGACCAATTAAAAAAAGAAGCAGAAAGAAACCCACTGTTGAAAAGAACGGAATTTTTTCTCAGTTAAAAAAAATCATGAGTATTGATTATAAAATAAGATATTACCAGGCGACATGCAAACATAGGGGCCAAAACCCCATCAAGATAATAAAACCAAAAACTTGAAACTACACCAAAATGCAATGGAAAAAAAGGCGAAAAAGAACTACCAAAACTACTAAACAACTCAAATCCCTATTCCATAACGTAAGGACACACTTTCACAACAAATATTGCAACGGATGTACCCCAAAAACAGAATGCAGAGACCAAACCTCCAATCCCAAAACATCAGCTAAACGCAAGGAAAGAGCTTCAGTTTAGGCCATCATGAGACAATGCTGGAGCCAGGAGTTACCATGTACTAGGCCAGGAAATGACATTTCCACTCACGCCTTGATCAAACACATGGATATAGTTAACAGTGCAGTCCGAAAATTTCGATTGACAAATAGAACTCCCAAAGGCCATTACAAACTGCTAAAGTAACAATAATCACTACCGTTATCCAGATCATAGAAATCCTATTTCCCACCCGCTGGTAACTAGGAAAACCTTGCTAATTACCTAATCAAATCATTTCAGCTCCAATTTGGAATTTCTTCTGATTAAAGCAATTAAATCAACAGCAAAAAAGTACAAGTAATAAAGCCAAACCCTAATAAGAAGAGGGATCCATTACTATTAGAGCAATGAGAGTTTGCAACGAAAATTAGCTAAATTGGGGCAAACAGTTGACAATCTCAAATGAAGAATTATTCTAACGAACTAAAGGTTAAAGTGAAAATGGTGAAAATACAAAACAAATAAAGCATAGTAGCAACAGCAGATATACCTCCTGAGTTCATTCGTTCAAACACGGGAGAGAGAGAGAGAGAGAGAGAGAGAGAGACTGAAGGGGGTTGAGAAGCAGCTCAATGGAGCTGATCGGGAGAAAAGAGTCTGATTCCGTCCGAATCTAATCACAGGATTTACCGATCAGAATTCGGGAATCCAATTTTTGCGAGTTTGCGAATTCCAATTATCAAATTCGCGGATTAGTCTACTTCCCACATAATACAGCACTCAAAACAAAATTAAAAAAAGAAAAAGTCATATACTCCCTCCGTTCCTTAATTATTGTCTTGTTTAATCTGGTACAGAAAAAATAATTGATTTGATTATTAATTTTAGTATAATATATAATTTTTTTTAATACCCATGTATATGTAGCCCATAATTAAAGTAGGGAAAAAAAGTAAGAGTAAAATGGTAAAAGTGATGTCCTAAAAAGAAAAATTTTTAAATAAAATAATTATTTTGGAACAGATAAAAAAAAAAAGACAATAATTTAAGAATGAAGGGAGTAATTCGGATGAGTTACGCAATAGCATTTTAGGATCTAAGGTTAACATTAATTCTTATTTTAGGTTCTAGTTTTAGTAATCTAAGGTCTACAGCTCTAATTTTATACTAATTGAAATGTTTAGAGTTACATGTGTAGGTCACATGCAACTTTTTATTACTTTTTAGATTATTTTGAAATCGAGTGGTTGAAGTAATTTTTTATGTATTTGATTTTTTCTTTTTGTTTGCATTATGTTACAAATATACATCATAACTAGGTGTGACAAGAAATCCAATCATGAACTGATCTAATGATCTATTAGGTTATTCAATGAATCACATTAGATTCACAAATTAAAATAGATAGATCTCAATTCTGATTAGAAAAATTAGCAAATATGATAAGATCCAGATCATAATCCGATTACATCAACAAAAAATTTGCCTACTTAATTTTTTTAAGGAAAAAGTAATCAGTTTATTGTGTTAGTCCAAGTAGATCAAAATTTTAATTTATTTATTACAATTTACAACACTCACACTCACACAAACATATGCCATATAGTAACTATTTAAGATAAAATTAAAAAAATAAAAACGACCATATAGTAACTATTCAAGATAAAATCAAATTAATTAAAACGAACATTACATATGTTTCTAGAGTCGTATGCCACATTTTGGAAGGGACTTTCAATCTCCACAACCAATTCCAAGTTAAATTGGAACTTGAAGGTTGATTAATTAGCTGATCATAATTTTGATACTGAAAATTGCCCTTACAATCCCTCCCCCAAGAAGGATAATCTTCACCTCCCCCCATGCGGGTGAATTCAAGATTAACACGGATGAGAGTGTGAACAAAATGAGTGACAAGTGCAGTTATGGTGGAATTATTCGCAACAATGAAGGGAGTTGGTTGGGAGGTTACTATGGAAGTTTAAGCCCTTGCAAGAGTCTCAAAGTAGAGTTACATGCCATATTTGTGGGATTTGAAGTGCTGAAGTCTAGAGAAATAAGAGAGGTAGCGGTGGAAACCGATTCCAAATTAGTGTACAGCCTAATTCAAGACCAAAAATAGAATGGACATCCATTGACAACCTTGATTAAAGATGTGAACATATTGGTCAAAGATCTCACCGTGACGATCCAACACACCTTGAGAGAGGGAAACAAATGTGTTGATTTTCTTGCTAAAATTGGAGCTTCTTAGGAGCTTCCCTGTATTTAGTTAAACTTACCCCGAACCTCATCCTTATTCTTAAGGCGGATGTTAGTTTTAATAGGATTTAGCTTTGTTTTTCTTTTCCTCCTCACCAAAAAAAAAAAAATAATAATAATAATTAAACTTCAAAATAGCTAAATTAAACAACACCTGTTCATCATCACATCAATCATAAATCATTAACTATAAGTTATAAATCATACGTCGTTAACTACAAAATTCAACTAAATCAAATAGGCCCTAAGTACTTCTAGGGTGACAAAATTATCACAAAATACTGTGCTCAAAGTTTCAGTTGGTAATTGCGTGGGAGAGTATAAGGTTAGAAGTCTGTTGCTAAACCTATAGATTATGTAATTAATCATAGTGGATAACTAAGCTTTTATGCCAAATATTTATGGTTATAGCACCATTTATTAATACTTACTAAAACAAAAGCCACCCTGTCCACGTGGCTGCTTTAGGTAAAACAATTTCTTGCCTGCAGCCAGGTTTACCTTTCCTCCCTCCCTCTTTCTATCCTTGCTTCTCGAAAACTGGTCTATCACTGGGGAAGGCTGTCAACAAAATCATCATTCTCATCCAACGGCACGATCTCCCTTTCCGTCCACCTCCTTCGCCGTGACCTCACCTCCTTTCCCTCCTTACAAGTACTTCAACCCCCAAACCCCTAATCCTACTGGGTTCAATAACAATCGAGCGCTATTGAATGAAATTTGACATCGACAGAGAGGAACAGAAGAACTCCCCACCCCCATTGTCAAACCATAATATTATGAAGTATAATTGTGATTTTATTTCTTCTACCATCTTCATTTAATATAAATAGACTTAGTGCTATTTTTATTAATATATATTAATATTAATAAGATGTTATTAATTTTTTTTACATTGCAAATATCGTTACAAGTAATTTCAATTTGTATTCATATGTCAATTTCAATGTTTATCCTATTTTATTACAAACAACTTTTGCAATTTTTTTTATTAAAACTGTGCATTGCACGGGTACTAACCTAGTAAAGAAAAGAAATCATATCCATTTCGCAAACTATCATTTATCCTTAATTCCATTACTTAAAAGTTTAACTATTCAACCCAATTACTCAACAATGCATTGAAGAAATAAGGAGAACTATCATTTCAAGAAATTTTTTTTTATACAATATTACTCATTTCCTCTTAGAAAAACTAAATACACATTTTTTAAAAAGTAATTAATGAAGTGAATTTTTAAATAATTTTAATTGTATGTATACATAAATATACCTGATATTTCAAATACATAATAATAACTTTATATTTGAAAATAGACATTAATACTTTGAGACGAAATTTAGTTTTGTTTTGTTAACTTGTGCCATAAGAACATATATTACTCCCATTGTTTTAAAATATTTGTCGTTTTAACTCTAAAAATTTGTTCCAAAATGATTGTCGATTTAGGTTTGTAATATATGTTTTGCCTAATTTACCCTTGTCTTCTCCAAATTTCCAACAATTAATCATCTCTTCATTAAATACTTTATTTTCTCTCAATGATTATCTTCTTCTAGTTTATTTTTTCAACTACTGCTAGTACAAAAATTAAAGATATTTAATAAGGGTATATTTGTCAACCTACAAAATTTCTTAATATTTAATTTTTGTATATTTGTCAACCTACAAAATTTCTTAATACGTGTGCACAACTCTAAAATGACAATCTTTTGAAACAGAGGGGGTAACAACTAACAAGTACACTTAATTAGGGTATTTAGTATTAAAAATTTGTAAAAATGAATAAAAAATTATAAAAATTGTGAGTTCCTATACACATTGTAAATGAGTTTTGTTCACTTTTATAAATATTTAGTACTGACTATCCTAATTAATACTTGTACCATAAGGACATAAGTTAACAATAGTTTTTTTAATTTCAAAATCTATATATAATTCATTGGAAGCTGCTAAATGGTACGAATTGAGATGTCCAAAAAGGGTAATAAAGTAAATTTTATTATTAATGTTAAGGGCATTAAGGTAAGTTTATAATTTATTTGACCAAGGTACCCCTAAATGTAAATTCAAATGTTTAACATACAACTGCTTCATTAATAATTAATTTAAGAACAAAACAATAATTTATTTCATATTAATTGCTAAAAGAGAACATTAATTACAACCAACTATTTTTTAGATGTCCAATTCGGGCCATTTAAATTTAGAGTTTGTCTCCCACTCTCCTTGTCTTTCAGATCACTAATACACACGATGAATCGAGTTATGATGCATATTATAGAAATGGTTAATTACACCATTAATCTCTTGACTAATAACAATTTCACGATTAGTCCCTTAAATTTTTTTTTTTCAAATTTCAATCTTTCGAGTACCAAAAAGTCACGTGGCTAGTCCTTTTGATATATGCCGTTAGTAAAATTTTGTTAACCCATGTGCATTGCACATGCCATTTTTCAAGAATATTATGGAAAATTCATACTAAATAATTAAACAATAAAAAATTAATACCTTTAATACCTTTCTCACTCTCTCTCTAGTCATGTCTTTCTCTCTCCCATTCTATTTTAACTGTTAATTACCTTCCAAATCCTTCTCCATAATTCCCTCCATTGTTGATAAAAACGCAGTACCACTACGAGCTCTCTTAATTGACTGAAATAGAGAGAACGCCACTGCGCTGAAAATACAAGATCCATCAAATCTAAACCCTAAGCCGCGAAATGCAGCTCCGCCGTCTTCCTTCCCTACTCCCCTGGCCCAGCCTTCTCACTACCGCCGCGCTCACTCCGAAATGAACTTTTGACCTCCGGACGACCTAGATCTAGTCTCCGACCCCTTCGATGCGCCCTTGGGGAGTTTTGAAGAGATCAGATCGATTTTCAGCTCCACCCCCATCCACATTCCGGAGACTGTCCTGGCTCCATTTCGGTGCACGATTGGAGAGTACTATGGGCCTGACACTTTTTAGATTCGACCCATCCCGATCTCTCCTCGAATTTATAGGTTTCAGGAAGATTCCTTCATCCCAGATCTCTAGAAAGACCCGGTGAAAGACTAAGGAATTCTCGAGGACGATCTCTTAGCTTTGCCGGGCACTGGACAGGGCTTCAATCCACATGGAATAGAGATCTTTTTTTTGCCCTTTTCTGTTGCTTTTAATTTTTTAAGGCAGGCTTATTCTAAGAAGTTGTTTGTAATGGGGGCTTTTTCTTTGGTTATGTTTGTGTAAGGGAGAGAATATATGATGATTTTGAGTTTATTTGGTGTGGTGATGAGAGCCTTTGGTTTGAAGGTGGATTAAGGGCCACACATATTAGTGGCTTGGATTTCTGCTTCATTTTCCTCTACCCATACATTTACTTGAACAGACCTTTTTAGCTCTTGGCCCCCCCACTCTGTTTGTAGTCAAATCTGTAGCTCCTCCATTGGCTCTTCTAGGTTCAAGTTCTTGAATATTCAATGAAGTGGGTTGAATTATTGGGTTTCTTGAAAAAGATTCTTGCCTGCTAGAGAGAGAGAGAGAGAGAGAGAGAGAGAGAGGGATTTTGTTGATAACATGGGTTTGGACTATGGGTAACCGGAGACGGTGAGTTGGTCAGAGAAGTTAAGGTTGTCTGCGTAGCTGCTGCATCTGCTGTATTGATTAGGTTTTTTTTTTCTTTTTTTTTTTAAAGTCTTGATTGGAGAGAGAGAAAAGTATTAAAGGTATTAATTTTTTTATTGTTTAATTATTTAGTATGAATTTCTTATAATACTTTTGAAAAATAGCATGTGTAAAGTACATGGGTGACTTAACAGGATTTTACTAACGGCATCCATCAATAGGACTAGTCGCGTGACTTTTTGGTACTCGAAAGATTAAAATTTTTAAAAAATTTTTTTAAGGAACTAATCGTAAAATTGATAATAGTCTAGGGACTAATAGTGTAATTAACCCTTATAGAAAATATGGCGATCTTTTTAAGTTTTTGGCAGCATTGATTTCTTCATTTTCTTTTAATGAATTACTAATTTGTTTTTTTCTGTGTGATGAGGCAGGGGATAGACACGAAAAAGGTAAGCTTGCCAGTGGCGTGCACATTTACAACGGCCGCCCAAGTCCCGACTCATTACATTTTCGCTAAACCACTTCCTTCCTTCCTTCCTTCCTCTCTATCTGTCTTTCTCTTCAATTTCTCTCCAAAATAACAAGAAGAAAGATTAGAAGGATGATGAACAGATTATCCAGAGTGAGGTCATTAGCCACAACATTGTTACTCAGCAAGCAGACGCAAACGCAGCGACAGCGTGCTTCCTTTTCTTCATCTTCTCTCCTTTTCGATGATACACAATTACAGGTCTCTCTCTCTCTCTATATATATATATATATATATATGCATACGTATATCAATTCTTCTTTTGTAATTTGTGTTTGTCTCTGTTTTTTTTTTAATCTCTACCCGGATTGGTTATTTACGTATGGGGATAAGAATTGCAATTTCTGTTGGGTTACTTGGATGTTTTACTTTTATAGAAAATTTTTGTGGGTTTGAGTTTTTTTCTCTCTAAAATTTATCCTTGTTACGGTCACTTGATTTAATAAGAATTTAGTTACTTGAGAAATTTCATCATGACCAAGATGAGAATCAAAAGTACAATCAAGGTAATTGAAATTGTTTCTTTATGAGGGGGAGGTTTGCTTAACTATGTAGTACTTGAGAGGCATCATTCAATCTTCTTACGCCTATACGAGAAACAAATTCATCAATAGGACGTTTGCTTAGAGAAAAATGTATCTTTTTTTTACTAGAATAGAATATGATTGTCGAACCAGAAGCTGTAAATGCTTATAGTGGTTATTCATAGGCATTATTCAATCTTTTTGGGGAAATACAAGTTGAAGGATTGATCTAGCAGAAATCATCAAAATATTGTAAAAAAGGGGAATAAATGTAGCGGTCATAAATTAACAACATTCCTGCGAGGTCATGGCTAACGATTCCTTTCTAATCAATGAATTGTCGCTGACATGTCTTCCCCAATTTGCTTTGGCGAGTTTAACTACAAGCAAAAACAACCAACTCAGCAAAAGATGCTAGAATGTTCATTGTCGGTAGATCTCCATTCAGGTGGGTGTGAAAGTGATCTTTCAGCTTCCCTTTGGACCAAACCTTCTGATACATTTGGAGGTGGTTCTTTCCCAGGTTTACGCAGATGTTGCTTGTTTTATTCTTATAACACAATGTACTCATGCTAGTTTGTATTCTTTTTGGTCTGCGGTGGACTTTTTGTTCTACGCTATCCTTTTGTGTGTTCTCCCCTTTGTAAGGAGTGCCGAGATTTTTTGTTCTTAATCTCTCCTTACTCACCTATCTAGACACAGTACGATGTTTCTGCCTAGTTACTTATAAGAGTTTTATGCCTAATTACATTTCACATACTCAATTGTGAGAGTGCTTGCATGCATATCTATGCAACAGCTGTAATGAGAAATAAATGTCAAATTATGTTGCTGATAACTTTATACAATCTTCATCAATTTTTCTTGCCTATTAAGTTAATTATTGTGCCTTTGGTGTTTGTCTTACTCTTTCTTGCAATGTCGACAGTTCAAAGAAAGTGTTTCACAGTTTGCCCAAGAAAATATCGCACCTCATGCATCGAAAATAGACAGAACAAATTATTTTCCAGAGGTTTGTGAGAAAATCAATTTTAATTTTTTCCCTTCAAAAGCCTGAATACCACTTTACTGAAATTGGATGTCTCTTATTCTCTTGCCAGGATGTTAACTTATGGAAATTAATGGGGGATTTCAATCTCCTTGGAATTACTGCACCAGGTAAAACCAGTGTTATCACCTATTTCAATCTTTACTTTTCTGTTGCTCGGCAATTTGTAGGAATGAAAGAAAAAAAAGTAATTTGGGTAGTTTGGCTGTTATTATTTCATGAGTATGGCATGAGCAAGGAGATCTATCCGCTCATGCTTAGGCAACTCGACTGGTACCAACTTCTTGGAGGACCTTTATTTCAATGAGGATTTCTCATTGTTTTAATCTTCTTGAAGTTCATTTATACCCTCTAATTGTTTAGTATTTCTGCGTTCTATGTTTTCTGTACTATCAAATTGTAAAGAAGAAATGACATAATTTAAGGTGCCTGTTACTATGTATGCTGGTATACCTTTGCTGTTCCATCACGTTGCAGTGATTCATTAGTCATATTTTTCAGGATGTTTGCTAGGTTTACAACACGTATACTTATCATATGCATACCCCATATGTCAATAGTCGAGCACAAAAGGGTGTGTATGTTTGCTAGGTTTACAACAAGTACTTGTCATTTTCATACCCCATATGTCAATAGTCGAGCACAAAGGGGTGTGTATGTGTACTCCGAGAAAATCAGGTGTCCTTATCATTGTTCATGATGCAATAATGATGTATGTGTCTATGTATTGGGGAGCAGAAAGGGGTGTGTATGTGTGCGAGGGAGGAAGGGAGGGCAATCTCATTTTAGTGAAGCAATATATGTCAGGCCTACTGCTTTTTTGAACTAAACTCAATTCCATCTTCGCTGCTTTGAGAAGTGTCTTCCTCAGACAATGTCCTGGATTTGAATTATAATATTTGTTATTAG
The DNA here is from genome assembly GCA_016624345.1 of Platycodon grandiflorus. Taxonomy (NCBI): domain Eukaryota; kingdom Viridiplantae; phylum Streptophyta; class Magnoliopsida; order Asterales; family Campanulaceae; genus Platycodon; species Platycodon grandiflorus. Next base: position 40,967,205 of record CM028366.1, on the reverse strand, counting down.
TTCAAATATGCTTGGCAAAAATTTAGTTATAGCTGATTTTACAGAATCTTTTTTATACTGGGCATAGAAGGGCTATGCATGAATTCAGTGGGTATGGTTTCAGAAAGAGGTGTCAATGAAACTGTTTACTTTTGTAGATTTATTGTTTTGGGCTGCATCAAGGAAGTTGTGACTGATGGTAGTGTATGTTATCTCTCATGGAGATTTTGAGCAGCTAACATAGTGTTGGTTCATTAGTAAGGGAGCACCCAATGAGCTTGGAGTTCATTGCTTAATTTTACTTGGGGCACTTTGACGTTATTCTTTTGGGTCAAATACTCCTTCATTTTGCTCTAACCTATCTTTCAAGAAATTCTTAATTACTCTCAAAAGCATGGCCATCTTAAATGCTTTTAATTCTAATTTTGTGCGGCACACACTTGGCATTATCCAATAATTATATTATCTTTTACAGAGGAATATGGAGGACTTGGCCTTGGTTATCTGTACCACTGCATAGCTCTCGAAGAAATTAGTCGTGCTTCTGGATCGGTTGGCCTATCCTATGGTGCCCACACTAACCTATGCATTAATCAGTTGGTAAATGATCTTACCTTCTTATCAAAAAAAAAAAAAAAAAAAAAGATCTTACCTAAAAAGTGTCATTCCTGGCTGTATAAGTACAATTAACTTACAATTTTAAATAAAAAACTTAATGGTTTTCGTAGGTGAGGAATGGAAACCCTGCTCAGAAGCAAAAATATTTGCCAAAGGTTTTACTTCCACCAGCTCTTCTTTATCTATTTTCTCCTGTTTCTTTTGAAATAGTTACTAGAATTGAGTAGAAGTGTTCATCCCTGTCTAATTAACCTATTGATTCTCTTTACTTATCCAAATATATGCACGCACATATAGGTGTACACACACACAATACTTATATACCTAGTGGCTTTTATTTCCCTTATGCTGGATCAAGAAGATCCATAGCTTAAGCTATGAAATTATTCATCCTGTTAGTTGCAGCCATCCAATTCATGATGTGAATTTTCATAAATGATATGAAAATATAACCGAAAAGAGTGAAACATGGATGCAACTCCAGCAGAAGAACAATGGGGTTCAACAGTGTAGTGCCAATACAGACATGCCAGCCAACTTGAGCCAACAGAGTAGCATCCAGCACCACCATAACCACTGCGGTCCTACATCTAGAGTTATGGCTAGAAGATATATGCTCATAGAACTTGGGAATCGGTAGTTGTGACTGTGGCGGCACTATGTTTTTTATCCTCATATTCTTCATCACCACCCCTACACATCTTAAAGCATGTTTATGGGTTGTTCTGGAGTTGTTTTGACACTAAATGCAATTATGACCACTACACTATATGCCATAAAGTGCTTTTCACTTGTAGTTTCCCCAAGAACATCATTCTTTGAGGTTCTTAGTTAATTAGCCAATTTTAGAACCTGTTAAATGAAGGTGTTTTTGTATTGGCTTTGCCCTTCTTGATTTTTTAATTTTCTTTTTGATAAGAAAACAAATTTGTTAGATTTAAACTGGGGGAATTACAAAAAGACAGACGAGAAGTCCACCATAATAGAAGGCAAAAAGAAAAACAAAATACATGGAGAGCAACCAAAAGAGAGTGCGTGGCAGTCATGTTGATATTCAGAAAGCGGAATCCCACAGAAAGCACCCCTAGCTGAAGCCCAAAGAGAGGCCATAGAAGTTGCTCTATCCCACAAAAGCTTCAAAGATAAGATCTGATCCCTGAAAATTCTGGAATTCCGCTCCATCCACAAGCACCACAAATTAGCAAACACCCTGAACTGCCAAAGCAATGCAGCATTCCCATCCTTCCCGAAGCCTGGAACATGGATCTGAAGAAGAGAAGTAATAGACTCGGGACTTACCGATGCTTCACTGCGCACCCCATTCCTCAGATATCTAGCTCCACTACGACGAAGGAACAGATGGTCATGAGACTCTGCTGCAGTCTTGCACATCGCACACCACACAACAGTCTGGGGAAATCATCTTATTAGGCGTACGCTTTTGTAGAATATCATTAGTGTTGAGTTTATTAAGAGCCAGAGACTACACAAAAGCTCTAATTTTGAAGGGAAAATTAGCCTTCCAAAAGAATGAAAAGCATGGAAATGGAGAATGTTCAGGGTAATGAATCAAGTGCGAGAGGAAACAAAGGCAAGGATAAGGTCCATACCCTCCAAAATCCAAACCCGAGAGTCTTGAGAATTTTGATGAAAGAAATTCTCCTCTTCTTGTTCTGAAAATAATAAAGTAAAACCTAGCATTTTTACAAAAGTGGCTAACATTTCAGACCACAATTCTAGGAGAAAATTAAGGAGAAAATTAAAAAGAGAATCCCTCTAAATTGGGAATCTCACCAAACTAGGAAAGCTAACAATATTCTAATTACTAGGAAATGGAAAGTAACTCCTAATTTAACAAAATAAATTAACCCCTAAAATTATTCATAAAGATCAGCAGCTTCTTTTCTACACTCCCCCTCAAGCTGGGTTGTATATGTTATACAATCCTAGCTTGGAGTTGAATTCATCAAAGCTTGTCCTTGGAAGAGCTTTGGTGAGAATGTCAGCAACCTGCAATCGAGTAGGGATGTAGCTTGTTTGAACTACCTTGTTGTTGACCTTCTCAGATATGAAATGCCTATCAATCTCCCCATGTTTGTTCCTGTCGTGATGCATTGAGAACATTTTTATTTCTTCTTTTGCATTAACTCTTAATTCCTTGAGTAATCTTTGAAGCCACATTCCTTCGCAGATGCCCAAAGCAAGAACACGATATTCTGACTTTGCACTGCTCTGAGATACCATTGATTGTTTCTTGCTTTTCCTTGTAACAAGATTTCCCGAAACATATGAGCAATAACCAGTTGTGGATCTCCTTTCGGTTATCTCTCCAGCCCAGCACCAGTCTACATTTCTATTTCACGGTTTTCACACTTTCTAAAGAGGAGACCGTGTTCAGGTGTCATCTTCAAGTACCTTAGAATCCGATTCACAGCTTCTAAATGTTCTTCATTCGGATTGTTCATGTGCTGGCTTACTACACGTATTGAGAATGCAATATCTGGCTTAGTGTGTGAGAGATAGATGAATTTGCCCACAAGTCTTTGATATTTCCCTCTATTTACTGGAACAATGTCCTCACTTCTATTGGTCTTAAGATTGGGGTCCATAGGTGTCTCTGCAGGTTTACATCCAAGCATACCAGTCTCAATTAGCAAATCCAAAATATACTTCATTTGGGATATAACAATCCTTGTCTTAGACCGTGCTACCTCCATGCCTAAGAAGTATTTAAGGGCACCAAGATCTTTGATTTCAAACTAAGTAGCAAGTAGCCTCTTAAGTTTGACAATTTCTTCTGTGAGTTAGAATTATGTCATCAACATAAACAATGAGAATAACAACCTTGCCTTTAGATGAGAACTTCACAAATAGGATGTGATCAGCTTGGCATTGATTGTATCCGTTTGTGACAATTGTTTTAGAAAACCTATCAAACCATGCACGAGGAGATTGCTTTAGGCCATACAGCGACTTCTTCGATTTGCAAACCAGTCGGCTATTTGATTGGTTTTCTAAGACTTGGAGGGACTTCTATGTAGACATCTTCTTCAAGATCCCCGTTTAAAAATGCATTTTTTTACGTCTAGTTGGTGCAAAGGCCTGATTTACTGCAAGTGATAGAAGCACTCGGATTGTGTTGAGCTTAGCAACTGGTGCAAAAGTTTCTTGGTAATCAATTCCATATGACTGCGTAAAGCCCTTAGCTACCAATCTAGCTTTGAACCTCTCAATACTTCCATGAACTTTATATTTAACTGTAAATATCCATTTGTAACCCACTAGCTTCTTCCCTTGAGGTAATTTTGTAAGAATCCAAGTACTATTGCTTTCTAGTGCCTTAATTTCTTCCATGACAGCTTGCTTCCACGCTGGAATTTTAAAAGCTTCCTGAACAGAACCAGGAATCTGCATACTGTCTAGAGTTGATATAAATGCTTTATACGATGGTAACAATTTCCCATACGCCACATATCTTTCAATAAGATGGTTTGTGCATGTGCGGACACCTTTTTTTTGAGCAATAGGCATAGCAGAATCATCAACAAACGGAACAAGAGACTCATGAGTACCAATGTAAATTTCTAAAGCAAGAGGATCCAATTCAGGCTCTTGACAATCTCTGATTTGTGCAGTTTGCTCTAGATTCCCGATAGGTCTCCCCCTCTTAGAATAGACACGAAGTTCCTGATTGTTTGCACTAAGTTGAGTTTGAGTGGACTCAGGTAGGATATTTTGAGTGGTTTGATTTTGCAAATTGGGTGAATCTTGGAAATCAGACTCGGTTTGTGTGTCATTTGGGCCTGATGTAGGGTTGGGCTTCAAATTTGAGAGCTCGAATGAGGGTAAAACAGTTTGAGGTGGAAAATACTTGGATTGAGTGTCTTGGAGAATGTCCCAAAGCTGATATTCACTCGAGTTCTCCCCCTGAATGGTAGGTTTGGGATAATAAGATTAGTGTTCAAAAAATTTGACTTCCATAGAGTTGTACACTTTCCTAGTAGCAGGTGAATAACATTTGTACCATTTTTTATGAGATGAATAGCCCAATCAAATACATTTGATAGATTTAGGATCAAGTTTAGTTCGATGTTGTTGGTGTATATGGACAAATGATGAACAACCAAAGACTTTAAGTAAAAGATTGAGGAAAAGGCTGTAATGTGAAGAAAGGCTTATACGCAAATGTGGCAGGGTTTTTGAAATTGTAGCACTCGACTTGACATTCTATTAATAAGATAAGTGGAAGTGAGAATGACTTCCCCTAGAAGTGTTTAGGAACATGACTGGAAAACATGATTGATGTTGCTACCTCAAGAAAGTGTCTATTCTTCCTTTCGGCTACCCTATTTTGTTGAGGGGTGTCAACACATGAACTCACATGAATTATTCCATGTTCCGAGAGATAAGAACCGAGAATAGAGTTAAAATACTCTTTGCCATTGCAGTCTTAAGAACTTGAATATTACTTTTGAATTGAGTGTTGATCATAGAATGAAAGAATTTGAAGATTGACCTAGTTTCAAATTTTTTCTCATGAGGAATGTCCAGGTGGTTCTAGTATGATCATCTATGAATTATACAAACCAACGAGCCCTATTAATAATTTTTTACTTGTGAAGGTCCCCAATTGTTAATGTGAATTGTGGAAAATGGGTGTAAAGGTTTGTATCGAATGTTAGGATATACATGTCGAGTATGTTTTGCAAGTTGACAGATTTCACAATGAAAAGACTTAGAATATTTATTGATGAACGAATGAGGAAATAACTTTTCAAGGTACACGAAATTTGGATGATGAAGACGAAAATGCCATAACATAACAAGACTCTTATTTGAAACGGATATAGAATTGAAAATAGACTCAGAACACAACTTAAATGACCTTGTCTATCTAGGGGAGGACTTCCTTTGAGCAAGTAGAGACCACCACACAACTCACACTGCCAATCACCTTCCCCAAATCCACTGCCTTAAATTCACAAAGATTTGGATAGAATTTAGTTATACAATTCAAGTCACGAGTAAGTTTGCTAATTGAAATCAGATTGCAATCTAATTTTGGAACATAAAGGACAGAGGAAAGATAAGAGATCCTTTGTCAATCTGGTTGATCCCGTTCCTTCCACTTTTGACAGCGAACCATCTGCTATTCGCACTGTAGATGGACTTGAACATGGAGCGTACTTGTAAAAGACATCAATTTTTCCGGTCATGTGATCCGAAGCTCCAGAGTCAACTATCTACTTGACTTGTGCAATATAAGCATAAGGGAATGTACCTTGATGTGCAACCATGCTAGTGTGTAGCTTGGTAATGGACAATATTGATTGAGATGGAATTAGAGATATGGTCAAGTAGCTTATGCAGTGCCTCAATCTACTCCCTGCTGAATGAGCTATTTTTGTAATGTTGTTATTGTCTAATGTAGTGGCAGTATTTGCACGGCTATCCCGATTATTCCATGCACTACTAGGCTTCCAATTAGTGGGCTTCCCATGTATTTTCCAGCATGTTTCTCTAGTGTGACCAGGTCGCTTGTAGTGTTCGCACCATGCCTTCCCTTTCTCTGTTTATTATCTTGTGAAAAGTTGTGTGTACAAGGCCGAGCCTTCAACAACTGGAGTATTCAGATTTCCAGTCATCATCAGTTTTCACCAGCTTTCTTCCCTTCAAACTTTAGAAAAGGCCTCTCGGATGGAAGGTAGGCTTGATTCCCATTATTCTCCCCTTACTTCGTCCAGATCCTTGTTAAGACCAAGAAGAAATTTGAATATTCTCTTCACGTCAACAATCTTTTTGTACAAAACACCATTATTGGGCATTTTCAGGGGTAGACCTCGAACATATCAAGGTGTTGCCACTCCGCGTAATGTTGTTGAAATATTGAGTAACATTTAACTCTCCTTGTCGCAGATCATGATGTTTGGTTTCAACTTCAAACAATTCAGAGGTGTTTTCGGAACTGGAGTAGGAGAAAATTTTCTCCAACCTATGTAGTCATGGAACTTATTAACCATGATCATGTGATTTTTTGTATTCCTCGATATTTGGGATCTGCAGGAACTGGTATCTTGTCAGGGAGATAATCATCATTTCCTTTGCTAGAAATATACATGAAAACAGATCGTGACCATGAGGGAAATTGTGGCCATTGAGTTTGTGGCTGGTGACAGGGAGAGGCGAATTTTCAATGATAGTGGCTGGGGAATTTTACTCGGGTCTGGAAGTCTAACTTCTGAGGAATTTTTGTGTATTCATGCCGTATTTGGTCATGGTGAGAGATCGGCAATGAAGAGATTGAATGGAGTGACTTAGAATTTAGAGGTTGGCTCTGATACCATGAGAATTTGATGAAAGAGTTCTCCTCTTCCTCTTCTGAAAATAATAAAGTAAAACCTAGCATTTATACAAAAGTGGTTGACATTTCAGTCCACAATTCTAGGAGAAAATTAAGAAGAGAATCCCTCTAAATTGGGAATCTCACCAAACTAGGAAAGCTAACAATTAGGAATCAGATCCTAATTACTAGGAAACGGAAAGTAACTCCTAATAAAAAAAAAAAATTTAACCCCTAAAATTATGCATGAACATCAGCAGCTTCTTTTCTACAAGTCTTGATGCCCCTCCTGGATTATGAAATTATAGTTACCCTTGTCCAATCTCTTTCTCAAATAGTTGATTTTCTGCTGGTCTCATTGCATCTTGTGAAGATGTCCATGCTATTAAGCTAATATATGCCTTTTACACTTGCCATTGTCCTTCTGAAATCTGGTTCGCAGCCGCTAAATGCAATGTGAAGGTTCAGATACCAAATTATTTTCTCCATTTTACGTACCATGTATCCATCTAGTGTTTGGTGTACGGTTATTGGTGCCTTCGAGAACCCTAGCTTCATAGTCCTCAATCGAGGTGTTTCTTGGAGTAAAACTTGGTACCCAAGGGTAAGCAGCTTTATAGAAACACTATATTAGAATATGACATACTATCTCTTATTGATGCCATTAACAAGTTTGCCATTTTGAAAACAATTATGTGACAGAATTGTTAAACATTAGTATTTATATTAGGCTAATGAACAATCTTGCTGTTACCGAAGGAGAAAAAGTATTAGATCATAACTTTAGTGTTCGGCAACAGAAAGTCTACCTTGCGCAGAATCTTCGTATCAAACTGCAATTTGCAGGATATCAGTGTTTTCATATAGCTGATTCCATGTAATTGGAACAAATGCTTAGTTGAGGCAGTAGGCTTTTGGGTGAAATGAGCCATCAGCAACATTTTTTGGGCATACGTTTTTTTGTTTGTTTTTGTGTGGTCTTTATTCTCCGTCGTCCGCTTTTTTCTTTTTTGCCCGACTTAGGGAAGGAGGCTAGTTGAGTTGGAAACAGAAGCATGGTAACTATTAGTGGACCACCTTTTAACAGCTTAAGCTTTTAGAGCAGCAAGTGCTTCACGAGGTCTGGCGTTCTCCCTTGCATCTGGTTGCACCTTGCTTATTCCACGTGCAAGGGGACACAGTGTTTGATAGAGGGCTTTCGAAGCATGAAATAAAATACTTCCCACGTTCCATGTAAATAGTCCACTAGTCTATTTTGGGATGTTTCATTTAAAGAGTCCACATGACGAAAATTATGCTAACAATCTCCGTGACCTTTCCAATTTACCCTTCACACATCACGGGAACCCTCAAGCATTTTTGTAATTATGACAAACTCTAATGATACTTGTATCCATTAATAATTAGATTTTCAAATGTGGACTCTTTGAGAAGAACAAATGGAGTACATAAGAGTCGGGCCTGCTGTCTAAGGGCTTAAGCTTTTAGAGCAATGGAGGGGAAAAAATTGATCGTTAATGCCAATGATTTTACATATCTCGAAAAATAAAAAATAAAAAAAAATGAAAGAGAAAAGTTGTGTAATACTGTTATGAATCAATAGTCATGCCCTCATGCTTATATTTACTGAACGCTGACTCTAAATCTCTAATTATGGTCTGGGACTCATCTTCTCTTTTCTTGTTTCTTTTAATCTGTTTAGTTTGTTATTTGAAATGTATGTAGTAACTCCGTTTCCTACTTGGTGTGAAGTTAATTACTGGGGAGCATGTGGGAGCTCTTGCCATGAGTGAGCCTAATGGTAAGCTGTGTGAACTACTGTTCATTTTTATAATTTTTTTTGTTTTGATATTCAACGTTCATAAAATGGTGTGGGGGCTTGATGTGAATCGTACCTACTGTTTAATGATATCAGCTGGATCGGATGTTGTTAGCATGAAATGCAGAGCTGAACATGTTGATGGGGGTTACATTCTAAATGGGAACAAGATGTGGTGCACCAATGGTCCAACTGCTCAGACCCTGGTACGCTTTTTTTTTTTCAGAATTGTTTTTTGTTTTCTAGACGCTAAGTAGGGGTTATGGTTATGTCTTCTCTGTGAATATACGTGCTTGATTGGAACATCACTTGTCCTGGGATACTTTCATATAGCGGATGTAACATTAACTTAATTAAGTGTGTACCCCCATCCCAGAAAAGATGTCCTACTCTGGTAATTCTAATATATATATATATATATATATATATATATATATATATATATATATGGGAGTTCTCAATTGTTACTCCATCTCTTTAACCATCAATAGTTACTGTTATTATTATCCATTACTCATTAGATCGAAAATCAAAAGCTTAGATTTAATGGTTAGTTGAAAAATGCAATTAATGCAAGTAGGTGAGTCATTTAAATATATATATATATATATATATATATATATATATATGGGAAGTATTTAATGGTTACTTTTTATTTAACCATCAATGGTTACTCTCATTATCAACCATTGGATCAAAATTAAAAGTTGAGATTTAATGCATTAAATGACTCACCTACTTGCATTAATTGCATTTTCCAACTAACCATTAAATCTCAACCTTTAATTTTTAATCAAATGGTTGATAATGAAAGTAACCATTGATAGTTAAATAAAGAGTAACCATTAAATACTCCCCATGTATATATATATATATATATATATATATATATATATAACCATCAATGGTTACTATTATATCAATCATTGGATTGAAAATCAATGACTAAGATTAATTGCATTAAATGACTCACCTACTTGCATTAATTACATTTTCCAACAATGCAATTAATCTTAGCCATTGATTTTCAATCCAATGGTTGATATAATAGTAACCATTGATGGTTATATTTTTGAAGTAACAATTGAATACTCCCCCATATATATATATATATATATATATATATATATATATATATATGCGTGTTATGTTGTGAACACCCTAATTTCTTTAGATGACTTAAAACTCGGACTGGAGCATTACGATATTTAGAAAAGTAATGTTCAAGTGGGAATGTTGAAAATATCTTTGAAATGGAGTCTGTTTAAGCTTATGTTATGTTGTCATCTCTGGCTAGTCCATGCTAAGGCTTTGGTCATTTAAGGTTCTGTTTCAGTTGTGAAAAAACACTTTATTAACTTGTGACTTGCTCTTTAAATATCCAATATATAGAAGGTTACCAAGTAAAATTAAGAGTCGGAATCTTTAATCTTTAAAAGGTGACAATCTTTATGGGACAAAAGCCAAAACTAACTATTTGGGGATGGAGTGTCTCTTCTTTACAGCAGTCTGTTTTGTGATTGCAAGAGTCCAAGTCAGGATGCACTCATGTTATGATGCAAAATTGTATGATAGGGTACAACACTTAGTTGAATGGCTAAGAGCATGTTTTAAAACAAATTTCTTGTAAAAGTTGTGCTCTTTTTAACAAACTATTTTGAGATTCTTCAGCAGCAGAAGATGTAACTGAAGAACTACTCACTTCTTTTCAGCTACACTCCTCTATTTCACTTGGTACATTGAAGTTAATAATTGTCGTTCCATAAACTATTTCCTCGGTGAATCTCATAAGAATTTATCTTTATTTATTTGAATACACTTTGATTCTTTCTGAAAGGAAGAACTTTTAAATGTTTGACCTACTTTTTCGTCCAAGAACAGTTTATATACCTAATTAGTATGTGACTACATCATCATCTTCTTCTTCTGCCTTTGAACTTAAATATCATCAAAACTGAAATTTTCAAATATGTGCAGGTTGTTTACGCAAAAACGGATACTGCTGCTCGCTCAAAAGGAATCACAGCATTTATCATTGAGAAGGGAATGCCTGGGTATACCTTCTGTTCATAATAGTGGATTAAATTTCACCCACTTGTTTCTACATGCCTAAGTTTATATACATTATTTAGTCATATGGCAATCTAAAACTTTCTTTCTGATAAGTTACCGGCCGGTCTAAAAGCTTAAGATGTTAGAGAAGAGCCAAACAATGTGTATCAAGCTTAACACTCCCCGTCACGTGTGACCCACACTCACACATGGAGAGATCATTGAGGTGCATCACAAACAAAATAGGGTGCCATGTGCACTCACAATAAGGCGGGGAACAAATGCAGGGGAATGACTTCAACCCAAGCCCTTGCATAACCAGAGATCTATTCCATGTTAAGTTACCAACTTGTCTGAAGCTTAAGCTGTTAGAGGGGCTAAATAATGTATATCAAGCTTAACACTATCTTTCAAAATACATAGTTCAGATAAAGTCAATAGCAACTTCGAAGTGTTGGTCATAGTTCATGTACGCCTGATAAATGATCTCATACATACTAGTTTGAGTAGATCATTCTGTTCTGTTCTCCTTCTAGGCTGATTATATTTCTTACGGTATGTGACTGGCTGGAGAATGTTTATGGAATTATGGACAGATGGAATACGTTTGAACCAGGTGTCCTTGTTCCTTGTTCAGATGGCTGCTTGAATGAAAAATAAAAAAAGGGAAAGGAAAAAGATATGAACTACTTGCTCATAAGTGTGTGTGTGTGTGTATAAGCTAGCCACATACGTCTATCAGTTGCCCTACATAAGGTTTTCAAGTAATGACCATATGCATGCTCATAGAGTTTAATATCACAACATTTGATCTTTTCTTTTTAATCTCTTTTTTTCCTTTTCTTTGGCGGGCATATAATGCAGTAATCATATCGCCAGCATTTCGTAACTTTTAATAAATGCAGACATATATTCATTGATGACCCTGGCATACAGAGAAAGCAAATGTTTTCCTAAATATATTTTATGTAGTGAATGATCAAGAATCTTATTATATTTGTAAGTAGAAATCACATTAGGAGTCCTCTGAAGAGATTACATGTAAACAGTTTTTAGTGAAGGGACTACTGTATATTAACAGCTTTAGTCTTCTTCGATAAGAAACAATAATATTTCCATAATAGGGGGCAGGCTTTCCCCTTTCCACACCCAAATCAACCCTTACAAATTAAGACAAATAGCATACAATTGTTGTAATTCCATTAAATAGTTTTGAAGTTTATTCTGTCTGCACATTTGCATCATAACTACAGTATAATTGTAACATATAGTTTAACATACAGTAATACAAATAGAACCATACAAATGAGAATGACACAAAAGTCATGGGGCGCGAATGATGAGTTCAAGGAATGTCACAATTTCTGGAGGTTACTTCCGGAATGATAAAAGTTAAAACCAAGAAGGCTATCCGTGTGAACGGATGTATAAACCAAAGGAAAATCGCAAATGGGATTTCTGGGCATCATACGCTTCGAATCTGACAGATAGCATTCCAACATATCTTAACCATATGAAGAAATCTTGTCCAAAATGCTACATTAAGTGCTGCGTGCTTTTTCTTAAGTGCTCGCTGCGCACATGATCAATGAAAAGAATGAAACAGACCTTCTAACATGGCTTCTTTCCTTGCTATATGTCTAATGCAGATTCAGTACTGCCCAGAAATTAGACAAACTTGGAATGCGAGGAAGTGATACGTATGTCTGAGTTGCTCTTGGATCATTAACATGCTATTGATTCATATCTTTTCTCCAAGTTGGAGTTGATCTGACAGTTGGATTATACAAATCTCAGATGCGAGCTTGTCTTTGAGAATTGCTTTGTTCCTGAAGAAAATGTACTTGGCCAAGAAGGGAAAGGTACCGATGAGGAGATTACTTTAAGTGTTATTCATTCTTTTGTACAAGTGATCAGATATTAAATTGTATATAGTTTATCTTAGTGGCACCTGCTCCTTATTATTATTGTTTCATAACTTTAATAAACTACCCTTTTTTTCTTTTTATTTTTTAGCTGCTCTATACATCTATATCAAAAGGTCTTTGAAATAGCAGAAATTTCTATGCGGCATAATGAGCATATTACTTCTGGAGAGTTCTCATAGTATGATTTTCTGTCCTTTCATTTCAGGAGTTTATGTTTTGATGTCCGGGTTAGATTTGGAGAGGCTTGTGTTGGCAGCTGGACCTGTTGGAATTATGCAGGCATGTCTTGATGTTGTTCTTCCTTATGTTCGTCAACGAGAGCAGTTTGGCAATCCAATCGGGCAATTTCAATTTATACAGGTTCAGAACTGCTTCTCTTGCGCACTGCATTCTCTCTCGTTAATTGGCTTGTGAAATTATTCTTAAACTGCTTTTAAAATGTTAAATTTCAGGGAAAGATTGCTGACATGTTTACCTCATTGCAGTCTTCAAGGTAGGACATGCCAACTGTGCACTCTCTTTATTTGTTTTTCTCTTCCATGGGCATGTGATTAAGGGTTCTTGATTTATTTCAGATCATATGTTTATTCTGTGGCAAGGGATTGTGATAATGGAAAAGTTGATTCGAAGGTGCTCCACAATTATTATCCCCACTTTTATGTTTGTTGTCCATTATTGTTTGAAACTTTACGAGCGCCATCCTGTATTCATTGTTTTCTTTTTCATGATGATCTCCTAATATCCTTATTTGTTTTTCGTGGTTAATAACTAACTCTGCAACTTGCAGGACTGTGCTGGAGCTATACTTTGTGCAGCTGAAAGAGCCACCCAAGTTGCACTGCAGGTGAAACAAAATCCAGATCACTAAGTTCACACGCCTTACTTAACTGCTTGCATCTTTCCAATTGTCTCGACTCATGGCTCAATTGATGTGAATCTCAGTTCTGTCTGGCTTTTTTATTGCAGGCTATCCAATGTCTAGGTGGCAATGGTTATGTAAATGAATACCCAACTGGTCGTCTTCTTCGCGATGCCAAATTGTACGAGATTGGTGCTGGAACTAGTGAGATCAGAAGATTGATTATTGCTCGTGAACTCTTTAAGGAACAGTAATGACCTAAGTCAGCACAACAATCTTATAGGTTCTTGATGTAAAGAATCGATACACCCTGGCAAGGGCATAGTCCATTTTTCTTCTCTCTTTTTTGGGCCAATAATTCAGCCAAAAATGTCCTAAAACTTTCCCTTGAACTTAATGAAAGAGAAGGATTACAGAGTATGATACTATGTATCTTCCCCCCCCCCCCCTTTTAAATGGTGCAAATTGTGATAGTATCATGTTTTTTTACCATTAGCAAGGTTTACAAAGAGCTGAAGGTTAAGAGTTGTCGTTCCAATGGCGTCGTTGCTTAAGTACATAATTTGTTTATGAACAGTAACACAGAGAATGAGAGTTGCCAAGCTGAGAGCTTCTTAGTATGGTGAACCTTACGCTTCAGGCTTCTTCATCTCTGCTCTTTTCCCAGACCAACCTTGATCTTTCATCTTTTGGTCCGAGTATTTCTTTGCTGCCTCTAATGTACAATGCTCGATTAAAGCTGGTTTTAGCGTCATGTTTATAGTCAAAACAACTTGAAACCAAAATGACATAGGAGTCTATTCGCCAAGCCTGAACACGTGAGGTTCTATTTCTAGTTGAAACAACATGAAACGCCAACCAATCTTGTTGACTTGCTTGTAGTTGAGGACGATTTAATGTTTTTTAGAGCAGTTATAGGCCAGTTTCAACGAAATGAGCCACCGAATTGGCACACCCCTTTTTGCATTTCTTAAGTTACCAAGTGTGTAAGTGTTATCTTTCTCTCATGTCTATTTATGCAAATGTTGTATTGAAGATCTGAAGTCAAATGTACCTAAAACGAGAATAAAGTTGAATTATTCAGCAGAAAATTCACTTGAATTTGACAACCGATGGATTTAGAAACCTTACATCCGAACAATTAGAAGAACTTTACTGCATACCAGCGAGTCCGCTTAATGCAAAATGAAATGAAAATAGGACGAAACAAAGATGAAGCATAGCAATAAAAGGGAGACAAGTACACCCCCATGGTCTAGTGGTTCAGGACATCTCTCTTTCAAGGAGGCAACGAGGAGTCAACACTTTCCCTGGGGACAGGGTACTAGGAAAGTTGACACTCCCTCAGAGTAAGGTACTTCGAAAAGTGGTCAGTGATTACCAATAAGCCTAAAGTTGATTCGTCATGGCCAATACGACTAAATTTGATTCTTAACCGGGTCCATGCCTGAGCGGTTAATGGGGACATAAAGGGGATAAACTTTAAATTCTTTAGCAATATGTCTACACTGTTGGTTCAAATCCAGTTCGGCCCAAAAATACACAAATCTACTATGAGATGGTAGAACTGCAGCTCATTAAGCTAAACTAAAACCATATATAGAGACTAGACTCTTGAGTGATTAATTACATCTCAAGCAGTCGAATGATCATCATTCGTACATTTTCATGAGAAAAAGTTGGTCTTAGTCAAGCTAAACATGTTTTCCTCTAAATCAAAACTATGAACAACCCACTAGTCAGCTAATTTTCAACTGTCCCCTGGTAATGGTCTTAAAAACACATGAAAGTCACCTGTGTCCACCTACAGGGAGACCAGTGCAACATTTGTTTTACCAAACTAAGCCTCTACACATTTCATTTATCCACTAGATGAAGCAACATTTTTCAGTTTCTCCAGTGGAGATGGAGACCTCAAGAAACACCTTGCAAACCCCCCTACACCTAACATTACCACAATTTTATTCATAAACAAAACATAACCAAGGTTCACAACTTAAAGTTGTCACTTGTTGCATCCCAAGGATGGCAACAACCAAAACTTAAGATCCAAAGCAAAACAAGGTTCAACAGTTTTAAAGTACCACATGAAAACAGTTGAGATTGGAGTACCACTTAACAACATCCCTTACAGCCGGAGATTAATCTGGCTGACCCACTGATGAAGACTTGGCCGTATCGACCACTGCTGGTGCTTCCTCCAAGCAACTTTGAGTATCATCACTGATTATCCCAGACATCAGTTTCTCGACTTCTTCTACGCGGTATATGTGAATCTTGGTCGCAATCCTAACGAAGTCACTGCAATATAAGTCGCAGTGAGCATTTCGATTAATACACAAATTCCAAGGATTGCTCATTTGGAAGCAACAATTTCAAAGTAGCCGATATTTAACTCTATTTTTTTGCTTGAATAGCTAAATAGAAGATTGCATGCATGTGTATGCATTTGTTTGCAAGAATATTATCAAATAAATACGATACATTTGATTGACGGTGATGAAATGATGTCAAGCTAAAGAGAAAACACTTACGAAAATGGGTCGTCCCCAACAACCATCATGTCATTCTCATCATCAGTGTACAAGATTCGCCATTCGCTATCGCGAGCATTCAAGAGGCCTTCCATGTTAAAGAGCTTCTCCAGGTCCAAGAACAAGTCAGCATAGCTTTGCATGCGCGAGAGATCAATGGCTCTTCCCACCAAGTTGCCTTGCTTGTGAACCTTTACTCGGTGCAACGAAGAGGAGTGAGATAGTATTTAAAGAAAACAAAGGAAACAATAATGCATATCTTAATGCACGTTGCAACTTAAGCTTACCTTTGTACAGCACCTCTTACTTGAACTTTGAGAGTCTGGGATTGGAGCTTCAGTCAAAGGAAAACCAAACAGTTTACAGCCATTTCCTGTGCCATTTGATGAGTCATCTTCCTCACTACTCGAGTTTGATTCTGTAGTCGGAGGAGTAGACGTTTTTCCCAGTGGGCTCTGCTCAGTTGGAAGATTCAACCCTGTTATTTCATTCCCAATAACGCCAGTTTGGATGGAAGGTGGATTGAGCGGGATATTCTCTCTAGGGAAGTTAGACATTTGGATATTCTCTCTTGGGAAGTTAGACATGTGCGAGAGCGTTGCATGATCTTGGCCAGCTTTATAGATATCATTGTTCGGAAAATACAAGTTTCTAGCACCTTCCGAGCCAAGTGGATAGAAACTCGGTTTGGGTCGTTCAAACATGTTAACAATATTGCAACCGAGATCCATTTTTCCCCAAGCGCTGAGGTTGAAATCAGTCAGCGAGCAAATTTCTTGACCTTGCAAGACCTTTGGAAATCGAGTAGATTCCAAAAAGCCTGTGTTGGAGGTTGTGTGCTGACGAGTCCTCATCAATTCACTTAAGTTTGCCTTTACCATCCCGTTTGGAGCGAGACTTGGATGCACAGCGGATTGCATCTCGTAATCCAACGGATGGTTCATCTTATCACGTCCATAGAGAAATGATGCGGAACCTACATTTTCTTGACCTTGCAAGACCTTAGAGGACCTTACGGATTCCTCAAAGTCTAGAAATCCACCCCGTGCTGCAAAAGAATGAACTAAGACACAAATAAATAGGTAAATATATAGAATATGATGCACGTGATACTTGTTTAAGGGAAAGATTTTACCAGCAACAGGGTTTTCAGGTGGAGTTGGTTGCAGACTCGTCCGCATTTTCTTCAACCGTGGGGAGGACTGGATGCTCAACAGTGGGAGAGCACCAGAGAGATCCATCTCCCATGGAGAAACCCGTTCTTGACGGTCGCTAGCAGTATCTTCATCCCACCTTACCTGTTATACTCCAGTGACAGGGATATATGGGGTCAGAATCCATGACTATCAAAGAACTTAATTTGCAGACAATTCTATCAATAAACCAGAAAACACTGCAGAAAGCTGTAAGCTTTAGCCAAAATGAAGTAACAATGCAGTATGTACCATTAAGCATCTCCATTTAGAGTTGGGCCATCTATAAGGGTCCATGTCTCCAATGCCAGTCACTATGCCGCGAAACCTGCAAGAAGAAAGAAGACGCATCTTTCTAAGGAATATATTTCAGACGGACCGAATTGAAAAAACAAATGAACTTAGTTAATCCTGTTTTACGAGACCTTCTTTCGGGAGAATCATCCATATTGAACCTCATATGGAATCTCGTCCCACTTGATATCTGCTTGGTGATGCTGTTCACGTACTTCGCGTAGGGCACAACAAAATCTGCATGACTAGCCCTGCATTTTATTCGATTTTATGAAGTCAGTAATTGCAAGTGTAGGTCAAATCAAGCATGTACAAAAACTTTTCAAGAATCTAAGACAGTGCTAAACTAAATCATCTAATTTGCAGTACAGCCTACAGCATCTTAAAGAGAAGCTATGAATAGTTGAATATTTCAAATCAACAAGACAATTGTAAGAGCTTGAGTGATTACAACAGGTAACCTAATAACATTTATCTTCCCTAGTTCCCTAGGATAACCATTAAATACAATAAAACTAAAAAACGAAGAAAAGATCATGCAATGCAACTACTTTTGTGCACATAGAAAAAGCCTGGATTTTTGGGCTTCTCCATTCCTAAATTTAATAAATCATCAAATCCCTAATACACAATCTAGTTTCTTAGAGCCTCCACGTAATCGGATTATTGTCAAAAAGGAAAAGCTCTATGCCAATTTTCCAGGGTTAAACATAATTTACAAGATCTGCCGAGCAATAAATTATGTTATAAGATTTAATTTATTACAACCTCGAGTGACTTGGACTAGATCCTAGAAAATCACCATTCAAGATTAGAAGTATTCAAAGGCATTCAGTCTGATAATATAAAGGTTATTTTGTGCCACAACCCCTGAGTGAAACTATCTGGCAATTCAGATTATCCAATGCAATTAGTTAAGATAAGTGTAGGAGGGTTACCTAGGGCTATAGAAAACATGAAACATGCTCTTGGTGGATATTGCATTGGCCACAAGAGAAAGAACGCTGGGGTAAGAGTTCTGGTTGCCGATGACAGAATCCGGAAGACCATTTCTCGGTCGTGCAATTCTTCTAATTCCCAGCCTCAATTCTCCGCCTTCACCCCTACAAAGACCATTATAAATTGATTAGAGCATGATGCTGTTATCAGCTCAGAGGAAAACTTCAAAACACTAACTCCTTCAGAACAAAACCAAACAAAATAAAAACAAAAAAAGGGGGAAAGGAGAAAAGGAGAAAAAAAAGTCCCCAGAGACAGTGATACATGCATCTCAGATATCTCAAACTATCAAATGAAGTAGAGCAATAGACAGAAGAATGACCCATTTACTTTCTGTTTTACTCCTTCACTGTTGCTCTCGGATATAGTCTTTTTGTTTATTTCTATTAGTTTTTTAAACTTATTTATTACTTTTTGATAACCGAGGGGAAACACCAACACAATAGAGCACGTTGCACCCACCTATGGGACCTAAACCACCATGGGAACCCACCAACGGTTCCAGGCAAAACTGAAAAGTGGAGTCTTGGCCATCTCAACCACACCCTAGGGAGCTTAAGACCCCTTAGATGTTTGTCTTTGGTTGTGGTTGCTCTTTTATTTTTGTGATTTGTGAGTGTGTGCGGTTCAATTCCAAAAGTCCTTTTGTAGGAATTAAATATTATGGCCATCATGATTAATTAGCAATTATATCCAGCTAGTTTTTTTTTTCAACTGGCTTCCTTATTTTTTGTTTGGATGAAGAGGGCCAAAAACAGGAAGGAAATATAAGAGGCATGGAAGATGTATCGCTTTGGAAAAGAAAGCTGCCTTTATCCTTCCAGTATTCAAGTAGGAATGGGTGAGGGAAGTAAGTGATTGATGTTACGTTCTCGTCTTTATCTTTTATCATCAAGGTTGAGTATCAATGTCAGAGTGAATGTTATATCTTTTTCCTTTCCATTCTGGTTCACCACTCTCAAGAAGAAAGAATGGTTGGGTTTTGAGGGAAGATAAATCCCTCAACTCTTTGTTCCCTTCCACTTTCTTTCTCCTAAAACATTAGTAATTTGTTTTGTCAATATCAGTGCCTCTTCCCTACTCTCATTTTCCTTTGCTTTGCCAAGAGCAGAACTGTAGTTATTGAGTTTTCTTAGTCCTTTTAAAAAGGGGGAATGACAAAAAAGGCTATATGAAAAATTGATAAAGATGGGGCTTTCTGGCTTTGTAGGAAAAAAGAGGAGAGATGCTTTTTACGTTTAGGCCAACCGTATTCTTTCCTCCCAAAACTTAAGCATAAAAAGTAAGGGATGAGAATGACCATCTTTTGACTCCACCCCTCAAATAGAAGTGTTCTTTCTGTCTAAAAGTTTACAACAAAAAATAAGATGACAAATTCCATCATTTATTTAAGAGCATTGCTATTTACACCCGGACAATTTCTGAGTACACCCCATAGCGGTGTTCGGCAGGGGTGCCGAACATCACTTTTGCACACCGCTATGGGTGTACTCGACGTTTTTCCAGGTGTAAATAGCATCGCTCTTTATTTAATTCCTTCCTAATTTAAATCCTACAAGCAAGGAAAGATGGCTACCACTTGTGGAATGTAAGTCCATCTCTCCAACGTTTCAATCCGTACCATTTGAGTACTGATGCATTACTTAAGTCGGGATATCTAGACCTCTTAAATCCTAATCCAATACATTGCTAAGCTTGTTAACAAACACAAAAGAGAACTTAATCACATTTCCTAGTTCCTAATGTCTTGTTGCTAAAATGTTTCTTAATGTTTTCATATACAACTTGACCCAATCGTAACCAACGAGCTTTAGCTGATCTGGTACTGCTCACTTCTTTTAACGAAGAGGGTGAGTGTTCAAGTCTCACCAGAGATGACACTTTGGTACTTAAAAAGGTCGGGTGTTCAAACCTCAATAGAGGCACTGTTGTTGTTGAAGCCTCACCAAAGGTCCATTTTGGTATTGCTCACTTCTCTTAACGGAGAGGTTGAGCGTTCAAGCCCTACACCAGAGCCACCCTGATACGTACTACTCTCAGCGGAGAGGTCAGGTGTTCAAACAATTTGTTCTAGCCACACCAAATGCTTCATATAGTCTTAATTGTAGTCTTTCAAAACATTCAATAATAATAAGGGTTGGGATAAGGTCTATGTCCCCTTCAACCTTTTAAATTTGAAAAAAAAAGAAAAAAAAAAGGGGACCCAATCGTACACACAAACATCTTTCTTGGCCTTGATAGCTGATTTATGTATTTCTTTTTTTCTTTCTACCAGAACAAATAAAGAGCAAAGCAATGCAATGCAAGAGACTCTTGTAGTTGTGGGATCTGTAAGGATCTTTGTTCCAATCCATGACCTGATGACCTCCACGTCACAATGGAGCAACCTTGTGATACACCAAGACCTGCCCTTTCCACTTAAAAGGGTTTAAAAGAGATAGATTTGATCCCTCAAGCACTATGGAAAACAAAATAGCATACGTGAATATCACATTCTGTAGAACACCATTTAAATTCTCTGAATGAGCATGTATACCTCAGAAAGAGAACAGCATCTCCCGATACAAGATTCTTTTGGCTTACAAAGATACTCCAACCAGTAGTGAGCAAATGCCGCCTCGGTTGGCCTGCAATGAATGATTACTGAGAATTTACTTTTGCTCTTCAGTAGAAACCACAGTGCAATTCAATTCCTTACCTCTATAAATGTGCCGAAACTTCCATTCGATTCCATGAAGGTCCTTGGCAACTAGCTCTTGAGAGGGCCTCTGCTGATTATAATCCTGCAATAGAATTCTTGAAAATTTCACCTACACAATAACGAATTAATGTCCTAAAAAACATAAATTGAAAAAAGGCCCAAAATCAAAATCGAACCAGAGGTGGGAAACAATCTTCAGCAGCTCTTCGAGGAACAGAGAATCCACCATGAGTACTGGTATCAGAAGCAGTAAGTGTCTTGCAGAACATTTGAGGGGTTGATTTGGTGGGTGTGACATCACCTCCCTCCTCATCTGCCCCCATCCCTTCAGGCAGTTTGCTCAAATTTTTGCCAAACAACTACCATTGTACCAGGAAATGAATGTTCAATAAATTTGTAGAAGAGTAGACAAACACTCAAAACAAGCCAAAAATTGAATTCAAACAACCTCCCATAAAAAATGACAAAGATTAAAAGAAAAGTAAAAATTTCCAAAATTATGAACAATTAAAACAAAAAATGTTGTAAAGATCGTATTTTTAATTCATAAAGTGCAAAATTGATTAGAAATAAGCAATCATAAATTCATAATATAATACCTCAGGCAAAGGCAGAAGATTGAGCTGTGTATAGACCTCATCATTTTCCTTGTTGGCCTGTTGCAAGAAATTGCACGCACCAGAGCAGAACAATTTGAGCCATGAGCAAAAAAAGAAAATTAAGAAAATTCATCAAAGCAATTCAAGAAGTTCAAGAAAATGAAATACTTACAAGGAGTTGAACATCAACAACTTTGCAGAAGATCTGGGGAGGGAGGCCAAAGGTGGGAATTTCAATGGGAGAGAAGAGGGAGGAGGAGGAGTGAGAGGCAGCCTGTTCCAAGTGACCTTGTGGGAAGTAGACAACCACATTACCCTTCTTGGGGAGGGAGGTGAGGGGCCCAGCACAAGCATGCCAAAGCTCCATGTAAATTGAATTAGAGGAGGAGGGAGATGAATTGGAAGAGGTGGTTGATGAAGTTGATGAGTCCCCATTACCACCACCACCACCACCACCACATGCAACAACAACCCCACTCACAACTGCTGCATGGTTCAGATCAATTTCCATCACAACAACAAACCCCAATTCTTGAAAGAAATAGAGGAGGGGGAAAATTCAAGAATGGTTCTTGAAAGGAAATGGGAAAATTGGGAAGTGAAGTCAAATGAAGTCAAGGAGGCAAGAGAAGAAGAGGAAAGGCATGTTTGGTACCCAGAACGAGGAGATGGCTAAAAAAAATAAAAGGTGAGGGAAGGGGGGATTGTGGTATCAAACAAGAGGAAGAAACTCAAAAGGGATGATGATTCCTAACCCATTTGCAGTTTTGAGAAGAGGGAGCAGCAGACATAGACAATTGCATATAGGGTGTAGCACAGAAACAAAAGGCAAAAAAAGCCAATGTGGGTAGTGTCTTTTTGGACTTCAGACTTTCTTTAGAAAATTAGGAGAGAGGAGAGAGGAGAGGGAGAGAGTAACAATGTTGGTGGGGGGGACAGGTTATATAAGACAGTACATAACCCACGCACACTCCCTCACCCCACAAAGACACTCCCTTTGCTTTGTCTTAGCTTTAAACACTTACTAACTTTTTTCACTTCAATAATTAAGAAATTGCCTTCATAAGTGTTTTGAGGATACTTTCTTGATAAATGTTACAAATTTCACCAAAATATTGTATTAGGCACCCAATTGGTCTAGCTTGTCTAGATTGCAGCTTATTTAAAATAATTTTTTTAATAAATGTGTCTGGTGGTTTTTAGTTTCTGACTTTTCAAAAATCAGTCAACTTTTTAAAAATTATATTTTAAAACGCAATATTGATATACAACTTAACCGGTATTTTGACCAAAAGCTCAGGAAACACTCCAACAAACAAGACTTTAATTATAGATCCCAATATACACTTTAAATCACTAACTTGTGTGGCTACCATCAACTGAGTTAGTTTAACTGTTCATTCTAATAGGCTCTTTTGACATAAATTTGAAATTTTTGTTCAGTTGGAACACATTCTAATAACATTAAATTCATACAACCATGAATTATTACACATACATATAAAATTAGAAAAGGTTAATATCTTTAATCAACTAATAAAATATCACTATTAACACTTTAAATTTTAAGTTAATATCTTTAATCAACTAATAGTCTCTAGACATAAATTACTCTTGAGGGTGAGCCCCTCCACCAAAGGGTTAAAAAGGGCTGGATTTTTTCATTGAATGCCAACAACACATACTACTTTCCAATAAAAACAATTAAATTGTGACAATAAAAGCAACACACCCCCCATTATAGCTTGTGACATTATCTACCCCCTTCTTCTTCTTCTAGATCACTGCTACAGAGAGAGAGAGAGTTCATTATCTTATCTCTGAAAAAGAAGAAAAAAAAGAAAGGCCAAAAATCTATGTGCATTTCCACAGCATTTATATAAAATTAATTTCTTTTTGCCATTGAATAATGATGATATTAATCTTTACAGTTATTTTGGGTTCAGTTGTAAAAGCAATGAGATATCTCAGCAGACAAAGGCAACAGAGATTCATCAAAGCTAAAAAATAATGTGTATGTATAAAGAGTCTTTATATATATATATATATATATATATATATATATATATATAGAGAGAGAGAGAGAGAGAGAGAGAGAGAGAGAGAGAGAGAGAGGTGAGAGAGTTGTCAATGGAAATGGACCCGTTTTCACTTTGGCAGCAAGTATCGTGGGCGTGTTAGTAGTTATGACTCAGTGACTCAGTGCCTTGGCGCAGTCTACCCCCTCCTTTTAACATATCTCTCAAGTCTCATCACTCTGTCTCCTCTGTGTGTTAGTATCGTGGAGAAAGGGGTCAGTCCAACCCACTCTCGTTCTTCTCACGTGTTACACACTTTCTCAATCAAGTTCAATCCTCCATGCATGGGACTAGGAGAGGCTATTATATATTTATATATATTAATAAGCTTGTTTAGTCGTGCCTCAAAACGCAAAATCAAAATGCAGTTTATTTTTTAACTTAACGTTTTAATACTATAATAGAAATAATTGTGTTTTCTAAATATTATTTTTGGAAGGGAAGTAATAGCTTAAAAGTTAAAACCATGTTTAGTAACCTTGCTTACGTGGCTCTCGTAAGAACATATTACTCACTAAATTTTATCATATGAAGAGTTGCTTGCTCAAGGTAAAGTCGAAGATGAAGATACAATCAATGATAATAATTCGTTATTGAAGATCACAGTAAAGAGTCATTATCAGCAGTTCAAAATCTTATTACTTTCTAATTGTTTCATGAATTATAATTGATATCCCTTAAAAAAAGTTAAAAGAAATTTTTTTTAATAAATCAAAAGGATATTACGAATTTCTGTACAAACTAGAATTACGTAGACTTTGTCTATATATATATATATATATATATATATATACACACACACTTTTGTAAGAGACGAAAAACTTAGAAACTTGGATTGGTCTTCATTTCTTGTAAAAACATGTGTATGAATGTAACCAATAGAGGGATATTTTTTATTATGTGTTAATCTCAACACAAAAAAGAAATTCAATCAAATGTGTTTACCAAACAAGGCCTAGCAAAAAGGAGGGTACAGAAGAGCTAGAAGTGAAGAAAGTGGAATACACGCGCAAAGAAGAGAGTAATAGGTGAGAAGAGAAAGTAATAGTATCGGGTGAGGCCTGCGCCTTTGGCGCTGCGTAAACTGTCCCACCACATACATTCTCCTCTCTCTCTCTCTCTCTCTCTCTCTCTCTCTCTCTATATATATATATATACTACCACGGTTACAAAATAATTATTATTTTAGCAAATTTTTTTAAATTAATATATAATTTGGTCCCCAAATTTTACATTTTCTGGTGACTTAGTCCTTAATTGTTAAAATTTTCTAATGTGGTCATCGAACTCAACATGTGAAGCCTTATTAGTCTCTGTTATCTTAAACAACAGCGTTAAAATAAACTTGAATAGACAAAATTGCTCTTCGCCGAGTCTGATGAAAATCCACATAACAAATTTTTTTGGTGATAGAGAAAACAAAATAAAAAATCCATCACTCATTCTCTCTCTCTCACACTTATTTTAAAATTACTCATTCTCTCTCTCACACACACACACACAAAACACGATTTGTCCTCCCACTTTGTCTCTCTCCACAATCTTCCATGGCCGACGAGCTTTTCTCCAATGGCAAAATCCTTCCAACCCAAATTTAAAAAACCACCATCCCACCACAAATTAAACCAGCATCATCCCTGCCATCTCCATCGCCACCACACCCACATCAAGAAAATGCTGACAATTTGTCTTCCCACTTTCTCTTTTTCTTCTCTTTCTCTCCCCCCCCTCTCTCTCTCTCTCTCTTCCTTTCCACCCTCTGTCGATCTTGTTCCGGCTACAACTATCTCTAGCACAGCAACCAAATTGACTCTGCCTAACCAATACTACTGACCAATTCAGACAGTTGCTTGCTATCGGGCGCGGGTTTGTCGTGTATTAGATAAAACAATAGCTACGTATCCCCTGTTCGATTAATTTTCTGAATGGAGAGACCAAATCCTCTCACAATCAGTGGACGATAGTCGATAGTGGTAGAGAAATTGACGAAAATGACGTTACATTTCAAAGGAAATCGAAGCATCCAGTGGGCTGACCATGGCCCGGTTGTTAAGCATTGCAACAGTTTTTGGAACGCACTGCAACAGTTTTTGTTGTAGGAAATAATAATTCTTGTGAATAATGACATAGCCTTTCCATTGATTATGGGTACATATTTATAGGGTTACAATCTTGGGTTACAAGCTAACATATAAGAGTTTGAATACAATAACAATTAACTAGGAGACCTAACTAATAGGAAAAATTTACCAAATATAATTACAAAGATATGGAGGAGATATTATTCTCTTATATGCCCTCACAAGTTGGATCCCCGGGAGCAGAGGTCAATCTTTAGTAGAAGATGTTAAAAGCATGCGCGAGGAAGTAACTTGGTGAAGGTATCAGCGTCTGCCGAGGAGACGTGAGATACTCGTAAGATACCGTCTTGGACTTATTGATGGATAAAATGATAGTCGAGAGCAACATGTTTCATACGAGAATGAAACACCGGGTTGGAGCAGAGATTCGTAGCGCTAACATTATCACAATAGATGATTGGTTGGTGCGAGGAGGTGACGTCGAGCTCACCGAGAAGAGAGGTGACCCAGCGGACCTCGGTAGCTGTTGCTGTAATAGCTCGGTACTTGACTTCAGTTGAGGAACGAGTAACTATATGCTGCTTTTTCGAGCTCCAAGAGATGAGGATTTGACCAAGATACACTATGTAAGTACTCGTGGATGTAAAATCATCTTTGTTACCTGCCTAGTCGGCATCGGTGAACGCATGAAGGTCGAGAGGCAACTGGCAATGAAGAAAGATGCCAAGAGCAATGGTGTCACTGAGATAGCGAAGCTGACGCTTAGTGACGAGCCAGTGATTCGAGGTGGGCCTATACATAAACTGAGAGAGCTTGTTGACTACATAAGAAATGTTCGGGCGGGTGAGAGATAAATACTGAAGACTCCCGACCACTGCTCGAAACTCGGTGGGGTCAGTCAAGGCCGTGCCCGACTAAAGTGTGAGAACTGGTGAGGTCACGAGGGGTGTTGCCACTGGGCGAGCATCAGACATACCAGTGCGAACAAGGAGGTCGGCTATGTAACCTCGTTGGGAGAGGAGAAGCCTAGTAGATCGAGGAACCACTTCTACACCGAGGAAGTAATGAAGGTCGCCGAGGTCTTTAAGCGAGAATCGAGCAGTGAGGACTGTGATAAAGTCCTACACTGCCTTGGTATTGTTTCTAGTGATGATGATTTCATAAACATAGACAAGCAATAGACGGGTGATGCCGGCCTCGTTGAAGATGAATAAGGAGGTATCAGTCACGGAGTTGGTGAAACGAGTAGCGAGGAGAAACTGGCGAAGTTTATTGTACCAGGCTCGGGGAACCTACTTAAGACCATAGATAGCCTTTCGTAGATGACAAACGTGTTATGGGTGATCAGTGTCGACGAAGCCCTGAGGTTGAGTCATAAAGACTTTCTCGGTGAGGGTTCTTTACAAGAATGCATTGTTGACATCAAGGTGACGAAGATCACATCCCTAACTGATCGCAAGGGAGAGGATGAGGTGAATTGTGGTGGGTTTGACCACTGGATTGAAGGTCTCATGGTAGTCAACTCCTGGTCGTTGATGAAATCCTTTGGCGACCAAGCAAGCTTTGTACCTGTCAATTTTGCCATTAGTAGATCATTTAATCCAAAAAATCCATTTGCAGCCAATATTATTAGGGACCCCTGTGGGAGGTACTAGTTCCCAAGTACCATTTTTAAGGAGGGCATCATATTCTTCAGACATGGCCTGTTGCCACCTGCTGTCTTTGAGGGTCTGAGTTACACATGTTGGTTCAAGGTGGGTATTTAGTTGGGCGGAAATATAGAGTTTGTTTATGGGTTTGTGATGTTGTTTCAGGAGCGGGTAATGATAAGTGAGGTACGAGCTGTGGCCTGGGGTATTGGTTGATGAGGAAGGTTGGTGTTAAATGGGGCGACTTACAAGGATTCGACAAGATAGGGGTTAGTTGTGTCGGGCGCCAAGGTTAGGTGAGGTGAGGTTGCGGGAGGAGCATCAGTCAGGTCGCTACGAAGACTTTCTGCTAATGGTGTGTATAAAGCTGCGTTGATATCATGAGATGGTAACCAGGTAGTGTGGGTTGACTTGTTAGGTCAGGGAAGACCCAACTCGACATGAGACATGGGAAACTCAGACTTGACAAACTGAACATAGCGGGAGACGAAGAGCTTTAGGCTGGTCGGGCCATAACAGAAATATGTACTTTGGGTGAAGGAGTACCTGAGGAAGACACAGGGAGTCGAACGTGGATCAAGCTTGTGAGTGGTGTATGGTCGCAGCCAGGGATAGCAGAGACATTCAATTTCTCAAAGTTTTAAGTAGTTTGGGGCAAACCCAAAGAGTTTGTGGTAGGGAGAGAGCATCTGAAGTGTGGGAGTGAGAAGTCAATTTATGAGATAGGTGGCTGTGAGGAAGGTATAACGACTAGAAGGTGAGGGGAAGAAAGGCTTTGGACAGTAGAGATAGACTTGTTTCGACAATGTGTCGATGTCGTCGTTTAGAGAAGCCATTGTGCTTGGGTGTGTGGGGGGGGGAGAGGTGAGGTACGAGATACCATTAGTGACGAGGTATGTGGCTAGGCCGGTAGTTTTGGCGAGACCAGTATTCGCCACCATTGTCTGAGTAAAGGGTGACTATCTTGAGTTTGAAGTGGTTTTCGACCAGGGCTTGGAAGCGAGGAAGATAGATGCAACATCAGATTTCGTTTTAAGAGGGTAGAGTTAGATGTAATGTGTGTAATGATCGACGAAGATCACATATTATTTAAAGCCATCAAATAAATGAATAGGCGAGGTCCATACATCAGAATAAATAATTTGAAGGGGTGGGTGGACACAATATTGGATAAAGTAAAAGAAAGTTTGTGACTTTTATTACTTAAGCACGCATTACAAAATGGTGAATTAAAATTCATGAATGCTCGAGAGCAAAACTAGACTCGATATGACTTTGAATTTGGGCAGAGGAATGACCAAGTCGATGATGCCAGTTAAGAGTGGACATTTTTGAACTCGCAAAAGTAGTGGGGTGACACGGTGGGATTGAGCTCGGTCATTTATACACACCATCCTTAGATTGTTCTTCTAGCAGCAAGGTCCCTATCTGTAGATCCTTCACACAAAAAAAGTGGGTAAGAATTCAATAGATGCATTATTAGGTGTGCAGAATTAAGAGATAGAAATGAGGTTTCTTTGTATGCTAGGTACAAACAAAACATATGCAATTGAAAGGTGTGAAAGGGTGTGTGGAGAGAGGTAGAACCAGTATTGGCAATGTGTAACCCAGTGCCATCACCAATAACCATCTCATCAGGACCCAAGTACGGAATGTGGAGAGAAAGATTGCCGAGGTCAGTAGTGACATGGTGGGAGGCACCACTGTCGAGGAGACAGCTCGGAGTTGTGTTGCCCGAGGTTGTGGCTATGTTTGCTCGTGGTTGCCATTTGTTGTCCGTAGACGAGGATCGAGGCGAGCTGGATGATGAGGCCGGAACAAGCTAAAAGCTGGGGCATTGAACGATCGTGTGACCTTGTTGTCGGCAACCTTGACATTTTCCGAGGTAAAGTTGCTGTTAACGAGGACCAGGGTTACCTGACTATAGATGTCGAGGAGGCTATGCGGGCTGCTAGTGGCGAGGATACTGAGGCTGAGGAGACTCATGTTGCCTGGTCATCATGGTATTAGCCATGGCAGGGTGGGATTGCTTTAGCACTAGCTCGCGGTTGATGAGCTTCTCATGAAGTTTATTAAAGGGGATAGGAGTGTCTCGTCTTTCAACTGCATCGGCGACATGTCGATAGTCATCATCCAGACCGCCGAGTACTGTTTCTATGAGGTCTTCATGGTTGAGGGGTTTATCGAGGGCAGTGAGCTCATCGAAATTACTTTTGATGAACTGTATGTACCCAAAGATCAACTGGGAGCCTTTTGCAGCTCATTTGAGCTGGTCCTTGATTTGTTTGATATGCACGCGGGTAGGGCGAGCATATTTGTTGGCTAGTATGACCCAAGCCTCTCGGGCTGTAGGCTCTTACTGAATATGTGGAACTAGGGTTGTGGAGAGGAAACCAACAAGGGCGCTAAACAGAAGTTTATCTTGTTGGATCTATGGTTGATAGGCTGGGTTGGGTGCTTGGGCGACGGTGTTTGGGGGTGCAAAAGTTTGGGCGTTATTGATTATGATGGTGGCTGGCGTGTAGATAAAGGTGTCATCTACAAACTTGTAGAGATCATAGTTAATGAGCGTGGATTTAACCTGGAGTTTCTAGGCGAGGTAGGTGGTGGGGGTGAGTTTGGTGATGTTATAATTGGAGCTGTTGATGAGTTGATAGGTTTTGGTAGAGTTTGTGGGGTCTTGGATGATGATTGTACTGGAAGCCATTGATGCCGAGCAATGATGGCCGCTGTAGAGGGGAGAAGGGAGGGGGCGGTGATTTAGGGTTGCAGAAGTTTGGTGGTTTTAGGGTTTGTGGGATCAAGGCTTTGATACCATGTAGGAAATAATAATTCTTGTGGATAATGTCATAGCCTTTCCATTGATTATGAGTACATATTTATAGGGTTACAATTTAGGGTTACAAGCTAACATATAAGAGTTTGAATACAATAATAGTTAGGAATACAATATTAACTAGGAGACCTAACTAAAAGGAAGAATATACCAAATATAATTACAAAGATATGAAGGAGATATTATTCTCTTATATTTGGAACGCACTAAAGATTTTGGAGAATCCTTCCGACACAAATGTCCTTATTCAATGAGAAATGAACTACCCGGACTGACCATTGACAACGGTTTAGGAAAGTTAAGTTTTCTTTTTGCAGTATCGATCACTGGAAAATCCTTTAGATGAATGCATGAAGCAATGAACTATTCACCCACAAAAACTTTCCTAGACATTTGTGTAAGAAGGATTCTCAGAAGGTTTTTAATGTCCTCCCCAAGATGCATAATTTCTTCTTGCATTCCATGAATCTATAGCTACTAGTAAAACATGTTGTTAGTACAGTAGTGCTGATTGGTTTCAGTGGTAGTAAAGCATAAGCTCGATAGACTTAGAAAAAGCCTGAGATCGAAAAAGAGAGCACAACGCCATTATTGAGGAGATAGAAAATGGAGGTGTGAATGAAGGAGTAAAGTGGCCAATTGATTCATTTATTTTGTTTGAAATAAGCTGCAACTGGGTTTTGGTAATTGGGTTTTTTTTTTGGAAAAGAGAGAATAAAGTGAGACAAGAGAGAGAGAAAAAAAAAGAATAAAGTGAGACAAGAGAGAGAGAAGAGAAAGGAAAAATGGTTTTTTTTGTCACAGAGAGAGAGGTATAGATAAATAGTATAGAGAGGGAAAAAATTTCTCCATTCCCGCCATGAAAAAAATCCACATAGGCATCCCAGTCAACCATAATTGAGGGCAATTTGGTCATTTTAAGATATTATTTAACGATTTCGTTTAAGATAACGATATGAGGGACTAATACGACACCAAATGTTGAGTTCAATGATCACATTAGGAAACTTTAACAATCAAGGACCGAATCACCAGAAAATGTAAAGTTCAGGGACCAAATTATACATTAATCCAAGTTTTTTATCCCAAAATAATTGTCGTTATAGGATTTCAAGAAATATTTGTCCATAGTTTGCCAAAATTGCCCTTATTTATTAGTCTCATTAAATAGGGTTGGTAAGAAGAAAGAGAAAAAATACTCCTACAATAATTGAATTTAAATATGGGTACATCACTCTTTTTGAAAGCTTCCTTAATTTGTGTGCGAATTGCTAAAACGACAATTATTTTGGGATGGAGGTAGTATGTATTACTAATACTCCCTTCGTCCTTAAATTATTGTCTTGTTTGACCCGGCACACGGATTAAGAAAAAATAATAGATTTGATTATTAATATTGGTATAGTGTGTAGTTTACTTTAATGCCTATGTACATGTGGTCCATAATTAAAGTAGGAAGAAAAAGTAAGGATAAATTGGTAAAAGTGATGTACTAAAATAAAATTTTTCAAACAAGATAATTATTTTGGGATGGACAAAAAAACAAAGCAAGACAATAATTTAGAGACGGAGGGAGTACTATATTGTAAAAATAAATTTAAAAAAAAAGAGAGGCCTAGTATTTGCCGGCAGGAAAGGACCTCGTGTTTATGAGAAAATAACAAAAGTGTCATAGAAATGACTCCCCAGTGTCATAGAAATGACTCCCCCTTTTTACGTTGCAGTTGCAGATTTCGACCGACTAACTTTACCTGCGCACGAGCCTTTTTAAAGCCTATACCAGTTTATCCTCCCTCTTAGCCTTAGCCCCAATCCAATCCCAAAACAAGGGTCCCTATTTGATTACATACTTATTTTTTATTTTTATTCAATCATCCCAGAAGTAACAATAAAATCACGAAACCTAAGAAAATTGAAATGTATTCCCTCTCTATCACTGTCTTGATCTCTTTGTTTCTAAATGAATGTTCATTTTTAAGTTTTTAATTTTTTAAATAAGTGTCATTTTTGTTAAATTTAATAATTTTATCTTTGATACTTATTATGTTCTGGTGTAGACTTCTAATATTATATTCCTGATGCTACACAGAATTACCGTGGGTTGATCCGAGACTGAATATGGATATCTGGGCTATATGTTACCTGCCAAGACAAGAGAAAACACTAAAGTGAATGCAGGGGTCTGCCCTGCGAAGACACTCTGGTGTGAGAGTAAGTGTACAGCTCGAATCTCAATCTGGCATAGTGTATTTGCTATGAAAGTGTGCGTACCTTGGCTTGAAATTGGTCCAAGGCTTATATAGGGGTGGCATTAATTATCAATCATAATGGTAGTAATAGCGGGCATAACTGTCGTGTAGTGGGCGTAACCGCCAGGCACATCCGGCCAACGGTGTTCTGCCACGTGGCCACGTCTCCTAGACATGTGCGGGGTGGATGGGAAGGCGAGGCCTGCTCGCTGCGCCCTGACCCCGTGGGTGAGTCATGCTCGCTGCTCTCCTTAATCAGTTGTCACTTGTCTGGTCGCACTATCGTGGGCCTTGGCCCATGTTGTGGTTTGGACCTGGGCTCAGGTCCGTGTCTCTGGGTTTGGCTCTTCAATTCCGATATTAAGGGTATTAATGTACATGTGGAGTACTAAAATAGTCCAAAAGTCAACTTTCTTAATTTTTAGTGAAAAACAAAAAATGGACACTCATTTAGGAACAATGAAGCATTTTCTTTTATTAATACCTTTTCAAAATTAAATATCCATAATATACTAGTAGTTTTCTTCTTCATTTTTAGAAATAGACTCGTTGATTTGACACCACTAGAAGACATATAACTTATATAATTAAGGGTATTACAAAAAAAAATATTTTAAGTCAAATACTTTTTTAAAATTTATAAATCTTCGAAATTAAGTTGTGAACTGAAGCTGAAGGATGGAGTATTTGATTGAGCTACATGGGTAATTAATTAAGGTGATTAAGTTCTTCGTCATAAACAAATGTCAACATAAGAGAAAGAGGAGTTGTAAACCCCACCCAACTTGAGCTATAAACTCGTCACAAACAAATGGTTTAGTGGTTCAGGTAGCTATTGAAGAAAAATAGGTCCGTCTGGCGTCCATGGCACAAACCTTCCCCTCAAAGTATTAATAAGGTGTTAGCGACTAACATATTACTCTGTTCTAAGGCTGTGTTTGGATGCTCAATTTCAGAGCTTGGAATTAGAATCAGAAAACAATTTAAATTTCGTGAAGCTCAAATTATTCATCCAATTCCAATTCTAAAGTTTGGCATTGAGTAGCCAAACATAGCCTAAATATCTTACAGTCTGTTGGATTATGAAAATCCAAAGGATCAATTCGTGATTAGCATAATCATGGAAGTTATGATTTATGACTAAATAATGTTTTTGCCTTTCTTAAATCTTTGATTGTAGGTGATTGATTATATTTATGATAAATACTAGTTGACTTTAGATTAGCTCAATTTAGGATCATGAGTAAATTAAACATGGTAAATGTTTATACTAACTCTAACATTTCCTTTTTAGTGTTGTCTTTCTTTGCTTTCAAGGAATTCTCAGACTATATAAAGAGTAGCAAATGCTTTATTCCAGTCACCGAAGTTTGAGAGAGATTCCTGAGTAGTAAAGTTTCAAACACTCACATACTGTCACGAAGTGAATGTGAGCAAGAAAGCTACAACATTTTTGTCACATTCGAGTCACATTATATTGAAACTAAGATCTAGTTCCTTGTCTACTGAAGTTGTCCTCAGACAATTTATAGGATTTTAGATCCTTGTGAGGTGAACTGAAATCTCTAGTTGAGATACTTTTGTTAGGAACTTTTAATAGTTTCACTAGGTGTTTTTTTATGTAACGAGTTACTAAATTTACTAGTGAAAGATTTTTGTCGTATTAGCATATCTACAAGTATTTATACTTGTAGATAAAGGTTAAAAATAATTTGTTCAATTACTTATTCCGCTGCACTTTACTACTGTTGTCGTAGTTGTTATTACATCTTTGATAACATCTGCATTCTGTCGAGTATTCTAGTTGAATCATATAGCTACAAACTTTCACGGTCGACACTAGCTAAGGTAGTAACTATGATCAAGAGGGTATAATCAAATTCATGGAGGAGCATCAACTTAACTCTAAGTAGCACCAAGAGGTATTAAGAGTTTTGGGCTACTACTAATTTCACCCACATGGTGTTATTTTATTTTAGAAAATTGCTAATAAGCCACTCAGCTCTGAAAAGTGCAAATTCATTAAAGCACACTTATCGACTCCAAGAAAATTTATTTACACTTTTGGTGGCATATATGTTCTTTTACAAACATATCTAGCTCAAGAACACCCCTAGTAAACTCCTCATACTTGGGGAGCAAGAGGGTGCAACAAAACACCATTAAAGACCGAAGACAGAATTGAGGGCTAGTCGCTTTATGAAATCAATCAAGAAAATCAATCAAGAACACCAAGTGTATTTAACGTTCAGCGGTAGTACACTTTAAAGAATGTGTTGGGAATATTCACCTGCTTAAGTTTGTTTAAATCTTTTCTGAATATTCATTAATTATTGGATTTGCTTGTAACCATTACTTAGTCTTATATTAGAATGCCTAAGGCTAGATTTTCTAATAGTCTGAATACTACAAAATAGAGGTTACTCTACTAGGGAGAATCCCAACAAAGTGATGAATGAATGGAGTTTGATGACACTACTAAGGCGGTTGGAAGCAGCAAGACGATATGGCAAAGAGGTACTGAATCAAGGACTGCTAAAGGAAGAATTTTGAAAAGCTTCTTATAGTTTAAATCTTCATTCAGCAAATCGAGATTTGTTGAACTTAAAATGTTGAACAGTCTGTTATCAAACAAGAGACAACTTACCAAATCAAGATTACTGAATTAAAGATGTTGAACACTTACTTACTCGTCGAGTGATTACTGATTTTAAAAGAAGCTGAGGATCAACCTTTTGCAAATCGAAATGCTGATATAAAGGACTCAAGTCAAAAGAACAACTCTATGTCTATGTGAACAAGACAAAATAAAATATATTTTAGATCTTCTAAAAATATTTACCTATCTCACTAACATTTGACTTAAGCTGTTACATCTTTACATGACCCTGCAAAAAAGTATTGTTCTTTGATTTGACAACACAAAAGCTTGAGTAGTACACAAGTTACATCATTTAGTATTCAGGATGAAAAGTTAAGCTTTTATGGCCAATCACATCAAAGCTTTTCAACCTAAATCCTAGACATGCCAAGAAGACTTCAACAAAGTAAATTCAACCATTCACTAAAGGCAAATCCAATGGTTCATCTGATCACCAACAACTCCAAAATATAGTCTTCTTATAAATACTAATTTCCACACACAACATAAAAGAGCACAAGAAAGACTTTGGAGCTCTGGAAACTTCTCTTGGACTCATGATGACTTCTTTTTAATTAGAAGTAGAGTCTCTCCGTGTGTTAGCTAAAAGAAGAGAAGAAAGAGAACAACTCTACTTAGCTTTTCAAGAAGCTGAAGAGAGAATACTTCAGTGTAATAAGTGTGGAAGTTGTAAGCGAGAGAAGAGATAAAGATAGAAAGAAGTGAGAAGACTAAAAGAACAACCATGGAGAAGGCAAAACTGATAGTGTTTCACAAAGAGTCTAAGTCACAACTCCCATTCAATCTTAACATTGGCAAGCTTACACTTTTATTGTAAGATCTGTTCTAAGTATCAATATATCTCTTTACATATGTTGGGATTAACTCTTAAGCAATATTCATACATTTTATTTTTGAATGTCGCTGTTGTAAATCATAACACCAACATATTCAATCAATATCGATTGAGCACTAATCTGAGGGTGCGATCCAATTTGAGTTATAGCACTCAAGTTTTAGGTTATCCAAACTTGATAATAGGGTAAACCATATGATCGCATTTGAAGATCAGTGTGTGGCTTAATCAGTTTCATTGATTGATTGTTCTCTAATATTGACCACCTTAATTAGCTGATTCCAACCTTGGATTAGCAAAGGCAGTTAATGTTTTAGTTATTAGTACATGTTTACTTTTTAAACCTGCTTGTAAAATAGGTTGTTATAAATTTGCCTATGTAATTTGCACTTTTATCAAGTCTGCTGAATTCAGTAAGACTTTGCTGAATTCAATAAATGAGTATCTTATGCGAGACTGCTGAATTAATCAATCTATGTTGAATTCAATTATGTCTGCTAAATCTTATCAGTCACTGCTTATCTTATTATATATGCTTATCTACTTCAAATCTATCTCAAGTATGTTAACTCTTAGTTTCTTATCTATGAGCAACTTATATGTAAATAATATATGCATCTACTTACGAAGTCTATTTCTTTTACATTGATTATTTTTTTAAGTAGCTTCATACCCTTGCACTCCAAACTTAGTCCTTCGCTGCCATAACTGACCTTTTAAGTTACTCTTATGTTTGGAATGCAAACTAACTTAAGATTTCAAAAGAAGTTTCAAAATTGGTAAATAGACTATTCACCCCCTTTTAGCCTATTTTAGTAAGCACTAAGAACATTAGGGACAAACAAAGTGGTATTTGAGCATGTTATAAAAACGAAGATATTATTGGATTAAGAATTCCAAGTTAATTTCTATCTTCAATGCGGAAGTGAA
This sequence comes from Platycodon grandiflorus, assembly GCA_016624345.1. Classification (NCBI taxonomy): domain Eukaryota; kingdom Viridiplantae; phylum Streptophyta; class Magnoliopsida; order Asterales; family Campanulaceae; genus Platycodon; species Platycodon grandiflorus. The sequence continues at coordinate 40,929,970 of CM028366.1, read as the reverse complement.
TCGGTCGAAAATAAAAGTACTAAATATTTGGAGAAATAGTGGCAAGAAAATAGAAAATATAACGGAATCAAATAAAAGGGAACAAAGGATTTACGTGGTTTAACCCACTCCAAGACAATCAACAAATCCACTATAAACGATGAGAAATTACAATAGAGAGTTTTCAATGTACTCACCCTACCTAGGACTAGGGTTACAATGATTGACACGATCCCACAGAGTACCATACCTCTCACAGCCCAAAATAGCCACACAAAATTTTGTCTAATATCAGCAAGACCTCGAGACCTCGACCACTAAGTGTCTGCCGTCCGTCTCTCTAATATGTCTATCTCTCTCAACTTGTGTGTACAACAAAAGGGATTGATCCCTTTATATAATACTAAACCACCATATAAACCAAAATAAAGAAACAATGATTCCAAGTAGGACTAGGATTCAAGCCATAAAATAACAAATCTCCACCTTGGCTTGAATTCCATCAATTGTCTATTCCCATTATTGCTTACTCGTCGTGCACCCCACCATGGGTGCCTAGAATTGATCTCAAATACACGAGTCCAAGCGGCCCTTGAACTCGCTCCATGAATTGAAATACTACCAAACCGAATACTTCCAAAGTCTTCACACATGATACCTTCACTTTGAAATATAGCATGAGCTCCACCTTGAATGACACTCCCTTAAATACAAGTTACCCTTTTTGTTTCCACTCATGAGAAAACAACCACCATGAAAGATTTTCATCTTTCCATCACGAATTGTGTAATTGCAACCTTTCAAATTCAAGGAACCCAATGAAATTAAATTCCTCCTCAAGTTAGGAACATGACGAACTTCAGTTAACGTTTTTACTCCACCTTGAGTCTTGATTTTAATTGTCCCAACACCTTCAATCTTGCAAGAAAAATCATTCGCTAAAAATACATCACCACTTGCACTCTTGTAAATAGAAAACATATCTCTATTGGAACACATGTGAAAAGAACAACCGGAATTAAGAACTCATTCAGTCCGTAGATTATCACCACCCACGGTCACATTAAGTACATCACCACTATTCTCAACATTGCTAATAACACCCTCATCGAAAGTGACAATATTAACATTAGAATTCAATTCTTTCTTCACTTTATCCTTGAGTTTTTGACAATTACGAACAACATGACCTATCTCATTACAATGCTATATAACACTTTATCTTAAAAGTCTTCTTTTTCTTCTCACCGCCACTTGAACTTTCACCGGACGAATTTCTGACATGATTAACTTTGCTTCCCACATACAAAGCAATCTATTATCATTATTCTTAAAACCCTTGTTCATAGAATCATCAGTTAATAATGATGTTTGTACCTCACCCAAAGTAAGCTTGTCTTTCCCATGCGTAACAGTAGTAACTAAATGCTTGAAAGATGGTGGCAAAGACTTTAGCAAAATTAAACATTGATCTTCATCCTCAAATTTAAAACTAATATTAGCCAACTCGCAAACTATCTTGTTAAAAGCATTTAAGTGATCATAAATATTCGTACCTTCAGACATCGTCAAGTTAAACAACTCCTTCTTTAGGTACAAGCAATTTGACATAGATTTTTCCATGTAGAGACTCTCCAACTTCTCCCATAATGCCTTCGCGGATCTTTCGTAGATAACGTTGTAGCGAACATTATCCGCACAACATCGCCGGATAGTACTAGCCGCCTTTTGATCAATTCTCTTCCATACCTCATCCTTCATATCGTCGAGTTTTTCTTCCATTCCTTCCAAAGTAATCTTTTGATTTTCTTGGATCAACACATCCCTAACTTTAACTTACCACAAGCTAAAGTCATTACTTCTGTTAAATTTCTCCAATTAGAATTGCGTAGAATTTTCAACGTCCCCCATCTTCAAAACTCCAATCTCTTGATTCATACTTTCGACTATCCCAAAGCTCTGATATCAGTTTGTTATAAAAACGAGGATTTTCTTCGATTAAGAATTCCAAGTTTCTATCTTCAATGCGGAAGCGAATCGGTCGAAAATAAAAGTACCAAGTATTTGGAGAAATAATGGCAAGAAAATAGAAAATATAACGGAATCAAACAAAAGGGAACAAAAGATTTACGTGGTTAAATCCACTCCAAGACAAGCAACAAATCCACTATAAACGATGAGAAATTACAATAGAGAGTTCAACACACTCATTCTACCTAGGACTAGGGTTACAAGGATTGACACGATCTCACAGCCCAAAATAGCCACGTACTATTTTGTCTAATACCGTCAAGACCTCGAGACCCTCGACTACCAAGTGTCCACCGTCCGTTAATATGTCTATCTCTCTCGGCTTGTGTATACAACAAAAGTGATTGATCCCTTTATATAATACTAAACCACTGCCTCTTTATGTCTTTTGGATTCTAATTCCTAATTAGACATGTACAACTAAATTTATTCCTTATTATATAATGAATAAAATAAAGCCTACCATATAAACCAAAATAAAAAAACAATGATTCCAAGTAGAACTAGGATTCAAGCCATAAAATAACAGAGCATACCCACTTGGGACCTACAGAACGAACAAAACACAACAAGGTGATAGAAGTGACGTTTATTTAAATATATGTGATTTTTAAGTCGCTATGAAGAAGTGTCATAATAGCTTATCTGTAGGGACCAACTACCACGTACTAATGAAAAGAGTCATCTAGCATTATGTTTTGCAAGAAAATGGACTTGTTTTCCCCTTTAGCATTATGAACGAAGTTCTTGCTCACATATATATGAAGTTACCTTACAATCACTTTATGTGTATGTATGTGTATATGTCAAATTGAAATAGTTCTATAGTTACAATAAATAAAGATTGTTCAAGAGGAAAAAAAATGTAAGATTACCATTTCCATACTTATCCCCTCGACCAAAGTGAAGGCTAACTTAGCTTGAGATGAAATCGAAGAGTCTTCAAGAAATGGACGAACGGTGGGAGACGTTTGGGATTATTCATATCACTTCCCCTGCACATAAATTTTGGAAGAATTTCGTTAGAGATTAAACTTGGTAAGAAGAATAATGATTTTAACACTAGATTGAGAATAGGGTAAAATTCATTTCGCACCTAAAAGAAACCTCAAGAGAGCATGAGAAAAAGCCAGTGTGATCGAGATCCATCGTGGATTTGAGATTTGCCTTCAGTTGATCAAAATTGCTTAAAAGAGTCGTGCATTAGCAAAGATTAAAGGGAGATCTATAGGAAATTTCTGATCTCCTTAATTGAGGCAAAATTCTTCAAAATGAATTTGTAAGATCCATCGTGGATTTGAGATTTGCCTTCAGTTGATCAAAATTGCTCAAAAGAGTCATGCATTAGCAAAGAATAGAGGGAGATCTATAGGAAATTTATGATCTCCTTAATTGAGGCAAAATTCTTCAAAACGAATTTGCAAGAGAGAAGATACAAGTGCAATCCAGAACAACGTACTTGCGATTTTAAATTGAGGAAGAGTCACACTAGGGAGAAAATATTGCAAAAGAAACTGAATTAGAAATCAAAATGTCTATTCCATGTATGATACTTCGGTTATATATGTATAAAGTAACATTCAAATAATAAATTTTATGGAATCTTATAATTTTACAATTATAACAATAAATTAAGATTGTTTAGGAGCAACAATAAATTAAGATTGTTTAGGAGCCTAATGTAGTAACTTTTACATTGCTTTTGCATCTATTTCAGGCTTGATTATCGACTAAATTTACAAAGAGAAATTGAAGATTATCTTCTTATCTTTCCATACATGTAAAAGTGCAAGAATTTTTTTGAGACTTACTTTGGTAGGAACAAACTTTTGAACATGTGATTAGAACATAGGAAAATACATTTTGCAGCCTTAAAGTTTACAAAATTTTCATTCCACCCCACTACTAATTATTTATATCAATTCAAACATGAACTATATAAGCTTGATTTCAGTGGCACACTAAATAATGATGGTTCAAATGAGTGGCTAAATAATTATGAGGAAAGAATTCGAAAACATTATGGGACATAATAATTTTTGAACAACACCATTAAATTAGCGAAGACATTTATTTATTGGGGTAAATATATTTTGACCCTTATAAGTTTCCCCAAATCTCTAGGAGGCCTTCAATCTTTTAAAATTTTCGGATGGGTCCTAGTATCTTTTACTTTGCTTTTTATGGGGAACTTGCGTCTAGCTGGCTAACGATTTTGTCCAATAATTGACACTACACATGATGAAAATTGGGCAAGAAACGTATCGAGAATAAGCAGAAGCACTAAACCTGAAAAGAAAATTATAAGGGTTGGGTTAAGATATTTGGTAAATTTAGTGCCTTTTAAATTTTTAGGAAAACTTATATATTAAGACTAAAATGTATTTACCTCTTTATCTATTTAAATTCTAAAAGATTTAAATATCATACTCCTCCATCCTAATTGAAGAGGTACATATGTTTTTTTAGTTTGTCACAATCGAACATTTTCTCTTTAGGAAACTCTTTTTTAATATAATGTCTTTAATACCCTTTATATTTGTTATTTAGAATAATCATACCATATGAACTAAATTCAACTTACAATTTTGGCCATACAATGATATGGTATTTTAGGAAGGTGATGATTATTCAACTTTTTAAATTAATTTTATAATAAATCAAAATGTACCTTTTCAATTACAATAAAGGGAGTATTACTTTCTTCGGATTAGCTTTGAAGCCTACAACCACTTCTTCTCTACATTTACACGTTGGTGAAACATGTAGATTGTAGGGATACTAAGAATGATCCCTTCCCACATTCCCTTTTAACAAAAAAAAAAGAGAGGAATGATCCTTTACTTAAAAAATTATGGGTTAAATGCATCACGTCCCTCTACTATACAAAAATCCACAAGCAATCCCACAAACCAAATAATGCATTTTTTGAACACCGGTAGTCTTTGAGATCGACGGCGTTAGCCCGAGCACCGATAAGTAGATATGTACTTAGCACATGATCATTTTTTAAGGGTAAAATGAAAAAAAGATGATCGATCTGTTAAATAACTTTCAAATTAAGGGGTTTGTGTTAGGAGTGTAAGTGGTTCGATTTGGTTCGGTTTGAGCCAAAATCGCAAACCGAACTAGCCGCTAACGATTCCATATTTTTCAAACCGAACCGAACCGTCACAAACTTCAAACCATCGTGATTGGAAAAAAACTTTTAAATAGGAAAAAAAAATACTTTTAACACAAACTAAATAATTAAAAGTCATAAAATTAACTTTAAAATTACAATAATTCAATCAAAATGTAGGCAAACAACAACAATTTTCTTGTTAAATTCAATTACTAATTACTAAATAATATATATATATATAATCAAAAAATAAAAATTAAATGGTAGTGGTTCGGTTTGGCACCCAAAACCGTAAATCGAACCGAATCGCTCAGTTTATAAAATTTTCAGACCTAAACCAAACCGGTCTGAAACATTTACAAAAATAAGGAGACCTCCTTGCCGGTCTCTTCGTCTTCTCTGACATTTCGGGCGGGTACGGGTCATCGGATCTTTTCTCAATCCCTGTCGCCTTTGTTCTCCCTTCTTCCTCCTTTAATCTTCGATCCTGTACCATTAACCCACGACCTCTCTCCGTCTCTAACTTTGGCTTCATCGAAAAACGCAGATCGTTATCTCAATGCTTCGACTCAATCGTCTCATAATCACACACACACGCACACACTCCCCACTCCCTCCATATTAGGGTTTAGAATTCGACGAGGGGGCGTTCTCTATTTCCAATGAACATGAAACTTTAGTAAGTAGGGTTAGTATTTACCAACATTGTTGTGGAATTAAGTTGTTTGGATGTTGAGTTTCTGAATTATGATTGTGTTTTTGTGTGTGTGGCTTTAATGTAGATTATGCCATCCACGAAAAATCCGCAATAGATGATTACACACCCACGGGAAGGAAGAGCCAGATGTTCTGCTCGGCTTTACTTTGGCGGGGTCTAGCATTCAACGCTTAACTCTAGACAATCAACGTAAGCGAATTCGTTCAATCAATTCCCTCCACTATTGGCATTCGTTCGCTTCAGGATATTTTTTTCACTTCCGTCATCAAAGAAGGTACGTGTTTTTGGTGAAGTTGCCAATATCGTCAGTGCTGGACGAGAGCCTTGAGTGCCCTGTGCCCCTACCTATCGAGGGAGGCAGGTCATTTCCTCCATACTTCTTTAGTGTGCGTTGATGGTAGATGGTAGAGAGAAAAAGAGACGAGTGTGTGTGTGTTTTCTACTTTAATGGAGGAATGGATCCGATTTCTGAGAAAGGTAATAAGGAGGCAAAGAAATTGAAGAATAAGAAGGTAAAAAAGACAGTTTTGCCCTCATTTTGGTGCACGTGAGTGAGCACATGCTCACTTAACAGCCCTTAAGCAAACGGCGTTACGTTCAAGGACTACCAATGCTCGAAAAATGCATTCTTTGTCTGTAGTGTGCATTTGCTTAGTACATGGACGACTCGTGGGTTTTCACATAGTACATGGACATGTGATGCATTTAACCAAAAAATTATCTATTAATTCCATGCACTTATCATCACTCAGTTTGATCAAATGACTCTAGGTGGACGGACGATAATGAAAGTAGCGCTAGCGCATAGACGACGATTGGTGGATGGGGAGAGAGAGAGAGAGAGAGAGAGAGAGAGAGAGAGAGAAATTATTTGTTAATGCTAAGTTAAGGCTTTATGTAAAGTATTATATGCTTTTAGTTAATGTGTACTAAATTTTGTATACAAACTAATGTGACATATTTTGGGTTATTATATTGACTTTTTTTTTTTTAAAACCAAAAGTAAAACTCACAAAATATCAAATCGAATAACATATTGTTTTATATATAAAATTGTGTACAAAAGACTAACATTACTCATTTTAAGTTACTTTAACGCTATACAATACTGATATTAGTCATAGTGTATCATTTAAGAATATCGCGTGGTGCTTTGAAACCATTAAATATGTTCTCATGACTATAGGCCACAAGAAAGTATTAATTACATGGTCCCGAGCACCACAACGCCTCACCTTTTAAACTACAATGACACTATAGAAAGCTGTTATCAGCTACGGTGAATTACGTAAACAAGCCATGTGTTGTTCTAAAATAATATTCTCTCCGTTCTAGGCAGAGAGTTTACTTTTGACTTTTTTTTAGTCAACTTAATTAAATTTTGATTAATAATTTATATAGATTTATTTATTTTTACAAAGTTACAAAAATTGTTGTCCGTAGTATTCTTAATGTATATTTTAATTAATAAAAGTTTATTTCCTAAAATATAAGTAAAGTATATAAAATTTTAATTTAATTTCGTTATGTGTTGATTATAAAAAATAAAAAGTAAACTTTTTACTTGAATCAGAAGGAATAAAATATATACTAAATGGGCCACAGCCCCACCTAAACCAATTCTTCACCTTCTATACCGTGGTATCTATCAAGTATATGCTTTTGATTCGATAAAACAACTTATATGACTTTTGATTAAAATTTGATACAAACTTCCTAAAATACCCACAGAGGCCCTCAAAATCTAACTCAGTCTCACTCTCTCCCAAACCATCGTCTCTCCCTCTCTCTCAAATTATACGCCACCCCCTCATCTTTGACCACAATTCCTCCCCCTCCGATTTCTGACCATATTATCGACCTCTTCCTCCGACTCTGACCACATCGTCTCCCTCGCTTTCTCCTTTTGCTACTGCTATAGATCTGGTATATCCTCTCTCTCTATATCTCTTTACAGCCATAGAAACCCTATCTTTTGTCTCTTATCTCTCTACTGTCGTAAAAAATTCGTGAATTGTTTAAATGACCATGTGAATCGTTTAAACGACTTTGTGAATGGTTTAAATGACTCTGTGAATGGTTTAAACGACCCCGTAAATTATTTAAACGACCCCGTAAATTGTTTAAATGACTCCGTGAATTGTTTAAATGACTCCGTGAATTGTTTAAACTATCCTGAATTGTTTAAACGATCCCGTGAATTGTTTAAACGACTCCGTAAATTGTTTAAACTACGCTATAAATTGTTTAAACTATGTCATGAATTATTTAAACGATTATGTAAATGGTTTAAATGATTCCATAAATAATTTAAACTATACATTAAATTGTTCAAAAAATAAGTATTTTTAGGTTTATAAATAAAAAAGAACTATATACATTATTTTAAAATAAGTCAAGTTACATAAAATATAAGGAGATTTGAGTAGACTATTTACGAAGAAACCTTCCTCACCCACCTCCTTTCGTTATCATACAATGAACCATTGGCTAATGCCTAGTAGTTCCCCTCAAACACAGCACGTGAGAGATTGATCTTTCCTTTTCCTTCCTTTTCGGTTTAATTATTGTGTTTGGCCGTCAAACTATTGAAAGAAACGCTCAAATCCTCTTAAACGTCCGTAGGTTTCGAGTTTTTAATGGTTACTTTATTTTACTAACTATTTATTTATATTTATTATTATTATTAGTCATTTAATATAATTAATTTAAACATTTGAATTAAAAATGACAAATGATGTTACGAGTTTAATTTTGTGTTATTCATACAAACTCTAGTACTTGTGTCGTCAGATCAAATTTGTTTAGATCTCTACACCGTCAGATTAAAATTGCCCTTTTTCAAATAATGACATGAACAATTTTGATCCAACGATGTAGAGATCTAAATAAATTTGATCTGATTACACTAATACTAAATCTTGTAGAAATACTACAAACTCGAGCTCCTAATGCCAGTTTTCATTAAAAAAAATACATAAGAGGCTTACAAAAAGAATAGTGAAATTAAAAAAAGTTAAAATTACAAATTACATAACTAACCATGTATGCAAACATCACCTAAACTAACACAACTTTGGTCATGAAATCAAGACCACGGACAACTTGACATTTATTAAAAAAAAAAAAATCTTATTAGGGTATTATTCAGCTAAAATTTGTATCCAAAATTTTATATATATCTTATCTTTACAAATTAGATTTGTAGTCTTTCTCTCTTTACCTAGTTCTTTCTTCCAGGCAATTGGAATTTCAGGTTGGAGGGTATAATGGGGTTATCACACTCACCTGACAGGTAGGACACCCAATAAGTTGGCAAAACCCAACTTTGACTTAGTCAATCAATGCCGAGTTAACTCAGCGAGTCAACCATGATGTTGTGATTATCATGGTTTGATATTCTCACAGCATTCCCCCACTCCCTTCCTTCCTTAGTGTTCACATTTAGTGAAAGGTTACATGGGACGGATTTTAATTAGAGCTGTCAAAATGGTTTTGGGCCATTGGGCTAGCCCGGACCGCCACACAAAATAGGCGGGTTAAGTTGACAAAATATGAGACCATTTATAAACGGGTTAAACGGCCGAGCCCGTACGGGCGGCCAAGCGCGGTCCGGTCCGGGGCGGGTTGGCCCACCAAACTAAGGAGCAAGGGTAAAAATGAAAATTTCAAAATAAAAAAAAAAACCTAGGTAGAACTCACATCCTGTGAGCATAAGAAGCCAATTTCTTTTTTTTCTTAATACTAATCCCTTGCAAATTTAACAGCAGTTCACATTTTTTTTTGGAAAGATTTTCATTAATTTAGTGTTCTCCTCTGTGTATTGTATTAATTTAAAGTTTTATTTGGGAAGACTTTCATTAATTTAAAGACTTTCATTAATTTAATGTTTTCCTCTTTGTATTGACTAATTTAAAGTTTTACTTGGGAAGACTTTCATTAATTTTTGGGCTTTATATATAATATTTATATCAAAATGTCAAATTTTTAGCTTAATAATAATTATATTAAATTTTAAATTAATGTATTATTTTTTGATGGGTCGTCGTTTAACCCACAACCCGCGACGGTTTGGGTTGGGTTGATGCATTTTAGAACCGTCCCTTAACGGGCTAGCCCGCACCGCACCGCCAAATTGCGGGTTTATAAAGCCCACGGGCCAGACCGCCAGCCCGCTTTGACAGCTCTAATTTTAATTATATCAAGCTAACTGCCTAACAACTTTGATTGTTTTTATGGTTAACTTAACCAGCGGTCTCTGAACTTTTGGGTTTTTTCATTGATAGTCCCCAGAGCGGATGCCGTCAAATACGTGCCGTTAGTTGATCATGTGCCCTCCACGTGAGACTTTTACCAAGGGCAACAACGTCATTCCAAAGGTGAATGTTTTTATGATTTCAAGAAACCTCTGCCCCCAAGGTCAACGCCTATCTCCTTCATCTCTCTCTCTCTCTCTCTCTCTCTCTCTCTTTCTCCTCTCTCTCTCTCTCTCCCCTTTCAAAATTCTCAACAAGGAGCTGATGAAGAAATTCTAGTCTAGGACAATATTTTTGAGGGTTTTTTTTTATGGGTAACAGCATAGGGAAGATGACAAGCTACTTCACCAGCGGCGATGTTGTCCGCCAGCAAAAAGACATGGTCTTTGTTGCTTCCGACACACAAGACGATCTAGGTCACTCGTGTTGATACGTTCACAATATGAGACTTCTTGAACATGGTTTCAACCATTAGAATCAAACTTTGTTCTTCAGGAATCGACATCTGGTGGCAACTCCGAGACTATAGAAATAAAAAAATGACGTTGACCCAGGAAACTCCTAGAAACTCATCTCCAAATTCATTTCTTGGAAATTTCTTTATCATCTAGGGTCTCAACAAGAAACCCATCTCCAAATTCACCGCCACCACCATTGTAATTTTTATTTTCTCAAATCTAACATCCACTTATTGAGATGAATAATCCAAATTAGAAACCTTGGATCAAAAATTAGGATTTGACATCACATTATTATTCTTTCTAAAATTCTTAAGTCGAAAGAGGATGAGGGTTTGTAACCCTAATTTTCACCAAAAGGGTTTAATCTGGGTTGTGGAATCCAGTTCAAGTCGGTTGGGGATCAAAATTTGGTGATTAGATTGCCTTATTCCGTATATGAACAATGTTCCATGGCGTTTATCGGTCTGAAGTAAAACCACGATGAAAAGAATCGGCCAAGAGATCGCAACTTTTCTTCACCGTAGCGCTGCCGAAGTTTCTCCATCTTGCGGTGGCACTAGGTGGAGGCTTCATCTTGGTCAAGCACATCGGGGGAACTTCTTGACCGGCGTGTCGGTAAACATAGGTTCATGCACACTTCATAGCCAGGTCAAATAGTTAGATCTTGTGCATATTTAGGGTTTACCTAAATTAGTGGTGGAGAGAGAGAGAGAGAGAGAGAGAGAGAGAGAGTGGAGGTGGATAGGAGTAAGGTTTGGGGGTTACAAATTGGTGGTTGACGTTGACACCCAAATCTCCTACTGACTCAGGAAACTCAGAGAAATTGATTTAAAAAAAATGATGTTGTTGCCCTTAGAAAAAATCTCACGCGGAGGGCACATGATCAACTAACAGCATGTATTTGACGGCATCCGCTCTGGGGACTAGTAGTGTGTAAAAATGAAAGACTTGGGATTAGTAATATACAAATTTCAAAATAAGGACTACCAGTGGAAAAATTAGAAGTTCAGGGACTGCTGGTGAAGTTAACCCTTGTTTTTATTTAGAGAGCCAACCATTACTTGTCAGTTTTAAGTAAGTGGTCAAAAGCTAGTTTGCAATTTGCTGTTTTTGCTAACCAAAAATTAATTGCGCTTTACTGGCCAAATTGCAAAAGTGTCCAAAACATAATTATGTTGCATGCTTAATCCCAATGTACCAAGGGTGATACATGCTCACAATGCACCCCGTAAACGTACAGTTTGATGGAATTACGTATTGTGTCACGAAAATAAGGTTTATATGTGAAATCACGTGCTGAGTCACGAGAATAAGGCTCATTCGTCATGAAATTAGTTTAAACTTAGTGTGCTTAACAGCATAATTTCTTTTATTTAAATAGGAAACAACTTTATTTGCCATGTCGTGTTTGGTTTTACATTTTATTGACTCAATTTTTGAGGTTTTGAAATTCTTTTTAATGATTAAATTAAAAAAAACAAAAAAAGAGAAAGCTGATGAGCCAAAAAAGAATGAAAATCTAAAATCACGAAAAACATACACAATTATGTGTTTAATAGCTGATTTTCGATTTGTTTTTCATCTCAAAATTTGCACTGCACTTGGCCTAAGAACAAAAGTGTCAACCATAAAACTAAACTACATATGCATAGTCCAATGTTAAACCAACAGCCTCACTTATTATTTTCTTTTTTATTTGCTTCAAAACTTTTTTGTGTCTTATCGATAAAATAGAAATTTTCTGTAGTGAACAGGAAAGACAAGGTTACATTACTATAGCATGATATGTCACACCAACATTTTGTCGCGTGCCTAAAACAGTATTACTACCACATCAACTTTATTAAAGTAACTAAACACCTTATAAATGTCGTCTTTATAGAGAGAGATAGACCAGGTAGACGTATGTAAAACTCGGCTTGAAATTGTCTAACCCACACATTCTCTGTCCCATTAAATTTTAGTTTTATACGTGTGATTATAAAAAGAAACTAGATACATGTGTATTACGAAATTATTAGTGACTGAAGAACAAAACTCAGCGACGAAAACCGTAACTAAAATAGCGGGCTTTTAAATTTGCGAAGGAAGTATTTCAGTTGCTAATTTCTGTCACTAAATTAAGAAATATTCTTTGAATATTTCTTTTGTCCGTCGCTAAAAACTGCGGCAAGAACGCAGTAACATTAGAGACGAAGCTTCCATTGTTGATTAATGGCTTAGCGACCGACGTTTCGTCGCTAAATTCAGTTTGAAATTAGTAACGGAAGTTTCGTCACTAATGTTCCTCGATTTTAGCCCCAGTCAGCCCCATTTCCCCTTTCCCCATATCCCCCCTTTCCCTTTCCCCTTCCCATACACCCCGACACCCCCTTCCCAAAAAAAAAAAAAAGAATCTCTCCTCTCTCTCAAACCCTCTCAATTTGCTCTCTCTCTCTCTCTCTCTCTCTTTCACACTATATTCTTTTCTCCGGCAACACCAACCACCACCGCTTCCACACCGCAGCTTCCACCACCGCGCCTCTGCCACCGCCACCGTCACTCGCCGTCTCCCTCTCATCCTCTCTATTCTCAGATCTCTCTCTCTCTCACCGCCACCGCCACAGCCACAGCCACAGCCACAGTCACAGCCACAGCTACAGTCACAGCCACAGCCGTCTCCCTCCTTCCGCATACTCCCCTTTCCAGTCATCCCTCTCTCTCTCTCTGATCTCTCTCTCTTTCTTCTTCTCTCTATCTCCATCTACTCTCTACCAGAACCACCAGCGACCACCGCTGCCCCTGCGCCGACCACCTAGCACGGTAAATCTCTAAACCCTTTTTTATTTTAATTGTTTTAATTGTCTTTGTTTTTTTATTTATTTATTGTATTTTTTTTGCCCTAGTCAATCTACTGTCGCCACCACCGCCGCTACAGCCTTGCCTCAGCATTTGTAATTTGAACAATTTTTAGGTAATTTTTTTTGTAATTTTTTGTAATTAATCTGTATTTTGCATATATACTTTAAATTGTGTGTAATGTGTTTGTGTTTGTAATTTTTTGTAATTAATCTGTATTTTGCATATATAATTTAAATTATGTGTAATGTGTTTGTATTATGCATGGTTGTATGTTAATGGTGAAATTATTATGCATATATATTTTTTTGTAATTATTTGTTATTAATCTGTATTATGCATATATATTTTAACTTGTGTGTAATGTGTTCGTATTATGCATGAATGTATGTTAATGGTGAAATTATTATGCATATATTTTTTTTGAAATTTTTATAATTAATCTGTATTATGCATATATATTTTAAATTGTGTGTGTAATGTGTTTGTATTATGCATGGATGTATGTTAATGGTAAAATTTTTATCCCTAACTATTATTAGAATTGTTAAAATTGAATAACTTAACGTTGTGTTATTGCAATCATGTTTGTTTTACAATAATGTTATTCTATGAAGATTGAAGTGTGTAATGCTAGGAGAGTTTAGAAAACTACTCTAGAAGAAATTACTGAGTGTGATTTGCCAAGGAGAACGTACGTGAGTTTGATTCCAACTACTTGAATTGAAAAGAAAAAAAAAATCAAGATTAATATCCTCCATCTAAATCGATTTATTAGCTTAATGATATATGATATTAGAATTGAAAAAAAAAAAAAAAAAAAAAAGAAGAACTACTTACTAAATGTAAACCAATAATTAATAATAAAAATAAAGTCTTGTTATTTTCTTATAACCGATAAACACTAAACACTAAATCATTAAACTAAATACTAAACACTAATTAAATTGTAACCCTAAATTAGTGTGTCCCTAAACTTTATTGCTCTATATCCTAAACAATAACTATAACCAAATCTAAACTCTAATTAACTCTAAACCCTAATTAATCCTAAACCTAACCCTAAATCTAAACACATACCCTAAACCCTGAAACCCCAAACCCTAAACTAAAACCCTATACATCTACCCTAAACCCTAGACCCTATACCCCCTAAACCCTGAACTCTATATCCCAAACCCTATACCCTATATATACCCTAAACCCTATATACCATATACCCTATATATACCATATACCTTAAACCCTAATGAAACTTAGAGAGATGATTGATCCTTTTAAAATGTGCATAAAGACACTCTTTAAAAAGTGCTCCTTGGATTAAAGGATGTTTTAGTTGTTTTGAAATTGACTAAAATGCAGAAGACTCTTCTTGAAAGCATCCAGAGACAGCGTAGTTTTCTGAAAGAGGAATTATTGATTCCATCAATATTTGTCCATCCTTCATTGTTGCCTGCAAATATTGCTGATGAAGAAAAGTTCTCAGCACTTGGGAGTAAGCTCAAAAGGGTTGCAAAGGATCCTTATGTTGGAGTTAAGACTAAGTTCTTAAGAGAACTGATTCTTAACTCCAGCATAAGGATCCTTTGCAACCTTTTTGAGCTCACTTCCAAGTACTGAGAACTCTTCTTCATCAGCAATAGTTGCAGGCAACAATAAAGGATGGACAAATATCAATGACATCAGGAATTCCTCTTTTTTTAACTGCGCTGTCCCTAGATGCTTTCAAGCTGCTACTATCTACTTACTCTCTATTGAGATTTCTTTTATTATTAGCTACAACTTTATATTTATACTCTGACATATCTCTTGTTTGATAATTACAAAAAGAAATGATAGTTTCTATTTTTGTTGTCAAAGAATTAAATGTTGTTGGTCGTTTTGAACACATAACACCCTTTTTCTATCTTTACAATCCTAAAGGTGTAGTAAAGGTTTTAGGAGTTCAATACATGAGCAATGACACTAAATTCTTTCGTATCAAAAGTAGAAATCATTGTTCCTTCTAGTTATCCTCAAACATAGGAGATATGTCAGTGTTTGAAACATAATTTGTAGCTTATAATTGAGTCAGTCTCGACAGAGATAAAGTATAAAAAAGTAGCAGTTTTATAATTGAGTCAGTCTTGAATAAAAGGGGCCAAAGAGGGGGAAGAGTCAATATGTGTTTAGATTTAGCCCTTTATTCAATTAGTCTTTTCAAATGCTTGACATCAAGCATTTCCATCTATGTTACACTCTCCTCTATACGTAGTTTTAGGAAATAAACTTAGAAATCCGTTCGAGAACCTTTACTAGGTGTTGTGGTCAACACGAAATTTTTGCTCGTGTTGCGGTCAACATATACTATTGGTTCTTGAATTGTCCATTTGGACAGTTTGAAAACTCACTGTGTGTGTACTTGTAAAACATTGTTGTGTACTATAATTGGCAATGTATTTGATATTTGAGATATTTTGGTTACATTTCCTATTTTTCTCTGGGTATATACTAGATGTAGGTTGTAATGACCCAACTATCTAGGTCGTGCACTTGGAGAGCCATGGGGAGGTGCTGCCAAAATTTTTTCGGGCATTGAATACAAAGCATGTAGACAATAATGGGATTACAAGACTTACAATCGTAGACTTTTGAATGGGATAGAAGCCTGACCCGAAATCAAATGACTTGCTAATTCCGTCGAAACATCGTTCATACTATATGTAATACGTCTTTGATGTATCACCAACAGATGGGTCGGATGAAGTCGGTTAGGATAAAAAAAATGGGATTATGCGTTTAATGTATAGTTGCAAATGCAGGAGTAATGTCTATTGACGATCGTAGTTGGATGGATAATCGGAGGTTGTCAAACCAAGAGGGTATTACGGAGGAGTTCGTAAGAGGTTTGAAGACATTTGTTGAGTTTGCTACATCCCAACCCTGATATATGAGTGGTGACAAAATCTGGTGTCCGTGTGTTAAATGTCAAAATAAGAAGTTCCTGCATGTAGTAGTTACCGAGAAACACCTTTTTCAGCATGGATTTCTGGAAGGGTACAAGCGATGGGTTGCTCAGGGCGAGATAGTCGTAGCACAGATAAACGTCGGCTCTAGTGCAGGGCAAAGGAATCGTGATCATGTAGTCGAAACAGAAACAATAGCTGAACCCGATCATATGAATGTTGACGAAGAATCAATGCAGGGTATGGAAGATATGGTTACGGATGCAGCTGGTCCTGAG
The DNA here is from genome assembly GCA_016624345.1 of Platycodon grandiflorus. NCBI lineage: Eukaryota > Viridiplantae > Streptophyta > Magnoliopsida > Asterales > Campanulaceae > Platycodon > Platycodon grandiflorus. The sequence goes on along the minus strand of CM028366.1, from coordinate 40,913,340 downwards.
TTTGACTAGTCGGAGAACGCTCGACAGGAACCAAATCCTGCAGCCAAGAAGTTTATTGCTGCTATGGACTTTGCAAAGAAGAAGCTTTATCCTGGTTCAGAGAAGACGGTGCTGGAGGCTATTGCTGAGATCTTAAACATCAAGGTTGATTGCAATATTAGTCAGTCCGCATATAATCGCATTATGAAAGCATTTAAGGGATGGTTGCCCAAGGGGAATAAGCTGGTCAAGAACTTTTACGAGATGAAGAAGTTGGTGGGGCATGGGTACGAGAAGATCGATGCCCGAAATTTATTTAATGACGATTAGTATGAACAATTTATTTGTCGACACTTGTTTTAACAATTTTAATTTAATTTATGTAAATAATTTTGTAATTAATTTGTGGTATGTTTTAATTTTTGGAGGCTTTTTATTAATATCATGTTATTTGTTGAAATCAGGTACAAAAAAAATATTTTTTAAATGTTTTTTTTATTTTTTGCGATGGAAAATTTTGTCACTAAACTTTCCGTCGCTAATATGGTCCCTCAGTTCCGTAGCTAATTAGAGACAAAATATTCCGTCGCTAATTAGAGATGACATTTCCGTTTCTAAGGACAATATTTAGTGACCGTCATGATAGTAGCGAATTAACGCCGCTAATTTAGCAACATAAATGGTTTTCGTCGCTAATTTTTGATGGAAATGCCATCGTTTACAAATAGGGACCTTTTTATTCGACAGACTTTCATTGCGAATACGAATTTAGCAACGGAATCCTGTAATTAGCGATGAAAATTTTCGTCGCTAATTACCCTTTTTCCAGTAGTGGATAAATTAAATAACAAAGATACGTATAGAGCTAAAATTCAATAAGACAGGGAAGCCAATTGGGATCTCTTTTGTATCCGTAAAACTCCACGTGCTACCAACTTTATACATTCACCGAAATGAAATTAAGTAGTCCATTCGTTCCAAGATAAGTATTTTCACTTGACTTTACACGAATTTTAAAAAAATAAAAATACTAACGTAATGTAATTTTTCCGTAACATTGTTTAAATATTGCTTGGTGGTGTCAAATCAGTTGGTTTCACATCTTTTATCATCTCACAATTGATAAGAGTATTATGGACATAAAAAATAAAAAGATATATATATATATATATATATATATATATATAGAGAGAGAGAGAGAGAGAGAGAGAGAGAGAGATTATATTGGTGTGTTTAGATGACACGATATTTTATTTTTCAGTTAATATAGATTTTTTAAATTTGAAATAATTTGAAGCAAAAAAAAAAGAAGATAGTTTTGGTGAGAAATTAACAATTAAGAAAGTAAAAAAAAACAAGAAAAAAAAAAGATGAAATGAAAAGTAGACACTTACAAACAATTTAAATTTGAAAAAATATTTAGTGGTTCTAAATCACTAAGTCATTAGTGACGTGATGGTTCAGAACTAATGAAAAAACACAAAAACAATAATTCGGATACATATTTCACAATCTCAAAGAAATCAGTCAAACTTTTAATTTTCAAAATCTGAAAAAAGTGTCTACTTTATCAGTTTGGTATTTTACCATTAGTTTTGAATCGCCACATCAACTGATGATACAGTTCTTTAAGAGCACTCTATATTAATTTTCTCATTCACAACATAGTTTTATGGTTCATGATTATCACTTTTTTTCCCATTGGTTCCATTGTTTTCATTTTATCTTTCACTTACTTTATAATTCAATCATTATAAATTTATAAAATAAAAAAAATAACAACCCATAAAAAAAAACCAGCCACCCAAGACGGCAAATATCCCTCGTGAGTCGTGACTCATTACGGCAACTTTTCTTTATTTCTGCTTAACCATTCACTGTTTGATGAACACTATTCTCTCTCTCTCTCTCTCTCTCTCTCTCTATATATATATATATATATATATATATGGGGGAAATAAGTTACTTTAATCAATGTATGTTTGTCTGGGGGGTGGAGTGGGGGTGGGGTAGGGGAACAGTGAAGGATGATGGTAGTTTATCGATCGCCCGCATTCATCGTACGCTTTTATCATAGTGTGATATGTCATTGTCCTTTGTTGTTTCTATCTATCTATAAAATTAAAATGTAAGTACTATAAAATTTGAGAGCTTATTTCATTTCTTTGTTTGCAAATCATCCCCCCCCTTGACCGCTCAGTACTTTGATTTCTGTTCTTGACTACTACTGATCACAACGGTTTCCTTGTTTTGTTTTTCATTTTTACTATTTTTATGGAGGCATTAATTCCTTTTAATAAGAATCTCCTTTTTTTTTTTTTCTCATTTCTAGCTTGATTGGAAAATACGTAATACAAAAAAGGTCAATATTATTATAAGGAACACGCACCACCCAAAAACTAGATTTATTGGCTCTTTTTGTTTGTGCACAACTGTTTGCATTGCCACCGTTAATTTATTTTACTTGATTGACACTATATATATAGAAGATATGTTCAAGTTACGTGTCCCAATCAAAAGGTCTTGCATGTATAACCCAACCAATTTTCCCTATAAGGACATGAGAGAGAGAGAGAGAGAGAGAGAGAGAGAGAGAGAGAGAGAGAGAGAGAGAGAGAGAGATCATGCAGTAAATGATGTGATCAAGTTCTTGGCCTAATTGTCTTATTAACATTGCCTATAGCTAGGCTTGAGCCATACATACATACATACATGCATCTAATTAATGGGGTTGTTCCGTACCGTTAATCACTTGGTAATTAGGTGTAAACGCGTGTGTCCCCTCCCTCTAGGAGATGACCTGTTCCTTGCTTGATGGTGAGCAAGGAATGACTTAAAATAACTTAGTAAAGTACAGTACGTACCTGTTAACAACATCTTGATTATTTTTATTGACAAGAAATTTATTTAAGTGTAAGAGCACGAAGAGTCAATTAATGTATACGCTTTGCACAACCTTAACTTGATCACCTAAGGTTGGAAAAAGGAGACCTAGCTAGCTATTGTCAAGCAAATTAACATAGTACATGTGTGTTAGTGTGTATCTATCTATGTTCATGTGTATGTATTCAATTCAGTCGTTCTTACAATTACTTTGAGTAGTCTATACAATATTTTTCCATTCAGTTCGATTCAATGCAAAATCATTACACGTGTTACATTAACTATCTTCTTAATGTATCTTAGAAGTGATAGATATGTAGATTTAGAAAGAAAAGCTCATCAATAAAAATTAAAATATAACATATATGGAACGAAAAGAAATAAAGCCCTAGACAACTTTAACCAAGTTGCTTGGTTACCAACCTAACCTAGTGGCCCCATTTAGTGAGACAAATCGTATCCCATGATTGCAAACTTGCAATTGGGCATCTTAATAAGCACAAATAGTAGGTTCTTTTGAGAAAGTTGTAGTCCACGACACCATTAAAGAGTGTCACAATAATAATTTCATCAATATATTAAGTAATTTAAAGCCATAATTAAGAAAAAAAAGAAATCATTTGGTCTCTAGAGTGCATTTCCTCATGGAAACAACTATAAACTTCTTGTAAATAATTTTGTCTAAAAAGAAATTAGTCTTTAGTTTTTCTTTCTAGCTAGTATATGTACGTAATGTTGCGAAAAGTCAAAAATAATATACAATTATAAACATTTAAGTGCCAATTAAAAGACACCAAAACTTTTCTAAAACCTCGTTTAAAAAAGTTCTTTCTAAAAAAAATTGTAAAGACATGTTTCTTTAAGTGCCATTTTTACACTCATATATTAAAATTCAATAAGTTTGAAACTTGGGTTCGGCTAGTTTGAAACTTAGGTTCGGCTCAGTTTACGTGTAGCTATCTCATTTTGATTTTCCTTTTGGTACCTTTAAAAACGATTTATACAAGAATTGAATTGAATTGAATTGAATTGGTATAGCAAAAACTAACCTTTTTCAAAAGTCCATTCTTTACACAAAGAAGAAAACAACAACATTAATTAGGGAAGGAACTACATATTTATGGAATTCAATTGATAAGATTGATCTCGTAGTGAGGTTGAGAATGGGCCCACAGACAGGCCCAAAGCACGGCATGATATTGGGATGATTGAGGCCTTGTTAGAAACTATCATGGACCTGGTTGCTCCCATCTATATTACTAAGCCCTACAAGAATTTGATGTGTTCGCTCCTCTTGCCCATAAGAACCTAATCAATTTAGTGGCTGTCCACAATTCTAGTCTAGACCGACTAGACATGATTTTGGAGTAGACTATGATTTCCCACACAATGTCTCCACAGATTGGTTCAAACATCAACTTCAACTCAAGTAGAGACTACACCTCACCATTTGTCTTTCATATGTGATTGATTGATTCTTCGAGTATTGTAGTAATTGAAGCTCGTAATGCATAACTTGTCAGAACAAGTTATGCATTACGTTACATTAAATACTTGTACTTTGTTTCGACAAATTCAAATGACGCACCCAGAGTAGTAACTTTTCTTAACTTGGAAAACATGTGTCTAAGAAATGTTACTAGAGCTCATTTCAAGATATTAGCTCATGCATTTACATTCGATGTTCTAAGAAGACCGCAGGTTATGCTAACCAAGTTTGAAAAATATATAATTTCACCTATTTTTAACTTTGGGAGATGAGTACTGTTAAAAGCTCATTGCGAGTTGCTAAGAACAAAGATCAAACATTATGGAGTTGTACTCCCTCCGTCCTGAAATGAGTTTTTCTTTTTTCTTTTAGTTTTTTTTACAAAAATTAAGCTAGTTAATTTTTTTAGACTACTAGTACTTCTTTTGTCCTTTATCCCATTTTGGAATGTCCCAAAATAAATGTTTTTTTTTTTTGGAAGATTAATTCTTAATACCAAGTGTCTATAATACATACCCATATTGATTGTTAGATATTTGATTCCAGAAGATGATGCTTTAAGGTTATTGAAGGAAAATTACCTAAAATCAACTAATTTGTTAAAGCACGCTTAAAATTTTTAATCAACTTTTTTGTATTTTCCCCTAAAAAATAAATAAAACTTGGGGCATCTAGAAAAATGATGTAGTAATGTTCAACTAAATAGTGGAGTATAATTTAAAGTACAAACATATAGTCAACCATAATATAATAATAATAATTGTAACTCTGGTTAACATACTCTACTTGTAGTCCACACCAATAAGAATGATTGAATCTCACCAAATGCACATATACATACCGCTTATGCAACAACCTTTGCCAAATATTCAAGTTCACGTGACTTGTGAATAGTGTAATTTATGAATCAAAAAATAAACAAATAGATTAATGGGTTAATATACGCGGTTCGAGTCTCATAAATCAATCTCGCTTACATTTAACTTAGCTTCGTTTTTTTAATTAAGAGACATTCAACCATCCTAGTTTGTTTATTGATATTCAATCATACGGCTTTTTCGGAAAGGTAACAGCGGCATAGCTTCTTACTTACGTATCCAAAATTAATAAAATCACTAAATTAGGTTATGATAAATCGTTGAATTGGTTTATTTATTCAGAACGATGTCATGGAACTATATATGGAACCAGTCGTAGAATGAATTCAACAAATGACAACGTTTTTTTTCTTCTTAATTTTAAAGCCAATTCTATAGCCAAAAGAAGAACATAAACAATGAAGCTAGAAAGGTAGGACAAGAAATGGTAGGTGAAAAAGGGAGTCTGACAAAATTAGACCACATATTATAATGTCATAGTAATATATAGGTTATAATAACTTCACCCGTGAAGGAATTTAGTCACATCTATGTGGCCCTACAAACTAAATCAAACTTGTCTAATTATTGCTTTATGCATCGTGTTAACAAATTATACTATTTTTTTAATTTTTAACCGAGATTTATAAATGTGAAATGCAATTTTTACAGAGGATGCGAGGGATCGACACTGTCTTAGAATAAGAATGTTACAATTCTATGCCTTTTTCTTAGACCTCTCTCTCTCCTAAATGATCTCACCGCGTAATTCTTTTTTGACCGAAAAAAATAGCTTAAGTGGACAAAAGAAAATGAAAACTATACACACACTAAGTCAGAAAGTAACGTAAGCTCTATTCGCTTTCTTAGTTTTTATTTTATCTCTTATCGGTTCCACACTTATTTTTTTTTATCTTTATTTTTTTTTAACACTTTCATTCAATTATTACTTAACAACCCCATTCGTTTTCTAACAACATCAATTCCTTAATATCAAGAATCTCATTCATATTATAGAAAGCGATTACATCGCCACATCGGCGTCGCCTAAGACCAGTAAAGCCCCAGGCAAAGAATTTGTTAAGGTTGACCACAAAATTTCTTCCTTCTTTGCATTCTTTGTAATGCGAATGTTAATTTTGTTCCGGCTTCAAACTAACTACAAAAATTAACAAATCTTGACAAAAGGGGGGCCGGTGATATAAATCCAAACTCTAAGGCAGCCTTGGAGTTCAACCAAACCACAAGTGCTTGTAGTGAAAATACATACACCACTTGTGGACATAATAATATGTAATTAATTTAGCTTTAAAAGTTAAAATCAAACTTGTTCCAATTCATTCGGACGGAGGTCTTGGGCCTTGGGTCTTGGGCAACTACGTGTTGGCTAATTATAAATTTTATTCCCTCCATTTATTTCATAGACAAAAAATAAATATACTTAGAAATTCTCTCAATGTGTTGTCTAATATTTTACTTTTCAGTCTTCTATGTAATTAATTGATAATAATTAATACTCTTTGCTTTAATTGATTTTTCTGGTAAATACTTTATTTAGTTGGGGGCATAATATGACATTTGTTATAATGTTTATTGAAATTCTAAGTGGCCAAAAACTTTGAAACATCAAAAAAATGGAAAGTTGGACACTATAAAACAAACGGATGGAATATTACGCCGACTTTAAGTACTCCTTCCGGTGTTATGGCTTGGTTCGCTCCATTTTTGTTAGAAATCAGGTCTTTGTGCGTGTGTCTATGATACGGTGTCAGTGAAACTGAATCAATGTTTGGTCGAAGTTTTGTAGGAGGTGAGTAAAACTAAACGACACAAAAATAATGAAATAATAATTAATTATAATTCATTTATTTTGTAAGAAAATCAATAATGACATATTGATATTTAAAAAAAATAAAAGATTTGAAATGTAGCAACAATATTTTATTGTTTCCCTCAATAACGACAACTTATTGTCTTCTTCTGGAGCCTCTTGCTTCACAACAATGACTGATTTAGAAACGTGTCATTGTTAAGAAATGCAAGTTGCACTAACTTTTTCCAATACTTTCACCTGCACGTGAGACAAAGAAGATATCAGACACATCCATCTAACTATATTTTATGCATATCAGTCAATTAATTAAAATATCAGAAAAACATACCGCTTCGTTTATAAAACTCGAATCCTCCCACCACATATCATCGTCCAGAATTGAAGATTACTTCATAATTTTCATTTGTTGCTTCTTGTGTATTCTAAATTCGATTATATCTTGGATTAAAGCACAATATTCAATCTTAGCTAATTTTATATATCATTTTATTTTCCAAAAACATTCTTAGTTAAAGACATTTTATATATCATTTTATTTTCAGTTAAATTGCTTAAGCAAAAATAAATAAATAAATAAACCTTAGGCATGTCAAAAATGGGTAACTCAAATCCCAAACATAGAAACGTCAAGGAAAACGAATTTTCCAAAAACCCAAACCAGATTCAAATATTCAAACCTAATTTCATCTAAAGCATAATTGAGTTAAAAAAGATACGAAATTCACAAAATCAAGTAGCCAAAAAAAAAAAAGAGAGAGCAGAACCATATATTAGTTCTTGAAATAATTAGTACTAGGACAAAACCAAACCCAACGAGACCCGAAACATAGGTCCTGATTCCTTTGGCCGGGTTCAACTTTTTTATTGGTTCTCAGCATTACCTTCTTTTTTTAGCCTAGTAATGCGGACATGATTTGTTTTCTTGGATTTTTATAGCAATTTTTGTAAATATTGAATTACTGAGCTATTTAAGCAAAACAACAAAATCTAACACACTAGGGATTGAAAATTAAATAAAGACTAAAAAGTAAAGTTAGTACTCCGTATATAATACGGTTAAAAACTAAAATTTTAGAAATATGTATTTACAAAATAAATTATACTACCTCCATCCCAAAATAAGTGTCAATTTAGCAAAGGTTTTTTTTTTTCAAAAATAAGTATCCTTATACTCAAGAAACATTTGCTTATATTCTACTAAAATTGTCCTTATTTACTACTCTCATTAAAAAGAGGAAGAAAAAAAAAATACTCATTCAACTTATCTATAATAAATAAATTTAAATAAGGGTAAATCAGGCGTTATGTAAACTTATATAATTTGTGTGCAAATTGTTAAAACGATACTTATTTTGAGACTAAGGTAGTATAATATATTTGTCCGTATAATAAAACTATATGGCATATACATATATAATTGGTTCAGACAGGTTCCAATTGGTACTATATTTTTCAAATTCGGGGCGAACCAATTCACCGGCTCTTCTAAAACTTAGAACCGGAATCAAACCGTTAGTAATGATTCGATAATTTATTTTCACGACCCTACCTTCAGCACCAACAGGTAATCTACTTTTCAATTCAATAACAAATTTTGTAAGGTTTTTGACATTATTGAGAGGACTTTTGTGAAGCAATTTCGTCCACTTGAGGTTAGTGGAAGTTTTGTCTCACTCTCACCTATATTTACTTGGCAAACGGATGAATCTACAATAAGGAATCTCAACATATACATAAAAATGTCTGTGAATGTGATAGTTTTCATCAGTATAATGTTGAAATTCATAAGGCAGTGTTAGAACATCACATTTGGATTTGTACATGTGCTCCAGGCATCAAATTCTTTCTCTCTTTCCTTTTCTCAAAGACTCTTAGAAGAAGAAGAAGAAGAAGAAGTCTATTTTTCTTTGAGCAAGACTAACATGCCATTTATTTTTCCTCAACATGACTTTTCGACCCTTAATTAAGAACCAGAGAAAGCAAGTAGTAATGGTTCATAACATGATATTTAGTCTATATCTTGTGTGTGAACATAGAAAGAGAAAACTAAAATAACTTTGTTTCGTATATATGTATGTATATATATATCATCTAATTGTTTTAGACATTAATAATTACTAATAGTTATAGCCATAATAGTATAACCATTAGGTAATAACTGTTAGTAATAAAAAAAATTCTCATTTCTAGTTTTAGAACAAGCTTTTTATTACAATCTTTAGGAACTTCATGTGAAATCAGGAGTCCCTAAAGATTCAATTTCTATATTTGGTTCGATTTCTAGTCATTTGAAAAGGACGAAAAATGTTGGGTAGAGCTAGGTAGTTACAACTCTAAAGAGATGGATGAACCTAGAAGGAGCAAGAGCGCTAAAACCTCCAAAGAGGCAAAGATTATGGAAGTTCATCGCGCCAAAAAGTAAATGGTCACCACGTCGGATTCCACGTGGAGCCGTGTATGTAGTCTAGGGAAGGTACTCGACTTTGAATGAGTTGTGAAGGTTGCTGGGAAGAAACTTGTTCGACATAATTATCAATAGCCAGAAAGCACCGTTAAGGGTGTCGGGCTTGGACCAACTATAACCCTCCTGTGTGAAGGTAAGTATAGGTGATGAAAATGGTGTTTCTTGTGACGTGGCAGGAGAAAGCACCTAGAACAATAAATATGGCGAAGAAGGAATCAATATTAAGTGTTTAATACAAGAGAATGAAAACTGGAGAATGTAGGTGAGATTGTCCAAGAAGTATTAAATAATTAAAGTTTTACGTGGTCTTTATACTCAAGGGTAACGTGTTAAACTTGGGGGTAGCTGCCACGTGTCAACTCATGATAGGTTGAAAACTGGTGAAGCATGGCCCTTGTTAGTAAGTCAGATTGGTAGGTATGTTCTTCCTTTGGGACTTGGGCAAATCTCTGCTAGCAACATGTTATACAAGGTAGCCAAAGGTTTTGGCCAATGAGAGAGTATGTTATATTTTGTATAGATTTACTTGTATCCATAACCTAAATCTAAGACAAGGTGACTAGTGGGCCTGCGTGTCTGTTAGAGTGACAACTTGTTATTAGACATAATGCTTGTAATTTCTTAGGATTGCTTATTGTACTTAGCTTAGTCTTCAGAAGATAGCCAGTTGTATATCAGCCATGTTCAGATCAGCTATCTTCATATCAGCAAAGCCTATTAAGTCATCAGCTAAGTTTATCCAAGAAAAGCTTCATCAGCAATTCTGAGAACCTGAAGATCATCTGATCAAGACATGTATGGAGATATACCTGAGATGATCAGCAAAGTCCTTTCTTGTTTCTTGATGTAACGATAACCTGCAAGAATCATTTAATGATTCATTCCATATTGGGCATTCATCTCAGTAAAGAACATTTTGTCTGCAGCTACTATCTACCTATTTTTGACAAATTTGCAGAATACGATCTGAGCTTTACAGAACTCACAATCAGATTTAGAGAACAAGATCAAAACATTTAATGCTAAAATCTTCAGCATTAAATGCATTCAAATTCAAATTTTTCAAGACTGAAGATCTCCAACGGCTACAAGGACCTCCCAATGTATAAATAGAAGACACCATTGAAGCATTGAAGAAGACACAGACTTATACTAACATCTCAAAAATCTTCATCTTCAACAGCTAGTTCATTTAAATTTTAAAGCCATTCTGTAAAATTCCTTCATTGAAGAGCACCAATCTTAGACGCATAGTCTTTATTGCTCTTCATTGATTGCAATCCTTAGCATTCAAGTACACGAGAATTATATCTTTGTAGATATCAATTCTCCCACAAATACTTGGTCAACTCCATTTTTGTACACGATCCATTAGTGATCTATCTTATAAAGACTCTAGTGAAAAACTTAGTACACATTTTTTAAATCCAAAGTTGACCACTTTGGTTGTGGACGTAACACTTATTTATAAGTGTGAACCATATTAAAATCTCTGTCCATTTACTTCCTGCACTTGTAAATTACAATTAATTCTTGTTTTCCAGAAATTCCAACAGATTTCAGAACAGCTGATCTCGTCCTATCAAGATCAGCCATCTTGAACTTGTTCTATACTTCACTCCTTTCCGCTGCAAAACATTTTCTAACTCTTTTGTGAAGTAACGTTGTAAAACAATTTTTTAAAAATTGGACATAGGCTAATAGGCTATTCAACCCCCCCCCCCCTCTTCTAATCTATTTGAGAAACTTGAGACCTAACAGAGTGACATCGGTTCCAGATTATCCGCGGACAACAATTGACATTTAATGTGATTCTGACTTTGACCCTGAGGACATTAATCCTAGGTGGCGGTAAGGGTTATGGACAAGGTTGCGGCGAGCTAGATTTGGATAGAGACTGGTGATGCCCTCCTTATTAACATCGAGTCGAGCTAGTACTTGGCGGTGAAGCAGGATGACCGAGATTGTCCTCGGTTGGTTCATCGTGCATTCAATCGACATGATAATCAACCAAGGGCGGATACTCGTTACATCGGTTCTTGCTTGGCTTTAGTCCATGTCAGCATGGTCTATATGGGGCCCAATCCATCACGTAGGATGACTTTAAGAGGGCCCCATCAAAGGTGTGTATATCATTTTCAATATCAAGTAAGATCCTACTACATTCTAGGATGCAATGGCTTCACCCGAAGCTAATCATTGAAGCGTACGTCTCTTATGAGACCATCTTACGGATTTATTACTGAGTTGTAAGTTCAAAATAAAGAGTATGAGTGTGTTAACGGGATTCTTCGCCTCAAGCTGAATAGACCAATTGATGATATGGCTAGGTCTCATTTCAACGAAAGTATAATTGAGAAATTTGGTTATAAAAATTGTAAAACTGTTAAAATTCCATACAATCGTACGTTCTGTGGCTCTTTACAAGAATGGAGTGAAAATCACGTGTCTTAATTAAGACATTTTTCATTTATTTGGTAGCTTGATGTATTTATTGAATTGTACGAGACCTGAACATGTTCTTCGAGTAGAGTTCATTGATAGGTTACTTAAGTACCTAAAGGTAACCCCATACCTCGTGTTGCATTATGGGAAGATTTGAAGGATACATCGATGCAAGTTGGATAGCAATTTATAACTGCGAAAGTTATGGTTGTACAAAATTAGAACAAAAAAGAAATATTTATCCCACATATTATCAACATTAGTTTAATAGAAACAACTACAGTTAAAACTCTAATAATTAATACCCTTTGGACCAGCAAATATTATTAATTTAACGAGATATTAATAATCGGTAAATTAATAATTATTAATTTATGTCTTAATTAAGACTTTATTAATTTATAGATTAATTAATACTTTATTAATTTATCAAGTAACTATTTCTTTAAATGAAGTACACAATTTACTATGTGTCTGTCAATCTACCACTTAATTTATTATGCTTCATTGTTTAATATATTGTATTGTTCAATGCGCTACTTTATGAAGATTAAATAATATTCACTATTCAAACATATCACACACACAACAATGATTTCTCATCTTGAAGGTGTGAAAAAATCAACAATGACGGACGAAAATCATAAAACATTTTTTATGAAGTCTTCATAAATCACTAATGTTTTATGTACCATATGAGTTATTAATTTATATAATGCATGAAGTTTCTATGAGTAATTATATATGTATTATCTTATAAATTTAGTGAATTATTAATTTATCACATTGTCCCTAAGAGGCTAGGACGGACCAAAAGTATTATTTAAGAGAAATTATTAATTAATCGAGTTTTAACGGTATATTATAAAATTAATAGGAGCCAAAAAAAAAAAAAACAATATAATGTACTTGTCCTAAAAATAGGTTAAGAACTTAAGATAGAATCAAATACTACTCATTCTGGTTCCTCTCTTTTTTAGTCAAATACTTGCTTAAATTACAGTATTTATATAGAGGAAAGACCGGCCGGGTATACTTTTTCAATATGAAAAAGATAGACCGTTAACTTTGTGATATGTAAAACAATTAACAATGTAGTATGATGAGTCGGAGGCCGGAACAGTTATGAGAAAGACAGAAGACAACTTGGCACTCTAATGGCTAAGGAATTAATTCCGATATTCCATCTTTCAGCACATGCTCAATTATGTCCATTTTTTTAACGGTGGTTCGACACAAAAGGATTAAATTGACTCATTCTCGAAAAGTTTTTGGAATGATAGGGACAAACTTGACGCTCGGGCCATAACCCAGGGTATGTTTATGTCATTCGCCTATAAATAAGATATTATAAGTTCATTCAACGGTCGTCCAATTTGAACCGAAAAATAAAAAATTGTTAGTAGATGGGAAAAGAAAACGATTCCCCAACTTTTGAATATTCGCTTTTGTAGTATTTTTAGATTTAAGTCACATTCAAATTTAACGGTTGAATAAAGTTGAGCTATGTATTTTATTTTAGCATATAATTAAAATACGTAACTATATTTGAAAAATCTATTTTCTTATATTAAATAATTACTTGGACTAAAGAGTTAAAAAGTAAAAACTGAAAAATGATTTCTCTTCGAAAGGCCGTTGGTTGCGTCACCATGTGGTCAAAAAAAGACAAGGAAGTCCAGTAGTGATCATGACTTGAATGTCTATAATAAGTAAATCAAGATGTACACGGCGCCATTGCATTTCCATGTGTAATACGTACTATTTCTTTTTATTTTATTTTATGTTTTTTCTTTTATTAATAACGAGGGTTTAATTATAATGAAATAACACAGTTGTTTTTTGCTTTTATGGAAAGAATGTTACATGCAATTAGAGGTGGCAAACACGACGGACGGCGGCGATTATATGGGTCGTGAGCTCAAACAGTGTAGTTGAATGTCCAATTAATAATATAGACATAAATATGCGGATTATAAATGGTTTTAAGCGCCCATAGATGCTCATTTACTCATTATCATATTATTAAACCAGTGAATAGCATTAAGTAGCAAATGAAAGGATCAAACTCTAACTTGAGCCCTTAAACATAAAAAAAATAAATAAATAAACATATAATTCTTCATAAGATGCACAAAATTTTGTTATAGATTCAACAAGATGGATGCTCATATAAGCAAATTTTTACCCACGAAAATGGGTTAATACGATCTCGCCCATTATAGCCCATTGTAAAGAAATAAGAGGAAATTGCGAACCGGTATACTTTCTTAGATATTCAACTGCTAAAGTTCACTTTGGTGGAAAAACGAATAAATTGTTCCTAAAATGCCCCCCCCCCCAACAACCTACAGAACGGTTACCTCCTCGCCTAACCCCAACCCGCTTCTTGTTTTCTCTCTTCTTTCACGACGTCCACGCCAACAAAATCTCACATCTGTCATCTTATCCAGCGACGACAACCATCACCACAACTAAGTCCCTCTGTTATCCATCCTCTTCCGCGTCAATGACAACTTCACGTTCGAAGCAGATTCATATCAATGTCAAGATAAAAATTTATACATATATATTTATTTTTGAACATCATCACAAACAACTCTAATGATGATCAAATTATATATAAAATAATGAAAACAAAAGTGGAACTGATCGTACTCCTCCAACAGCTTGGCCATCGTTGCCGCACACGATGCATCTTATGTTACAGACGATGCACGAAAGTTTAATCGCGATTCATCAACTTGGAATTGCGATGCATCACGTGCATATTCGAATTTTTAAGGTCATAGACGACATTTTCCCACAATAGTGCCTTTTTTGCCGATTTAAAGATTGCGATCTTGGAATTGCGATGCATCGCGTGTCTATTCAAATTCTTAATTAAGGGCATAGACGACATTTTTCTACAAAAGTGTTTTTTGCCAGTTTAAAAATCGCGATGCATCGACTTGAAATTGTGAGGCATAGATTTGGAATTGCGATGCATCGCATGCCTGTTCGTGTTTCTTAGAGCATAGACGACATTTTCCACAAAAATATCTTTACCAGTTGAAAAAATGTATAAGGTACTAAAGCTAGCGGTTGAATATCCAATATAGGGTGACCCAAATTTCTCCTAACAAATAAATGCCCATACTCACATGTGTGGACAATCGAAAAAAGTAAACGAGTACAAGCAGTAATTGTCACCTCCAAAGACAATTAAAATGGGATATACGTTGAAAGGTCGAGAGAATATCAAAATATATGAATCGAGTGAGGAAGAAATAAGAAGCGACAAAGGGGGACTGAAGAAGAGTGCCTGCAAATCAACTCGTGCGGCGGTGTAATAACGAACAAGTGAATACGATACAATATTTATTCCCATCGTAAAATATTTATGACAAACTACAGAATCTGAAAACATGTATTCCTTCTATCCCTCATGTATTTTATTTTTATTTTTTTTAATAAAAATTTATTAAAAAAATTTCTTCAAGTCAATTGCCTATAATACTTTTATTGATTGTGATATGAAAATAGAAATGAGACGTACTGATTTAACACCACTAGAAGATGTTTTGAGGGTATTAATGAAAAATTACCCAATTAATTTCTTAAAACTTGTGTAAAATAAAAAAAATACTTATTTTAGAACGGAGAGAATAGTTAATAGTTAAATGTTTAGAAAAATCATTATCCTAGTAAATAAAGTTTAACTCACTTGTGCATATGGTCGTCGAATTACTGTGGCATGCATGAACAGAGATGGAATTTAGGGAGGGATAGGCTATCCTGTTTGCAGATCTTTATATTATTAAATTACTATAACTATCTCCATAATAATATTTAACTGCCATAAATTATTTAATTTTAAAATATTTTTTGAAAAGTCTAATAGTTAAGGGATATATAAATAATATTGAAGTTGGTCATAACTACAAAAATTTTATAATTAAGATGTTTATAGTATATGGGGAGGGTGAAATTGAAAAGTTTATCGAAATTGTAGGCATAGTTTCTTAAAATAAACTTTTAAGTAGAATACTCTTACCTAAAATGGAGGTAGTAATAAATTACGAAATAAGAAAACATGAGAGAGAGATTAAGAAAATAGTCTTATTTCTAAATTTTAATTTATAAACTTAATTTTATTTTATATTTTTCAAAAAAGTTTTTAAAAAAAAATGACATTTGATGTGTATGACACAATAAGAATTGGCATGTTAATACAAATTTTAGAAAATAAAAAAGAGTAAACCTACAATACCTAAAAATTAATTATTTGACATGATAAATTAAATGAGACAAATTTTCATGAGAGTATTAGTTAATGAAATTAAACAATATTACAAAATACGTTAGCCATCGGATCGATTAAAATACTCACTCCGTCCCTAAATTATCGGCTTTCTTTTTTTTTTTGTCCGTTCCAAAATAATTGTCTTCTTTAAAAACTCTTTTTTTTAGGACAACACTTTTATCATTTTACCCTTATTTTTTTTCTACTTTAATTATTGGTAAGATACACATAAACATTAAAAAAATTATACATTATATTAATATTAATAATTAAATTAATTATTTTTTTAATTCGTGTGTCGAATTAAATAAAATAATTATTAAATGACGGAGGGAATATTAAAATTCGTTAGAGGTTAAAGAAGTGATCAAAGACATGTTGACTTGGAAGGTTATATTCCTATCACTTATTTGATAAAGTCAATTTAGTCCTCTCTCTCTAAGTCTGTCTCTCTCTCTCTCCGTGTCGCTAGACTCTTTTACACATTTGGTTTACGCGATCACGAAAGTCAAAGTGCGCACCCCCGATTTCTCATAGCGCACCCCCGATTTCTCATATATATCTCACACCTTCTTCCTCAACTGTGTCACCTCTATTTATATGCATACTTATCTTCCATTCTAATCCATTCTGCAACCCCTCTGTCTCTTAGATTTCTCTCTCTCTCTCTCTCACACACACACACACCCAGTAGTTAATTACTAGATTTTTAGTTTATTGACTTATTTGAAGTAATTCCACTCCTTGAAAACCTTTTACTTTTGAAGAAATTAAGTTAATTATTTTACGGCAAATATTGGCGACGACAAAAGGAGGAATTCATGGCCGGCGAAGGAAGATCTCTGGAGGAAACCCCGACGTGGGCAGTTGCCGTAGTTTGTTTTGTGTTGGTCGCAGTTTCTATTGTCATCGAATACATCATCCATCTCATCGGACGAGTATGAATGAACTATTTCCTTTTATTAATTATACAACTCCATCTATATATATATATACACTTCTAGTATACGTACTAGCGAACTCTCCCAAGATTACGTTACTAAAATCTCGAATCGATTTGCAGTGGCTAAAGAGAAAACACAAGAGAGCTCTCTATGAATGTCTTGAAAAGATCAAATCAGGTAGTCCTCCTCCTCACACTAATTAACATGTGTATATATATGAATGTTCCTCACGATGGGTCAGACACACATTACTAGTTTAGATTATCGGTTTAGGCCAAACTCGCGCCACCATAACACACAAGAAACTTGGACTGGCTACAAAAAACGAATCCGTGACATGTTCTACGTACGTTTATTATATCACGCTTTGCATCATGCATAATTTGTGAACAATGAAACTAATTATTCTTTTTGTTTCTATTTCTTTTGCATGGGGGATCAATGAAGAGCTAATGTTGTTGGGATTTATATCGTTGCTCCTAACGGTTTTACAAAGCTCAATTTCGAGTATATGTATACCAAAAAGTGTAGGAGAGAGTTGGCATCCCTGTAAAAAAGAAGAAGAAGAAACTAGTACGGACAGTAGCGGCGGAGAAGAACACCGCCGGAGACTACTCAATTGGTCAAATTATGGAGGCAGTGCCCGGAGAATTTTGGCGGGCGATGATGATGACAAGTGTGCTGACAAGGTTCGTACGACTTTGTTACTCAGATTCCAATTAACTAATGTTAATTTCTCCTTTTGGAGTAATTTTATAATTAGCCGTCTCTAAGAAGAATATTAAACGTGGGAGAATCTAGAAATAGCCATGATTAATTATTTTCTATAAAAATAAAAAAGAAAAAAGAAATTACCATGAAGCTTAGTGAAGGCATACTAGTAAAGTGCACTGAACTTTGATAAATTTTGTCAATTTTTATTTATTTTATTTGTTTTTGGCGACAGGGAAAAGTGGCATTTATATCATCCGATGGGCTTCATCAACTGCATATATTCATATTTGTGTTGGCTGTTTTTCACGTTCTCTACTGTATTCTCACCATGGCTTTGGGCAGGTTAAAGGTGCGTTAATAACCCCTATATTTTCTAATATACCCGAATGTCTCGACATATATATTTCTTCTTGGGATAACATTTGACAATTTTCCGCGATACCAGATGAGAAGTTGGAAGCATTGGGAAAAGGAAACAAGAACAGCCGAGTATCAATTCTCTCACGGTATGTCAAACAAACAGAACAATATTTTAGGAACGGATCATCTAGAGAGTACATATATAGTATTTAATAAGTACATAATTTAAAATGAAAAAGATAAATGAAGAAAATGCATGCAGTGCATGGCTCATGCATGCAATTAGGTTGATGAGATAGATCTAGTAAGTAGTTGGGATCGAATAGTATTAAATTTTAATTTGAATTACAATAATTATACTATACAGATCCAGAGAGGTTCAGGTTTGCAAGGGAGACATCTTTTGGGAGAAGGCATATGAACTTTTGGAGCAAGTCACCCATTCTTCTTTGGATTGTAAGTACCGCATGCACTTCTTTAATTAAATCTCCAAACATGATTAATTGATCATCGATGAAACTGAACTGGATTAATTAATGTTTAGCGCAAACGTACAGTTTTGTTAATCCCGATTAGTTTTGGATTAGTTCTAATTAATTTATATAGTATATATTAATATTCATCAAATATACTTTTACGTTGATATCGTATGAATCATGCATTAGTTACGCCACATACTCAAATTTCTCGTCTACAGCTTCTTGTTTTAGGCTCGGCAATGTTTTGATTTATGAGTTAGGTGTCCTGGCAAAGTTTGTTTTGTGACAACTCAACATGTATACAATATAGTTCCGCACTTACGTTCGTTTTTAGGTTTAGTTTTTTGATCCAAAAATTAATCATAATTTGTCATTTGACCAACACTTGTAATCAGATTTAGTCCTTCTATTCATATTCCGTTATGTCGTCCATTAAATAATCATGTGCATGACAACGATACATGCGTGTTTAATTAATTTTCCAATGTTTAGTTGTCCTTTTACGTTATAATAATGAAGAAAAACACAAGAGGATTGGTTTTTCTATAAAGATTGTCAAATAACGGGGAGTGAAAAATGAAAATGATATATGCAACGTAAACTAAGGTCTAACATTAATGGTGACGGGGACTCTCAACTTCTAAATTCATAGTTGGATTGACTTTTGTACAAGTATCGGACACATTAATTAGTTTTCCGGACCATATACATACAACTTCAGTTCTCTGTTGCGAGCCAATTTAGGACACAATATATAGGAGCACCGTTCATTAATAATAAGCCAAGAATGTTACTATTCTAATTCTTCAAGGGAAGAAACATGGGTGGGACTCTTTTAAATTCATTTTGGAGTGTTATGGCATCTTACCTTAACTTTTTAATTTTTGGGTTGACTAAATTTGTAAACGAATTCTTTTAATTGCCTCCCTCCGTTCTTAAATTATTGTCTTTTTTTTTTCTATCTCAGAATAATTGTTTTATTTAAATTTTTTTTTAAGATGTCACTTTTATTATTTTATTTTTATTTTTTTTACTTTAATTATGAATCACATTTACATGAATATTAAATAAATTAAACAAAATAATAATTAAGGAATAGAATGAGTATTATTTTCCGAGTATCAAAAAGAAAAGTTACGTACAAACTTGAAAAAGTGAAACCTTTTTGTAGAAAAGTAGTCCAATATTGGTCCGAGGAAAAGGCGATAGAATTTTCCCTTCCATATTAGTTGGTTTTGGACTATTTCAATGAGCTGCTGTACGACTTATTAATTTGACCTAAAAGCTGCATGATAATAATTAAGGACGACTTTGCTATGTTTGTTTCTCTTTATTCCTTTTTTTTTTTTTAATAATTGAATGATGAGTGAAATAATATTTTTTTCAAGTGAGAGTGTGTTGTATTTATCATTTTTTGGGTGTTATATTTAGCTCCTATATTTATATATGGTTTTGTTTTGCAGGTTTGTTTCTTTAGGCAATTTGTAAGATCAGTGCCCAAAGTTGACTATTTGACTCTGCGCCATGGATTTATCATGGTGCGTATCAAAAATCCTCTTATTCTTGTTTTTCGTTAACAATTTACTCGATTCGTTACTAAATAATCATTCTATTTGACTAGATACACAAATAAAGAAAAATTAATTGACTTTATTATAAATATTTTTTGACATCTTTGTCAAAGATTAACTAATAAAGGGGTAAGAGCATCCACAGCAGTGGCTCTCTAAATCACACTCTAAACACCTCGTTTTTTGTTCCAGTTTCACTTTTTCAACACTCTAAAAAAAAATTTACTCCAACAAGCACCCTCTATACGACTCTCTAAAAATTTAATCTCTCTCATCTCAACTAACAAACCTAAACTATCATTATATTTTTCCTCTTTTATTTATATTTTTTTCACCACAATTAAAATAAAATATTTTAAATTTTAAATTTTATACACTATGAAAAATATATTGTACTCTCTCCGTCCCTAAATTATTGTCTTGTTTGATCCGGCACATGAATTAAGAAAAAATAATTGACTTGATTATTAATATTGGTATAATATGTAGTTTCTTTTAATACCCATGTGTATATGGTTCATAATTAAAGTAGGGAGAAAAATAAGGGTAAATAGTAAAAATGATCTCCTAAACTATGAAAATTTCAAACAAGACAATTATTTAAGGACGGATAAAAAAAAATAAGACAATTATTTTAAAACGGATAAAAAAAATAAGACAATAATTTAATGACAGAGAGAGTATATTTTAATAATTTCTATTCCAAAATATTAAACAAAAATATATTGTGCTCAAATAAAGTGCGAAAAATATAGAGGATTTGAGTCACTATTCATGTTAAAACTCACCCTATACTTAGAGGGTGATTTAGTTGGTTTTAGAGATAGAGGGTGGACTAGAAGAACCACTATAGGATCAAGGAAAGGTAAAAATCTCTAAATTTATTTTTAGGGGGCGGTGGGAGGCTGCCCATTGTGGCCGCCCTAACTCTTAGCTTAATCCTTTTCAAAGCTATCATATACTTGTCACCTTAATCATCTCATTGGCCAAGTATATGGCAAGGTCATCAATGATTGTTGCGTTTACCTAATTGATAAAACATTCAAATATAATTAGTTTTTTCCCCCCATTTTTACTCTCAAAATATATGTAAATAAAGCGATTAATTAATATTCCATTTGAAATTATTTTTTGAAGTCGATATAGATATTGCTCTTCAACAAAGTTAAAGCGATGGATATTTTAATTTTAATTATTTACTCTTCTTGCATAGCGCGCGATTGACTATGTGTGATAATAGTATTTAACGCATCTCCTACTAAAGAATCAAATAGTTTAGAATCCCTTCAGTTCATCGGAATATTCTTTCCACGGTAAGAGAAGTTGATTGAACTAATGTTATTCCTATAACAAGAAATACTAAGTCTCGAAGCATGTATTATGCTCTCTCCGTTCCTAAATTATCATTCTATTTAATTTTTTTTTGTTAAATATTATGTTTTTTAAATACAAATTTAACATAATAATTTTTTTTTAAATTTTTGCACATTTTTTAGATTTGTTTGATCCTGCATTTTCTTAAGACTCTTTTTTCTTTTTATTTTTTCAGGCGCATTTGGCACCTCAAAGCCAGACAGGATTTAATTTTCAAAAATATATAAATAGATCCCTTGAAGAGGATTTCAAAGTGGTGGTGGGGATAAGGTGAGCTAGCTAGCTAGGCCTTAGAGCCTATGTATTTTTATTTCTCTTTCATCCCTCTTTAATTAATTTATCTCATTAATATTCATCTTTTTTTTTTTGTTGATATTTACACACACACACACACACACACACAAACAAACATATATTCATAAACTTTTCTTTCTTTATTTTAATTATTTATCTTTTTCACCTCTCAACAGTCCTCCAATCTGGGGTTTTGCTGTGATATTCCTGCTATTTAATACCCATGGTGAGTTATCCTTAACTACCTATGTATAAATTTATTCATCTAGCTAATTAAGATTTAATTTAAGCTAATAAATATTCTTATATAATTAATACAATAAAAACCCAATTCTTTAAATTTGATTTGGTCAACCACTAATTTTATTATTTCTTGGGATCTCTTTGACTAATTGACAATTAATTATTATTTGGCAACAGGATGGTATTCTTATCTATGGCTACCATTTATCCCATTGATTGTAAGTACTAATTATATATATTCTGTTGTATATATGACATAATCAAAATGGAATAATTTTTAATTTTGTCAATTCGGGATATATATATATATAGATTGGTGATGCATGATAATTGTGTGGATGCATGTGCAGATTATCCTACTGGTAGGGACTAAGCTACAAGTGATAATAACAAAAATGGGATTGAGTATTCAAGATAAAGGGGAGGTTGTCAAGGGTGTGCCTACTGTTCAGCTTGGCGATGATCTCTTTTGGTTCAATCGCCCTCGCCTCATTCTCTATCTCATCAACTTTGTCCTCTTTCAGGTTCTTCATTTTCCTCTCCTCTCCTCTCCATCTTCCACCCTAGACTACTTAATTAATTTATGGATTTCTAATCTTTAGAGTCAAATATTGCTTTAGTAAAGTAATCAGTGTCGCGATCATAATCACGTTACATTAATTATTATATTTAATATGATGCGCAACTCACCAAAACGCGTCGTTTTCAGGGAAAAAAAAATGTCTCGACTATTTTATCAGCTCATTTAATCCAATAATCATGTGGTGTGATCATGACTACGAACTTCCAAGGAAATGAGATAGATGCAGATCAAACTGTATGTGCTTGAACTAAAACAAGGGAATGTTAAAAAATATAACTCACATGTTTTAGGATCACTAACTATATATATTTCCAGCTTTGCCATTTTAATTAGCAAGTACTGTTCTTTAGTATTTACTTCTATTTGTTTTTGTTTTGAAAAATTGCAGAATGCCTTTCAGCTGGCCTTCCTTGCATGGGCTTGGGTAAGCCTCCAAAACATATACTCCATTATATATATATATATATATATATATATATATATATATATATATATACACACACACAAAATGCAATGAGTTATCCTCATTAATAATGCTAATGCATGCGGCTACTAATTAAATAAACTATTAGAAATATATACTGATATTTGGATTTTCTTTTTCATCAGTATGAGTATGGACTAAACTCGTGTTTCCATGAACACACAGAGGACGTTGTCATTAGAATCACAATGGGGTGAGCCTCTGTTGTCCCATGAATAATGACCATGTAAATTTTTTGAAGAAATTAAGGTAAAATGTTTTAGTAATAATGATGTTTGTGGTTGTTCTTCAGGGTTCTCATTCAGATTCTGTGCAGCTATGTCACTCTCCCTCTCTATGCCCTTGTTACACAGGTAACTAGAATACATTTATTATCAAATACTCCCTCCGTTCCAATCAAAGAGTCCACTTTTGACTTTTTTAGGTCAACTTAATTAAAGTTTGACCGATTATTTACATAAATTTATTTGTTTTTACAAAATTATAAAAGTTGTAATCCATAATATTCTTAATGTAGTTTATAATTAATGAAATTATATTTTCTAAAACATAAGTAAAGTATGTAAAATTTTGATTTGATTTAGTCATGTGTTGATTTTTAAAAATAAAAAATAGACTCTTTGCCTGGAACGGATGAAGTACTAGCTAGTATTTCATTTGAGATACGTACTATGAGTTGGACGGACGTCGAACGTTAATCTTTTGTGTACGTTTACATGTACTTTCAGATGGGTTCGACGATGAAACCAACAATATTCAACGAAAGAGTAGCCACAGCATTAAAGAACTGGCACCACACCGCGAAGAAACAAATTAAACAAAACAAGAAATCGGGCCAAGTGACCCCAACATCAAGCAGGCCAGGAACACCAACCCACGGCATGTCCCCGATCCACCTCTTGCGCAATTACCGGACGAGCGACATGGATAGTCTTCAAACCTCTCCGAGAAAATCAAACTTCGATAGTGACAATTGGGACACCGATATGGATTCCCCCTCACCTTCATACATCCAAAGAGGCGGCGATGGATTTTCTGCCCCTCACCACCACCACCACCACCACCAAGCGATTGAACTTGGTTCTCTCAACCAAAACAATGATCGGACCAACGAGGCAACTTCATCGCAAGTGGCCCCACGAACGGAGCGACTCGAGGTCGTCATTGGGAAAGATTTTTCTTTTGATAAGAGAACTAATAGTTTCTGAAAATAGTACAATTCGGAAGAGGACTGAGTTGCAAGTCCAGCAGTCAGAGGATTAATTAAGGCGATAAATTGGAGATATCAATAATTCTTTTTATTTTTTTTCTTTTAGAATACAATTTGCTAGTAGATATATGTAAGTAGTTCTTTTGTTCATTTATTATTATTGTCAAGTATATTCTGGAGACTGAGATAAATGGGGAACATTTGAAATACTGTATATTTTTTTGTTCTTGTTATTATATGGAGCCCAAAGGTGAAAGGCCGTTAGAAAAGGGGGGCTAAGCCCAAAATATTTGGGCCCATTAATCGGAGAAAGAGGAAAACCTAAAAGTTTATGCAAATAAAACGACAGTCTCTCCAGGGAAATCGCGTTCGCTGGCACGAGAGGGCTTCTGCCCGCCCACCATCTCTCTTCCCTATATTTATACTCTATCAATGTATGTACAAATTATAGAATACGTGGTAGGCCGTAACTACGCAAATAGTTTACGAATATATTATTTTTTAAAAACAATTCGGGTTTGGATTCAATTTTCAAGTGTTTAGATAAACGAGTTATGTTTGTTCAAAGAGTAATGCTACAATAACAGAATTCGTTTACAAATTTAGATTACAGCTAGTTTAAAGTGTTGTACAGTATAACTACATAATGCATCAGTAGTTTTATTATACAATACCTTAAAGATAGTTGTAAACTAGATCTGTAAATGGATTATATTACTCTATTATTTTCCTTGGGCAAATGTAAGTCTGGCTCATCAAAAATCAAATCAACTCAGCTCTTTTATAAGTTATTTGAAATAAAATATTAAATATACAAGGCATAAATGATTTTTATAAAAATTACAAAATATTTATTTGTATAATATGGATATTGGCCTTTTCCTATCACATAATATAATTATAATATTAAAATTATTTTTATTAAGCTTTTAAGAGAAAAAGTGTTAATTCTTGTTAAGTTTATAGGAGTAGTTTTTATTAAAATCTTAAAATTAGAATAGCTAAAAGAGATAAAAGAGTTTGTTCGTATAATTGTTGTGTGTATATTGTAAACAAACAAATATTTATGAAAAACATATGTAGTATACAATATTTCTATTCACAATTTTGAAGAAAAAAAAAAGATAGGAAAAAACTCAAGCATTTAATGTAATTGGAAAATTGTGGGTCGGTACACTTTGATGGATTTTCAACCGCTTTAGTTCACGTTGATATTATCAAACTGAAAGTTCACTTTTGATGCGTCGCAATGCATCATTGATAAGGCGATGCATCGTTTGATATCATACGATGCACGCATTTGTCATCGCGATGCATCATACCCCTTAAAAGTGCACTTAATCAATTTAGTAATATTATAAAGTAGTGAAGCGGTTAAAAATTCATCAAAGTTGATCAGCCTGAATTTTTTCCTAATGTATTTCATTTATGAGGTGTCACTTATTGGGCTAACAAATGGTAGATCAATTTATTGAAACAAATAGTTAAGTACCAACTCCATTTTAAGAGCCTAAAAAAAGTTTAAGTTTTGTTATGGTTATCACCCTTTTACAAATTTTAACGTTTCTAATGTAGTTTTCAAAACAAAATATACTATAAATGTAACATTAACATTTTTGATTTTTAAATTTTTTTTTTGTTTGTTTTGGTGTCTTAAAGAGAGTGAAAAGGAATTGAACCTGAGACCTCACACCTTAAGGAATCTAACTCTACCACTGAGCTATCCCTTAAGAACAATGTAACCTTAATATGTATCCTAAGAACACATTAATTTTTGTCTTTACAAAATTATCTAATTTTTGTAGTGCTTAAGAACATCAATTCAATGAATAAACTCTATCATTTAGCTGAAACAATAATGACAGAACGTAAAAGAAAGAGTTAGGTTAGTAATATTTTTACTGTGCAGTTGAAATCTGAATATAGAAAAATAAAAACAAAAATAAACTGATGACGATATGTAACACATAATTGGACCGACGTTCGAGCTATATAAACTCGTTGGTGTTATGCTTTAATCTATAGGAGGCGCTAAACGCAGCCCCTAGCAAAAATTACTAACTTGTTCACGCCCAGGCGCATGTCTGATTTGGTCCGATATTCGTATTCGCAGATCTGAACTTTGAATCGAAGTGAAATTTGCACCTCCCTGCGGGCGCGAGTGATGGATGACCTTTGGAGTGAAATGACTTTTCATTTCTAAGTCATTAGCTAATAACAAATGGATGACCTTTGGAGTGAAATGATTTTTCATTTCTAAGTCATTAGCTAATAACAATACCTAATAATAATAGGTTTTACAATATGTATTACTATTAGGTAATACTAATAGGAGAAGGACTTTAGGAAATAAAATAATGTTGCCATTGAGATTTGAACCAACACCCTTTTAAATATGATTATACACCTTAAACCAACTCAACCAATTATATTATATGTAAAGATTTTAAAAATATATTAT
Source organism: Platycodon grandiflorus (assembly GCA_016624345.1). NCBI lineage: Eukaryota > Viridiplantae > Streptophyta > Magnoliopsida > Asterales > Campanulaceae > Platycodon > Platycodon grandiflorus. The sequence continues at coordinate 40,886,387 of CM028366.1, read as the reverse complement.
ATTATTCTATAAATTATTTTATAATATAAACCAACTAGATTTTATTTTTATATATGATACTCTCTCCATGTCAAATTGAGTCTCATATTTTTATTTAAAACGCCCTAAAATAATGTATATAATATGTGATCCATATTAACAAATCTTTAAATTATTTATTCAAAATTGATGTTTATGTTTTATTGATATTTGTGTAAATTTCTTTTTCAAACTGATAGTGTATAAAAAATATGTAAATATATATAGTATCCAATTAAACATTTTTTAATCATTGAATGATCTCCAAAAATTATTTCAATAATATAATTATATTCAATTCTTAAACAATTCTCATTTGTTCAGAAAAATGTTATATTTCTTCAATATGTCCCAAAGTAAATATTTTATTTTTAATTTTGCAAATTTTTTCAAATATTTGTCTAAAATATCTTTACTAAGTGCAAGATGAAAAAAAGAGATAAAAAACCCAATAATATGATATCATTAAAGGGTACTAAATTTTTTTTAAAATGTATAGAAACAAAAATATATGTATTGACCACCAATAAAAAATATTTATTTTGAAACGAAAATATTATAATAAACAACTACCAATTTACATATATTGACAACACTTAACTTTTGTTAGACATGAAGTAAACAAACTTCTATATTCAATAATGATAATTTTTTTCAAAAATATTTTTAAAATGTATCAATTGAACACAAAAATTAAATTACACCCGTGCATTGCACGGGCTCTATAACTAGTTTAAAAGAATAACTATATATGTTCATTTCTGAATAACCCATGTTTGATATCCTTTATTTTTGTTGTTTTATTCATATATAGTGGAATTATACCAAAAATAAATATACTCCGCTATTGGCAAACCAAGAAATATGGGGCTAAATCTTCTTGTTTACTTAACATATTTTCGACATAGGTTGGGTCTTTCCTCATATGATTTCTTGGATTGGATCGAAGTAACATTCTTTAATTAAGTTAAAGTCCTTACAAATTTAATGTCTATGGCAATTAATTCTTGAATTTTTATTTTTATTTCTTGGTGCAAATTAATGATTGAATTGATCAAAGGAATTTTAACTCTTTCAATTCACCATTTCTAAAATGAAAGAATCTTTGTATTATCTTGACTTCATTTGGTTAGCATGAAAGTGAAAATAAAAGAAAGTCATGAAGCAAAAGAAAAGAAAAGAAAATGAAACGAAAATAAAATTTTCCGTATAAGTTTAGTTAATACGAGGATTTTCAAGTAAAATGTTTAGATATTTACACAATATTATTTTAGAAAAATTTATGTTTTGATCGTTTGGAATACGAAAAAGCGAGATGACCATTATTCACCACTCACTAAGGGCACATTTTTTAAAACTGAAAATTAAGCTATAAAAACTGATGTCTGAAAAAGTACAGCTGAAAATATTAAGACATCCTCTTTTGACTTAAAATTTTGGCTATTTTTAAGAAATATTTAATTTATTAAGTGTTAAAATATTGTATTATCAAACAATCTTATTTTTAATTTTACTTAAAAGTTTTCTAATTAAGCTCTTAATTTAGTTAACAAACATACTTTAAGTCTTTCACATTATAGAATATCTACAATTATGGATTTCGAGGGAAAATAAAATAACTTAGCGAGTTTTGAGAGAAAAAATAATTATGTGTTGATGAATTTGATAATAAGTTTTTTATTTCGTACTAAAGTTAGTGAACGGATAGAAATATAAGTTCACCAAAAATGGGGAACCTAAAATGTAGTAACGGCTTCAGGGGAAAGATCATTTCCTTGTGTTTTTTATCAGAAAATTAAGTTCAAAATTTTGGGAGTCGTGGAAAAATACTTTTCCACACTTTCTGAGACTTTTCATCTAACCAAACTTTAAAAAAAATTAAAAATTTTCGTTTTCTTTCATTTTCTATCACTCCCCACCTAAAGAAACAAAGCCTAAGATAAAAATCTTGGTAGAAAATAAGTCCAATGTGATTTTTGATTTGAGTAATGCTATGGGTACCTAAGAGCAACCACAACAATAATCCTCTATACCACACTCTAAACACCTCGTTTTTCGTTCAAGTTTCACTTTTTTAACACTCTAAAAAAAAAACTCACTCCAACAAGCACTCTCTATACAACCCTCTAAAAATTAAACATTTCTCATCTCAACTAACAAATCTAACTATCATTCTATTTTTATTTTATTTTTCTAGCACAATCAGAATGAAATATTTTAAATTTTATATTCTATAAAAATTATAGTACTTATGTTTCAATAATTTCAATTTCAATTATCTAAAACACATATGTAACAAAACTAATAATTTAATTACAACTGTCATTAAATTTCTCCATTTTTATTAATATATTTAATTCTTTTTTTTTAATAAATTTAGAGGGTTTTGCCCCCTTAAAAAAAAAGAGAGAGAGTGGGAACAGATCTTTCTTTCTTTGTGTGTGTGTGTGTGTGTGAAAGTAAGGGGAGAGGGAGAGGGAGAGTGAGACTGTGAGAGGGGCGGGGGTGGAGAGAGAAAAGAAATGGAGAAAAAAAGTCACTATTCCTTCTAAATCACTCTTCATATTACAAGAGTGATTTAGTTGATTTAGGAGATAGAGAATGAAAGTAAGTTGCCATTGTGGGTTTAGTGGAGCTAAAAAACTCTAAAATTGCTTTTAGAGAGTTGAAAGAGGAGCCCATTGTGGATGCTCTAAAGAGTATCAAATTTTTTGTACCAAATGATGTGTTAGTTGATATGGCAGCTGATGTACGCATTAATTAAAATTTTAATTTTGTTTTTTGTATCATATCAGCTGCCACATCAGCTTATACATCATTTGGTGCAAAAAATTTGGTACTCTTTAGGTACCCATAGCATTACTCTTTGGATTTAGGTTGTAAATTTTAGGGCAAAATTTGGGCCGGTCTCTTTTAGACAATTTTCATTCGCTAAAATTCACTATAATTGTTTTCAATCGCTAAAGGACACTTTTTTTTAAGAAATGTCATCTATGTCCTTTAAAAACACGGAACAGTGGACGCTATGCACCGCAAAAACAAAATGATGCATCGCAACACAACACGATGCACATAAAAACACGGAAGCCCACACTGTGCATCGCAAACACAGAACGACAAATTGTGCATCCAAACAAAAAAATGATGCATCACAAACAAAATACGATGAATAAATTACCTTTTTCCACTTTACACAACTTTCTACACACGTACAATGCGATACACACACACATTACATCGGCTGTCAGACCACAACTAACCCTCTTCACTTTAAAAACACAACAATCTTCACTCCAAATCTTCTGTTATAATCTCAATAATATTTTTTCAGATACGCGAGATGCACTAGCTAGATCTGTTTTCAACAGGTTTGTAAACAAATTACTTTTCATTCTGCTTGTTTTGTGGACCTTGTTTACGCCAATTTTAATTTTACATTTGTGTTGATGGCTAATTTTGCAGTTCCGTCTGCTTACTACGGACATTTGGCTGCATTTAAGGATTAGGGATAGTACGAATGATGTCATGTTTTATATATTGCTAAGTAGAAAGCTAAATGTTAGCTCTGCATTTAAGAATCAGGGATAATGTAAAAAATGTCATGTTCTTTGGCAAAACTAATCGTTAGCTCTGTAGCCGGTGGGAGTAGTGTTAAATCTTTCTTTTTCTATGACTCATGTTAAGGGAATGCACTCGTTTGAGTTGTATTAGAGATGTATTGTATTCTTAATAACTTTTGTAATTAACAATAGGAATTAAATAAAAATTACAATTATTATAGTTATCGATGCACAAAACAACACTGAAAATTAATACTGACGATGCACATATTATACTAAAAAATAATAAAACATAAATTTAAAGTTAGTACGTTTGACGATGCACATAATAACCTTCTTCACGATGCACAAATTATAAACTGAACAACAGTACTGCTATAATTGATGATGCACAACAATATACTTGACGATTCATATTTTTTAACACAAAAAATCAAAAAAATATATTGACGATGCACATTTTATACTTGACGATACACACAATGCACATTTCTTAATTTAAAATTATAAAATATATTGATGATGCATATTTAACACAAAATGACGATGCACAAATATACTTAAAAAGCGTCATATATTGATATGGGGTCAGTTTTGAAACAAAGAATCAATTTATCACTTAAAAGGGACTTAAGCGAATGAAAACACATATGTTGAACTTAAGAGGTTGAATATTCCACAAAAGGTACAAGCCCGCAATTTTTCCTAAATTTTATACAAAACGCTAGCCCTCAATTTCGCTCTTGAAAATTAAGGAAATAGAGCTCAATGGGTTGACTCAATGGATTAATCTCCACTAAGTTTTTGAGCGGAGTGATCTAACCAGGTACAAATTCCCTTGGCCAGTGGCATGTTAAGTACCGAGAGCAGTGATTAGTTTCAGACTCAATGTGGTTAGGGCCGGGGACACGTCGTAGGATAATTTTTTTTTTAAAGGAAATGGAAAATCAAATGAAGTCAAGAAACATCAGTATTAACAATCACAAATCTGATGTTGCTAAAATTAATATTCTTCGTAAGGATTTATTTTAAACAATTTTCAATTTTAAAAGATTTTTACGTCGTGCTCCCCTACGAGAAATAATGGCGGCACCGAGATGGATACTATCAATGAACTAATAATCCGTGAAACGGACTGTCTTCCTAGCAAGCCTTTGAAGAGTGTTGTTGCTAGACAAGGCCTCGACTTCATGTGTGGACAGCCCGTAATGTCAATAGTGCCTCTGTAGCTATAGCTGAGTGTCACACAATGCAATCTTGTATGCACCCACTGCATTTGGTTGCTGTCTTTCTGTGTGCGATGTTATTACTGGAAGCTTTGCTGCTGTCCAACTTGTGGGTGTATGTGTCTGTGTGCGCTATATTGCCTTACTATCAGCCTGTGACGCACGCTTACCTACGAGACCCTCTGATGTACACCAACATCATTACAAAGTGTAAAGTCGCCGTAGGCTACTACTTGCATTCGGTTGTTGCTCATGCCTCACCAAACTGTCTGTGTAATGATGCAACTCACAAGGGACATCATATGTACATAAATAAAGTCGTTTCGCTTGAAATTGGTGCTTCCAGTTAGTTTATTTTGTATTCTTTGTAAGCCCTAAGAAGATGTTTGAATGACCTTAATTATTTTGCTATTTTTGGTTGGTTTAGTTTCTTAATCTCTTAGAATATTGGTTAGATGCAACGCCAGGACCACTACCAATATTCATTCATTTGCCTTCAATTTTAGCCTAAAATGGTATAGGGGACTTGATTAGTTCACTTGTCTTCGTCCCCAATTACTTGTAATAGCACACATTATATATCTATCTAATTTTGAAGACAAATATGCCCACTAGAGAATCTCTCATTAATACTGCTGCACCAAACTTCAAACAAGCCTTCTCCTACACAATACTAGTCTAAGTACAAAGCTCAATGGAGTAGCTACAAAGGGTACCTCCTTGTTGCTCACGTTATAAACCCTTAGATTGTTTGATGGTACTCTAGGAAGGAGGGAGAGAGAGAGAGAGAGATAAGAGAATAATATCTCTTCCATGTATTTGTATTCAAGTGTGACTATATTTGATATATTCTCCCTATTAGTTAGGTCTCCTAGTTACTATTGTATTGTAACTCTTCTCCTAATTCTTATTGTATTAGGTTAACTTGTAACCCAAGTATTATAAGCCTATAAATATGTTCTCCAATCAATGGAAAGGCTATGTCATCAGTGGCGGATCCGAAAAATATTTCAGTGGAGTCACAAAATTTAACCATCACATAAAAAACTTAGAAATCACAATTCACCACTAATATCTACCTCATTGTTACTACTGTGCGTGACTTAAAAAGGAAAGAAAAATTTTTTGAATGGGGTCACTATCTAAAAAATCACAGTTTTATAAGCCAATTTTTTTAGTGGGGTCACTATCTAAAAAATCACAGTTTTATAAGCCAATTTTTTTTTTGAGTGGGGTCACTTGCCCCCCCACCCCAAAGAGTGGATCCGCCACTGTATGTCATTATTCACGAGAATTATTATTCTTTACATGGTATCAGAGCTTTGATTTCACAAACCCTAAAACCACCAAACTTCCGCAACCCTCAAACACCACCGCCCACCACCCTTCTCCTTCCTCTCAAACAACAACCATGGCTTCCAACACAATCACCATCCAAGATCCCACAGACTCTACCAAAATCTATCAACTCATCAACATCTCCAACCATAACATCACCAAGCTCACCCCCACCACCTACCTTGCCTGGAAACTCCATGTTGAGTCCACGCTCATTGGTTATGATCTCTACAAATTTGTAGATGACACCTTCGTCTGTCCGCCAGCCACCATCACAGTCAATGCCGCTGAAGCACCCTACCCAGCCTACCTTCCATGGATCCGACAAGACAAACTTCTGTTTGGCGCCCTTGTCGACTTCCTCTCCACAATCCTAGTTCCGCTTATTCAGCAAGCGGCTACAGCTCGGGAGGCTTGGGTCATACTACTCAACACATATGCTCACCCCACCCGCAGGCATATCGAACAAATCAAGGATCAGCTCAAGCAAGCTACAAAAGGTTCCCAGTCGATCTCCGAGTACATGCAGTTCATTAAAAGCAAATTCGATGAACTCGCTGCCCTAGAAAAACCCCTCGACCATAAGGACCTCATAGAAATAGTGCTCGACAGCCTGGATGATGACTATCGACATGTCGCTGATGCAGTTGAAGGACGGGACACTCATATCCCCTTTGATGAACTTCATGAGAAACTCATCAACCGCAAGCTGGTGCTGAAGCAATATTGTCACCTTGCCTCCACTCCCCACCCCGCCATGGCTAATACCATGACGATCAGGAAACATGGATCTCATCAGCCTCAGTATCCTCGCCACCAGCAATCTGTCCAGCCTTCTCAGAATCCACAGTCGGGCAACACTGGTCCTCGCCAACAGTGACCTTACCTCAGCAAATGTCAAAGCTGTCATCAACAAGGTCACACGATCGCTCAATGCCCCAGCTTTCAGCTTGTTCCGGCCTCATCATCCAGCTCGCCTCACTCCTCGCCTGCGGGCAACAAATGGCAACCTCGAGCAAACATAGCCACAACCTCAGGCAACATAACTTCGAGCTAGCTCCTTGACAGTAGTGCTTCCTACCATGTCACTACTGACCTCGGCAATCTCTCTCTCTCTCTACACTCCGTACTTAGGCCCTGACGATATAATTATTGGTGATGGTACTGGGTTACACATTGCCAATACTGGTTCTACCTCTCTCCACACACCTTTTAATTGCATAATATTTTGTTTGTACCTAGCATGCAAAGACACCTCATTTCTATTTCTCAATTATGCACATCTAATAATGCATCTATTGAATTCTTACCCATTTCTTTTCGTGTGAAGGATCTATAGACAGGGACCTCGCTGCTGGAAGGACAATCTAAGGATGGTGTGGATGAATGACCAAGCTCAATGCCACCGTGTCACCTACTGCCTTTGTGAGTTCAAGAGAGTCCACTCCTGACAGGCATCATCGACTTGGTCATTCCTCTGCCCAAATCCGAAGTCATATTGAGTCTAGTTTTGCTCTCGAGCATTCTCGAGCTAAGTCATCTTTTTGTAATGCCTGTTTAAGAAATAAAAGTCATAAACTTTCTTTTACTTTATCCACTATTGTGTCCACTCACCCCCTTCAAATTATTTAATCTGATGTATGGACCTCGCCCATTCACTCATTTTATGACTTCAAATACTATGTGATCTTTGTTGATCACTATACGCATTACATCTAGATCTACCCTCTTAAAAAGAAATCTGATGTTGCATCCATCTTTCCTCGCTTCCAAGCCCTGGTCGAAAACCACTTCAAACATAAAATAGTCACCGTCTACTCGGACAATGGTGGCGAATATACAGGTCTCGCCAAAACCATCGGCCTGGCCACATACCTCGCCACTAATGGCATCTCGCACCTCACCTTGCCCCCCACACACCCAAGCATAATGGCTTTTCTGAACGCCGACATCGACATATTGTCAAAACAGGCCTATCTCTACTATCCAAAGTCTCTCTTCCCCTTACCTTCTGGTCGTATGCCTTCTTCACAGCTATCTATCTCATAAATCGACTTCCAACTCCCACACTCCAGATGCTCTCTCCATACCACAAAATCTTCGGGTTTGCCCCAACTACTTAAAACTCTGAGCATTTGGATGTCTCTGCTACCCCTGGCTGTGACCATACACCACTCACAAGCTTGATCCTCGCTCGACTCCCTGTGTCTTCCTCGGGTACTCCCTCACCCAAAGTGCATATATCTGTTATGACCCGACCAGTGCAAAGCTCTTCGTCTCCTGTCATGTTCGGTTTGTCAATTCTGAGTTTACCATGTCTCAGGTCGAGCTGGGTTTTCCTCGACCTGACGAGTCAGCCCGTACTACCTGGTTACCACCCATGATATCCTCGCGACTTCATATACACCATATAGCCCTCGCAGCGACTGATGCTCCTCCCACGACCTCGCCTCAACAAACCTTGACGCCCGACATAGCTAACCCTGAGTCCTCGCAGGTTGCCCCACCTAACACCGACCTTCCTCATCTGCCTATCCCCCAGGCCGCTGCTTGTACCTCACCTATTATTACCCGCTCTCGAAACAACATCCACAATCCCATAAATAAACTCTGCCTCTCAGCCCAACTAAACACCGACCTTGAACCAACATGTGTAACTCAGGGCCTCAAAGATAGCAGGTGGTGACAGGCCATGTCCGAGGAGTATGATGTCATTCTCAACAATGGTACTTAAGAACTGGTACCTCCCACAGGGGTCCTTAATACTGTTAGCTGCAAATGGATGTTTCGAATTAAACGATCTGCTGATGGCGAAATTGATAGGTATAATGCTCGCTTGGTCGCCAAAGGATTCCATCAACGACCAGGCATTCACTACCATGAGACCTTCATCCCGGTGGTCAAACCCACCACAATTCGCCTCATCCTCTCCCTTGCGATCAGTCGGGGATGGGATCTTCATCAGCTCGATGTCAACAATGCCTTCTTTCAGGGAACCCTCACCGAGAAAATCTTCATGACTCAACCTTAGGGCTTCGTCGACACTGATCACCCGCAACATGTGTGTCAACTACGAAAGGCTATATATAGTCTCAAGTAGGCACCCCGAGCATGGTACAATAAACTTCGCCAGTTCCTCCACGCTGCTTGGTTCACGAACTCAGTAGCTGATACCTCCTTATTCATCTTTGACGAGGTCGGTATCACCTTTCTATTGCTAGTCTATGTTGATAACATCATCATCACTAGCAACAATGCCAAGGCAGTGCAGGACTTCATCACTGTTCTCGCTGCTCGGTTTTTGCTCAAAGACCTCGGCGACCTTCATTACTTCCTCGGCGTGTGGAAGTAGTTCCTCGATCTACTAGGCTTCTTCTTTCCTAACGAAGATACATAGCCGACCTCTTAGCTCGCACTGGTATGTCTGATGCTCGCCCAGTGGTAACACCCCTTGCGACCTCAACAGTTCTCACACTTTCAGTTGGGCACTGCTCTGACTGACCCCACCGAGTTCCGAGCAATGGTCGGGAATCTTCAGTATCTCTCTCACCCACCCAGACATTGCCTATGTCGTCAACAAGCTCTCTTAGTTTATGCATCGGCCCACCTCGGATTACTGGCTCGCCACCAAGCACCTGCTTCGCTATCTAAGTGGTACCATTGATCATGGCATCTTTCTTCATCGCTAGTCGCCTCTCGACCTTCATGCGTTCATTGATGCTGACTGGGCAGGTAACAAAGATGATTTTACCTCCACAAGTGCTTACATAGTGTATGTATCTTGGTCAAAACCCCATCTCCTGGAGCTCAAAAAAATAGCGTATAGTTGCTTGTTCCTCGACTAAAGTCGAGTACAGAGCTATTGTAGCAATAGCTGCCAAGGTCCGCTGGGTCACCTCTCTTCTCGGTGAGCTCGGCGTCAACTCCTCACGACAACCAGTCATATATTGTGATAATGTAGGTGCTACGAATCTCTGCTCCAACCCGATGTTTCATTCTCGCATGAAACATGTTGCTCTCGATTATCATTTTATCCGTCAATAGGTCCAAGACGGTATCTCACGTCTCCTCGGTCGACCAGCTCGCTGATGCCCTTACCAAGCCGCTTCCTCGCACTCACTTTCAACATCTCCTACTCAAGATTGGTCTCTCCTCTCGGGGATCCAACTTGCAGGGGCATATAAGAGAATAATATCTCTTCCATGTATTTGTATTCAAATGTGACTATATTTGGTATATTCTCCCTATTAATTAGGTCTCCTAGTTACTATTGTATTGTAACTCTTCTCCTAGTTCTTATTGTATTAGGTTAACTTGTAACCCAAGTATTGTATAACCCTATAAATATGTTCTCCAATCAATGGAAAGGCTATGTCATTATTCAGAAGAATTATTATTCTTTACAAGAAAGAGAGAGAGTATATTATAGTCTCCTGCAGAGGCCAATATTATAGAGTTCGAATTTGTTCACTAAACCTAAGTGTTGGTGAACAATACCAACCTTCTCATTGGTCCAACTAATTTTGGTATTGTTTTAATATGGCTAAGTCTTGAGTGTTCCATTGGAGAAGAAAATGAGAATAGCGATTTGGTGAAGCATTCCTCTGTTTCTGGTAAGAGTTAATCTTGTGTAGAAATGATCGTATGCTTCATCAAAAAATAACCTACGAGGAAAAGACCTTCCACAGACATATTCTGGAGGACTACTTCCTCGTTGCCAGCATCGTAAAACATCCTACAAACTTGTTGGAGGTTGAGGATGTCTCTGAATGAGGATGCAGTAACCATTTGGAATATAACCAATAGAATCTCATAAGGTAGGTGTGTCAACCATTTTTTTTTTTTGTTATTTATATTTGCTGATGGATTTTGTTTAAACAATATCTAAGTACGTCCCATATTTATTCTGGTTGTATCGTTTAACAAGCATTTGGACAGTCAGTTTTTGTAGAATTCGAAAAGGTATTTTATCATATCAATCATTGTCTTTTTTAAACGATGCACAAAATTGGGCAGTCATTTCTTTTTTGAAATTTGAAAAGGCATTTTATTGTTATTGTGTATTCTGGAAGAGATTTTAAATGATGCACAAAATAGTTCTTTTATAGTACAAATTTTGTGCATCGTGATGCACAAACTGTGTGCATCGCAAACGTATTTTTCAAAATCATTGCATTAGCCATTTTTGGCCATGTACTTTGCACACTCACTCATTAGCAATACTTTCATCAACATCGCGATGCATCAAAAATAAAATTTTTATGCAAATGTATACATATTTTTACTATATTTAGAAAGTGCTTAACAAAAAGTACATTATAAATTAAATGTATTTTGTACCTGAAAACTTCTTAAACTTTGGAGGATAAATGTAACACCCGCTTCATTTGCATCCTACATATCATTCGTGTATACCATATGTGTCACCTTGACTTATACTATTGTCACTTCTAAATTATAACACGTTCATATTGATTATCATGTGTTTCGTATGCCTTGCATTGTTGCTTAGTTCTTGTAAATTGATCATACTTGAGATGCGTTGAACTACTAGCATTATTATAGGTCGTTTCGAGAACTTTTCTCGAGTGTTTCAACCTTCCCATAGACTTAGAATCACTTTTGGGTCATTTAGAGTCCTTTTGGAGCATTTTCGAAGAGATCGTAACTTCTGGGGGCTGAGCGGCCGCTAAGGTGCTCGCCCAAATTCCAGAAAACTTCAACCAAGAAATTCTGGAGGACGAGGCAGCCGCCCTTCGCCCAGCCAGTTATCCGAAAAATTTCTTTTTTAAAAAAAAAAAACTCAAATTTGATTGGTTCTCTTGGAGACACGTCACCAAGCCGAGAAAGACTCTTTTCTCAGCCACTTAAAGTCCTTAAGGAGTCTTGGATACTCCCATTCCTCCCCCATTTCACCCAAGTATCAAGAGAAAACCTTGAGAGAGTTTGTGGAGTAATCTTGCCACAACTTGATCGTTCGGATTCGGAATCACGATCCATCTTCGCCGAGTGTAGAGCACGACTAGGTTATCGTTTCTAACCGAACAAAATCTTCATCTCTTAGTGGATTCTTGAGTATTCACTTCTACCCACGATTTTAGGGAGTGTGTGTTGATTTCTCAAGATTTCAAACTTGAAAGTTGGAGATTCAATCTTGTGAGGCCTTTGAGACTTGAGGAGACTTCACCTTTGACTTGATTTTTTCCTCCTTGGTTTATTTCTTCAAGACGTAAGCTACTATCCCCTCTTCTTCTCTATTTATGTCTCATATGACATCCTAGACTTCTAATGTGTGAAGTTACCATGCTAGATTTGTGAACATATGATTCTTGCCATGAAATGTAATTATGGACTTGTGAAAGATGTGGTAGCTTGTATTATGATGTTGGGAACTCGAATTTGGGCGTTAATGTGCTAGGTTTAAAGTGCAAGACCACTTTCGTAACTCGACATCACTAGTAACCTAAAATGACTCTAACGGAGTTGGTTAAGGTTTGATAATGAATGTGACCACGTGTGTGTCTTGTGAGCTCTTAATTTGGATACTCGAGAGACCCGTTGGGTGATTGGTTACGCAATACACGTTTAATGGTATTGTGTTAAACTTGGTATTGGTGTTGTTGTTATAGTCGTTATACTCCCTACTTTGGAGTATAACACGTTTTATTTAAATGTTAAGTAAACATCTACTTGAACATTTGGTTGATTGGTTTAATGTGTCGAGTAAACATCTACTTAAGCATTTGTTAAGTCCATGGCATGTTTGATGGAGGTGTATTGACGCTCGATTATTGTGTGAGCCGGGGCTACGTAATAGCCGAAGGCCAATACACTGGGCCTCGCCCTACCGTTGGCCACGGTAGGGGTTATAGCGCTAAGTGTTGTACGGAATAAACGCGACCTTGGTAAGCTATACCGTAATTGTTTCTCAGGTCATGAGGACAGAGTCTTCACGTCGACGTGAATACGGAAAATGGTTCACTATGACACTTGGTTATGAGTTCGATGATCGAGAACGACATCAACGGTTCCTAAATTGGTATTATTGGTTGGTTGGTTAGAAGTTTGTATGTCGGAGGTGTACCTCGATGGTATCTTTTTATATGTGTTTACATATTGCTCCTATGTGAGATGCATGCTATGTGATACGTGACTATGAGATACTTGCCTTCTATGATGTTTTGAGAATTATCTCGTTATGTCGATCTTGTTATATATGATTTTTATTACTGTTCACATCTCGCACGCCATATTGTTGCATTAGTAGCTTATTGAGTTTTATAACTCACCCCATCTATTGTTTATTTATTTTCCTTAGATCCTGAACCGGCGAAACCCCCAGTGATCTTGCGTTGTTTTTGGTGTGCTCGACAGTAGTTCTTTTGGGTTGTGCTCCTTGAGCCTCTATATTTTATTTTGGTGAGGTCGAGGGCATACATGTTATTTAAACAATGTAAAGTTGGGTAGATGTCCCGCACTTGATGTTTTATTCATATTCTTTTGTAGATGATGTCATGGTTGTCCGGCCTTGTAAATATTGTTAACTCTTGATATTCCACACACTCTGTTATAATTATATCTTTATCCCGAGCTCTATGGCTCGTGGGTTTATTGGCTAGCTAATGTGTTTTTCTCCGGCTCATTTGTCGCCGTGAAGTGTTGTTTTGCTTTTAAAAATCATACACTTGCATTATAGGGTTTTTGCACGAAAATGGATTTTGAATTATGCATTTTTGTGTTCCCGTCTCACGAACCGAACAAGGTTCCACATAGGATCTCGGGTCGGGTCGTGACAGTTGGTATCAGAGCATAAGTTAGCTAGCTGGGAGTGGATCCTTGGCTTAGGAGGGGTTAGTTGAGTGTTTGAGTCGTTAACGACGAGTGTTTGTTGCAGGTGTTCTATCATGGTAGAGACTCGTTATGGAGCTGGCACTAGTAGGGCTGGTGAAGCCGAGAGAGAAAACCGTCGTACCGGGCCATTTAACCCACCTCCTAACCAACCTGGAGCCCAATCGATGGGGCAGTCATCGGAGGGACATATGAACCAGAATGAGGCCTTCATGCATACCATGCAAGGGTTCATGCAAGCCATAATGGAGATGAATAGACAGACCATAGACATGAATAGACATGCCATGGATGGACAGGGACAAAGCGGTGGACACAGAATTGTACAGCCGAATGGGGGGAACGGGGACAACGATCGCAGACTTGAGAGGTTCTTAAAAATGAAACCTCGCAGCTACGATGGTGAACCCGACCCAGCAAAGGCAAAAAAATGGATCGAGTTAACGGAAAAGATCTTTGCAGCAATGGGATGCACAGATGAGGATAAGATTAAGTTTGCCACATTCAAACTAGAAGATGCAGCTGAGCACTGGTGGAAGGTGTTGGAATCAAGTTGGATTCAAGACCAAGTAGTAAGAACATGGGGAATGTTCTTGAGATAGTTCAGAAATCAGTTTGTGCCAGATGTCGTGCAGGCCAAGAAGGAAGTTGAGTTTCTCAGTCTGGAGCAGGGAAGTTTGATGATAGCTCAGTACTCCGTAAAATTTATGGAGCTATCCCGATATTGTACTCATCTACTCCCGACAGATGAGAAGAAGGTTTATCGATTCGTGAAGGGTTTGAGGACTGAGTATCGTAAGCAACTTATACCCCTTGAGTTGACAAGTTATCAGAGGGCAGTGGAGAAGGCCTATAAGATCGAACATGACATTGATAAACATCAAACTAAACCAGGAATACAAGTGGGACACAACAGGGATCACAGTCGAAGTGGAAGAATCAGAATACTGGTGGGGCTAACAACAAAGGAGGTAATAATAATCGCCATGGTAGTCAATCTCAGCAAAGAGCATGGAATCAGGGGAATGCCGTTCAGGGACAGCGAGGTTCGAGAATTACATGTAATTTCTGTTTGAAGACGGGGCATACCGAGGATAGATGTTGGAGAAAACAAGGGAAATGTGTGATTTGTGGTGATGGCACGCACTACCAAAGGGACTGCCCGAAGAATAAAGGGTCCAACTGGGAGGTGTGCATCAGAATGTGGGCGTCAAGAGAAACAATGAGGGACGTCCTAGAGTCCAGGGTCGAGTCTTTGCCCTAGACCAAAATAGAGTTCCCGAAGCCAATAACGTCATAGGAGGTACCCTATTCGTCTCTAGTACGAAAGCTTGAGTGCTTATAGATCCAGGATCATCGCATTCATATATTGCATCACATTTTTCCTGTCATTTACATACCATGCCTGAATCATTGCCATATGTGTTGGAGGTGTCTACTCCGATGGGAGAGTGCCAAGTAACTTATGATATCTATCGTGATTGTGATGTAATTATTGATGGTCATCATTTGCCTGTGAATTTAGTCGTTTTACCTATACGTGATTTTGATGTGATTTTGGGGATGGACTGGTTACATACACATTATGCTGTTGTTGATTGCCGTAAGAAGTTTGTTACCTTTGATTTGCCGAACATGTCTTCTTTTGTGTTTGTTGGTGATAAGTGTATGGGTGGTGTTCGTCTTATTTCGGCTTTGAAAGCTCATAAGTTATTATCACATGGTTGTTCGGGGTATTTGGCTTGTGTTGTGGATAAATCAAAAAGGGTAGTTAAGTTGGAGGATGTTTCTGTTGTGCGTGAGTTTCCGGATGTATTTTCAGATGATTATGAATTGCCCCCCGATAGGGAATTGGAGTTTTGTATTGAGTTATTACCGGGTACCGCGCCTATATCGAAAGCACCATATCGCATGGCGCCGACCGAATTGAAAGAATTAAAGATTCAGTTGCAAGAGTTGCTTGATCGGGGTTTCATTAAAACGAGTGTATCGCCTTGGGGTGCACCGGTATTGTTTGTAAGGAAGAAGGATGGTTCATTGAGGTTGTGTATCGATTATAGGGAATTGAACCAAGTAACGATTAAGAATAAATACCCTCTTCCACATATTGATGACTTGTTTGATCAACTTCGGGGTTCTGTAGTGTACTCTAAGCTTGATCTTAGAAGTGGTTACCATCAGTTGAAGGTTCGGAAGGAAGATATTCCTAAGATGGCATTTAGGACTAGATATGGGCATTTTGAATTTGTGGTTATGCCCTTTGGTTTGACTAATGCACCCGCAGTATTTATGGACTTGATGAATAGGGTGTTCTTGCCGTATCTTGATTGTTTTGTGGTTATTTTTATTGATGATATTTTGGTGTACTCTAAGTCTCGAGAGGAGCATGAGAAGCATTTGAGGATCGTGTTGACAGTCTTGAGGGAAAGAAAATTGTTTGCTAAGTTTAGCAAGTGTGCTTTTTGGCTAGAGGGAGTATCATTTTTGGGCCACATAGTTTCGGGACAAGGAATTTCGGTTGATCCGACTAAGATAAAGGCTATGGTGAATTGGAAGAGACCCGAGACTGTGACGGAGATTCGTAGTTTCTTGGGTTTAGTGGGTTATTATCGGAGGTTTATAGAGGGATTTTCTAAGATTGCAACCCCATTGACGAATTTGACCCAGAAAAATAAGCCGTTTGTGTGGAATGATAAGTGTAAGGCGGGTTTTCAGGAGTTGAAGGAGAAGTTGACTACGGCTCCTATTTTAGCATTGCCGAATGGACACGATGGGTTTGTGATTTATAGTGATGCTTCGAAAGAGGGTTTGGGTTGTGTCTTGATGCAGAATGGAAGGGTCATCGCGTATGCTTCACGAAAGTTGACTCAGTATGAACAGAACTACCCAACACACGACCTTGAATTGGCCGCGATTATATTTGCTCTTCATAAATGGAAACATTATCTGTATGGGGCGAAGTTTGAGGTGTTCACGGATCATAAAAGCCTTAAGTATTTATTCTCGCAAAAAGAGTTGAATAATAGACAGCTTAGGTGGATGGAATGGTTGAAGGACCATGATTGTACTA
Organism: Platycodon grandiflorus; assembly: GCA_016624345.1. Taxonomy (NCBI): domain Eukaryota; kingdom Viridiplantae; phylum Streptophyta; class Magnoliopsida; order Asterales; family Campanulaceae; genus Platycodon; species Platycodon grandiflorus. The sequence goes on along the minus strand of CM028366.1, from coordinate 40,869,327 downwards.
TACTTTATCACCCGGGAAAGGCAAATGTTATAGCGGATGCGTTGAGTAGGAAGGCGTATATCTCTTGTTTGATGACTAGGGAGTGGAAGATGCTTGAGGATGTTCGCGACTGGGGTCCTAGTGAATCTAGCCATGGGGTGATTTTTGCTAATATTCAGGCTACTTCGGTGTTGTTTCAACGGATTAAGGAAACCCAAGAGAGTGACCCAGAATTGAAAAAGTTGATTGATGAGTTAGATGAAGGTAAGACTCCAGATTTTGCTAAGAATAGTGATGGTATTTTGACATTTCGAGGAAGAGTTTGTGTACCGGCAGTTGAGGAAGTGAAACGACTAGTGTTAGATGAAGCCCATAAGTCTAAATATACTATCCACCCGGGGAGTACTAAAATGTATAGGGAATTGAAAAAGAATTTTTTGTGGAGTGAAATGAAAAGGAAAATTACCGAGTTTGTGTCGAAGTGTTTGACTTGCCAGCGGATTAAAGCAGAACATCAGAGGCCAGCTGGATTGTTGCAACCTTTGGAGATTCCGGAATGGAAATGGGAGAACATCGCAATGGACTTTGTGACAGGGTTACCACGGACTCGACGAGGTCATGATGCAGTTTGGGTTATTGTCGATAGATTGACCAAGTCGGCTCATTTTCTTCCTATTGCGATGACGGATTCCTTGGAAAAACTTACTTCGTTATATATTCAGGAGATTGTGAGACTACATGGGGTGCCAGTGAGTATTGTATCGGATAGGGATCCACGGTTTACTTCTCGATTTTGGCAGTCACTTCAGAATGCTTTGGGTACAAGGTTGAATCTGAGTACGGCATTTCACCCACAAACCGATGGACAGTCAGAAAGAACAATCCAAATACTTGAGGATATGTTGAGAGCGTGCTCTATGGACTTTAAGGGCACTTGGGATTCACACGTACCGTTGATTGAATTCGTTTACAATAATAGTTATCAGTCAAGTATTGAGATGGCTCTGTATGAGGCACTTTATGGAAGGAAGTGTCGTTCTCCGATTTGTTGGGATGAAGTTGGTGAAGCAAAATTGTGGGGTCCAGAAATGGTTCATGAGTCAGTAGAAAGTGTAAAACTCATTCGGGAGAGATTGAAAACGACTCAGAGTAGACAAAAGAGTTACGCGGATAATAGGCGTCAAGATCTTGAGTTTGAGGTTGGTGATCACGTATTTTTGAAAGTTTCACCTCGGATTGGGGTTAAGAGATTTGGTAAGAAAGGTAAATTGGTTCCGAGGTATATTGGACCGTTTGAGATCTTGGAAAGAGTCGAAAAGTTGGCTTATAGACTTGCTTTACCGCCACGATGTCAGGTATTCAGGAGGTTTTTCACGTGTCGATGTTGAGGAAGTATTTGATGGATGCTTCACACGTCTTGGAGTATGAACCAGTGGATTTGACGCCTGATCTTTCCTATGTCGAACAACCTGTAAAGATTTTGGATACCAAAGAACAAGTGTTGAGGACGAAGACTATATCCCTTGTAAAAGTGTTGTGGAGGAATCACAATGTCGAGGAGGCCACTTGGGAGACAGAACAAGAGATGCGTGAGAAATACCCCGCTTTGTTCGATGGAGTCGGTAAGTAAATTCGAGGACGAATTTATTCTAAGGGGGTGAGAATGTAACACCCGCTTTATTTGCATCCTACATATCATTCATATCATTCGTGTATACCATATGTGTCACCTTGACTTATACTATTGTCACTTCTAAATTATAACACGCTCATATTGATTATCATGTGTTTCGTATGCCTTGCATTGTTGCTTAGTTCTTGTAAATTGATCATACTTGAGATGCGTTGAACTACTAGCATTATTATAGGTCGTTTCGAGAACTTTTCTCGAGTGTTCGGACCTTCCCATAGACTTAGAATCACTTTGGGGTCATTTAGAGTCCTTTCGCGAGTGTTTCGGAGCATTTTGGAGAGATCGGAACTTCTGGGGGCTGAGCAGCCGCCCAGGCGCTTGTCCAAATTCCAGAAAACTTCAACCAAGCAATTCTGGAGCGGCCGCCCTTCGCCCAGCCAGTTATCCGAAAAATTTCTTTTTTTAAAAAAAAACTCAAATTTGATTGGTTCTTTTAGAGACACGTCACCATGCCGGGAAAGACTCTTTTCTCAGCCACTTAAAGGCCTTAAGGAGTCTTGGATACTCCCATTCCTCCCCCATTTCACCCAAGTATCAAGAGAAAACCTTGAGAGAGTTTGTGGAGTAATCTTGCCACAACTTGATCGTTCGGAGTCGGAATCACGATCCGTCTTCGCCGGAGTGTAGAGCACAACTAGGTAATCGTTTCTAACAGAACAAAATCTTCATCTCTTGGTGGATTCTTGAGTATTCACTTCTACCCACGTTTTTAGAGAATGTGTTGATTTCTCAAGATTTCAAACTTGAAAGTTGGAGATTCAACCTTGTGAGGCCTTTGAGACTTGAGGAGACTTCACCTTTGACTTGATTTTTTCCTCCATGGTTTATTTCTTCAAGACGTAATCTACTATCCCCTCTTCTTCTCTATTTATGTCTCATATGACATCCTAGACTTCTAATGTGTGAAGTTACCATGCTAGATTTGTGAACATATGATTCTTGCCATGAAATGTAATTATGGACTTGTGAAAGATGTGGTAGCTTGTATTATGATGTTGGGAACTCGAATTTGGGCGTTAATGTGCTAGGTTTAAAGTGCAAGACCACTTTCGTAACTCGACATCACTAGTAACCTAAAATGACTCTAACGGAGTTGGTTAGGGTTTGATAATGAATGTGACCACGTGTGTGTCTTACGTGTGTGTCTTGTGAGCTCTTTGGATACTCGAGAGACCCGTTGGGTGATTGGTTACGCGATACACGTTTAATGGTATTGTGTTAAAAACTTGGCATTAGTGTTGTTGTTATGGTCGTTATACTCCCTACTTTGGATTATCACACATTTTATTTAAATGTTAAGTAAACATCTACTTGAACATTTGGTTGATTGGTTTAATGTGTCAAGTAAACATCTACTTGAGCATTTGTTAATTCCATGGCATGTTTGATGGAGGTGTATTGAAGCTCGATTATTGCGTGAGCCGGGGTTACGTAATAGCCAAAGGCCAATACACTAGGCTTCGCCCTACCGTTGGCCACGTTAGGGGTTATAGCGCTAAGTGTTGTACGGAATAAACGCGACCTTGGTAAGCTATACCGTGATTGTTTCTCGGGTCGTGAGGACCAAGTCTTCACGTCGACGTGAATACGAAAAACGGTTCACTATGACACTTGGTTATGAGTTCGATGATCGAGAACGACATCAACGGTTCCTAAATTGGTATTATTGGTTGCTTGGTTAGAAGTTTGTATGTCGGAGGTGTACCTCGACGGTATCCTTTTATATGTGTTTACATATTGCTCCTACATGAGATGCATGCTATGTGATACGTGGCTATGAGATACTTGCCTTCTATGATGTTTTAAGAATTATCTCGTTATGTTGATCTTGTTATATATGATTCTTATTACTATTTACATCTCGCATACCATATTGTTGCATTAGTAGCTTATTGAGTTTTATAACTCACCCCGTCCATTGTTTATTTGTTTTCCTTAGATCCTGAACCGGCGCAAAACCCCCAGTGATCTTGCATTGTTTTTGGTGTGCTCGATAGCGGTTCTTTTGGGTAGTGCTCCTTGAGCCTCTATATTTTATTTTGGTGAGGTCGAGGGCATACATGTTATTTAAACAATGTAAAGTTGGGTAGATGTCCCGCACTTGATGTTTTATTCATATTCTTTTGTAAATGCCGACATGGTTGTCTGGCCTTGTAAATATTGTTAACTCTTGATATTCCGCACACTCTGTTATAATTATATCTTTATCCCGAGCTCTATGGCTCGTGGGTTTGTTGGCTAGCTAATGTATTTTTCTCCAGCTCATTTGTTGCCGTGAACTGTTGTTTTGCTTTTAAAAATCATACACTTGCATTACAAGGTTTTTGCACGAAAATGGATTTTGAATTATGCATTTTTGTGTTCCGTCTCACGAACCGAACGAGGTTCCACATAGGATCTCGGGTCGGGTCGTGACAATAAATGTCTAAGATCATATAAAATCCTGGATCCAAACTTTTTCATGAAGATTTTGCTAAAAGATATGTGTGAGTGCTTCTTGAAACTCAGATTCGACTCTACTGACCAACCGTAAGTAGCAGTAGATGTTACACAACCTATTGATTTGTTGAAAAATGTTTGTGCAGCAGATGGATTGTTGTTGGTACTAATGCTATTCAGGATATTTTTGCTCTGTTTTGAAACCATAAAATGTATCCAGCAATACTAACCTAATATTCAGACATCGTAAAACATCCTACAAACTTGTTGAAGGTTGAGGACGTCTTTGAATGACGATGTAGCAACCATTTGGAATATAAACAATAGAATATCATAATGTTTTCAAAAGTTTTTGTAAAATTTTTGAAGGGTTTTAAGATTTTTTGCTCTTTTTTAAAGTGAAGATTGCTGTGTTTTTGAAGTGAAGAGGATGGATTTTTTTTTTTTTTTTTTTTTGTGTTCTAACAACTAATGTAATGCGTACGTATTAGAAGGATATGATGCAATTTGATGCATCGTTCTTTTGTTAGAAAGTTATGCATCGCAAGTGGAAAAGGTAGTTTGTGCATCATATTGTGTTGCGATGCATTGTTTTTTTTGTGATGTGATGCACAATTTTGTCGTTCCGTGTTTATGTGCATCCTGTTGTGTTGCAATGCATCGTTAATGTATTTTGCGATGTACATCGTCCACTGTTCCGTGTTTTTAAAGGGCATAGATAACATTTTGCAAAAAAAATATCTTTTAACGATTGAAAACAATTATAGTGGACTTTAGCAAATGAAAATTGTCTAAAATGGACCGGCCCAAATTTTTCCCTATTTTCAAATAGATTTTTTTTTCATCAAATATGGTTGAAACCATTTTGGCTGAATAAAATAGTTCATTCATTTTTGAACGGATTTTTTTTAATCAAATATGTTTGAAACTATTTGGGTGAATAAAATCGTTCATTTTAAAGATTATATATATTTAACGATAATATTCATTTAGGAGAATTAGAAAAACAAAAGAAAGCATTGAAGTGTTGCCGGAATCGGAATTGGTCATTTCTGTCCAAGGTTATTTAAAGATTATATATTTAAATTAGCTAATTGATCCTAATTTAATCTTTATTGGAAAGAGATATTTTAGGTAATAGGAAATTTTTAGGATTCTAAATAAAAGGAAATATTCAAATATTAAAACAATACAAATATTTGTGATTAACTATAGACTAATGAGAGGGTTGATATTGTTCACCAATATTGAATAAATTCGAACTCAATATTATATATTGATCAAATAAGACATAAATAAGATTGTGGTCCCTATTTATGTAACTAGGGGAGATAGAATTAAATCTAGTATTATATTTGAACTAAATAGGGGTGTTAGGCCGAACCGCCTAACCGTCGAATCAAACCGAATCAAACCAAATTGCCCAGTTTGATTCAGTTTTGATCCAAGGCAATTCGGTCTTAATTTCAAAAATTTATAAATCGGTCGGTTCGGTTTACGATTTTTGGGATTGAACCAAATCGAACCAAATCAAACAAAACAAAACCTCTCTCTCTCTCTCTATATATATATATATATATATATATATATATATATACTCCATCCGTCCCTAAATTATTCTTTTTCTTTCATTTTTTGTCCATCTCAGAATAATTGTCTTGTTTGAAAACTTAAAACATTACTTTTACCATTTTACCCTTACTTTTTCCCCTACTTTAATTATGGACCACATACACATGGACATTAAAGAAAATTACACATTATACCAATATTAATCAAGTCAATTATTTTTTCTTAATCAATATACCGAATCAAACAAGACAATAATTAAGGGACGGAGGGAGTATTAACTATAGTGAGTCGTCGGAGTAATATGACAAATTTATACCATTAAAGTTATTTTATTTTAAAGTTAATATTTTGATTTTGTGTTAAAAGCATTTCTTTTATTTAAAAGTTGTTTTTTTGAAATATTTAAATAATTAAACCCTGGAACCAAACTAAACTGATCGATTCGGTTTAGTTTGGAAAAGATGAACCGATAGGAGGTGGTTCAGTTCATGATTTTAGTTTAAATCGAACCACTTACCCCCTGGAACTAAACCAATCTAATCAAGTTACATTCACCAACTCCAAATTAATGTAGGCTAATTGGAATTATCTTGGATCCTTGTCCAACTTGACCGGTCCCATATACTCCCTCCATTCTAGGTAAATAGTTCACTTTTGACTTCTTTTTGGTCAACTTAATTAAAATTTGATCGATAATTAACATAAATTTAATGGTTTTTAAAAAGTTATGAAAGTTGTAATTCATAATATTCTTAATCTTAAGATAATTTTTAATTAATAAAATTTTATTTCCTTAAACATGTAAAGTATGTAAAATTTTGATTTGATTTAATCACATGTTAAAAAAGGAAAGTGAACTTTTTTCTTGGAACGATGAAGTATTAACTTTTGCAATCAGATTATATTTTTCGATGGAGGAAGCATGAAATTGTAATTTGAGGTGGGTATATGAATACTTGAAAACAATAAGGGAGGTCATCAGAAGTTTCTCCGAGAAAATTTAAGTATGTGATCACTTTGTTCATCTTTATCCATAATTAGAATTTTTCATCAAACTGACAGTACTCACTCTTCTGGATTTCTCCTTCACTTCTCAAACTCTCCGTTCTCCGTTCTGTTTCAAAAATGGCGAGAGGATCCTCCCAATCCCAATCATCTTCCTCCTCCACCTCCCGTCCTGGCCCTGTCGGCGCAGCTCCCCGCGGCTCCGCTGCCGCCACTGCCGGCATGCGACGCCGTCGACTGGGCGGATCATCTTCGAGCTCCGCTGGATTTGTTAGCGGAGGCGGCGGTGGTGGTGGTGGCGGGAGCAATATGCTCAGATTCTACACCGACGATGCTCCCGGACTTAAGATCACGCCGACCGTTGTCCTTGTCATGAGCGTCTGCTTCATCGGCTTTGTCACCGCTCTCCACGTGTTCGGCAAACTCTATCGACGTAACGCCACCGGAGCTTAACTTTTCATGGATCGGATCTTGAAGCTTTTGTTATTGGAGCTTGTGATCAGTAATTTAGTGCGCCACGCATTTTCGCTCTGTAAAATTTTCTCGTGTTCCCTTAAATTTTGAATTTTAGTTCCTAGTTTTAATTTTGAAGGTGAGATACAGAGCTTGTCTATGGCTTTTGTGGTTGACTTATGATCGGTTGCATACTTATGCTTTAATTGCTTTGATTAATGGTTCTTACCTATCATCACAATTATCCAATAATGCCTAAAATTTATTCATTTTCCCTGTTTCTATAACTGGATCATTTACTGATGAAATGTGTACAGCAATATAAATTTGGAAATTTTCATTACAGGAGTTGAAAGTTCAGAAATTTCCTTTTGTGTTCTTGCTGTAAAATCACCACTCAAACATATAAACATAGCTGTAAATGAACTGATTTTGCTCCAATCTGTAATTCACAAGGGATACAGAGGCTCGAACATAGAACAAGGGAGGCTATTCATTCTTGAACTTGGAAAACTTTCGTGGTGTAATGGACAATCAGTCAACCACCATCCTTGAACTTGTTATAACTGCCTCAAACATGGTAGAATTGGTATTTTGTCTGGGTGATTACATGATAGCATGGCTGATGTTTGCATTTAACAAGAATATTTTTATGTGAACATAACAATTTGTATTGTGACCATACCTATTTGTGTTTTTGAGTGTTTCATTTGTTAAGTTTTGGTTGTGCTGCACTGTCGCGGTGGCTAGGCCGGACATCCTTTGACCTTTTAAGATTGCGTTATAAATTTGCATCCCACTTTAGTTGGTTTAACATTTGGCATTACGCATTCTAACCAACTTGCTAGTTGTTGGCGTCAGTTAACATTCCTGCGTGCTTGTTTACTTAAAGACCATAGACGCCTTAATAGTTAATAGCTGATAAGTTACTAAATGTTAATCTATTTGTTAGTAGTAATTAGTAGTTCATGTATATGATCATGTGTGTTATTAATAATTAGAATGGATAAATAACAATGCATGCATAATATTAACTTATTTTTCATTATTCTTTGAAGATGAGGTGGATCTCCTACAGAACTAAGCTAGTGAATTGAAATTTGAAGAATACCATGGCCCTCACATCGAGTTGACCATAAATTGCAATTTCTTTTAGGAGCCTTAATCTCCATACTTAGAATAACTATATAATCATGTATGAATATGAGAATGTTGTAATAAACGTGTCTGTATTTTTTACTGACGTATAAAATGGGATATGATCGTAGGTTGTCGCCTCATGTGAGGCACTTATTGCCAAAAGCCTCAATTCTATAAAGAAACCCTCTGATCATTGTAATGCATTTTGTTCTTTTCTTCTTCTGCATTTCCATAACTAACGTTCAGTGTGTTCCTTTAAGTGTATTGCAGTCAGCATCATTCTGATCATTGTAATACATTACTCTATATTCTTAAAGAAAGCCCTTAACTGTACTTTTGGTCAGAATTGATCCATGATTGCTGTGTTATACCCTCTCCGTCCTAAAATAAGTGTCCATGTTTGGTTTCTTGAGGAAATTAAGTTGACTTTTATACATTTTTTTTTAGCAGCTCATACACATAAATACCCTTAGTCTCCACCTTATAGCATTGCAAAGGGAAATTGGAACATGTTAGTTGGGAAAGGTGAATTTAGTAACTTCATTAGAAAAAGGGACACTAATTTTGGGACAATTTTTTCTCAAAGAGGGACACTCATTTTGTGACATAGGGAGTACGTAGTTTTACCCTTCTCATTTTGCATCTCTTGAAGATAAACAAATGAACAACCATTGTTTTCAAATCTCTTGCTCGTAGTCCTCTTCGTGATTTGGCTCTTTTTATTGGATTCTCTTATATTTGTTCAATTTGTAATTTGAGGTTTTGGACGTATTCAGCAATTTTTCATGTTGATGCCTTGACTTAGATCTTCAGCTACTCCATCTTCTGGTATACCTTGTTTTCACATTTCAATTTTCTATGCTCATTAAGCAAGTTTGTTTATATATCCTTCTAATGCATTTCTAGATTCTCTGATTACCTTAAGTGAAAAGCAAGGTTACCTATTACTTTATGTACTTTACTTACCTATTACTTTATGTACTTGACGAACCTGCAATAAGGAAAAAGCTAACTTGATTTTGTCTGATAACTTATACTCCACCACTCTTGTCTTTTATTGCCTTTTTGGCATCTTAAGTGAGTCTTTTAGAATTAGCAAAGGTAAATAGTCTTCAAAAGCTTTGTAAACAGTACCTTCATATCATCTGATGCTTTTTCTTTCAGCGATCCCTTGTCGAGAAAAAATCCAAGGTTCAGCCCCTTTTATGTAAACTTTTTAGTTGATTCCTGTATTGCCAAGATAAATTGTCTCTGTCCCGTGATATTTAAGCAATAGAGACTAGTCTGTAATTTGCTTCACACGTGATATTGCTGGTATGACCTTGAACTGCTTTAAACTGCATAAGTAGTCGACTGCCTTGGCTTCTCTGTTTTCACTATGGATACATTTATTTTTAGTGGATTCATGTTCCTAAACTAGTTGTTGCACCTTTGCCATCCATGTCAATCAAGTGAAATTATCACCGTTTAACATGGTTGCTGGAAGCCCCAAGTACTAAAACACATCAGCTTATGGTTGTGTGTGTGTGGACGAAGAAAGCTATTATTCTTGATTATATGCTAACTTCTTGTTCGAACTTGTTCTCATGATCCCATAGTTTTGTGTGATTATTTAACAATTGTAGCATTGGTTGCTGGCCGGTTAATGTCATGATCGTGAGGACATTGCACTTGCACATACTGGTTTATAGAAGCAAATTGTTTATTTCAATTAGCAATATGGTGCTCTTAGTTTCCCAGCACAAGACCTATGTAACTAATACATTCCTGCCAAATTATGAATCACTCGTATCATATGTAGTTTTTTACTTTTAGCTGTTTTGACAAAAATATTTCATAGATGCTAAATATAATACCTCAAAAGTGCTCTCCCCTCCCCTCTTCTCTTAGAAAAGTACCATTTTGCCCCTCATTTGATGTAAATAAATATTTACACCAAAACCCCTTCAATTTTGTATTTAGTGCAAATGGACCCCCTAGGGGTGGAATTTGGGATGGCCGCCTAGGGGTGGTGGCTCTTCCAGTGATGGCCACCTAAGGCTGGCGGCTTTTCCATTTTCCGTTAAAATTTTAATGAATCTGTTAACTTTTTAATGAAATTGTTAACTTTAGGGGTTGAAAGTGTATAAAAAAAAATTGATGGAATAACGGATGGCCACCTAGTCTAGGTGAATGTTTGGAATATGGCTGCCAAGAGTGGTGGCCTTGTCAAATTTTTCAGTTATTTATTTATTTTTATATTTATAACACTGTAAATATAAATTTTCACAAAAAAATATAGACAAAATACTAAATTCATCAGGGAGGTGTTGTATTTAGCGCCACCCAAATATATTTAGTAATAAGAAAAATTAAAACCAATTTTGAGCTTGATATCAAAGTAGAGTTAGTCAGAACAGCTATTATATGTGAATGATGAAATTGTGTTTAACCCGATTCAAGAGCTTAGCCCGCAATTTTTGGGAAATCCACTCACAGGTGAAAGTTTTGGTCCGATAATTGGCATAACACATGTTTGCCCACAAACTTGTGAAATGAGGTGTGATCTTTACTAATAAAAGGTCATATCCACGTCTAGGCAGTGTAAAATACAATGCAAATTACGGTATTAAATGAAAGGCCAAAATACAAAAATCCCCTTGAGGTTGTCACTCAATCCCATAGCAGTATCTAAAACAAAATTTGTGTCACTTTCATCAACAATGTTACCAATTATCTCACTTTGCCCCCTGGCCGTGACGGCCATTAAAAATAGTGACAGAAAATGGACATGTGCTAGTCACGTGAGAGTCAATTATGTCTTTTTACTGAAATTTAGTAGGTCAAAATATAATTATCCCCTTGAGGTTTCAACCAATCCCATAGTGGTACCTAAAATGAAATTTGAGCCACCCAGCCATCAATCTGCTATCACCTCTCGTGGCGGGACCGTCGCATCCTTTCTCCGGCTAGATTGTTGTTGCTCTCTCTCTCTCTCTCTCTCTCTCTCTATCTTTCTCTCTCACACACACAGACATACACACACACATACACGCCTCCAAGCGACATTCCGACAACGCCTCACACGACCACTATCATCCCTCTCATCATCGTGCTCAAACTCATCTTCTATATACTTTCCTCAACCCTACCCCTCCCAACCTTCCACCGACGTTGTCGTGGTAGCGTCAATGCCTTGACCACACCTACTTCCAACATACCTGCCACTAATCACAATTCCATAGTCGAACTCATCGGCCCTCCAAAAATCAAAACTTATTTTGTCCTTTCTTAATCTTCACACACAAATCCACAACATTCACCCTCCCACAATTACTCCAACTTTCAAAGGGGCACTTGCAATTTAAGAAAGTGAATGCTTTTTTCTACTACCAAAGAACTCAACCGGCCAATTCTTGTTCTTATCTGTCACAGCTTCAACCTAGGGTTTCAAAGACGTTTTCAATCAAAACGTATATTCAACTATCAAAATCCTTAGCGCCCCCTCGCTTTAGTCGTCTCTCTCTCTCTCTCTCTTTCCTTCCATTGAAAAATCACAACCACTTATACATCAACACTGGCCGCCACCATTAATGGCAATCTGCAACAGTAAAGTCAACTCAGATCTGACAATGACGTGTTCGTACACCTACTTACTTCAATCTCTAACGAGCTCCAAGAAAACCCGTTGTTTAAATCATTCGATTCCAACTCGTTTACCATTAAAGCCTTTCTCGACCTTGAAACAGAAGATGAACCCAGATTTAGTTTCGTTCTTGAAGTGGATTCTTCTCATTTAAAGATTTAGCATTTGGGGATTTTTTTTTTCTTTCACATTTTACTAGTTCAACTGGATCTCGATGTGCACCGGATCTTCAGATTTAACATCTAATTTTGTTAATGGAAGATGAGAAGAGAGAGAGAGAGAGAGAGAGAGAGAGAGAGAGAGAGAGAGAGGTAGGGAGAGAGAGGTAGGGAGGAAGGGGGGAGTGGTAATAGTGTTGGCGACGATGGAGGCCATGGTGGAATGAAAGGGGAAAAGTGTTTCAGCCGAAGTGATTGCCCCACATGTGCCATGTTGACCAAGTCAAGTTACACTGCGTTGAAAAAAGATGCAAAAAGACATAATTGCCCCGCATGTGCCATGCACATGTCAACATTTATTAAAAATTCTAACGCCTATTACGGACAGGGGGCAAAGTGGGATAATTGATAACATTGTGGATGGAAGTGACACAAATTTTATTTTAGGTACCACTATGGGATTGGGTGGCAACCTCAGGGGGATTTTTGTATTTTGGCCTAAATGAAATTAAATGAATTGATAATGTTATCTTGGATCAGGTATCCACAGTATTAACATAAAATTTATACATCCACACCATCTTTAGTAGAAATTTGAATGAATAGTTTTTGCAAAGTTAAATTCTGTAAATTTGATGCAAGTATTGTCATAGCCATAGCATCTTGATACATAACCAAAGCTGCGACTGTAGGAGTTTCGTTAAAGATTCTTCCATTGGTTACACAAATTTACATCATAGATATTGAGTATGGTCGATCGAGTTAATCGCCTTCTGATGATAACGAAAAAATTGGGCGCGCCAGGGGTGCTGAGCCGATCATCGTTGCGTTGTGATTATCGGATATTTGGCGTAGATTTGTGTGCAAAAAAGACACTGTGAGAGGGGCGGGGAGGTTTCCCGCAAAAACCCTCCGGCGTGTTTATCAGTATAGCCATTAGAGAATAGATATTAGACTTTTCTCGGTATAAGGAATGGCATACCTCGGCTTGGTACAGGAGGGAGTATATATATACCCGCGTGGACCAGGCCTTTATTCGTTTTGAGCTCACTTGTTTGAGTGAAGCCCATACACTTTAACCTGGGTCCAAAATATGCACATTAGAAACCCCCCACTCCTTATTCCTCAAGATTCATCTCGAGGGTGAGGAGTACTATTTACTCGTGCTCACCTCGGACCTGTTCAAGTTTTGACCTACAAGATTCATTTTAACTTTGACCTCGACCTGTGAGGGACCTCGACCTACGAGGTTCGTTTTTGACCTCGACCTGCGAGGTTGGTTTTTTACATCGACCTGCGAGTTTCATTTTAACTTTAACCTCGATCTACGAGTAACATTCGAACGGGAGGATAAGATCTACTCAGCCGCGAGTAACACTCGAGCGGGGAGGATAAAATGATAAAATCTACTCGGTCACAAGTAACACTCGAGCGGGGAGGATAAGCACAGAAATGTGCTGGGTACAACTCAATCGCAAGTAACATTCGAGCGGGAGGACAAGATCTACTCAGCCACGAGTAACACTTGAGCGGGGATGATATAATCTACTTAGCCGCGAGTAACACTCGAGCGGGGAGGATAAAATCTACTCAGCCGCGAGTAACACTTGAGTGAGGAGGATAAGCACAGGAAGGTGCTGGCTACAACTCAACCGCGAGTAATACTTGAGCGGGAGGACAAGATCTACTCTGTAACTGATGGCTAGTTAAAAGACTACAATTGCAACTGCAAAACAATTAAGGGACCACGTTTGTAACTGCGCAGTAGTGGAGGGGTGATTTTGTAACCATATAACATTAATGTGGTGATTTTGTAACCATCCAGGATTCAAAGAGCGTGATTGTAACTGCTCAGAAGTAGAGTAAAATGTGTTGGACGTGTTAATTTGTAACTAACTGCGGGAATGAGGGGAGAACGTGGGTGTTTATTCCGTTCTCCTTCTTCCACGGCGGAGAGCTATTTGCACATTCCACCCCCTTCTTCTGTGTGTGGCCGGAGGTAACGACCCCAGCAGCTCTGGTTGCAAGTGTGACGGCAGACGACGAGGATTTTTTGCTCGCCAGTGTTGCCCATTTGAGCGTGTGTCCAACTCCTTCATAAACTAATAAAGTCGTGTGCAACCTCGCCACGATCTCTTGTGGCGGCACCATATCCTTATCATGATGAAATTACTACCCGTCAATGCCATCATCAATGATTTCGTCACGATCGGAAGGGATTTAGGACATCTTGGGCTTTGATTTTGGATCTCGGCGGGACTTAAACCCCACCCTTACTATTCATGGAGTCTGCCATAGAAATAGGTAATATATGTTGTAAATCTCTATTAGTGCTTCCCTTAGAATTCAATTTGGACTACTGTGTGAGTTTTGATTTTGAGTTTCCTTTGATCTTGCATTCGCTGCGGTGTTTGTTATTCGGTTCGCACTCGTGGCCCAATCTGCATGGAAGTCCTGCCATGGTCACCGCCCCATGCTGTTGATAATATCCCAATAGTCACAAACTGTACAAAGAGTGTGGATTATACCTAGCCATCTACTGAGTCACGGTTTGTATTGAGCAACCATGGAGGCTTAGAATGAGATCTATTCCATTCCATGGCATATGACGTCTTCACCTTCTTTTGGGGTCCTTGGATTGAAATATTTCCATGAACATTGACTCCCATATCAAATAAAGATCCAAAACATCCCAAATAAGCTTGCTCGGATGGGTAAAGAAAAGAAGTGATTTGTTTTTGTTTTCTGACTTGTTTTGTTTCCCGACAACGAAACCAATTGATGATGATATCGAAAAAATTGGGCGCACCGAGGGTGTCGAGCTGATCATTGTTGCGCTGCGAGTGTCGAATATCTGGCGTTGATTTTTCTGCAAAAAAGACATCGTGAGAAGGGCGAGGAGGTTCCCCCGCCAAAACCCTCCGGCGTGTTTATCAGTATAGTCATTAGAGAATAGACATTAGAGACTATTATCGGTATAAGGAATGACATACCTCGGTTTGGTATAGGAGGGAGTATATATATACCCGTGTGGACTGGGCCTCTATTCATTTCGAGCCCACTTGTTTGAATGAAGTCCATACACTTTAATCCGAGTCTAAAATATGCACATCTCCTTACATATAGAATGAAAGAAAACATTCTTTATATTTAGTTGGTACTCGGGTATAATGACTTTTATATTTTTTTAGACCCAACATTATTTAATGTCCTGAAAAGGTACAATTAAGACTAAGGCTATATGACGCCTTTGTGTGACATTTAGTGTGGTTTGAACACCCAACATCTCTGTTGAGAGTAATTAAGTATCAGAGTATCTCTGGTGAGACTTGAACACCTGACCTCTCTGTAAAAATAAGTGGGCAGTACCAGTTGAGTTAGAATTTATTGATATTGCATTCAAGTTCATGTACCACTTCAACCACTATTTTTTCTTTTATTTTTGATATTCTATTCAAACTTTTCTTTCTATTTTTGTCATAAATGTTAATGCACCGCTAACTTTGTAATGCCACATGATCGAATTAACGAACAACACATCAGCATTTGTAGCAAAAATAAAAAGAGAAATCTCAGTAAGATATATGATAGAAATGAAATTAAGAAAGTAAAGTGATGAAAGTAGTATTCGAACCTATATACACTGGTAAAAAAATTACGTTAGACCTTTTCTTAAATTGATCAATTGTGTGTTTCCCTTGAGAACTCCACTACAAAATCCAACCCACTAGCTATTCATCGTACAAACACAAATTTGCTGAAAATTATGTACTCTAACCCAAAATATGTGTTAGTTTGAAAATATTGTTTTGTTCCAAAATAAGTATTTATATTGTATAAATTTATTATATTCACATTTTTCTTATTATTATATCTTAGCATTAGAGTGTGGTTATTAACACTCACACTCTGTCTAAATACACCAAATTTTCTAATACATCATCTATCCTAATTTCACACCAACCAAAATACTAAATACATATCTCCTATATTTTTTATTTTACCCCTATCAATTTTTACACTCTTTCTTTCTCAATATACCCACCCACTATCTAAACACCCATCCCCCCTTTCTAATTACACCCAACCTACACATACTCAACTGCAAGTTGTAAACCCATCACATAAGAAGAAGAAGAAGAAGAAGAAGATGATGATGATGATGATGATGATGATGAATTAGTTGTGTTTTGTTCAAATTCTGGGTTATAAATGTTCGGGACTAGTTAAAAGAACACCACAGTGGTGTTCGGCTAAGGCTGAAGGAGCACCACAGTGGTGTTCGGCCAGGCCCAACTGAACATCACAGTATGGAGTTAGTAGAAGGAAGAAGAAAAGGAAGAAGAAGAAATCAAACAATGAGAAGGGCGGGCATATGTATGAATTAGTTGAGTTTTATTCAAATTTAGGGTTGTAAATGTTCGGGACTAGTTGAAGGAACAATACAGTGGTGTTTGGCTAGGGTTGAAGAAACACTACATTGGTGTTCGGTCAGGCCCAACCGAACATCACTGTGCTGTTCCTTCAGCCCTAGCCGAACACCACTGTGGTGTTCCTTCAGCCCTAACCAAACACCACAGTGATGTTCCTTCAGCCTTAGCGAAACATTACTGTGGTGTTCCTTCAACCAGTTTCGAACACTACGCGACCCAGCTGCCCGTATTTTGTGCGAAAAAAATATGAAAAATTAATTTTTAAGCTTGAAATAGATAGAGATAAAGTATATTCATTGTCCCCTTTACTTTTTTATGCTCCATGCTTGATTCTTTTAACAATATGAATGTTAGAAACTTTAGGATTTTGGGAAGGAGTTGAGAAGAAGTTGGGAATAAGATGGAAAAAGGTTTTAGAAGTTGTGAAGTTATGAATGCTACGATAGGGTTTATACAAATTTTTTTGGTGGTGTATTTAGAGATTTTGTGGATTTCAGCATAGTAGTTGATGTATTTAGTCGGAGTAAAGATATTAATGTCTTCTTATATGATGACATTTTTGTAATTAAATTTTTTTTATAGGGGGGGTGTTGTATTTAGAGAGAGTGGGAGTGTTAATAGCCCTACTCTTAGCATTATTCACTTGCAATGCTAATAACATGATCACTAAGGTAGTGTTTGGTAACATTTCTATTTCTTTATTCTATTTCACATGTTTCTATTTCACTTTGTTTCTGTTTCAATTTGTTTCTGTTTCCTGAAATATGTCGTATTTGATAAACATTTCTATTTTCTTTCACAAAGTTAAACTCTTTTCCCGAAACTATTAACACATTACAACTTCATCATATATTATATCCAACTTAAAAGGTGTAGAATAATAATTCATATTTCATCTATTATTAAAAAAATTGTGAATAAAAAATAAAAAATAATATTCATATATACATACATACATAGACTCAGGAATTGATTTGATTTCCAAAAAATAAATTAATTAATTCATAGCAACAATATTTAGAGGAAGAATTATAAGTTAACCGTTAATTGATTCCATGACTCTTGTATTGACTTTGAAATGGAGACCCACGACCATTAGCTGCTTGCCTATCATAAATTCATCATCATCATCCTCTTCAAAATCATCTCTTATTACTGTGAATATAATATTTCCATCGTGCACAGCACCCACTACCAACAAAAACAACCACTGTAGGTGGCTGCCGGTACTACTATTTGATGTCATGGACACCACTGTTCGAGTCCCTTTTTGCCATGATATCCCTCACTTCTTCGGGTCTATATTTTCCATTTGTCCAACTCTATTTTATTATTGTTCAAGTATCTATCATCTTTCAATTACTGTTTCTATTTTCTGATTATTTAATTTCAGTATTAAACTTTTTATTTATTTTTATTTTGAAAACCCAATCCTATATGTATGTGTGTGTATATATACACACATGGAGGAAAAAAGTTAGGGTTGAGAATTTCTCGTGTCATAGTTCAAAGACCCAACCTAATTGATCTTGGCCCTTCTGTATTTTGGATGAGAAATGTTTCTCTTCTGCAAGAAACAAATTTTTTTTATTTCTAGAATTTGGGGAAAAATGAGAAACGTTTTTAGTTTTTCAGAAATAGAAATGGTTGTCAAATGCATTTCTATTTCTATTTTTCACCAAAAATTAGAAACATAAACAAAAAATGTGAAACAAAAATGGTTAACAAACAAGCCCTAAACTTATTGTATGCTCCGCGTCCTATTTGAAGTGGCATAAATTCCTTTTAGCTTGTTCCCACTGAATTCTTTAGGAATATTTTTATGAGTAGGTCTCCTGTAAGACTGTCTTACAGATTTTAATTCGTAAAACGGAGCTCCATTCTCTCACAGTTCAGTCCACCAATACACGGTAGGTCCAATAAGGGAGATTCGTCTTACAAAAAATACTCATAAGATAATATTTTTAAATTTTTTTTATCTATTTTTAAATGTCGTTAATCTTCTTTAAATTTGATGTTTAAAAATAATCATGTCATAACAATTAAATAAACTTGATATTGGGACCACACACTTAATATGATATTTTACTAGTAAATTAGTTGATGGTCAACTTTTTTCTTTTAATTATTTGAGTTAAGTCAAAGTGTACCTATAAGTTATAGCCTCTTCAAATGGGATGGACGGGAAATTCCTTATTTCATTTAGAAATATTTAAAAAAGAATATGGGGTTGGAGAGTGCCCAAATTAAAAATAAAATAATACTATAATATATACTCCGTAATAAATTATATGTTAAAATTTGTGTGAAAATTTTATATAAAAATATTAGTATTAGAATATTTTCCGAACAGATATGGGCATATAATGCATCTATCTGTCAGCTGTAGCCTGTAGTATGTTGTCTATTAATAAAATATTCATACAATTTACAAAGCCCAAACAGGAGAGGGAGAGAGAGAGTTTACGAGTGAGGCGATCAATTCTTTGATCCATGTGTAAACAACTACAATCACTGCTACAGCTATATTGATTGATTGATTGATTCCAATTGTGGATCGAATTGAGAGAGAGGAAAGATCGAATTTGATGGAGGTTAGGCACGACGCGGCAATGGATAATCTGTCAACCGACGATCGTCGCCAGCAGTCGCCTGCTCCATCCAAACAAGTCAAGGCTTCTCCGGTTCCCGTCGACACCAATTCCGTCACTCAGAGGTCTGTTTTCGTATTCATTTCATTATCTCGATTCTCTGGTTTCTTTTTTCTAATTAATATCGTTTTACAGGTTGCAGAAGGAGCTCATGTCTCTCATGGTATCCACTCTTTCTCTCTTACGCACACATACACAGGCACACTAACTGATAATCGGTTATGCTTGTGATGATGTTTTTGACTTGATCATTGAGAATTGTGATGATTGGATTGATGGATTAAGTTTTGCTGTTTATGATTGGTACTTTACTTTGTTGGTAATGTTTTAATTCGGCTTAGTTTTAGTTTTCTATGTTTTCTCATTTGCATCTGGTATTTGATCATTGAGTATGTGGCTCCATGGCTGAGGACAGGGTGTTTTTAAGCCTCAAGGTCAAAATTGGTGCAAATGGTGTATTTCGAAATTTGGATTAATTAATGTATCAAATGGGAAATAAAGACTGTATTTTGTTTTACATAATGAATTAGATAACTGAAAAGTCCATTGGGCTGTATTTGTAGATGCAGTTGGTATAGTATCCAGAGCATTCTGGTATTTGTTCCGTGGTTATTGATATTGCTATTCGATGTCTATTTATTCAGGTGGCAAGTTCCAATGGTTAAGGCGTTTTATGAGAGAGTCGCTGAATTTCTGAGAAATGTTCATTCATTTGTTGCCTAATGCATCATATCAGCATCCTTCTTGTGAATGATTTCTCTTAATCCATATCTTTGCATGTTTTCTTGTTAACATGAAGAAAAAAATTGTTTCTTTGGCATTTTAGGTGATGAGACCTGACGTTATAGATATCACTCTGTCACATAGTAAGCTACATGATTAGATCCTCCTCAACCCGAAATGTTTGTGACACATGGTCAATCAGTTTCCTGCTAATCAGCATCCCAAAGAAAGAAAGCCCGAAAAAAATAACGTTTATTATTTCGAAGATGTGTATAATTTCTTTGCGGTTACATTAAGAAGAAATAGTATATATACTTGTATAAAGCAGCAACAGAGTAGCTGTAAAATGGCAATGAGCAAATGATCTCTTCTCTTTGATTCCTATGGATGGATCATGCTTCAAGCCCTCGCTCCACGTTTTACTCCTTAGACATGATATCTTTCGTGCAGTTCTGCTTGTTTACTTTCTGGTCTCGTGAATGATTTCCTTGATGGTGACTACTTACTGACGACCAACCACATTACCATGTTGATAAATTAGTTATACTCAATTAGAAGTTCTGGTGGGTTTCATATTTGGTTTTCCTTGTTGTTAGTGGAAGAGATTGAGACTGTAAAAGCGGCTGAGTAGGAGAATAAGTGAGATAATCATTGAGATGGTTTTGGATGCAGACTAAATCGATTACCAAGTGCACGATTTTGGAAATGCGATAATATCAATATCAAAAACCTAACTAGAAGTAGGGGAAGATCATAAGTAACATGGAAAACATTATAATTAAGCAGGATATGCTAAAGTGTGGTTTGATTGATGCTTGCCACAGACAGAACAAAATGATGAGAAAGAATTCATGTAGCCAACCCAAAGTAATTGGGACAAAGGCTGTATTGAGTTAACTTGTTAGTTGAAGATCTCTCTCTCTCTCTCTCTCTCTCTCTCTCTCTCTCTCTCTACTTATGAATGCATCAGTGCACAATTAGTTTTCCCTTGTCAATCATAAATGCCAGTTTAAAGTCCTCTCTTACTCCATAAAATAGGCATCAGAACCTAGATATGCAGTTGTCCCCAACTATATGATACAAAAGA
Organism: Platycodon grandiflorus; assembly: GCA_016624345.1. Classification (NCBI taxonomy): domain Eukaryota; kingdom Viridiplantae; phylum Streptophyta; class Magnoliopsida; order Asterales; family Campanulaceae; genus Platycodon; species Platycodon grandiflorus. The sequence continues at coordinate 40,848,369 of CM028366.1, read as the reverse complement.
AGAATGAAGTGGAAAGCAATATCTTTTTATCTTTGTATTGTTCTTAACAGCTTGCCCTTTACCTTGTGTTTCTTACATGATTTCTATGTTCAAGGATGCTTATCAAAAGAAAATTTAAGAAATATATTCCTATATTCCAGTATGCAGAACTGTGCATAACTAACATGGTCCCGACTCCTGAGCTACAAAATTGCATTTCTTTTTGTTCTCAAGAAATGAAGCTCATAAATTGGTTTGTATAAGACCTTATGAGATATGATACATTCATTTGAGGCTTGGATTGTATATTCTTCTGATTTATTCCATGTTTATAAAGTTTTCCCCTTTTTTTCCTGTTTCAATAAACTAAGCTATAAAGAGTTTTAAGACCAGTACCCGGTTTTTAAGCACGAGTAAGATTGTTGAAATCAGTCTATGTTTATTCAACTCCTTGAACCATGTCTTAACCCTATGCCCTTTCACCTGCCTTCTTTTCATGTTTAGCATCAGTGGTGAGACATTACATACTTCAAAAAATCAATTGTTTGATGACTCTGTTTGCAAAAGCTTTGGATTGATATACTATAGCTTAACATTTTTTTTGTGGTCAGTGATTCTCTTTCTTGTTGTTCTGGAACTAATGGGAGATTTTCTACATGAAATATGGTGTTGTGTCTTTTTAGGTTCTCTGAAGCTAATATTACTTTTTTTAAGTGAGAACAATTACAAAAGCATGAAGATTGTTACTTATGCTTGGAAGTCTTTTTTTTTTTTTTACATTCCGTTGATGGTTAATCATGGGGATAGTTCATTGGCACAAGCTACACATAGTTGCAAAACTTTCCAATCTTTAATTCGTTATATTGTTAAGTTAGTAATTGGATTTGTTAAAAGATACAGTGAGAATTATTCTTTTTTAATCTTACCAATTGTTAATGATTTACTATTGAGTTTGCACCGATTGATGATTATAAACATGTCTTTGGCTCTTTGTATTCCTACTGCATATCAGTTCAGTTTATTCTATAAGTTTGATGAATACACCTAACACTCTTACCTACCTTTAGAGCTGTCAATGTACCTTATGAGAGATGAAAATTTCCCATTATTGTGCTTTGTGAAGTAGATGAGAAAAGCGATTTATATATCTTGACCGGATCACTATGGTCTGCAAAAATGTTTAGGGAGGAGTTGGAGTGGAGAGCATTATCCTGGATAATTATTATTGTTATTATTTTCATGCCAATGATATTGAAGATTCCAAAGTGGAGAAATATCCTGGAAACTACTCATATTTGAACGGGAAATCAACTGGAGCCTTCGAGTCTAGATTGATGGAATGCTCTTTTTAGAAATAAGATCTCACATATACATCAACTTTGGCACTTGATGGATTCCAGACATTGTGACTTTTTCTCTCAAAGGAATGAAAAAGAAACTAAAAGCAGTCTGATACTACAGCTAGACCATAATTCGTGGATCGAAATGGGTGTTTTGGCACTTTATGATGAGCACCAGGAGAAATGTAAAAGAATCATAGACATTATTTTATTTTCTTGTATGTTAAGCCAGAAGTCGTCTGTTGAATATTGATGCAGTCCCAGTAGGAAATCAATGTCATACAGAGAAAAAACTAGGAGAAACTAGGCCTCCATAGTGGTCGGAAACAGAAACAAGCTTCTTTGGGGAGGAGAGACGGAAATCTTTATTCCAATTCTATCACCTTAGGGGCCTCTATATATTCTGAAAGATAGTTGGTGCCCTAGATAAGATTTACCAAAATTTGAATTATACCCACATAAATTTTAATTTCCTGGAGTACGTACCATATTAAAAGATAATATTTCAAAGAAATCCCTTTGATAGCTAATAAGTTATAAGTACTCCCTCAAAAAAAAGAAAAGTACTCCTCCGTTCTAAAAGAAGAGTTCATCTCTCCTTTTTAGGCCATTCCAAAAAAAGTGTCCACTTTCTAATCTTTCCTATTTAGGATGTTACTTTTACCATTTTACCTTTTGATTTGATTCCTACTTTAATTGATGGGCTCCACTCTCACATGGACATCTTTGGAAAAACACAGACCATTCTAATATTAATAATAGATCCAATTAGCTTTTCTTCATCCGTGTGTCGAGTCAAACAAGACTTTTTTTAGGAACGGATGGAGTATGTATGAAGTTAGGAAATCCGGAAAATCATACCTGTCTTATCTTTTGTACTTCTGACATAAGTCAATAGCTGTGATATCATGTGCTGAACATTTGGTGATTCTCATCAACATTTACAAGCATTGGTTTGATCAAAGTTTTCACTTCATCAACTTTCTCAATGCTCGTTGTTGAGGCTTTATTGTTGTGGGATTCGAGAAATTTTCCCATTCTAATTGCGATTGCTTGTTTGTTTCTTCTTAAGATCTTCCTTCTCCTTATCAACACAGTTTTAAATTTGGTGTCTGTAGTTCCACAAGGCTTTAAAATTTTCATTGCCTTCCTATCCATAAGTAATTTTTCATTGCAAGTTCTTTGAAAAGCTTCTAAAAAGTGTATAGAATATAGTCCATATACAAACTCTTGCCTATAGAAGTTACAAATGTTCCATGTCTACCATAATGTGCGAAATTGAAAAGAAGGTCCACTGTTCTACTAAAATTGAAGATCATTATACAGCTACATTAACCGGTAAGTAAATGGTACAAACTCTTGTCAATAAAAGTCCCATTTTTTGTGTCTTCCATGGGTTGCGGAACTAACAAAAGGTCTGCTGTTCCACATAATCATTGATTATATGATGAATTTTCTACATAATTATATGGCTGAAAGAGCCTATGGAGCTGAGTCATTATTGTATATTGAGGTTTTCATAGTGGAGAGAGGTGTCATAAAACCTGACAAGGCTCAACATTCCTTAAGTTGAATTGGTCTGATTCAATCTAACATAAGTGATTAGAAGAGTCTGCTGGTGTAAACTTGTGGAGCTGTAAAACTTAACTGAAGCTGCATATGAAGAGTTAGTTTTCTTACTGTTGATGCCACCTTTTGTTAAGAGGAAAGTAAGTCAAACATAACAACAAACTAACAACTCAGAACAACAAACCACAGCACCAACAGCTCATACATGAATAGGGTAAGAAAAAAGGTAAAATGTTTGCTGCAGTACATGAAATTCTCTATTCACACTCTCAAGGAACATGTCTTTCATTGCATCATACAACATAGTTGAGCGCTTTTTACTCTCATACGTTTTTCTGTTTTGCAATGACTAAGCTATCTTTGTCATCTCTTCTCTTCTTTTACTGTTTCTTTTTATTGGCATTTTGCAGAGTAGTGTATTTGGTGAGTGATTGTTTTCATTGTTCATAATTACAGATGAGTAGAGATCTTGGAGTATCCGCCTTTCCTGAAGGGGAGAGCATTTTTACTTGGATTGGTACTATTGAGGGTGGCAAAGGAACCATGTATGAAGGATTATCTTATAAACTTTCTTTGCGCTTTCCCCTTGATTATCCTTTCAAGCCTCCTCAGGTGAAGTTTGAGACAATGTGCTTCCACCCAAATGTTGACCAGTATGGAAACATTTGCTTAGACATCCTTCAGGTATTGGCATCTCCATTTTAATTCTTTTTTAAAACTATAATTCCTATGAGATCTGCGAATATCAAATGATGATTAAAGAAAGTTTAGCTCTTCAAATATTCCACGCTAGTTGTGGTAGGGGATTCTGGAACTACACCTTCCTCCTTAGGCTATTTTTTTTCTTTCTTTTTTGTTCCTTTTTCTGTTAGATGAAACTGATCAGAACTTAATAGAAGATCTCTGTACACTTGATACTATGGATTATTAACAGAAGTGGAAAATTATTTGCTAAGAAATAAGTTTAAAATCTGCTCAAATTCCTTCATGCATTTATGTTAGCTAGTTAGCTACATAAAAGAAGATTGTTTCAACTACGTTTTTGATCTTTTTGCTAAATGTATATATTAGGTCTGCCCAACTGATGAAACATTCTTTTTAATCATTGTTGTCAACCTTAATCCTTCTTGTAGCTTTCTGAAATGAACAAACAAAATCAAAATCTTAGAACTATTTTCTTTATATGTAGTAATTATGGTGCAAGTAGCTGCTCACATAGAGTTTTTGGCAGTACAACAAATTGAAAGATAAAAGACTGTTTTGATTCACAGAGCCATGCCCATGTGAAGGGGCATGTTCTTTGAAGCAAGCCTCCCTTTTCTTGGTTGACATTTCACTCTAATAAGTAATATCAACGCTTGACATTATTTTGACAGTAAGGTAACAAAATTAGGTACTTTCCGTGGAGTGCAGTCGCTCCCTCGCAAAATTTGTTTAACAAAGAATATTATTGACTTACACTATATTGGATATTAGAGTGGTGGTGGTAAGTTCTTAATATTCTCACTGCTGCATGGGTTATAGGAAGGCTTTTCAACATTACTTTTTACATATTTATCTGTTTGTATCCTGAATGTACCAAAATAGGGTCTGCTCCCAGTATTTGAGATTTATGATTGAATTCAAGTCTGCTTGCAGAAGCAATGTCCCGCATAAATAATGTGAATGATTTTGCTGTTTTGCAGGACAAGTGGTCGTCAGCTTATGATTGCAGAACCATTCTTTTGTCTATTCAAAGTTTATTAGGAGGTTTGTGAGATAGTGCATGCAATAATTCTTTTGAGTTTATGTTTGGATGATTTTTCATCAGCCTAATTTACATTCCTTGCATGCAGAAGCCAATATTGAAAGTCCTCTCAACAGCTCTGCTGCTGCACTTTGGAGCAATGAGGAAGGTTTGTAAATTTACTTTTTATTTCATTAATTTTTTTTTTCTCTCACTTCCTTTTGTTTATGTTTTGCCCTGATGTTGAATTGTTTCGATTGCCCTGATTATGGCATGCTTATTTTCAACAAGAATCCCATAAGAAGCACATCAGTCGCGATGCAATGGGGCACAATTAAACTGCTAGCATGACCAGTAAACCTACCCTTGAGATTTATAAATAAAAAAATACAAAACAAAATTTGTTTACTCCTGCCATATCTCTTCCGTTTACAGTTTTCTACCATGTTTGTCATGTTCACGGCAAAAAACCCAACTAGGCTTCATTGATCAATTCTGAACCACCACATTTTTGCAGATTACAGAAAAATGGTGCGTAAACTTTATGCAGCTGGAGAAGGATTTGAGACCTAAGCTGGGGATTGATTCTCGTTGCAAGCTGTTAGCGCTCTTTATTCCACTACAAAACGGTGTCCTCTCGAAGCAAGAGCATGAAGGTTCCGTATGGGCATGACCTACTGTCTCCATATCTTCAAGAATCATAAACAAGTTAATTCTGTATACAATTAGTTAATGATTGAATTCTGTTAATAGTTTTCTTGTATAGTTGCTGAATGAGACTTTTATATTGAAATTCTTGAGGATATTTCATTTGCAGCATGGTGGTGCAGTTTGGTTGCAAGTGTTGTTTTCTTTTCGATCACTTTCTACGGAGTATTTCAAAATTATAATTTGAAATGGTAGTTAGTTATATACTCCCTCCGATCCTAGTTGAACGTCTATTTTTAGTTTCAAACCGAGGATAAGCCATCCAAAAGCCAAAAGCTGAATAAAAACCATCCACCGCAAGCGTTTAGTCTCACAACCGGAGCTCGATTCCCAAACCGAGTACAATGAGGTATTATTATCAAGGGTAAATTATAAATAACCCCCTTCAACTATGGGTTGGGTTGAAATTGACTCCCCAAACTACCAATTGAAGTAATGTGCCCCCTAAACTATAGCATTTTCTTAAATTGCAACTTCTATTTAGGCACTGCTATTTGAGTTGACATAAAATACCAACCTGAGACTCATGTGACCATCTTAAAGTATTTTTTTTTTTAATAATAAAGTCCTATTAGTGTTTAATTGACAATTTTATCTTTATTGCTCTAAAACACTCTTTGTACCAAAACATGGTAAAAAAAGTAACACTCTTAGGTGGACAAATTTCATGAATTCAAACGGCAGTGACTAAATAAAAGGTGTAGTTTAAGAAAATATTATAATTTAAGGGGCCACGTTTCAATTAGTAGTCAAGGAAGGTAACTCAAACTTGTTAACCAATAGTTGTGGAAGGTTCTTTGTAATTTACCCTATTATTAATCAAGATGGAGAGAAGTTGATGTTATTGATACAAATTTTCAAGTAGGTGAAATGAAAAGTTCATCTATATTGCTACGTGCTGTTAAGTTAAAAAGAGAAGCTTTATAGAATATAGAACACCTATTAGACCAACTAGTACACAGTACTCTCTCCGTCCCTATGACAATTAGCGTTTATTTTTGTGTAAGTTTATTAATTTTATCTTTGACGCTTTTATTGTGGATTTCTAATGAATTTTTTGATGAAATTAAGGGCCTTAATATACATGTATTACTAAAATGTTCGCAAAGTCAACTTTTTAAATTTTAGTGAAAGACTAAATAGAAACTGATTTTGGTACGTAGGGAGTACAAATTATTGGACAACTAAAAAAAAGTGTTAATGAAATCATCTCTTATAACCCAAAAAAAGAAATTGAACTAAGTTAAAAACAAAAAAAAACAAAAAAAATGAACATAGTTAAAATAAGAATGTTAAGATGAATATGTGATAAATCTTGCAAAAATAAATAAGATTCAAAATGAACAATTGTGAGACGATAAATGTTGCCAAACATGAGAGAATCATTTAACATTGGTTAGATACATACATCATTACAACCTAAGTGTAACAGCTGGGAATTAAATTAATTGAGCGCTTTTAACCAACCGGAGTTGGCCTAATTGGAAGGTCGGTTGTGCACCAAATTTACTTGGAAGAAATTTTTTGCTTCTAACTTCTGACAATATCTTGTAAATTAATCTTTAACTTTTGAGTTTAAGAATCTGTATTTTTTTATTTGAAAAAAATGTACATATTATTGTTCGAAAGATATATATATGTTTGTTTAATACTCCTTCTGTTCCATCCAAATAGTATATATTTGAAAAATCAAATAATTAAGGAATATATTAGTGTCATTAGAGTTTGCCATAATTACAAAAATAATTAAGCACAACCAAGATGCTTACAACACAATTGAATGGTAAAAATGAAAGGTTATGAACATTGTAAATATAATTTTTGAAAGATGACTCTTTGAGTAGAACATCCAAAATAATATAGTGGACTCTTTGCCTGAAACGGAAAGAGTAAATAATTTGTTGTTTGAAAATACATATATTTGTTTAAATAAATCTTGTAAAAAAAAATGTATAAGTAATAACTAATTTTGGAGTTGGAGGCAGAAGGAATGGCGAAAACAAGTATGACACAACACCAACTTAGAAAAGACAGTCTCACAGATATATTATGTAAGAAGAATTTTTGGTAAGCTGAGGTGCGACGGAATGGAATGGGGATCATAAGAGGGTTTTACGTGAGAGTTTTACGGGAGAGACGTGCTCTAATGACTTAATGCCCATCCTGTCCTGGACTTCCCATTTTCCGCGTACGAACCGCTCCTCTTTCCCTCCACTCTGAAAACTAACGAAATTTGGAAACACGTCTCTCTCTCTCTCCCTTTATGTGTTGGGCCGCTATTAACGGTGAACGCTTCACCATACGTTTTCTCAATGAGCACACAACAATGTCGAAGAGAAAGGAGAAGGAAAACAGCTCCTTCTCTCTTTCTCTCTCTTCTCCTCTCCCTTTCTCTTTCTTTCCTTCCCATCGTCGTCGTCGCTCGTCATCGTCGTGATCAGGATAATTCTTGGAAGAACTGAAGCAAAATGAGTGTGATTGACATTCTGTTCCGAGTAGACGCGATTTGCAAGAAATATGAAAAGTACGACATAGACAAGCAGCGTGAACTCAATGCCTATGGCGACGATGCCTTTGCTCGCCTCTTCGCCTCCTACGAATCTCAAATCGAATCTACTCTCCATGTTCGATTATCATTCCTTCTATTATTATAGATTTTATAATATATACATATTTGAATTGTTTGTATAGATTTTTCCTTTCCTGCAGAAATCGGAGTTGGCAGCAATGGAGACGAATAGGGCTACCGCGGTGGCTTTGAATGCTGAGATTCGTAGAATGAAGGCTCGGTTGATGGAAGAAATTCCCAAGTTGCAAAAATTGGCTCAGAAGAAGGTCCCCATTTTCTTTTTTATTCTTTTTACTTTTTGCTCTCTGTTTCATGGTTTATTGATTATTAAATATTTGAAGTTTTTGTTGGTGTTGTTATTCTAACCTTTTGCTTTTTAAGTTTGGTGCTTTAGACTCTGCATTAATATTATTTGAATCGTTAAGAACCTTTCTCGTGAATCCTAATTTCCCGAATATGCTACATGCATGTGTGTGTGTGTGTGTGTGTGGTGATTGAATTGTGAAAAAATGTAATTGAATTTGTTCAGCCACTATCAAAACTAAAAAAAAGGAATTGATGATGTCTGTCATTTTGTTATCTTGCATCGTTGCATGATTTGAAGGATGATGAATTTGAATCAACGCTTAATTTAATCATTTCTGCAGTGAGTAAAGGAATTTATTTGGCAGTGCTTCTATTTACATCCTTTTTTTTTTATTTCTTCTGATTGTTTTATGAAAAAGAATTAGAGTAGTTATTGTTTATGTTGTATCTCTTGCCACTTCGAGGAGATATGGTGCGCCTGCAAAGGTGCAAATTGCTTCAAATCCTCAGTAAGGTTAAACGCAACAGTAGAAGCAAGCCGTGTATGAGGTCCAGCATTTACTGACTAAATGAGAAACGAAGTTTGACATGAGTATGAAATCAGTAACAAATATGCTTGAATTAGGCACCAATAGTCCAATGGCATGGGATCAATGTTGCTGCTCTTTTTTGTATATTTCTTCTAATTGGATTTACTCCAGAACACATTCTGCTATTAGTGTGGCAAGGATGTATGTGGATAAGAAATGAAAGAGGGTTCGGGGTTGGCCAGAGAGCAAGAAGATCCATGTGTCCTCCTTTTCTTTTTCTGGTAAAAAAGACTATCTTTTGATTTGTAATCTTATTACAAAGTGGATGTAACAATTCAACTCAAAAGCAGTATTGGGCATCAGCATCTTTGATGGAATCACTTGATTTGCATTTAATGTCATTACCACGTTGTGAATTATGTCTTATGGTGATGGGAAATTCAGCTTAGATCTTTAATGAGATAGTTTTTACTCAACAGGTGAAAGGGCTCACAAGTGAAGATCTAGCCACCCGTAATGATATGGTTCTTGCCCTACCAGAGAGGATTCAAGCAATACCTGATGGAGCCACCGCTGCTAAACAGAATGGAGCCTGGGGTACTTCTGCTTCTAATAAGAAAATCAAGTTTGACTCAGGTGATTATTCTTGCAAATTACAGATCACAGCTTCCAAGTAAGATGTTTCTTATTGATGTATTTCTGTCCAACCTGTATTAAGATTTTGAAACCAATCATAGAGGGGAACTTCGGAAGCGAATTTTTTCAACAAACTGAAGAATCAGATCAATTTAGGTCAGAATATGAGATGCGGAAAATGAAACAGGCAAGCCACTCTCCTGACCTTTTATTTTTACCTTTCTGAACTATCTAATCTAAAACTATGCATGTACAGGATCAAGGGTTGGACATCATATCAGAAGGTTTGGATACTCTGAAGAATTTAGCTCATGACATGAATGAGGTTTGCCTCAGTGTATTCCTTATTTTCATATAGGGTTGTCTGTAATATAGGTTAATTGTTCCTTGCATTTTGTTCAGGAATTGGATAGGCAAGTTCCACTAATTGATGAAATCGATACGAAGGTTTGGACTTAGCCCCCTTTCATACACTCATAATAAAATCAAACTAATATTGTTGTAAGTTCCATAATTGCAACTTGTGGCATCTTCACAGGTGGATAGGGCGACAACGGACCTCAAAAATACGAATGTTAGACTCAAGGAAAATCTTAACAAGGTAATTGAGCTTGCTACAGTAAAATTTTGATTCACACATGGTAGATGATTCTTGATATTTATGTATACTTAATTTGTTCCAGATAAGGTCCAGCCGCAACTTCTTAATCGACATCATCCTGTTATGCATTCTTCTCGGCATTGCTTCATATTTATACAAGTAAGCTCCTTAGTCCTAATCTTGTTATTTTCTTAGCAATGTTTTTGGAGATGCATATCTATGTAGTCTTCTTGTTGCTTTACTTCCATGTGAGACCATCATGGTCTCTACAGAAGATTTTGCATCCTTGTATATTATGTTATATGGCCTCTAGTACTGAGTGACGCGTATGGGCATGTGTCCAGGCATACGGTGCATCTAATTGCTACATTTGTGGTGAAGTACAAGAAAAAGATATCATGAATTTTGTAATAATTATATCCACCTACCAAACAATCTACTATCTAACATTTAGTGTTAGAAAATGGCATTAAACTTATTTGGAAACCATGATGCAACAAAGGAACGTGCATAGAGAGCATCAGCTAGAACAGAGCTATAAATCGAGTTATTGGATTTACATGTTAGGTGATGCAGACATATATCCGATACCTTCGTGCAGTCATAATAGTCTAACATGTGTACCTGATTCATTTTGAAGAGTCCATGTAACATAGAGACACTATATACTTGCTAGAGAATACAAATAGCTTATTCAGTACTACGTTTTTTTTAAAGATATGTATAATACTACAACTATAAGTGATATGATTAAAAAACTCTAGTAGTCTAGCCCATTGGAACCTTTGATTGCATCTCGTCCTGCAAAGTGAAACTACGTAAATGTTTGTTGTTTTAACTCCATCAGATATTTTTCATGTTCCCTTCAAAAGTTTCCATTATTAACTTTTCTTATGCTACATGGATGTTTTTTTTATATGGAAATGCTAGGGATCCAAATACCTTTTCCCAAATTTCCATCTGAAACTACTTGGCATGCATGTGATTAGTTTAGTCTGCGACACCAAAGGTTAAGTGATGTGATGTCTAACCAATCACAAGCTTATCACATAGTTTGGAATGGAAAATTGGGATGCAAATTTGGGTAGCATTAATCTTTTTACATAGGAAGGAGTGATGATTTGATTTTTATAAATCTTTAGATATTCAGTGTTTGTAGTCATAAATTAGATTTTAATAGTTGGAGAAAATTGAATCTTCAATCACTTTTTTTGTAACTGCAAACATTACCCTTATTCTCTCTAGGCATCTTTTTCTTCATCCTGCCACAAGGAGCTACTCTGTATGCTTGCCCTCTATCGACATTATATAGTATTATTACTTACTGCAATTTTAATCTTGATTGCATTCTTTGAAGCATATGTGCAGCATGATATTTTCCATCGCATAGCTCCTTGGAAATTCCTTCACTTCAGTCCATACCGCTATAAGCTTTTTATAGTCCGTCTCCATGTCAGACAGTGGCATGAATTGACATAAGAACTTGGATATTGAGTAAAGGTAGAATGTTTCTTTAAAATGTCTGCTTCCACAATTAATTACTCCCTTTGTCCCAAAATGAGTGCCCCTTTTTGAATTTTTGATGAAATTAAGGAAGTTGATTTTAAAGTCATTTTAGTAGCACATATACACCTATCAAAAAAAATGTCATTTTAGTAGCACATATACATAAATACCCTTACTGTCCACCTTATAGCAGCCCAAATGCACATTCGGACATCGTAGTTGAACAAGGTGAATTTAGTAATTTTATTAGAAAAAAGGACACTTGTTTTGGGGCAATTTTTTTTCAAAAAGGGACACTGAAGATAGTATTATTTAGCCTTTGCATTTTGTAATAGAACTTTTTTCTTATTGTGTTGAAATGAATATTTGACTGCCTTTAGTGCTTTCAAACTGATTGCTGAATTGCCACTGTGCTTTGCTTTTCTTGTCAGACGCTAAATGACTCTTTCAATAACCAAAATAAATTATTAAAAAATTGGCTTTAACCTAAGCCTATGAAGTCTTTTGAGAAAGTTTTTCTAATAGGTTCTGTTTTTTTTTTACTGCAGTGTACTGAAGTAAATTGTCCTCAGAACTTCACATGCTGCTTCCCTGGCCTCAATGTTCTCGGGTACTCTATCTCCAATGTTTGGTGGCTTACCACTTGTATCATTACAAATTTCCTATTAATTCATTTATGTATTTTTATCAAAAAGTTTGTGTCTTCTTGTTGAAATGATAGAAAAGGCTACCTGACTCTTGTCTGTATAATCTAGCTCTTTATAGTGTAGCTGTTATTCATATGAAATTTTAGAACATAATAAAGATATAAAGTTATTACTGGACTGTTAATCTTCCTAGAAAGCCGTTTCCCTCTAAACTGTACCTTCTCTATAAGTTTGTTGATCATGACTAGAGGTGGCTGACGGGCGGGTTTGGGCAGCGCCTATGTGGGCGATGGGCTCAAATGGGCGGGCGAGTGAGTGCCCAATTGATAACATGGGCATGAATGGGCAGGTATAAATGGGTGCCCATTTGCCCATTAATATAAAATTATCAAATAAAAACAAACATTACGAAAAAATTATTTCAACTACATATACATGTGTATGAAATCATATTTCATACGTAGATCGTCTAAAAAGAAATCCATAGTACTTTGAATCACATCGATAGGGTGAACGAGCGAGAAATTATGCATAAAAAACCGTGACGCCTCTAGCGGCTGTGGGCATGTGCCATTTTACTCGCTATCCTTGTAGTTTTTTGGGCATAATTTCTCGGTCATTCACCCGATCGAAATTATTCAAAGTGCTATAGATTTATTTTTAGATGAACTCTGAATGGAGTATGATTTCAAGATGTATGTAACAATCGTTCTTATTTCTTTGGTTTTATGGACAGCGCATGGCAGTTGTCGGATGTCACTAGACGACGATTGCCAAAGGCTGCCCGTGCTCGGACAGCAATTTCCGGAGATTTTCTTTTAAAAAAATTGACATTTCAAAGTTTTTTATGTACATGGGCGCCCAATTATGCCCATGAATGAAATTGGGTTTTTATGGGCACTGCTGGTTTATGCCCATTAGAAATTTATCGATGCCAATAGCCATTAAAAAGCAGCAGGGCGGGCAAATGGGCATGGGCACAAATTGCCACCTCTAATCATGGCTAATACACCAAGGAGTCATTTGGTAGTCAGGATTAAGGCCGGATGTAATTAATAAGCATAATAGTTAGATGTTTGGTATACAATAAGCGGTCGGGACTAATAGCACGAGCTATTCAGATAAAGTCATTATCCCCTCGCTAATAATACCAAGGGAGAGGGTGGTATTATTAGCACCCTCACTAAAAAAAAATACGTGAATAACATTTATGATTTCAAAACTACCCCAGATTTATAAGGGAGGATTAATAGTAAGGGCGTTAATAACACCGGGATTAATAATACTGCTTATTCCTGTCCAACTACCAAACAAGTCCCAAATGTATTTACAATGCAAGGATTATGGTAGATCACTCTATCAAACTCTCTTGATAAATAAATTCTTAAGAGACATTCCTACGCCTATTTTATCCCGAACTTTGCTGTCACTCAAATCATTCAATTGAAAAGAGTGAGACGTCTGGATAATTTTTTTTTTTTTTTTGGTGAGATGGCAAAATGAAGTGTTCCAACTTGGTGATCTGGTTTAGTTGGAGCCTGGATAACGTTTCTTTATAGTTGGATGTTATGCTATGTTGGTTGTATGAGCTAAAGCATAACCTGAACTTCTGAACTTTTATCTGGTAGAATTCATCTACTGAGCTGAAGTTGTTGAGGGCTTTGTTAAGCTACCTTCAGTTAGTGGTTTGGCTAGTAATCCCAGAGCTTTTCCTTGCCTATCATAAAGGCTTAACATAGGCAGTGGTTTTCAAGCCCTCCCTCCCGTTCCTTGACGCGAATGAGCAAAATGCTTCTATTTCCCGCCTCCCCCCTTTTTTAAGATCAACCTAGTTCGTTTCTCCGTTAACTTGTTTACAATGGTTTTCAATCTGAGGTTGCCTTGTCTTGATAGTGAAATTCAGCTCATAAGATGTACTTGAGTTATCAGTGGAAATACATTATGTTTAGAAGGTCTTAACTGAAAAGAAAAGAGCAAAAAGTGTGGTGAAGTTCTAAAAGATTATGAACTAGTAGCTTCCTTCGGAGTTTCCTTCTCAGCATTGAGTTAATGTAAACTTCTAAGGAGTTCAGTCTACATGTCAAGTAGTTAGAGTAATTGATTTTACAATGAGTGGTGGTGATTCATTCTCCTCTAGGAATTATAATGGATGTAGAAGTTTCATGTGATTCTGTAGCTTTTGTTGCAGTTTCACTTTATTTAGCTATTTGGATTACGTATTCATAAATTTTGGTTTTCCCCTTGTGGTGCAAATGTTTTGGTTTGTAATCCTTCACTTTACCTATTGTTTTGGGGAGTGAGTCTGGTGACTGACTGGAATTGTGGTGGATAAACAGAAACCTGTCTGCTTTTGAACTCCTTGTAGCATGTTTGACTTGTTCTCCATTTTTCATTAAATCAAATTCTTTCTAACTTTTACTGATGCTTGATCCCTTGCATCTGCCGGATAACGCTCTACAAATGAAATAAAATACAGGCTAAGTTTCACCTGTCAAGCAGACAAAAATATTTCAGCTAATAGGAAAAAGATTTTTTTAAGAATCTTACAATTATTTCTGCCTGGTCAACCATTGGTACTAGAGCTCACTAAATATTCTGTACTTGACATGTTCAAAATTTTAGTTACCAGGTTTGCTTTCATTTTACTCTCTTTTATCTTTTGGGTGGAGAGACAAGTAAGGTGGGATTTGTCTTATATTTGTTAGAAATTATAATTTTAGCCTGCGATAGATAAGGAGCGATTCCCCCTCCCTGATGGGAATCAAGAGTTGCTGCTACTTAAGAGGATCGTTATCACTATTATCATTAAAAAAATATGTGATTAAAGTATTTCTTCATTAGAGGGACGTAAATAGTTGGGCAATGTTTGATTGGACTTTTATTCAGATTTTGATCTCCGGGTACATCTTTGGCTTTGTCCCACTGAATGTTGTTGAATTTTAAGAGGATATAGAGACTGTTTAATGAACTGAGCAGAATTTTCCGATCTTTCAGCTTTCTCGTGATCATCTTTCCTTTCTCTCTCATTACCTTCTCTTCTCCTGGTTCTCTGTATCAAAAGCTATGATTGCAGGGGACGCATTTGACTGTATTCATCCTCATCTTTTGGAACATTACAATCTTCTGTATCCTCAGAATATGAATTTTCAGTCTGGTGGAGGTGATGGGGATTTTGGAAAAATTGATCACCCATGCCAGAGGATTAATGTATGTGGTAGGTATAGGCACAACTGTCCATTGGTGGGTTTCAGGACAGTTACTATGTGTGTTCAGATGTCAGGAGTTTGGCATCAGAAGGACAACATCCTCATAGGTTTAGCACCTTTACTGATTTCTAAAACAAAGTACTTCTACAGGGAACCTTAAGATTCATCAAAGATAGGCAACACTTTTTTACTGCAGACGTGGTTGTTTGGATAGAAATTCAAGCCTTATCTTTGGGTACTCGTCTAATTATAATGTCTCAGGCATAAGGTGTTTTCTCTTTCTTCTCTTCTTTCTATTCTGGTCTTATGGATTCTGGCATCAAAGATTTTAGAGAGTTGTGGTCTAGGTGGCTTCTTATGACAACACACAAGAAAGAAACAAGGTTAGCATCCAAATAATTGGTTCTCATTTTTGGCTTGGAAAGATATATTGGTAATTCAGTAATAGTAAGGTCAAGTATACTGTTGTAGGGTTACCTCAGAATGCGGGTGTGGTCTTGGGATCATGGCCCAATTTTCTTGAACCTTGTTATCCTTGCGTAACACTAACTATATGTCGCCTCGCCTCTTAAGTAACTTTTGCCGTAGTATGAAGGTTTGCTCATCCTTTGCAAGTGAAATTAAGAAAAAAAGTTGTTCCTTAGCCAAAGAAGTAGGAAAAAGAACTTTAATTGCATAAAAATAATGGATCTAGGTTTGCTTGAATGTCGCTCTCTTTTGTCTTCAAACACCTTGTTCTTTTCTTTCAAAATTAGCTGTTGAGGGAGCTTGCATGGAGGTATGGTAGAAATGTCACTTTGGTCAATTTTATGATATGATGGTGTGAGATCTTAGCTGAAGGAACTGAGATATCTAGCTCTAAGCGAATCATCACCTATATATATATATATATATATATATATATATATATATATATATATATATATAACCATATTGTTACGCTTTGAAAATCCATGGCCATATCATATGAAGTCAGATTCTGGATTTCTTTCTTTTTCCTAGGGAATTGTCAATCCCCAGCTAATTGAAATTTGTTAGAAAATTGTGAAGGTGTATTCTGAAATGACTTAAAACAACAACAAAATGGGACAGAAATTAAGTCAAGGCAAGAGTTAGATTCTTTCCCCGTAAGACAAAATTGTCTTGTATTCAGTGCTCATGATTTACGACAATTGTTCTCAAGAAACAATGACTTTCTAACTTTTGAATTGCAACACAACAATTTCAAAAGTTTTCGTCCCCAAGATACAATGACTTTCTAACTTTTGAATCGCAACACAACAATTTCAAATGTCTTCGGCGAAGAACTCGATACTTGAGACTTTCTTGGACACGGGAGGGAGGCCGCCTTGCAGTACAACGATTTCAAAAGTCTTCAGACAAGAGCTCGATACTGGAGACTTTCTTGGACACAGGAGGGAGGCTGCCTCAATCCAGCCAGCCACTCCGCACGCGACCATTGGCGGATCCAACCATTCCAGTCCGTGACTGCTATGTCCGAACCGCTCCAATCTGCAACCGATTCATTCGAGTCCGTACACACGTGCACGTGAGCGTGCAGGCTCAGATGGGCCACCATCCTCGAAGGTTAACACAGACGCAACTAGGTTGCACCTTGGAAGAGAACACATAATTGTTGTTCCTTCTTCAACCACTTAATAAAGTGCTCTTTCCTACCTTATTTTTTCAATGTGGGATATAACTTTTCATATTTCAATTACTCTTCGGCTATAATTTATTATGTCAATTTGCTTACTTTAGGCATTAATTTCTCATTCACCCGAAATTAGTTTTCGGTTTTGAGAAAGTAAATACACTAACTTCATCTTCTCAAAACGTAGATTTCATTTTTGCAACTCGTTTCCATTTTCATCAAATGAAACTCTACTAAAAAAATGGTCAAAGATTGGTCAACACCAACTTTATTAAACCAATTTCCAACAAACTTGTGTCAAAGTTTTTTTCAAGCGCGCTTCTGAACTTGGACTATTTTCAATGGTTTTTGGTGCTAGTATTCCTCGACCCTCACCTTGTCATGTTGAGAGAACCCGGTCATTCCCCCGATAATGAAATATGTGAAAAGTGACTTGAATAGATCCTTCAGTCCGGTAATTGAAACTATATACTTCTAAATGATGTAGAAGCAGACATCAAAGATGGAAGAATGATTGATCAAAGGATTGGAAGAATGATTGATCAAAGGATTGTCTATTGGCATCCGAGGTTATGTCCAGTCTTTAACTAACCAAAACCATGCCATGCTTTTAGTATGATCAGATAATCATATGAACAAAGTTTAACATAAAAAGCAACGTTATTACAAATTCATTAAACAGCACATTATCCGTTGCAAGTGACTTCAAATGAAAGAGATCATCTATACATACACACTTCTATAATCTTAACTGCAATCTTCCCAATAGTGTGGCTATGCATCGAGTGATGTTCTCTGCATCCATTATTTTTAAGTGTGTCCTCATGCACACTGATTACGCCTCTTCAGTTGAAATTAATTGTCAAACCGCTGTCTCTGTGTCAAGGCTGCTCCTTTGCTGTAAAAATCTTCCTAAGAAAGAAGATCATTAAGTTCTGCTAAATTTATAACTGTTCCCGAGTGGTTGACATTGTAAATATCTCCTTCGGATTGGTTATTGCAGAAATTTGTATCATTGCTGGTCACCATGCTTCCTGGTAGAATGTCTTCACCTTTATTGATTTCTGTTACCATCTTGGTGGATCTAACGACATTGTTGAACCAATTTCCATCGTGGAGTTTATTCTTTGATGGGTTAAAGAAACTCTCGGACCAAGAACTAGTAGGGTTCCCTTTCCCTGAATCAAAGTCGTACACCAGGCCATTGTTGTTGCTTTGCTTTCTACCTTGAAATGCCCCACAAGAAATGGGTTCAATGGCAGGAAGATCTTGACCAGCAAGAATGGAAGCCATTACCTGAAATTCTTTGAATAGACGATCAGTGATGATGTTTGTGTTGGCCTTTGCGTATGATGAAGGGAGCTCCTGTATCTTTGGCAGGAAACCTGCCGGTTTGCTGGGAGTATCTTTGACTTCCCATGCGTTCTTTGACATGTTGCCTTTTTTCCGAACCCGACATAGTACCCAATCATCAAGCTGTAATGTGTGTGAGCGCATGCACAGAGATTAAAAAACTGAATCAAGTTTGAATTCATCTATCTGCTTGTTGCATTAATAGTATCAATTTAGTATTTTGCAATAGGATTTTTAAGAGATTGATGATCATTACTTACTCTCATGGACCCTTTCAACTTAGATGATCGGCTTCTTGTCTCGGGCAGTCTGTATTCATTCATAATCCACTCTGTCTTACAACCCTTTGGTGGTCGGCCAGTGTAAAAGACTAGAGATTTCTTGACTCCGATTCTCCTCGATCCCGAAGAAGAAAGTATAGGCTTGTCAGTTCCAGTTGCTTTCCAAAAACCTGAAGCTGCCGTCCTATTTGGTCTTTCTCCATTTGGGTATTTCCGGTCCCTTGGACTGAAGAAATACCATTCATCTTCTCCAAACAAGGCTTTCTCTGTACCGTGTAAAAGATTATAAGAAAACAAAAAACATTACAAAACATTAATAGTAGAAGAAGAGAAAGAACACAAAGTCAGTTTTCCATATAATGTCTGCGTGAAGGAAAAATATATGAATATAATAGATTTTAGAGGAACGAACTAGGAAGCTCCCATGGATTGAAGTTATAAAGCTCTATTTCGGCAATTACTGATGCAGGAAGTTGTCGAGAATTCACTTTGTTTAGTAAGTAGTGGATGATGAGCTCTTCATCAGATGGGTGGAACCTAAACCCTGGAGGGAAATGGAAACTGGACAGTGGATCTTCTTCCATGGAACAAATATCCTCCTTTGTACAAAGGAGATAATTGGGTGCGGGGGAAGAGTATCAGGAAGGTAGCCCTGGTTTATATCGTGCCCAATAGCTGAAAATTACCAAGAAAGATTTTGGACTCATTTTGAGGTGAGCGTTCATGCAGATGTCGGGTAAAAAAACAGAAAGATAGTACTAGATAATTTACATAGAAGCATAAAGAAATGGATTAGGAAAGCTACATATTGGCATTACTGGTTGGAATTGACATTCGTCTCTTTCTCCAAATGCCTTGGAAATTAGACTTGGCAATGATATGATTGGTGCTATAGAGCAAATCTGCCCTACTGTTTAGTTGTGGCACAAATTAAAGTGTACCTTTTATGTGTTCTTATCTGAAAAAGGTGCATTGGAACTCAATATGATTCGTAGAGCAGTCACGATATTGGTGAGTGTAACTATGTTCACGTTTGAAATTTATGTATACCCCTGCTGATAGTTGAATAAACGAGGTACATAATTAGCTGACACAGAGTGGTTCTAGGGACAGTTTTCTTCATAATAGTTGGAGGCAAAAGTGCATATTGCTAACATATTAATTAGTGCTTCTCTTGTTTAATAAGGGCATGGTTTGCCGAGCCCAAAGAGTTGGAACCAGGATTGTTTCAGTAGTACAATGGCAGGTCTTAGTGCATCATATATATTGTACGTCGAGATGATCATATCAGGAGCTGAGTTTAACCCTAGTGATCATTTGTGTAGTTTAGAAACTTTATCTAAATACTGCTCAGTTGAGAAGTAGTCATTCTACAAAAGCCAGTCATTCATTAGTCTTCTCACTATAGTAAGCCGTATGACTTCTAGACGGAAAATAATAGATTCAGTAATGATCATAGGTGCTAGCTAGTGTGCTAATCTTTGCCATATCGTACAGTAAGACTATGGCGAAAAGCTTTTTTTTCTAAAAAAATTGATTGGTTACTTTTCTTGCCTAATAACTCTGAAAATTTTTCATTCAGATAATCTTGACTTGAGACATTCCATTGCATGATTGGAATCTTCAGATATACTATACATAGTACAGCTTTCATAATAAAATACCACATTAAATAAAGTGTGCGGGTCAGCCTCATGGATTATTAAACTCATTCTTAATCAAGTATTAGATTAATAAAATTAATTTTTGTAGTCTCTGAAAAACTCTAGTGTAAGAACACGTAAAGATGCTGGTCTTAACTTTACTGAGGTAGTTGCATAGTTTTCGACGAGCCAAGTTCATGGATCAGCAGAACACGTTATGGTTGTAGAGACATAATAGAGCCATACGATGTTGACAGCCTGCATCTTCTCTCGTTTCCTTTCCTCATTTGAACATGATGTTTGAATGTCTTTCATTATAACGCTAGTGCTATTAATTAGTTTACTTTTGAGTCGTCATTACTATATAGTATGTTTTTACTTTTCGGTTTACTTGTTTGTTCTTATGTTTTTGATATTGTTTGATTTGTTTCATTCCCGTAATACGTGTCTAATGACATTTGAAGAATTTTGAATCATGAATCCGACAAAGTGTTAGAAAATGTTACCAAAACAAAACGACAGCTGGATGATGTATCCTCTTTGAACAGTACACGACGATGATACCCATGTCCTAAATTTGTCTGCAAAACTAAAACTCTAATTGCATCCCTCTCATGTATATATGAAGTAGCCAATGAGCCTTGTTGGTATCGGGTCAACCGTGTCATTTTTAATAGAAATTAAAAACCATCCTAAAAAGTGAATTGTTAGTCCTAAAACAGAAAAAGGATAGGATCAGATATGATGGAATCAAATTGCTGAACTTATGCACCAAGTTATGGTCTTATTTAACCTGGCCTGCATATTCTACCATATTTGACTGCTTTTTTCATCTTATTGAAAGAGTAAAACAGAAGAAAACCATGTTAAAGGGCATAGGACATATCACTCTTTTTTCTTTTCTTTTTTTCACTTCTTGTTTATTCCTTGTATTTGTTTCCTCTTCACTCAAGTGATCTTTCGTAGTAGTTTTTGTGTATTGAGACCAAAATTATTGGCTAGGTTCCTAAATGGCAACACATAGGAAGTAGTAGAAACAGCATAATGCACGTTGACAGTCCGTAAAGTGCTGTTTGGAGTCTAGTTACGTAATTGTGTAGTATTCCCATTTATGTAGGTGCCCGTAGATCAATCTATGCATATGGAAAATCAAAAATCAACTAGGTTGACTCTGTTTATATCTGCAATTCTAATAAGTATTATGTTGCTGTCTATCAGCTTGTCTTCAGTTCAAGGTGGGAGGGTCCGGGGTTTGAAGCTTGGAGTTTGTATAAATGCCACTCAAGCCAAAACCATGGACTGGTTTTATTTATTTCAGAAGAATATAGGAGGCAAAATCAAGGTAAACCCATGATAGTTACTTGAATATATTCATATATAGATATATTTCTTGATATACTCCAATTTTTGTTGCTGTCAAACCGTCAAGACCATTCGATCAAATTCGAACCAATATGCAACTGATGTGGTCGGGAATTGATTGGAGCGGACAGTCTTCAAGACTCGCCAACACCAACAACGATCCCAAAACATATGCAGCAGCTTTTTCACAAATAAAAGCAAGAAACCATCATCAGTATGCGGAAGATGCATATAAACCTCCTGAGAAAAACCAACATTTGGTTTAATACGTGTAGCTTTTAATCCTATTCGTGAAAATGATCGAGTTGATTTCGTTCATGTTTAATAAAGCTATACCTGAACCAACCAGTCATGACCAATCTCCGAAAGACATGACTCTTTGTAACTTAAGTTTATTCCGAACCAAGTCAAAAGTGTTAGGTTCATTTTGATGTATAGTTTCTACCTGTATTATCGTATAGAATCTCAAGTTAAACATATAACAGATCATCAGAAAGACTGCTGAAGTAGTCAATTGGAGGGTTTGAGGGCTAAGTTAGATTTATCTTCTTAGTTTATTTCGACCTTGGATCTGTTTTGCTCAGTTGATGTTGTTTGTTTTCAATATTTTTCTTCGTACTAAGTAACAACACAAAAAACATGTTATGTGACAAGTAGTAGTTTATATGTATAGTTTAGATAAATGGATGGCAATTTTGGGAAAATGTGAGATTGAGAAGTACCAGCTTGTATTGTAGCTCTTAGTGGAGATCAATTTGGATCCCTTCGGCTGGTTGTTTTTCTTGTTCCAAAATAGGTCAAGAATATATTTGAAGTCAAGTAAAGGAATCTTGAAGCTGGCTTCATTTACCACTTTTTTTTTTTTTTTTATAGAAAGGCTTAAAGTGTCATTTTATGAGGAAACTTGCTCCGTGCATTTGCCTTCGTAACCGGTAAATGAAGGCATTTCTACATTCGACTATCACTAGGTATATATAAATTTATTTGGGTCAGCGGCAGACTCAATAATGTTAGCAAGGTTTACTCTCAAACCCAATGTGATTTGAGAACACCTCCTCAAAGACCAAAAAAGAAATGAAAGCATTTGATGTTCATTCTATTTGTTGGTTACTTAAAGTTGCGTTGTTGCTTGTGCATATTGGCTTCTTGTTCATTATTGTTGTCTTTGAAGTTTGATTTGATGGACAAGAGTGTCAATTAGGGGTGAGTTGATTTTTTTCAAATCACACCGAATCAAAACTTTTGGTTTGGTTCTTATTCCAAATTTTAGTATAACTGATCATTTATTTGGTCCCGGTTTTAAAACTTATAAAATTGTTTTGAACCCGATCGAACCAATATATTATATTATATATATATATATATATATATATATATAATGTATATATTAATATATTACTCTCTCCGTCCCTAAATAATTGTCTTCCTTTCCTTTTTTGTCCGTTTCAAAATAATTATCTTGTTTGAAAATATTTCTTTTTAAGACATCACTTTTACTATTTTACCTTTACTTTTTCTACTACTTTAATTATGGACCATATACACATGTGTATTAAAGGAAATTACACATTATATCAATATTAATAATCAAGTCAATTGTTTTTTCTTAATCCGTGTGTCGGGTCAAACAAAACAATAATTAAGAGACGGAGGGGGTAATATTTAAAAA
Organism: Platycodon grandiflorus; assembly: GCA_016624345.1. NCBI lineage: Eukaryota > Viridiplantae > Streptophyta > Magnoliopsida > Asterales > Campanulaceae > Platycodon > Platycodon grandiflorus. The sequence continues at coordinate 40,825,084 of CM028366.1, read as the reverse complement.
CTTTAATTTTTAATCCTAACTAACCCTAAGTATAAAATTTTGAAGTCGTATTTTACTATTTATGTCGTCAAAAGTCTAGACTTAAATTTAACAACAGCCAAACACAGTCTCATTGAATAGTATCGACAACGGTATTGAATTTTATTATTTATTTGTAGTCGAATCGAAAAAGAAAGGTTGGTTAAAAAAATCAAAAGGGTTCAGGCGTTCAGCCCCACTAAAACGAAAAATGTGCAGGACCAGACCAATAAGAATCGAATTATAGTATTAGTTCTCATATATATTGGTTGCTTCTGAATTTTTTAAAAACTGAAGTACTGATTAGATTCTAATGCTCTCATTTTTTGCAAAAACTTTGACCAAACTGAACGGTGATCACCCTTAGTATCACTGTGAACCCAAACATTTCAATTCCAACGTGGGCTTCAACAGGCTGAAAAGTGTAAACCAAAGTAATGCCCTACCCCAGTGAGGGGTTTGTACAGAAATGGTCAAGTCAAAGCTGCCAAATTCATAAAAAGTCTCACTTACTCAAAAATATCTTTTATGACCACTTTTCATCCGAAAATCTCAAAATACTCTTACTGAGTCGAGTAATCGACTCAAGAGTCGATTAAATGACTCAAATCAACCCTGGGTTGATTAATCAACTTATGGGTCGATCAATCGACTCAGGGTCGATTAATCAACTCATGGGTCGATTAAACGGTCAATTAATCAACCCATGAGTTGATTAAATGGTCGATTAATCAATTCATGAGTCGATTAATCGATTCGAATATAGATTGAAAGAGAGAAAGAGAGAGAGAGAGAGAGAGGCGAGTACCTCGACGGGTAGAACGAGGGCGGTTGAGACAAAGGATGACAGTGGCGGTGAGGACGGTAGGGAGAACGAGGGCGCTGTGACGGCGGTGTAGAACGATGGCGCTGTGAGGGAGGAGACGGTGAGGATGACAGGGAGAAAAGGAGATGGCATAGAGAGAAGGTTAAAAGTAGTTAGGGTTTGGGGCTATTTGGGAAGTTAACAAAAAAAAAATTGGTCAAAGGCCATAAAACATAAAAGTTCGGGTCAAAAGGCTATACTTAGCTAATACCACACCCCGAGTGAATGTTATCCAAAAGAATAACTCCCTAAACTCATAGTCATTACACAAAATAAATAGGGCGAAATTCGAGCTGGTCCATTTTAGACAATTTTCATTCGCTAAAGTCCACTATAATTGTATTCAGTCGCTAAAGGACACTTTTTTTGCGAAATGCCATCTATGCCCTTTAAAAACACGAAACAGTGAACGTTGTGCAACACAAGATAATGCACATAATAATACGGAAGACCACACTGTGCATCGCAAACAAAAACGATGCACAAATTACCTTTTTCACTTGACGATGCACCAAGAGTTGTGCATCGACTAGAGAACAAACTAACCCCCCCTTCACTTCAAAACACATAGCAAAAAAATCCCTCTTTACTTTAAAAACAAAAACAAAAATTCTTAAAATCCTTCGGAAATTTTGTAAAAACTTTTGAAAACATTATCGTGAATTACTATCAAACAGAGAAAAAATGTCTTCTCAACTACAAAAGAGCACTCGAAAGAAGACAACAACCATCAAAACCAACAAAAAACGAAGTATCATGTTAGTATTGCTAAGTACATTTTATGATTTCAAAAAAATAAAGCATAAATGTTCATGAATATCGTTTCTAGGGGTACAAATTTGCATATAAAACACCGTTTCTAGGTTTTTTTTCATCACGATGCACAAATTTGTAGCATCGTATTGTAAACTTTTGTTATTTTTGATGAATGTCGTTCACTAAAAACGTTAATACACCATTTTGTTTTTGATTCAAAAATTGTAAGTCGCGATGAAAAATATTGTGCGTACTGATTCTTATATTGTCCATCACGATGCACAAAATTTTTAAGTACTGTTATACTTGACGATACACAAAAATTATACTTGACGATGCACATTTTTCTTAACACAAAATTTACAAAAAATTACATTGACAATGCACATGTTATACTTGACAATGCACCACCGAAATCTAACAAATATACTTGTTATGCAGGTGTGAGGAATAGAACTGTATACAGGTCAAGTATGCAGTCCCTAATTGACCAACTACAAAGTATTAATTTCAGGGAAAACCATATAGCAGTATTGAAAAAGACACCTTTCTAGAACATAATAGATATCATCATTTGCGAAAACGTACTACGTGATTATTTTAAGAAGGATGACGCAATAATAAGGTGTGCCAAGTGCTACGTCAAAAGACTTGGGCACTTCAAAATGGCTAGAAAAATACTAAAGCTTAGGCAAAAGATGCCAAGCTTATATTTGGAATCAAGGATGGTGCGGAGAAAATCAACATCTCCTTCTACAAATTGGAGCACACTGATTTTCTTGAAAGGTGCTTCCCTGAGAAGATGTCTAAACAAACAAAAGACGTCAGACTTAAGCCAAAAATGTTCTTTAATAAAATCAAGGAGACGACAGATAGTGTCCAACAAATCGATGTCAATTGCGTGACATCGTTGACGACACTGCTTGTCCTCGCGACGTTGCTGGTGGCGTCAAAGACCTCCTATATACCTTGGGCGTACACAAGCCTTGTCTCCGACATGAAGAAAATATCACCTACAATTGGCCCAAACATATAGTTGATATGCTGTTAGAGAGCTTGGAAGAAGCAACTGATCAAGGCATTGAAAGATATGTGGTGGTGCTTGAGGTAAAATTTAAGTTCATTTGATATTATTATGTGTAATTTATGTGTATAATGCATGTAAATTTGGTCATATTAACAATGTTCAATTTATGTATGTATGCAGTACTGGATGTGCGAGCAGAGCAACATTGTGCTCCCAACACGCCAAACATATATCCCAAGATTAGTCAAATGGGATTTTTCTAGGCTATCGAGAGAACTCGGTGAATCAAATTTCATGGCAGTCATGAACAACCAGGTGTGTGGTTATATAAAAAATGGCTTATTAGTTTACTATTATAAATAACAACATTAAAACTTTAAAAAAGTACTGTTATTGAGCATGATGATGCACAAATTTTTAGTTGAAGATGCACAATATTGTATTGAAAAAGTATAAAGAGTATCATTGTGATGCACAACATAGCTACACTTTTTAGTTGACGATGCACAACTTTTTATTTGACGATGCACAATATTATACTATATTTTTACAGAGGTTTAGGGGTCTTTTAAAAAGAACACAAGATGAAAAAGGCCTCCTCTAGGGAGAAGAAAAAAATTAGATAGATATCCTTTTAGAGGCTGCTGTGATGGACTATGTTTTTGCAGAGGGTTAGGGGTCTTTTGAAAAGAACATAAGATGAAAAAGCCCTCCTCTGGGGAGAAGAAAAAAATGAGATGGATATCTTTCTAGAAGCTGCTGTGATGGATACCGCTGCCCTCCAACAATACGAAGTCAATTCACCACCTCATCCAACTGAAGTTATGGATGCAAATATACAACCTGAACAGACTACTTTAGAAGCTGCAAGAACAATTGACATGGTTGACCAAGACGCTACAATGAACGTTGTCAGTGCTATTGTGGATGAACAATTATCCACAATTGAAGCCAAGGACAACGAAATTGAGATCCTTAGGTCAGAATTAGCTAAAAAGGAAGCAAAAATTAAAAACATGGACATAGAAATAGGAAGCATGAGATCTGACTTAGAAAAGACACAAGTGCAACAGACTCAACGAACAGAATGCTCAATTTGAAAAACTCAAAAAGCTGCTATTACAAATAACTGAAGAAAATACAATGATGAAAAATGAGAGGCAACATGCCCTCATTTCAAGTGCAGCTGAAAAAAAGGAATGAAGAAGAGGTGGATAAATTAGAGGGTGCAGCAAATGAAGCGGTGCAAGAACGTAAAAAAGGGGGCCAAGACTCCTCCATGGTCAAAAGAGTACAAACCCGAGATGATCGAAAGAAGAAGAATCCAGATGACTCATGTACCGACGATGCAGCAGAGCGTAAAAAAGAAGAAGAAAACCAACAAAGAACAACCTCCCTAAGACTATTGAACTGGATCCCACCAACAAATTGATACTAGCCAAACTTTACGAAAACGATAGTGGAGACCAATAAGTCAAATTTTAATATAGTCGAATTTCAATAACATAACATTATTATATTGATTGTGTGAATTCATTAGTAATATGGTCCTTAATCTTTTGCAGGACAATTGTTTACATGGGTGAGGATCTTTCATAAATGGTTTATTATTCTGATATACAAACCTTGTTGACACATAAAATGCTGGAGAGCAATGTATGTATTCCAATTTAGAGCATCAACAGTGGGGGTTTTTCCCCACTTTTTCTCAACCCAAAAAGCTTGGTAGAGGTTTTTTACTATAGTGGGATTTTGAGAGGAGGTTTGTGCACCGGAGCAGCTCACTCTGCCAAGAGCCGGTTTTTGTCTCTGTGTAAGACCCAAAACTTGGAAGAAAAGTGTCCAGCCCTCCCCCCCCCCATGGTCTTCAAATTTTCTATCTCACTCCCCATCACACTCTCTGTCCCATTAAATCTCAACCCTACATGTTTTCTTGTAAAAATTGTATAAAGAAGACAAACTAAAATAACAAGTACACGTGTAAGGCTAGGATTAAATGGGACATGGAGTGTGATAGGGAGTGGGATAGAATATTTGAAGCCCCCGTGCTGCTGTGCACCTCCCATCCCCATGAAAAATATATCCTTTTTTTTCCTCTCATTCCCATGAAAAATATGCCTTGTTTTTTTAGCTATTGCAACGGTTAATTTTAATTTTTTTCAACTATAAATACATCTTCAAATTTTCATTTCATTTCATTCTTTTTCTCTTCCAAACTATAAAAAAATGGATGAAAATAATTCTAATCTCTCAAAAATTTTCTTTACTTCTCAAAATATTGAAAATTCTCACCCGTCCCAATAAATAAAAATGTAAATAAGAAAAATATATTTACTACACATTATCTATAAAATAGATATTATGAATATAATATATAAATACATATACATAGGCGCTAAACGCAGCCCCCCCCTTTTGCAAAATTACTAACTTGCCCTTGTCTTTTTATTGTGGAAATGTGCTCTACTTCGTGTGAACATCGAAATCGTATATTTATTCGTCCAAAAAGATGATGGAGATTTTAATGCATAAAGTAGGTGGGTTGAAGTTGGATATGTGAGTTTGTCCCACATTGGAAAGAAAGCAAAAGTAAAGCTACTTTATATACAATCTCTTTTCGTGTATGGAATAAGCTTGTATAGCATAGAAACTCTCTCTCGCGCGCACGCCTGCAGGGGGTGTAAATCTGGGTTCGATTTGATGTCTAAACCAGAACTCATGTGTTAGCGCGACCTGCGAACACGAATGTTAGACCAAATCAAGCCCCTTAAACTATGTTAGTAATTTCGCTGGGGCGTTTAGTGTCTCTCTCTCTCTCTCTCTCTCTATGGTTACTTTTTATTTAACCATCAATGGTTACTCTTATTATCAACCATTGGATCAAAATTAAAGGTTGAGATTTAATGGTTAGTTGGAAAATGCAATTAATGCAAGTAGGTGAGTCATTTAATGCATTAAATCTCAACCTTTAATTTTGATCCAATGGTTGATAATGATCGAGTAACTATTGATGGTTAAATAAAAAGTAATCATTAAATACTATATATATATATATATGTGTGTGTGTGTGTGTGTGTGTGTGTGTGTGTGTGTGTGTTTGTGTGTGAAAAGTAAAGTAGTATAGATAAAGTGGGACCCGTAAAAAAGTTGTCAAATGTTTTTAATAGTGGATAGAAGTTAAAATTTTTGATTTTTTAAGTGGAGATGATGTGGCATGTAGGGGCCACAAAAAAACTCAAGAAAAGATCTTCACGATTGTGGATGCTTTTACAAACATTGATACTGCTTTCAAATTCCACAAAAAAGATATCAAACATTATACTTGCGATGCACTTAGAAGTGTGCATCACGATGCATAAGTTTATACTATAAAAAGTATTGTTTTTGTGCTTCACGATGCACAACTAATTTTTATTTCACTTGTGATGCACAACAAACCTTTATTACACTTGGGATGTACAACCAACCTTTATTTTCAATGCATCATATTGTATTTGACTGTATTGTTTATTAAATGCAATGAATGAATCGGTTTAATATGTAATATTATTTTGTTTTTCTCAACTATATAACTTGTTTTTCTTTCTTGTTTACAGCACATAGACGTTTGGACGTTGAGTGTGAAAAATGTTCAAAAACTGAAAAAGAAAGACATTCCCTGAAAGGTTTTTAGTTCTAATTCTTGGGTAATATTCCTTATTATAATTTAATTCTTTACTATATAATTTCTTAATTGATTGTTGTAAACTAAATCTGTATACGTTACGTTATTTAGTTGTACGTGGCACAATCGTCAACCGTCGGCATGCTCAAAGATATGCTTAAAATGCAAATCGACAACAAGTTGGAGGAGACCATAAACCATGATCTATTAATCTTCCCAATAAACACACCAGGGCAGGGTGACCTGGAGACTTGTACTTGCTTGCATTGGACCCTGCTGGTGTTTTATGAGAATGATAATAAATGGGTCCTCTACAACTCTTCCATCAACAAAAAAGAAAAAGACTGGTACTTGGAAAGGGCTAAATTACTCGGGAGTCATGTACCCCCGTCTCTATTAAAAATACAACAAATAATCAACTGATACTTGTTTTTTAATAATTTCCACTACAGACATCATATGTTGAAGAAAAGATGAATACATTGATCTCTGTATCGCCATCAAAATGATACCAACGATTAAGCCAACTACAAGATGTCTGCCCAATAAGCACATGTCAAACATCACCTCAACAAGCAGTTGGAAGTGATGACTGCGATTGCTCCAACCAAACAATTGTCGACGGAATTTAACGCTAATGAGTGTGCAAAGTACAGGGCCAAGATGGCTAATGCAATTATTTGCGGGGCCAAGATGGGATCAAACTCAAGCTGGAGTTGGAGCATTGTACTAAAGAGTGTACTGCTGAATTGGAATTGTGTTCATGTTCATCATGACCATGGTCAATAAAGACAATTATTTGGGAGGCACAAAAAAAAAAGGAAGAAAAATATTTTGGGACGGAGGGAGTAAGTCTTTTCTACGCTATACAGAGAATACTACTTCCCCTCGCAAAACCTGTCAGGCCAGCCTTCCCCAAGCCCAAGCTCTTTCTACCTAACTCCAAACCAAATGAACCCAATTTAAACCAAATAACATCTATATCTCGCTTAAAGTATGGAGTGTAAGGAACACTGATGAGCTCAAGATTTTTTACGAATTTTTCCCTTTCTTTTCTTTTATTTTGTGTCATTTTAGAGTTAATTATGCTTGAAAATATTATTATTTGTATATTTGTGCTTCAATGTAGGTTTCCAAGATATTAACGAGCATTTAAGGATTTTAGCACAAAGTTTAAGGCAATTTGGGGCTTTAAAGTTAAACTTTAATTTATTCTGTCAAAGTCCGTCAAGTCAGCCAAGGTAAAATGTGCTAGCGATGGGCTAACAGAGCTAATGGAGGACTGAATTGAGAAGCCCGGAGGGGGAAAGACTTCGGGAGACAAATTCTAAATTTGAGGGGCACCGGAACAAAATGAGAAACCTCTCATTAATGTGGTGGCAGTTCCAGCTGTTGCCACGTCGCGCTCTACCAGCCAAGCTCCTGACCCGCGTCCCTACTGTTGGACCCTGCTGATCCGGCCCACTCCACCAGCCATCCTCCATACCCATTCTCCCTCACAATCATCACCCATTTGCCCACCAGCTGGCCTGTGGTTCAGCCATCCATCCAGCCCATCAGCCATCTCTATCCAGCCCACTCCATACTCCATCCTCACTCACCAGCTAACCCGCCAACCCCATCCAGATCAGTCATGTTTCAGCAGCCTCCCAGCAGTCTTCACTCTGTTCCAGCAGCCTCTTGAGCTTCCATTTAATTCCTATTTTGCCTTTAGCTTCCTTGGTACGCTTTGAGATTTCCTATATCTCCAAGCTTCCCCAAAATATCAAAAAGAAGTCCTTTAGGGGTTGAAAAGCCCTTAGGGGCAGCAACTTTCTTTCCCAAAAATTCTTTCCTCCATTGAAGATTGATCTCCTTCGAAGGTTTGGAGCTTCAAATCAAGGGCCAACGAAGCATCTACAAGTGATTTCAATCCTGGATCTCGGCATTGCTCGCGGCTTTGTCGTTTTAATTCTTCCAATCTATATTTTGATATTTCTAGGGTTGAATGATTTTGTAATTTGCGGAATTGGCTTTGTGCTTAAATGATTTATGGAAAGCAATTATTTTTCTATGTCCTTGTAGTGATTCAAATTGATCTCTCTCTCTATTTAGTATACAAGCATGTTAGGTTATTAATTTGTGGGCTTAATGCTTTTAATTAATTAGCCATTAATTAAATGATTTGAGAAATGTTTGGATCCGCGAGAGCTACCTTGCATTTCGAACCGAACAAATTAGTGTTTTGTGACATACACCGATAGCCATGAGAGTACTTGTTTTGTCACGGGTTCGAACCACTTGTAGCCAATGCTAAGTAGGGGAGATTCAAGTTTAATTACCCCCTTTCGATGTCTTGGTTATCGGCATGACTTGTAGAAAAATAGAGAGATTATCCCTCTACCCATTATTACCCATTATCTTGGTTATTATTGTGTGCTCTTAATGCTTCTGATGGGTTGGCTACCCATTCGATGATTTCTAGAATTATAGGGTAAGATGCGAGAGCCCGTCCTATAATTTTGAAAATCACAATAATTGTCTTTGTGACGCCAGATCGAGAGGTAACGAGCGTTCTGAGATAGTCATGGGGTGCTTGATCGATAATGCGGCTATTTTTCCTTGCTATAAGATGTGAGAACCAGTGGTGGGGATTAGTAGCTAGACTTGCTATAAGATGCGAGAGCCCATAGTGAATGTAATCAACGTGCGCCCGACTACCAAGACTTGAGTTAAAGAAAAGTAGAGAGAGGATTAAATTAATCACGAGCTAGACTAGAAATATTATAATCCTATAATCTTGTCTTTAAATCTTGATTTGTTGTTGCCAAATCATTTTGCGGCGTTGTAAATATTAATTACTTTTTTTATTTTTAGTTTTTAGTTTTTATTCTCAATTTATTTTCGCTCAAATATAATTAGCTAGCCCAATTTCGGTACTTAGTCAGAGTCAAAATTACATACATTCCCTGTGGGATCGATAACTCGTACTTATGTACACTTTATTACTTGATACGGCAGGGTACTCTTGCCCTTGTTGCAATTTATTTTGCACACATCAAACAACCCTAAGGAAGAAAAATTATATACTTCTACAAAGGATAAATTGTAAATAATATAATAAGCAAGGTTAATTTAGTAAATATACTTACAACAGGTTGCGTTTGGTTTTACTGTCTGAGGTTAATTAGACCGTATCCGACCCAAACCCAACGAACTGTAAAAATACTTTACAAAAACTTGCCCTGTTAAGATAGGATCATTGCGGGGTCTCGGATGGGTTAAGATTTGTTGTCATCCCTACACATTAGTACTAGGGAATGGGATGGCAAAATATATATATTATTAATTTTCACAATATTACATATTTTCATTTGATTTTATAGAATGAAAACCGGTTATTTTTCGATTGTGTAAACTGTAACGGAAGGAAAATTCCAAAGAGGGAATTTAATTAATTAGAAATTGGTGGGCTAGAAAAGAAATTATGTGTTTGAAATTCAAACACATAAAAAAAAAAATTGAAAAAATTGAGAAAATTAATGAAAGTAGAAGGAAGAAAGAGGAGAAAGAAACAAGAGAAACGACAGTTACAATTAGAGTATGTGTGCCAAAGTTGGATAGATGATCCAGACTTGTTAAGATTCTTTCATGAGGTCACTCTCACCGGTCACCAAGACATATCACAAACAGAGTGAGGGAGATAGTGAGTGAAAAAAAGACCTTTTTATCCATGTCAGGTTAATATTTTTAAGAAGCATAAACAAATGAAGAAAGATACTCTAGTTAATTTTACAACAAATGTATATTTCTTATGTTAATTTTGAACCCTCTTTTAATACTCCCTCCGTTCCATCCAAAGAGTCCACATTTGAAAAGTCTAATTATTAAGGGATATATTAGTGTCATTAAAGTTGGTCATAATTATAAAAATACTTAAGCACAATCAAGATGATTACAGCACAAGTGGAGAGTAAAAATGAAAAGTTATAAAAATTGTAAGTATAATTTTTGAAAGTGGCCTCTTTAAGTGAAATATCCCAAAATAATATAGTGAACTCTTTATCTAGAACGGAGGGAGTATCTTAAATACTAGTGTTAGAACAAAATATGAGAGATATTAATGATAAAATACCATCCTTATGTCCCATGGCCAATTCAAGTTAGATACGTTTTTGCTTTTGTCGAAGAGGAAGTATTTGGTAATTCAGTTTAAATTTTTAATTAAGAGCCCGTTTGGTGCAGCGTTTACAAAACGCAGTGTTTTAAAAACACAGTATTTTAAAAAACGCTGGTCTTTCCTTATAAATACGTTTGGGATATCACTTCAATATGCAACTTTTTTTCCTAGCTAGCAGCGTTTTAAAACCTGCGTTTTGGGAAAAAGCTGGGAATTCCAGCGTTTTAAAACGCAGCTGCGTTTTGAAAACGCTGTTTTTTCTGCTGCATATTGAAACATAAATTTTGCAAATAAGCTGCGTTTTATTCCTGTTTTTTGGCCAAAATGCTCGACCAAACGGACTATAAGTTTAATGTGACCCTCTTGTGAGTTGTGATGTTGTTTTTCTTTTATTATCAAAATAAAATGTCTCAAATCCTAATCTAATTGAGTACTGAATACTAAATCTTGGTATGGATAACTTTATCGTCCTTGTGGTCATACCTGATTCGAAGATTAGTACTCTTTGAGTCCTCGGTCATGGATATACCTTGAGAAATCAACAAAAAAACAACAATATTCTAATTTTTCATTCCAATTTTCATCCTAATTTTTATGTAAAACATGTGATTTACTTCCTCTATTCCACCCAAATAGTCCATATATGAAAAGTCTAATACTCCATTAAGAGAGATATATAAGAAGTATTGAGGTTAGAAACAATTACAAAAATACTTGAGTATAATCAAAATGTTTATAACATATGTGAATGATAGAGTTCAAAGGTTTATGTATATTGTAGGTATAATGTTTTAAATTAGACTCTTTAACTGGAACAATTAAAAATAGAATAGTGGACTCTTTGTCTGGAACGGTGAGAGTTTTGAAATAAAAAATTGGGAATAGGGATTGAATTGGAACCTATATTGTTGAAACTCATCTACTTTGATTGTTTGTTCGAATGAAACCACCGCATTAATAAAGAGATATTACATGAGCCAAATTACATAATGGTCTAATAATGTAAATAACTTTGAGTCTGTTCTCCATCCTAATTTTGTGATTTTAGACTTTTCTCTTTAGTTTTACCAAAAAAAAAAAAATTTATCAAAATTAAACTACTAAATTACAATGTCAAAAACAATCTTTAATAATTACATTAAGGAATAACATATCCAAAACAAGAAATAACATATTCTTTTGGAAAAAAGCTATAGAACTGCTGGAACTCTACAGTACTATTAGGTTTGGGTTGGGATCCGACTCGCGTACCAACCATTTACGTTTTCGAAATAGGAAGCGAAAGAGGAAGAGAAACAGACGAGGACTGAGTCAACTCAAAAGGAAAGATTCCTTACGTCTATCTCAATACAATTGAAAGAGCGAAAGAGAGAGAGAAGGGAAGGGAACGGATTTCTAGAAAAATGGTGTGTGGTTTGGTGTGTTGTGCTTTGTTCATGCGTGTGTCTCGTGTGTGTGTGTGTGTGTGTGTGTAGCTAAGCTCGACGACATACCAACCATTCCCATTACCTTCATTTTTTTGTCTTTTTTCTATTTTCACCTTCCCACTTAACTTTCAAGGAAACCAACGCCAACATATAATGATTATTACATCTCTTTAATTATTTATGACTATTATTATATATATATGAAGGAGTATTTTATTAACCATTAGATTAAAACTCGATGACTAAGATTTAATGGTTAGTTGAAAAATGTAATTAATGCAAGTAGGTGAGTCATTTAATACAATTAATCTCAAACATCAATTTTTGATCTAATAGTTTCCTTTTCCCACCTCATTCTCACTTATTCAATTCTCATTCACGCCCAATTAGGGATGGGATGGAACGAGTTCTCGTTTATATTGTTCTTATTGTCTTCAATAGAAACCACTATTATTAGTCTATTAATATACTTTTTAATTTTAGAATTTGACGAAAATTTGATTTTGTTTGTACCAAATATGTTAAATATTAGATGTACTGCAAAATGTCGTTATTATGATATTGACTGAAATTGCCAAAATTAAATCCCTAGGCCTATAGAATGTTATACCCTTTCGGTCTTAAAAAGAAGTATTATTTGGCTAAATATATCGATAAAGAGAAGTCAATTGATTCTATTATAAATATATGACAACAATTAATATATGTAATAAGGGCACAAGTTAAAAATCTATTTAGGTCTTGAAAACTACCCTAGTAGTTTTAGAACTTGTGAATAAGTTGTTATTGAGATAAAGCTTATTCCATCCGCTCCAAAATAAGTGTTTCCTATTAATTTTATATGATTTTTAATAATATAGTAGATCTTATATAGTTTGTCATTAATACCCTCAAAGTATTTCTTAGTGGTGTAAAATCAATGGGGTACGTACTCTCCCTATTTTCATCTCACGATTAATAATGTTATATAAACAATTGACTAATACTCCCTCCGTTCCACCTAAAGAGTCCATGTTTGAAAAGTCTAATTATTAAGGGATATATTAGTGTCATTGAAGTTGGTTATAATTACAAAAATACTTAAGTGTAACCAAGATGATTACAACCTAAGTGGAGGGTAAAGACGAAAGATTATGAAAATTGTAAAAATAATTTTTTAAAAGTGGACTCTTTAAGTGAAACGTCCCAAAATAGTATAGTGGACTCTTTGCCTAGAACGGAGGGAGAATCATTTTTCTAAAAATAGAAAAATGACAGTTATTTTGGAACGTCACAAAAATAAATAGGAGATACTTATTCTGGAACAAATGGGATACTTAGGTTATTGAATTGTGCCCTTAACACACATATTAGCCAAATCCTATAAATATTAAGATGTTGTGTATAATGATGTTAATGTTCATGTTGAAGTGAGACTCATCGCTCAAAGTAGAAAACAATTCAAGAATAAAATAATTAATATAACGAGTAATCATAAGGTCACAACAACAGTTACAAAATTTTGGTTACAAATTTACTTGGTAATTGTTGATTGGTTACATAGTACGTATGTCTAGTCAAACCATAAAATGATCGATCAATAACTGTCAACGCTAATTTGTTACTATCGTTTTATAACTTTATGTTTCTAATATTATTCTAAAATAACATAGAAAGTGAACATATTTCTTAAATACGTCTAGAAAAGATAAAGTTGATTTTTGTATTTTCTCCGTCCCAAAATTATTGTCCCTAATTCTTTTTTAGGATGTCACAAAATAATTGTTCCCCTTTTCCCCTTTTTAGAAAATTTTTCTATGCAAATTATCTATAATATCCTAATCAATTTTGAGGTGATACAAGTGGCACCAATCAATTTTGAAGTGATACAAGATGAGGAATCCACTTATTTGACATCACTAAAGAAATATTTTAAAACAATTAAAGAAAAATTATATATAAGTCAAGTAATTTTTTAAAACTTGTGTAAAGTCAATAAGAGACTGATTTTGAGACGAAACGAGTAGTAACAAAAGGAGTATATACAATGCGAGCATATGTTGAGAAAACATTTTTTAGTCTCGTAGCATCACATGGTCTATTTTGTATTACTTTAATACTCCTTTTATTTCTAAATTATTGTTCTAATTTGACTTTTTGAGTTAAACTAGGTATTTTTTAATTAAAAATTTGAGGTATTTTTTAATTGAAAATTTGAGGTATATTTTTATTTTATTTTTCAAAATTACAAAACACGTAAGTCATAGTTCTACGAATTATGTGTTTTGGTGCTTTTAAATACTCCACCAGTTCCTAAATTATTGTCATATTTGACTGGGCACACAGATTAAAAAAAAGTAATTAATTTTATTATAAGTATTGATATAATATGTGTTTTCCTTTAAAACCCTTGTGCATGTAGTCATAATTAAAGTAGAAAAAAAAAGAGTAAAGTAGTAAAAGTGTTTTTCTAAAAATGATGGTTTAAAAACAAGATATTTTTTTTAAAATAAAAAAAAAAAAAACAATGGAGTACTTAGGAATGGAGTGAGTACAACTCCTTCTGTTCCTAAATTATTGTCTTCTTTTTTTTTTCGTCCCAAAATAATTATTTTATTTGAAAGTTTTCTTTTTAAGATAACATTTTTATCAATTTACCCTTACTTTGTCTTCCTACTTTAATTATGGGTCACATGCCTATAGGCATTAAAGAAAACTATACACTATAACAATATTTATAATCAAGTTAATTATTTTTTCTTAAACCATGTATCGGGTCAAGTAAAATACTCCCTCCATCCCTAAATTATTGTCTTCTTTTTTTTTTTATCCTAAAATAATTGTCTTATTTGAAAGTTTCTATTTTAGGACAACACTTTTTCTATTTAACTCTTACTTTTTTTTTTACTTTAATTATGAGTCACATATAACTAAATATTAAAGAAAATTAGTCACTATATCAATATTAATAATTAAGTTAATTATTTTTTTAAATTTATACGTTAGATTAAATAAGACAATAATTTAGGAATAAATGAGTAATAATTTAGGGATTGAGGGAGTAATTTATTTTCGGAGTGATCAATTCTATGACAAGCTAGTGGGGCCCACCCCGGCGCACCCAGCCAATTCCATCACTCAACAGAATCTCCCAGTGAGGTAGGACTTCACGGACAGCACCGCCTACATATATCACATCTAAAGATGGATGGGGTCCACAAGACAGTATTATAGAACAATCATTTTTACCTGATCCCACCGATGACTGGCCCTCTACTGTAAAAGGCTTTACACTTTTTACTCTCTTTCAGACTCAAAAACTTTCATTCTTTTCACATTGTTGTTTGTTCTCCTCCAATCTTAAACTATTCTTTTTACCAACTTTTCCATTTTGTTTTTCTACTTTATCCGTACATAATACTTCATCATCCGTTCCTAAATAGTTGAAATGTTTAATTAGGCTTATAGATTAAAAAATATTAATTAAATTTATTATAAATATTATTCTCCGTCCTTAAATTATTATTTTATTTGACTTAAGTATACAAATTAAGAAAAAATAATTAACTTGATTATTAATATTAATATAGTGTGTTCATTTGTATGTAATACATAATTAAAGTAGAAAAAAAAATAAAGATAAAATGGTAAAAATAATTTCCTAAAAAGTAAAGTTTCAAACAAGACAATTACTATTTAGAGATGGATAAAAAGAAAAGTAGACAATAATTTAAACTCCCTCCGTCCCTAAATTATAGTCCTCATTTCCTTTTTTGTTCGTCCCAAAATAATTGTCTTGTTTTAAAACTTTCATTTTTAGGACATCACTTTTATCATTTTACCCTTACTTTTTCCCCTACTTTAATTATAGGGCACATACACATAGCATTAAAGAAAATTACACATTATATCAATATTAATAATCAAGTCAATTATTTTTTCTTAATCCGTATGCCGGGTCAAACAAAACAATATTTAAGGGACGGAGGGAGTATGTAATTTTTTTAAAAACTTATGCACATGTAATCATAATTAAAATAGAAAAAAAAAAGTAAATATAAAGAGAGAAGATTAAACATAGGAGAATCTTATTGGAACGGGAAAAAAAAAAGTTGGACAATCATTCAGAAACATAGAGAACAATTTATTCCCACTATTTTTTTGTATACATTAATTAAATGAAAAAAACTTAGAGAAAACTCTCTTATGAAATATTTTGTAAGACGGATCTCCCTGATCCAGCCCACCGTATGTTGGTGGGCTAAACTGTGAGAAAGTGGGGCTCCGTTTTACGAATCGTCTCAAAAGAGACCTACTCTAATTAAATATATTGTTGTGAGTGAGTGTAATGGTGCATCTAAGCTCTTGATTTACTCTCTCTGTTCCAACCAAATAGTTTACTTTTAATGTTTTTGGTCAACTTAATTAAAGTTTGACCGATGATAGATATAAATTTATTCGTTTTAAAAAATTCGTAAAAGATATAATTCATAGTATTCTTAATGTAGTTATAATAAATGAGATTTTATTTCTAAAAATATAATTAAAATATGTTAAATTTTAATTTGATTTAGTCTGATGTTAACTTTTAAGAATAAAAGTTGACTTTTTGGACGGAACAGAGGGAGTATAATTTAATGTGAATGTGGATATTAAAAACATTAATGTACATGTACTATTAATATTTTAGTAACATCAAAACTAAAAATGAACGCCTATTTAGGGATAGGAAGAGTGTTAGTTACTCTCTTTGTTCCAAATGAGTGTCTATATTAGTTTTTCACTAAAATTAAATAAGTTAACTTTTATGTTATTTTCGTGGCATGATAGTTAACAATGATATGTATATGAGTACCTCATTGCAAGAGAATATCATGGCATGATAGTTAACAATGATATGTATATGAGTACCTCTTTGCAAGAGAATATCATGGCATGATGGTTAACAATGATGAATTTTGTAAACTTATACTATAAGATGGATACTTATTTTAAAATAAAAAAATAAAAAAAACTAAAAATAAATACTCATTTTAAAAAGAAGAGAGTAAGATATTTATATTGTTGATGTTTCACTTTATTCATCTCAAAGTTCTTGTATACTACTGTAACTGAAAAATAGAATATTAACAACATTTGTCTGCATTGTAAAAAGTTAAGGGGGTAATCGAGATGATAGACATACTAATTACTACTACCTCTGTTCCAAAATAATTGTCCTTCTAGCAAAAAAATTTGTCCGAAAATAATTATCGTTATAGGATTTCAAAAAGCATTTGTTCATATTTTGCCAAAATTATCCTTATTTATTACTCTCATTAAAGAGGATTGGAAAGAAGAAAGAGAAAAATACTTTTACAATTTACCTACAATAATTGAACTTAAATAAGGGTAAATCAGTCTTTTTAAAAACTTTCTTAATCTGTGTACAAATTACTAAAACCACAATTATTTTGGGACGGATGTATTGGATAGGATCCTTTATTCTAAAAAGGTGTTCCATCTCCTATTCCAACCGTGGGATCCTCGCCACATGTACATCAAAAATCACAGCATAATTAATGTTGTTTATTGTCATGCACATGTCGCAAAGATCCAACGATTGGAATAAGAAATGAAACACCTTTTTGGAATAGAGGATCCTGTCTGCGGATGTAGCAGATGATAAGACTACCACCTGTAAAGTTTTACGTCTGACTTAGTTATATGCTGTTATAAATATTCCTACAAGGTGAGTAAAGTTTGTTGGTCATTTAATATATATAGTTCCTTTTTTTTTTATTTTTTTTTATCACGAAGTATCCTTAAATTACATTAAATTTTAGACTAATATTTGCTGGAGGCTGCTGCTGGCCCAAGGATATTTATACTTAGTTAGAGTCAATACGGAACATAATGATGAATAGATCACTTCGCACAGGAACTCAATGATGATCAAACCACTAAGCCTACCCTTTGAGTTAATTCATTATAGTTCTAAAGGAAGTATAAATGTTTTTTGTTCTTTGAAAAGATTTCATTATTCTTTCTCTTGAATATTTCCAAAAAATTATTGTTACGAAAGAAGATACTTTTTATGTATAATTTTACAAATTTAACTTTGATTCTAAAAAAAATTCGAAAAATAACATTCACGCGTAATATCAATTTGAAATGTAAAGTTGGAATAATAATTACATGTACGTACATAACCCTATTGTATTAATTCTTCTATTGTCCAATAATACTTCAGGGATTACCCTTGTGCTTTCAAGTCTGGAAATGTTCATCGTTTGCAAATAGAGGGAGTATCTTTTACTTCACTTTCTCAAATAGTAAATGTTTGTAACCTCAGAAAAGAAAATATCTCAAGACTCAAGTTGATACGCCAAAAACGTGATTCGTTAGTAAGTAATCTAATGAATAAGTGATATTATGTCTAACTAATTACATGTTTGGCGTATCAGTTAAAAACAAAAATAGTACAGTACCACTGTTCCAAAACGAATATCTACTTTTATTCATGTAATATTAATGAAAGTAGAAATTCATTATAGGACGGATGGATTAAGATTTTTATTGTGATGCTTTTCGAATTTAAAATAATTGGAGATAACATACTTTCTATCAATATCAACCCCTTAACTAAGTTGATTTTGGTAGAGTGTGAGAAGGGAGCAGGGAAGAGAAAGGAGTGGTCCACCTTTACGAGTCTATGGCTGACCGACTTCAGAAAGCAGCCGTGTAAGATAGGGAATATATATATGTATATATGTTGAGAGAGAGAGAGAGAGAGAAAATATTCTCTTTTGAGGTAGCTTTCATCTACATGTTTCTCTATACAAAGATTCAAACAAAGGTGATGGAAGAAGATCTGTGTCACAACTTTGAAAAGTTTGCAAGTTTAGACTGAAGGAATAAACCATTTTCATTCTTGAGCTCACTTTGATGGAGATTTGAGTCATCAAACTAAATTGTTTCTGTTTTTGTATTTTTTTTTTCTTTGTTTTTGGCTGCTTCTACCTCTCTCAGCTTTTAGTGAGTTAGTTCTTCTGGTACCAAACATTTTTCTAGCTAAGAACAAAACCCCATCTGTAGTTTTCATCACCTCAGTTAATTCAAAGCTTCACTATGATGTCTGGTGATATGTTTCCTTCAGCTCCTCCTCCTCTCTCCAGTTTCATTCAAGATCAACCGAATCCAAACCCTAACCCTAATTCAAATCAATCCAAAAGGAAGCGAAATCTACCCGGAACACCAGGTAAATTCACCATAGCCTGCTTTCCTCTTTATAACTTATACCGCTCGTTTATTTACAGTATCATTTTTTCCATTTAATCATATTTCGCGATTCTGTATAGAACTTAATCGCGAAACATGGAATAATTTATTCATGTTTTGCGAATCTGTATCGTATGGGATGGTACAGATTCGTAAAACATGAAACAAATTTAATTTTAATTGTATTTTTAGATTATTTGATTCTTTTTATCTGTTTGTTTTTGTTTTGGATTAGATCCGGATGCAGAAGTGATAGCCCTATCACCGAAATCTCTCATGGCAACAAACCGATTCGTATGTGAAATATGCAATAAGGGTTTTCAGAGAGACCAAAATCTGCAGCTACACAGGAGAGGTCACAATCTCCCATGGAAGCTCAAGCAGAGAAACAAACTAGAGGTAGTGAAAAAGAAAGTGTACATATGCCCCGAAGAGAGCTGTGTTCACCATGACCCTTCGCGAGCCCTCGGTGACCTCACCGGAGTTAAAAAGCATTATAGCCGAAAACATGGCGAGAAGAAATGGAAGTGTGAGAAATGTTCAAAGAAGTATGCAGTTCAATCTGATTGGAAGGCTCATAGTAAGATTTGTGGAACTAGAGAGTACAAATGTGATTGTGGAACACTCTTTTCCAGGTATATACTTTAAGCTCAAACATATCTCAGTATTTATCAATTCATTTTGAAATTCTATTGGGATAATGAAAAACATTCCAAACAATTAGACTAGGAGCCTAATTTCTTGGTTCTCTCACACATAAATATGTCCTTGGAATTTTAGAGATTTACTTAAACTAGTTTAATATAATTAATTTGATACTAATGAAGATATGTATGCTTTTCACTAGGTAGTGTGTGTGTGTGTGTGTGTGTGTGTGTGTTCATGGGCTTTGAAATATGTGAACTTTAATGTGAATAGACAATTTGGATTTTGTTTTTATTGAACAGGAAGGACAGCTTCATCACTCATAGGGCTTTTTGTGATGCTTTAACTGAAGAAAGTTCAAGAATCACTGCACTTCCAAACGCAAATCTGAACTTTGCTAATGAAATGTTGAATGGCTCGTCACTAATGAGTAATCTTCATCAAACTGCACCCGGGAACCCCCACTTTTCAGCACTGTTTGGAAGCTTAGAAAATGGTGGACATCAGCTGAATCTAGATGGACAAAAACCCAGATTACCACTTTGGCTAGACCATGCAAATTCCCATCTCAACAACCCGCTCGAAAACCCAACTAGTTCTTCGAATCCTTTCTTGGGTTCTAGCTCGAATAGTGGGTTGTCGACAGAAATGATGCAGTGGTTGAGTAGAAGCCAAGATGCGTCGTTTCCAACATTGCCACAAGGACTAATTTTGAAGGAAGAAGAAGAGAACAAAGGGGAGGCATTTGGCTCACTGTACAATGTTGATCAGCTTGGAGCAAGTGGTACCCCGGCACATATGTCGGCTACTGCACTTTTACAGAAAGCAGCTCAAATGGGTTCTACGAGAAGTAGCAATAGCGCGTTTGGACTCATGAGCGCGTCTCTCTCTAATTCTTTGAGCCAAAGCAGAAACGGGCAAGTTGAGAACTTGAATGGAATGATGAATTCTATTTCTAGTCCGGGTAATGGAGATGGATTGTTTATGGGCAATAGTAACGGTAGGAAACTGGAGTCTTTGATGATGATGCCGGGGAATGCGTCCAAGGAAGGGAAAGCAAGTGGGAATGAAGTTGATCAGGGGAACCTCACTAGGGATTTTCTTGGTGTTGGAGGTAATGAAAGAAGACCCTTTTTACAACAAGAGCTAACCAAGTTTGCTTCAATGGGTGCAGCAGCCATGGACTTTAGCCAATTCAGTGGAAGCCAATGAGACCAACTCAGCTGTGATCAAATCTTAAAGGTGAGACTCGTTTATTAGGTGGGTTAAGAGGTCACATGGAACGTCTCGAGTTCATCTTCAAATAAAGTTACGTGCAACTCAACTCAACTCAAATTAGATCGAGCGTAGCGGTGTCACTAGATGTGGTGATAACAGTCTTGTTGTAGTGTAGACTTTTTTTTTTGGAAGATTTTGGTGACATTGGCTAGCTAGCTAGCCAGCAATAGCACATGATTGAAGAATTGATGAGGAGTTTCTAGGGAGGGGAGAGATAGAGAGATCTTGTGAAGTGTCAGAGGAGGGAGGGGGCCAGTGGATGTTGGAAGAGATTTGACAAGAAAGAGTTGGGAGAATTCACAAAGGGATTAGATTACTGCATGTAGAAAGTGTTTCTTTATACATGAAATGTTGAATATGGTCCAATATTCTACTGTGCGACTCTGTTGAGTCTGTGACTGTGTTTTTTTTATTTTATAGTATTAGGTCTTACTATGTGTACGCCATAGTAGGACTCCACAAGTCCACAGTTCACATGACATTGGTAGTGTGTGTGTGTGTGTGTGTGAGAGAGAGAGAGAGATGCCAATAAGCAATAATGTAACGTGGTTGCCGTAAGGCCGCTTCCAGACCCATTTTATTGAGTTTTTGTTGCACTTTAATTTTAATCTTTTGGCCAAATTACATTTTCAGTGACTGAACTATGTTCTTTTGTCTAGTTAGTGATTGAAATATCTTTCTTTTTTAATCAGCTGATAGTTATTTTTGTATAAATTTGTGAGATATGATACTATGAGTTTGAGCTCGTAATATTATTACAAGTTTTAGTGTTAATGGTGTTGAATCAAATCTTGATCCAACGACACTAACACTAAAACTTGTAATAATATCACAAGGTCGAACTCGTTATTATATCATTTGTTAAATTTGTAATCGAGTAAAACACTCAAACGTTCGGCAGTTAAAAGATAAAGTAAGGAAATATTTTCTTTCTCGTGTTTATCTATGAATTTTTCACATTAAGAATTCTCGTTTACATTAATATATTGCGTAGTTTAAATGTGTGAGTGTGTAAACACTATTATCAATAAAACAACTTAAACTACTTCCAAATGACATGAAGGCTGAAGCTGGTTGGGGCTTTCTTTCGTCGTCTTATAGTTGTCTTAATTTTCTTTTTTCTTCTAAACAAAAGCAACATAAATATAATACATGTACAATAAACATTGTACAAAAGTTGGGATTCTTTACAAAAGAAATTCTAGTAGAGGGGAGATATCAAAGTTTACAAAATGGTACGTATAACATAACTAGCTAGGATCGAGCCTCAATATTTCAGAATACAATCTAAAGACTGGGACTCCGATCTGCCACCCCATTTACTTCTCGGTAACAAAAGGCGATCCAAGCTAATAGCGATGAGCATTGGGTGGGTAGGCGTCCATCACGAGCGTCCGATAATTGTCTTATTATGTTTAATTAGAAGTAATTCTTGTCAAGTACTGTTATTTTGTCTAAAGCTAGGAAGTAATTAATTCCTTAACCGCGTTAAGTTGCTAATGCAGAATTGTACTTCTTGATATAAAAGTACTACTATATTTCTTCATTTTTTGATATGATAAGTAGTCTTTCAGTTTATCGAATAGAAAGTTTTGTTAAGGGAGCTTTTGTATATTTTACAATTTGATACTTGAGGCTGAGGTTTAGAAATAAGGAACGCAAATGAAATCTCCCAAACATGATGGGACATAGTTGAAACTGGACCAAACCTCAAGGGAGGTAAGCATAACTTGATACTTTATTACTACTATTACTATTATTACAGTATTATTTACTTATTTATTAGGAAAGACTGAAAGAGGACAACGACTAGGGCCGAACATAAAAAACCAAAAATCACTAGGCTTAATCCTAAACAACCTAAACAAACGTAAACCAGATCGGCCCCAGCCCCCAGGGACATGTACAATGGTTTATGTTATGTTTGAATACTTAATCTTATAGTTCAGAATCAGAATTAAAAGAACAATTTGAATTTCGTGGAGCTCAAATTATTTATCCAATTTTTATTCTAAAGTTTGGGAATTGAGTAACCAAACATAACATTAGTTTAATAAAGTGTAGAGAATCGAAACAACCGGTGTGAACTCTACCCACCCATTACTATTTTCGAACCTACCCACTTACCTAGTACCCATAACTATAACTAAGTCTGTCAATAGATCGAATTTCATTCGAATCCAATGTTATTTTAGGATATAGATTGAGTTTTCTAATTCGATTACATGATTGTGATCCGAGTCCGATAACCCGATAGCTTAACAAATCGAATTTGGATTAAGGGTGATCCGATACGTTAACAACACTATCCGATCCTATATAAAAAATATAATAATGTTATATATACATAAGTTACTTATGTTGAGCTTTTAATCATTAATAATTACTATTTCAACAAAGTAAAAATTCTTCTGCTCACTATAATATTTTATTAACATTGTCATTAATGTTTGTGTAAACTGGAAACATAATTTTTCATGTTTGTTTGACATTTGATTGAGTAAAAGATACCTTGATATTATTTTTATTCAATACTTAAATAAACCTCGAATAAAATTCGAAAAAAATCTGAGTTCGAACCGAATTCAAAAATTTAGGATATGGATTGAGCATTGAAATATCCGAGAGAAAATCCCGAATCCGAATCCGATAATTTCATAACAAATCGGATATGGATTTGACATATCCGATCCATTGATAAGCCTAACTATAACCCTCAGAATAAAAGAGAACTAATAATAGCTATAAATTTTTGTACACATCAAGATGTTATATATGTGATTGGTTAGACATTACATAACTTAGTATGTAATGTAATCTTTTAACTTATACTAGTTCTTTGTGCTTGTGCCTATGGCACGGTGTGAGTATGAGACTGAATCAATGTATTACTCCGGATTTTACCTGGGTCAAATTTAAATTAGAATTTTTGCTATTTTTTGTGTTTGATTAAAAATAAAAAATGAAAGAAAAAGAAGAAACGGAAAAAAAAAAAAAAAAAAGGAAAATGAAGTATACACACGAGAAGAGAAAAAAGAGGAATAAGTATTTCACACGATGTGAATGTAAAATTAAATCTAAGTGTAAAAAATTAATAGATAATAAAATATTAGTTAATAATTAATTTTATTCAATTTTATGTTTGCGAACTGAGTTGTATTATAATATAATGAATTGTATGAAAATTTTGTATAGAATATTTGTATATCTATCACGAAAGAAATCCCCTTTCCTTTTTTGGCAACCCAATAACCATTTCTCACCATTCCTCTCCCGCTCCCCCCCCCCCCCCCCCCTTCTCTCATTCTCTCACTCGACAAAACCGCCACCATGCACTAACAGCCAGCCACTACCACCACCACCTAAACCCTAAATGGCCAACACCTTCCACCATCATCCAAACTTTAGTCCTACCACCAAAGCCCTTGATCCTCTTCCAAAATCCTAGATCACCACCTTCCACCATCCTCAAACCATGAACTACTACTGTTGGTTCTAGCGGTCGGCGTCAAGTTAATTGAACCTGCAACTTTGAATGCATCCATGATGAACAGCTAGCTTACGGAGGTCTCGCAAATTTGAGAAAGGGCATCGTCGTGGCCCAAAGTTTGTACTGATGGTGGTGGATGTGATCCTCATCCTGGTGGAACCTGTGAAGGAGAGTTCCTCCTCCATGTATGCTCTAATTTGTCCAATATTTTTAATTATGCTATAATTTTGAAAATTGAGTTTTTTTTATTAGTGGGACGATGTTCAGAGTTTGGTGACGATATTTGCTGATTTGTGTGTTTGGAAGTCACTTTAGATACTAAGTTTGTATGATAAAAGTGGGAATTTACATACAAGTTTGGTTGTTGAGAAAATGTTTTAGTATACATATACTCCCTCCGTCCCTAAATTATTGTTTGGGTTGACCCAGCACACGGATTAAGAAAACTCAATTGACTTGATTATTAATATTAGAATAGTATTGAAATGGTGTGTTGTTTCCTTTAATGCCCATGTGTATGTGGCCCATAATTAAAGTAGGAAGAAAAAGTAAAAGTGATGTTCTAAAAATGAAAGTTTCAAACAAGACAATTATTTAGGGACGGACGAAAAAGGAAAGGAAGACAATAATTTAGGGACGGAGGGAGTATGTTATATGAGATAATTGCAACAAAAAAAAAAAAATCATGACCTAGTTTTGAAATTTCAAATTAAACTATGTATTTTTTTTCGACCGATTAAACCTCCACCTAATTGTTTTTTTACAATCAAAACCTTCCGTTAAGTTGAGGTTAGCTATACTAACAGATTGCTGAGTTGGCATCCTAATTGACGGCTAACGTGGATAACGGCCGGAGAATTGCGACGCACTTCCTACTTTCTGCCAAAACTATTTCAAAACAAACCTTATACTATTTAATAATTAATTTCAAAACAAACCCTGAAATATAACAAAATCTCAACAAATCTATTTCAAAATAAACCTTATACAATTATTATATTTCATAATAAACCCTCTATGGTTACAGAATATGAGTATTTCGGTGCACAAGCTCGCACTGAAATACTCATATTCTGCAACCATAGAGGGTTTATTATGAAATATAATAATTGTATAAGGTTTATTTTAAAATTGATTTGCTGAGTTTTAGTTATATTCCAGGGTTTGTTTTGAAATTACAAAATACTTCCCTCTATTCCAGGCAAAGAGTCTACTATCTATTTTAAGATGTTCCACCCAAAGAGTCCATTTACAAAAATTATGCCTACAATTTTCATAAAACTTTCAACTTTACCCTCCATATTGGTACAAATATATTAACTATGCTAAAATATTTTTGTAATTATGACCAACTCCAATACAACTTATATATGACTTAATTATTAGACTTTTCAAACGTGGACTCTTTGGGTGGAACGGAGGGAGAAGTAGTATAAGGTTTGTTTTGAAATAATTTTAGCGGGAACTAGCTAGGCCGTGCGTGGCAACTCTCCCGCCATTATCCACGTCAGCCGCAACTAGGATGCCAACTCAACAATCCGTTAGTGTAGCTAACCTCTACTTAACAGAAGGTTTTGATTGCAAAAAAAAAACTTAGGTGGAATTTTAATTAGTCAAAAAAAACACATAATTTAATTTGAAATTTCGAAATTAGTTCAAGGTTTTTTTTTTTTACAATTATCTCTATATGTTATTCAATATTCATCATTAAACTATTAAAAAGGCCCAAATTCTTCAAATAATGAAAGCCTGAAATTTGAAAAGGAGCCTATTAAAATTGAAAAAGCCCTTCAAAACCTAGTACACATAAAATTACTAAATTAGCAAAATTGAAAGCTCAATTGCCTTATGGGCTGGGTTGGTTTCTGTGCTAATTTCTTACAGAGCCAACGCTCGGTCCATTTTTCAGAAATTGGGACCATGTACAGCCTTAATAGAACTTTCGGGGTTTTTGGTAGTTGGTGCAGGAAACAATATTACTATTAATTTCGGTATTATTAGCGTCCTTGCTATTAATTTTAATTTATATATCGAAAATATTTTTGAGATTATAAATGTTAATCACATATTTTCTTAGTGATGGTGCCAATAATGCCGCTCTCACCCTTGGTATTATTAGTGAGGGGATAAAGACTTTATCTAGATAACTCGTGCTATTAGTCCCGACCGCCTATTGCATACGTACCAAACATCCGACAATTTGACTTATTAATCCTATCCGGCTTTAATCCTGACTACCAAACGACTTCTCAAAAATTTATTAATAACAAGATATCTAAAAACAGTTAGATACATAAACCTTACCTTTAATATAAGGCAAATGATACTACGAGCTCGAGCTTATGGTATTCTTACAAGTTTTATTGTTAGTGTTGTTAGATGGTTTTAACAAAAATCGATCTCAATACTTAAATGTTGTTAAGTTGGTGATGATTTGAAATGTTCATGTCATTACTTAGGAAAGGGTAAATTTGATCTGAGATCTAAGTAAATTTTATCTGACGGCCTTAACACTAAACCTTATAGGAATATTACAAACTCGAGCTCGTAACATTAAACCTCTTACCTTACCTTATAATGAATAATAAATTAGTGAACCTTAAATGAAAAAAAAAAAAAACATATTTATCTTATGTAAGCAGGTTTTTGCAATCAGCAGAAAGATCCTCAAGCTTGTAAATCCTTAAAAGGTTGATTGCCCAGCTTTGATAAGAAATCAACTGGTTGGTTAGCCTCCCAAAGGCCAAAACACATGTTTTAAGCCCCACTCCCTTACTTTGAACCATATTTTTCCTAAGAACATATATATATATATATATATATATATATATATATATATATATATATATGTAATAGAATCAGGATTTCATCCCACTTAAACTAGAAAGTAGAAACTGTCTCAACTAGCAATGCATGTGTAAGAATAGTCTCCAGTTGATGTTAGCCTCTGTGAATGCACAACTAGCTAGGCCTCTATCACAAATAGTTACAAGTATCATAATATTGACACCTTGCATGAGGCACCCACGTAACTTCCAAATTACATAAATTAAGTTGCTCCGGCAAGGCGACTGCAGCTCTTCTCTGTGCCGTTGCTCGAGCAAGAGAAAGTGTCCTCTCCCCACCGCTTAACTCTATAAAGTATTTCATCAGAACCCTAGCTAGCTAGTTCTATATATATCTATATCTCCTAACCCAAATTCCTTATTTTCTGTATTTAATGGCCCATGTTAGAGTTTGGTTTTAGAATTTGGTTAGCTTTTAGAATTTTCCTCGATCGAGTAGAGTGGTCTTACCTCTGTTTGGTTTCTAAGAAAGTTTTGGGGAAAATAATTCACGGAGAATTTCTATTTTCATGTACAACATTCTTCTCTTGCGATTCTTTTTATTATTATTATTTGTATTAGCTTTTTGGTACATGTTTACTGAATTACTTTAAATATTACAAATTACTTCAAAATAGTCGTCATTGGACCCATCTTTAGCATTCATAGCCAAATTACTTTTGAGGAGGCTAGGGAGAGAGATTTGAGAGGGAGAGTTCAAAAATGTGTAGGAAATCTTTTGCTCATTTAGTTGGTTTTATAAAATCTGAAAAGGGTTGTATTAAAAACTCATGAAATGAAAGTACTCTAGGAATCTCGCATGAGGGGTACCTTTAGTTAAAGGGGAGACTGTGTTAAGCGCTTATGAAAAAAAAAAAAAATGATGGACCTTATATCGTTCTAATTTGGTGGATTCAGGTTATCCAAAAACTTTTTTTTTTTTTAACTTTATTACTCTGTTTGTTGTTTTTTTTAAAAAAAACCTTTGAATTAATATCATGGAAATGACATCTTCTTCTGCAAAATAACTCTAAGATTAACAAAGAGCATCCAATATTGATAGTACAAAAAATTACCAAGTTCAATCTTGTACATATATTTAACTGGATCTCTCAAAACAAAATGAATCAAATGCATTGACAGAGGTTGCAATTATTCAAAAAGCACTCATCCGCAGATAATCACTACTCTCCACTTAAACCCAACTCAGCGAAAATCACACCTGCTAGATTAACACTCGGGCCCCACAGATTTCCGGCATAATCACCACCGTCAATCGTCACAAACAAAACCCTGCAAACAAAGCAACAACGGACCCCACCACTAATCCATGCACGGTCCCGCTCATACCAACAGCCGCGGAGGCGTCCGCGGAAGTGCCGTCGTCATTGGAGCTTGGACCATCCGCCACCGGCGACTTCTTCTTTGACTTTGCCTTTGACGGTGCCGGCGCAGGCGCCGCAGGAGCAAATATGCTCAAGGGCAACAACACCTTATCTACCTGATACACAGCGAGGGACCCGTCTGTGTAAATAGTGTTAGCCACCGTGGCATCGACAATGCCTGTTGATATGTTGACTTGGTTACCGGCGGTTGTTATGTTTAACGGGAACTGACCGCCGTTACTGTTCCCAGCTTGTGTCCTTAACGGATTACTAACGGTTTGAAACTGTGAAGTTGAAAGAAAAGATGGCACCACATGAAACTGAACTAGTTGAACTTTTTGTTGGTCGGAGAGGGAGTTTAGGGTTCCGGCTTTAAGGCTCGAGAAGGCGTTATCAGTTGGTGCAAATACGGTTAAACCCTGGTTTGAGTTATTGAGTTGGGTATTGATTTGATCACCAACTCCGGTGATGCTCATGAGGCGGAGAAGGGTTGTGAATTGGCCGGCTTTTTCCAAGATTTTGGAGCAGTTGGTTGGGCCAGGCGGTGCTGGAGGCTGCGCCGGAGTTTGAGCTAGGGTGGTGGTGGTGGTGAAAGTGAAGAAGGATAGTAGTAGGAGAGTGAGAGAGAATAGAAACTGATGGTTCATCATTATATTTGTTCTTGTAGGGGTGGGGTTTGTCTTTCTTGAATGTGGAGGGGTTATGTTGAAAATATAGAAGATGGAGAGGGTATTGGAATGGGAGTGAGGTGAGTGAGGGAGAGAGAGGGTTTTTATATGGAAGGGGTGGGGGGTGGGGAAGAGAGGATTGATATGTTAGGTGAGAGGGAGATATACACTTTAGATTAAAAGGCAATGTAGCAACTTATGAATGCAAGTTGGTGAGAGGTTGCAATTTTAGTTAAAAGAGCTAAATAGTAACATTCAACTTTTTGAATCATGAGAGAGAGAGAGAGAGAGAGAGAGAGAGAGAGAGAGAGAGAGAGAGAGAGAGAGAGAGAGAGAGAGATTTTAGTATGACTGTTGGAGCTATTAATTTGCTTGAGAAGGAAGGAAAAACAGAAGAGATTGCTTTGCTTTCACCAGCAAGCTAGCTAGCAAGCATATCCGTTGTCTGAGATAGAGACTATTGTATAATTGGACATTGCCACAAACTTAAGAAAGAAGCCTGCCTGCCTAAAGAACTGGTGAATGTGATCATTTTTTTTAGTTGGCTATGCTATTCATGTCTGTGCCAAAGATGGAAAATATAATCAATCAGATTATTGCAAGAAATTGCTGGAGTCTGTGAGCGACTCAATAGAAATAATTTGCACCATCATTCATGTTGTGCACAGCGAAAGACTAGCAAACAAATTAGCAGAGTATAATAGGATCAATCACAAAGAAGAGAGAGAGATTGGGGTCAACGGACTGTCGAAATTTTATTAGAGGCTCACACCTTCAAACGTTCTAGGTATACAACTATTTATATGGATACAACAGAAAAAATCTAAAACCCGCCGCTATGCGGTCGCACTATGCGGCCGCATACGATTTGCAAAGTTTTCATACGGACGCACTATGTGGCCTCATGCATGGTTTCCAGAACCTTACGCGGACGCCTTATGCGGCCGCATAAATTTCAGTGTTCCCTGCGGACGCCCTATGCGGCCGCATGCTTTCCAAAATTCCGAATAGTCCGTATTGCGGAGGGCGGAATCAAGTTCTACTTCCTGGCCCCTTGCCTGAATAATCGAACCATCCCATTCTCAACAATTCAATATTTTCCACTTACAACAAAAACCTAGCTATGGCTCGACCACAACATGAGTTATACCCAATCACTAACGGTCCGGAGAATGCTAGAAAGTGAAGAAAGCAATTTTTTTTTTTTTTTGAAGTTTGGTTGGATGAAAAGTTTGTAGAAAGTGTGGGAAAGTATTTTCGCACAACTCCCTAATTTTCTGAAAAACTTCCCCTATATTTTCTTACATAAAATTGAGGAATCTTTTCTGTAAAAATTGTTCGTACATTTTAGGTTTCACGTTGCCCTTTATTGGTGGACTTCTTTTTCTTTTTTTTTTTTTATCCATTTACCAACTTTTTAAGCGTAACTTACTATTCATATCATCAACACAATTTTTTTTTTTTCCCCCAAAACTCTATAGTTTTTTTTTGTCCCCTTAGAACTTCATAATTATAGATACTCCCTCCGTTCCAGGCAAACAGCAATTTTTCTTTTTTAAAAGTCAACATGTGACTAAATCAAATCAAAATTTTACATACTTTACTTGTGTTTAGAAAATAAAATTTTATTAATTAAAAACTACCTTAATAATACTATAAATTACAACTTTCATAACTTTGTAAAAATAACTAAATTTATGTAAATTATCGGTTAAATTTTAACTAAGTTGACCCAAAAAAATCAAAAGTAAACTTTTTGTATAGAACGGAGTGAGTATTTTATAAAAATATCTAATCTTAAGTAGACATTTCTTGTAATGCATGATAGACTTAGTCGACGATGAAGTATGATAGTCATTTAGGTTTTTTGTATTCCAAACAGTTAGCAGTATGGATAATAGGAAATAAATATTTCTGAAATAATATGATATAAGTTTCTAAAAATTCTTCTCTATCTCTCTCTTATTTTATCTTTAATTATTACCAAAAAAAAAATTCAAAATTACAAAATTAAAGTCACCGAAACTACAAAACCAAACACACTCTACATATGTTGCACCGTATTGAAATGGTGGGTGCACGTAAAGTTTTTCCACCAGCGATATGCGCTATCGCTCGCCCAAGAAAATTTGTACCTAGTGAGAGTCAAACACGAGACATTCTACTGCACACAAAAATTCAATAATATTTAAGCTAGTGAGCCAACACTATGGGTTAATTTTTAAGTTGTTTTCATGTAAGTGAAATTTAGAAAGTAAATTGTAAAGTGCATAACAATTATATATTGCTGCTGTTGTTTTCTTGTTTACCTGTCTTTTAGAGGATTTCTAGCTAGTACAATTTACACTTTTACAAGAACTTGGAACTTCAAAGTTTGTTCAGGTGATGAATGAAGACTTCCAATAGAGGAGATGGATTTGAACCGAAATTAGAAGTTTATTTACCTTTTTTCTTTAATTTTAATTACTTCTAAGAAGTATACATTTTTTTTTTTTTTTTGATAAGATAACACTTCTTTTAAAATATCTATAAATAAATAAAAAAGCAGTCAAAAAAAGTTTAGATTTATTATAAACCCCAAGAATATTTCTTCAATCCAAACAGTTTCATATTTGACCATGTAAAACCCAAACAATTGCTATCCCGTTCAGGCCGTTAAGGAAATTTATTATTTGGACTGATTACTAGTTGGATATATAGTTTAAGGATAATTACAGGATTGCCAGTTGAACTACAAACTTCCCATCTATTAGTGCAGAAATATAAAAAATTTGCTTTTAAAATGAAACTATTTTTTTGGGACGGAATAATTTAGTGTTGTAGTACCCAACTTTCCTTTTTGGTTGGACGAGTCAATCCATACAGAAATGGACCAAGCTTTTGCATTTTGCTTGTTATTATTGATATCATCATTTTAATTACGTTCAAACATTTTTGTAATAATAATCAGCTCTAATGTTCTTTAACTTTTTAAACATGAATTATTCAGTTGGAATGGATCAGATGAAATAACAAATGACTCCTTGACTTGGGTTATCTATAAAGCCCAGGCTTTGTGTTCACGGACATGGTTCAAGCGTCTGGACTCAATAATAATTTAGGATTAATTGCGGGTCAGTACCTTTTGTAGGATTTTCAATCGCTTTAGACCACAATATTTATTTTTAACTGTTTAAGTCAATTTTTTATGATAATTTTGTCAATTGTTCCAAAACTGCCCCCGTAACAACCTATCACGTTTCATAAGATGTGTCTTTTTTTATTTACTATTGTAAATCTTTTCTTTCTTTCCACTGTAATTTTTTACCAAAATTTCCATCTAATGATATCCAAGGAAGCAACAACGGGCGAAGCTTGATGCAAGTATCAAACCGACCATTGACATCGTGCCAAGAGGATTCGTAAGGAAGTAAGCGGATTGGTTCATGAGTTTGTGAATGATAAGCCTTTGGATTGCTTAAATGTTGATTTCAGGGCTCAAAGAACTTATCTCAATGTAATCCGAAGCCATAATGATGATTTGGAAGACCCAAGGGACTGAAGTGCAAATTCTGAAAAGTCCTTAGGCCAATGCGTGACACCAGGGCGTGTAACATCCTGAATCTCGGCCTGGAAAAAGTCTGAAAATCGCACAAACTTCAGCACGTCTCGTGCCAAGGCGAGCATGCCACACTAAGGCGACGCGCGCCAAGGCGTGCCGTTCTGTCCAACTTTGCGATTTTCATTATTTTATGTACTTTAAATTGGTATTTAATTTTCGTCCTATTTCTTTGGGGTCCGACTTTAAACATTTTTAGGGTTTAAAATGGTTTGTTTTCAGCCTATATAAGGTTGTTTTGTATGCTTTAAACGCTACACAACTTTGAGATTAATTTGATTGAGAGAATTTTCAATTCTTCTTTTATGCGAACTTATCAGGATTCTCCTGTGGCATTCAACCCCCTTCAACTTATCAATTGGTATTCCATCTCAATTGTGACGTTAATCCTTTTACCAAGTTTCGTGGTCGTCTCAAGATCGGGTTGCAGCTATAGATGCCAAGGTTCGTGTTTGGATTGATTTCATTGGGTCGAGGCATGTCACCCTCCATTGAAACTTCCTAGATCTTGGCTTTCGTTCCGCGTGAAATCGTGACTTGTCAACTAATTCTTGGCAAGGTGCGTATCACCATCCATATCACATTCAATTTTCTGCTTATTCGATTTTGGTTTTTAAGTTTCTTCAAGTTGCTATAATCGTTTTTACTATGAAATCGAAATCAATTAATTCAGTGAAAACTGCTATTATGTTGTTGTTGAAATTCAAAGGAGATACCATTGTTTTGAAAGTTTAAGAGAATTTTGGTTTATCTAAATTGATCGAATGCATTAGAGGTAAATATTGCAATTTTCAATCGTATAATTGTACTTTGAAATACAATGTAGGATCACACAATAATGGTTTTTTAACCAACTAAGAAGATTTGAAAAATATGGTGTCATTGGCCAAAATTTTATCAGCTTGTATTATAATTGTTGGTGTTTTGGAAATTGATAATTGTTTGACCTACTGGATTAATAAAGAAGACAAACATGAAGATGAGATTGCAGAGAATTACGCACCCGATTCAACAGTTATTATAGACGATGCACAAGACTTGCATCGCGATGCACAACCCTTGGATGCACAAAACTTAGACAAAGGTAAAGCAACAATTGTGCATCATGATGCATCAATTTTAATGTGCGATGCACTGGAATATAATTAATGAGCATAACAGTTAAAGTAAGTGTAACAATTCTGCAAATTTTGAAAGTGATGATGAAAGTGTGTCATGTTACGACATATGTCTTATTCAAACACCAAAAGAACTTTTAAATTCTGATTGGGCATCTCTTATTACTGGTGTTGGTCAAACATTTAAAGGTAGAATGAAAAATTTTCGTATGCAGCTTATGAAGTATTCATTTAAGATTGGATTGGATTTGATTTTTATTAAGAACCACAAGATGAGGATTAGCGTTGCATGTGCGAAGAAATATAGTGATGATTGCAGTTGGTTCATCAATGCATCTTCATTTGTTGATGAATCAGTATGCATATACAAGTGCAACCTTTCACATAGTTGTCATCTGACCATGATTGACGATAATAACTCAAAAAGGATGCATTGTGGTATAATTGCGCACTTGATTCTTGAAAATGTTCGCAGTTGACCAAGCTATTTGCCGATTGATGTAATTGATCAGATGGGGACTAATTATGGCATTGAGATATCATACAGTACGACATGGAGGAGCGTCGAGAATGCTCTCTAAAGAAGATTTTTTGTTGTTATGAAGAATCTTTTCAGGAGCTGCAATGGTACGTGAAAACGTTACTTAATAGTAATCCGGGTTGTATTTAATAAGAAAATACATTCAGTACATTTGTGTGCATCAGAAATAAAAGGTATGCATCGCGATGCATAAAAACAGTACTTTGTAGTACCCTTTTGTGCATCGTAATACACACTGTTATGGATCACAAATGTTATGTTGTTAATTCATTATAATATTGTGCATCAAAATAAAACGGTGTGCATCGCGATGCATAAAAATAATATTTTTTTAGTACAAGTATGTGCATCGCGATGCACACTTTGATGCATCGCAAAGAATTAGAATTTTATTAATTCCTATTGTTATCCCAAAAGTTATCGATAATATAATCCATAGCACACAATTGACATCTTATGCTATAAATTTTGTGGTATGAAATTGGAAAACTTTGTCTATAGATATGGGGTGAACCTGCCCTATTACACAAAAACACTCGATGTCATTGAAGGGCGTCGATTCTGGGCCAAGAATTATGTTGAACCCTATTTATTCTGTTATGAAAAGCTTGCAAAGATGTGCTATACTCCTCACGCAGACAGTTCCTTAGCATTTTCATGCCAAGGTGTGATGCTTCTCCGTAATGTAGCACCGAAAGAATACCCAACACGTGCATCGCCTCAAAGTATCCATCGCTTGCAAGATACTCCCAGAGCGATGATGCGAGGGCTAAATCTTCGAGTGTTCCATTGGAGAAGAATATGAGAATGACGATTTGGTGGAACATTTCTCTATTTCTGACAAGAGTTAGCAGAAATGATCGTATGCTTCCTGCCAAGCTTCACTCATACACAACCTACGGGGGAAGAGACATTTCACGGACATATTCTGGAGGACTATGTCCTCGTTGCCAACATCGTAAAACCTCCTACAAACTTGTTGGAGGTTGAGGACGTCTCTAAATGAGGATGCAACAACCATTTAGAATATTATCAATTTCATAAGGTACGTGGCTCAACATTTTTTGTTTTGTTTTGTACTTGATGAGTGAAATGTTTTACAATTTGCTTGATTTTTGTTTATAAAAATTGCTTGATTTTGCTGGTGAATTGTATCTAAAAAAGATCAAGGCGTCTCATATTTATACGTAATTGAAGGTTGTATTGTTTAATCTGCATTGGACAGTCACGTCTTGTAGAATTTGAAAAGACAATTATCATATCAATGATTGTTCTCTCTTTAAAACCTGTTTGTATTTAAATGAGCCGCCTATTAGAATCTGAGAGAGTTTAAACGTTTAATTATTATTGTTGCTTTTTAAAAAATGTGTGGTCTGTGTTGGAATCGCGATGCATAGATTTAGAATCGCGATGCACAGATTTAGAATCGTGATGCATAGATTTAGGAATTTGAAAAGAACAGTAGCATTTTAATGGATACATCCATTTTGAACTCTTAAAGAAATTTTATGCATCGCGATGCAACAAAAAAGTACTGTTTAGTACAATTTTGTGCATCGCGATGCACACTTTTTGAACTACGATGCATCAAATTTATTTTGCAATGCATAGCGTGCTTGTTCCGTATTTTTTAAGGGTATAGACGAAATAAAACTGTCATTTTCCAGTTAAAAATAAATATAAGAGACTAAAATAGTTAAAAATTCATTAAAATGTACCGCAGAAGATGACCCTATTAATAAGTTTCACAATTTCACTAGTGTTCTGTGTTGGGCTAATTTAATCGTGCATCCCCTCAATTAGGGATGACAATGACAGACACGACACGATTGCACGAACCAATACGGCACGATTATAAACACGAATTACAGAGACAAGAAACACGATAAGGCATGACACGACACGACACGACACGACACGAAATTATAAATTTAGTTAAAATAACGTTTATTATTATATTTATGATCAAATAAGATAGATAACACGAAAATACAATAATGTGGCACGAACACGACACGATGGCACGAATTGCCAGCCCTACACTCAATTTGCACATATTGCTCTTCTAGTTTTTCCTTTATCACAAATTTACTAGCTGGTCAAAGCCATTGAGTTGTTTGACACAGGGCCCAATTAGTTATTCCCCTTCAGCTTGTCATTCAATTCACCCACTCATAGCCCAAATAGACATTTCGAGTAAATATCTTCAACAATTTCCATCATAAGCCAACAGAATTGCACAAATTTATTGGAACCTGGGGTTTCATATATATATATATATATATATATATATATATATATTTGGGTGAAAAGGAACATAAATAGAATATTAAAGTTTTACAATCGTCCTGGGTAAGCAGTCCCCATAGCATCATTAACTATGTTATTACATAAAAAGGCGAACATGTATCGTAAGGAGAAAAATTTGATGTCCCTTTTGCTCCAATTTTTAGCTGGGAGATCCGCACAATGATTGACTTCTCATTAGATATGGTTGATTTGAAAAGATTCAAATCGAGATGTCATGGATTTTCAGTCATCAACTAGTGCAACAAGTTGATTTAGATGAGTCTCTTTAGAAGCTCAAAAGTCGAAAATAATCTTTGCATCAACTTTCGCAATGAAATCTTTGACATTCTTTTTTATATAGCATAAAGCCGTAGATTTATGTGTTTCATTGTATGTCACGCTTTTAAATAAGACTTTTAAAACATTAATGCACTTCAAGAGGCAAATAACTATTGTCATCAGTTTGCTTGGATCCATTAAACTAGATGATTTCTTGACCCATAAGAGTTGAGTTTCCTTCATGTGACGTTGTAATAATCTTCATCCTCAATCACGATGCCTTGAAAGCCACCAGCTAGTTGCAAATGTTCATACCAAAGAGAAAATTTGGGTTTGGTTTCTTTGAGTACAACCTACTATACTAGGTTGATTCATCGAAATAGATTTAACGATTTTAATTATCAGTTTTACCTTTGGCGTGACATTACAATCCGAAGCTATTTACTAAACTTAATCAAACACATATAATTAGTTGAACAATACTTTGGAACTCCGGCCACTAACAATACATTCAAAATATATAAAACTAAAAAATGCTAGTAATGTTATCAAGTATCTTACTACATTTTATAAGAATCTAAGCGCTGAAAGATTCTATCGTGAAGCTTTTGTTAATAGAAGTAATTGTTAAGGTAAGATTTGATTCTTGAAATGAAACAAACAAAATAATACTACATCTGTCCCAAAATAATTGTCGTTTTAGTAAATTTTACACAGATTAAGGAAGTTTTCAAAAAGACTGATCTACCTTTATTTAAGTTTGATTATTGTTGACAAGTTATAAGTGTATTTTTCTCATTATTCTTAATAGAGGATTGTTATTTACACTCTAAAAATTATTTAGTACACCCCATTACTAAGTACACCCCCACCCCAATATTTTCAACCTCTCAAAATATTAGTACACCTTCCACTAATTTCCTATTATACCCTTACCAATATTTTTTTCAAAATACTAAGTATACTCCACCCCAAACACACCTCACCCCATCCTCCTCCTTCCTGGTACACCCCACCCCCTTCCTCTTCCCTTCCCCGCCTCCTTCCTTCCCGCCCTCAACACACCCCCCTTCCTTTTTTTTTAAATAGTTTGTTTATCACTGTGTTACCGAATACCCATAGTGGTGTTCGTCACTCCTACCGAACATTACTATTGGTATTCGGCACCCATACCGAATACCCATAGTGATGTTCGGTAGGGGTGCTGAACAGTCTAAAAAAAATAAAATAATAAGGATATTTAAGTTAAAATTTATAATAGTATTTTTGTAATATTTATATGAGATGTACTCAGTAATATGTTGAGTATAAATAACAATTCTCTTCTTAATAACCATCTTTACTGAGAGTAACAAATAAGGGTAAATGTGGTAAAATATTAGCAAATATTTTTTGAAATTTTATAATGATAATTATTTTAAAATATTTTTTTATTAAAATGATACTCCCTCCGTCCCTAAATTATTGTCTTCTTTTCCTTTTTCGTCCGTCCCAAAATAATTGTTTTGTTTGAAACTTTCATTTTTAGAACATTACTTTTACTATTTTACCCTTACTTTTTTTTTACTTTAATTATGAGCTAAATACACATGAGCATTAAAGGAAACAACACACTTTTTTAATACTATTCTAATATTAATAATTAAATTAATTGAGTTTTCTTAATCCATGTACCGAGTCAACTCAAACAATAATTTAGGGATCGGAGGGAGTAATTATTTTGAAACCGAAGTAGTATAAACTAAACAGGAGTGAATTTTATAGAAACCAAAGTGAAAAAGAAAATGGTCAACTCTTACTTTGGTTTTATGGAATGAAAATGTTGGAAAGCAAATTGGAGAAAGAGGGTGAGGTGAAGCACGTGCAGTCCCGTCGTTCTTCATTTTGCTGCAACTCTCAAATCCAAAGTCGGCATACGCGGGCGGCATCTTCAACACCCCCCGTCCCCCACCACCTCAGGTCCACTAATGCGGACCAAGTTTTATTTAATTTTTTAGAGAGAGAAAGCTCTAGAGAGAAAAAGTTCAGGTCAATCTCTAATTGCCATGAACGTGCACCTTCCGATCAATCAACGCCGTCGTCGACATGATCAACAACAACAACAGCAGCTCCACCACAATCAACGGCTCGATGTCCCCTTCTTCTTCCAACGCCGCCCAATCTCAAGGTCTTATTAAAACCTACTTCAAAACCCCCGAAGGCCGTTATAAACTCCGTCACGATAAAACTCACCCCTCCGGCCTTCTTTCCTACGCCCTCGCCAAATCCATCACCCAGGTCAGTCTAAATTATACGATCCTCTCTCTATCTCTCTCTGCATATCTATATATATGTTTGAATTTGTGGAATGGAATTGAACGATTTTAATTTTGAATAGTGGTGTTTGTGTAGATAACCCTAGCGATTCTAAAGGATCAGCCGGCGCACGGGGCGGCGGGGACGGCGGCTACGCTGCAGCAAAGCTCTAGCTTTAGCGTGGCTAGTAGTGGAGTTAGGTATGTTACGTCGAAATTCTTGGGGAGCAGTAGCAATGGAAGCCGGGTGCTTGGATTTGTGGGAGGGAATGGGACTGGTAGTAGTAAGGCTAACGGTGGTGGAGGCAGTAAGAATGGTTCTGGTGGAGGGTTGAATGGTGGGAGTAATTCTACGATGAATTCAAGTAATTGCGACGGTAAAGGGACTTATTTGATATTCAACGTAGGGGATACTTTATTTGTATCCGAGCTAAATTTGCAGGAAAAGGTAGTTTTATGTTGTTGAACATGGTTTATTGGTTTTTTGTTTTCTTAGGGTTGATTATATATGTAAGAAAGATTTATTTTTTTATTTTTGCTTTCAGGACCCAATAAAATCGATAAATTTTAGCAATTCGAATCCTGTTTGTCACGCATTTGATTGTGATGCTAAAGACGGGCATGACGTGCTAATTGGATTAAACTCGGGCGATGGTACTTATCTTTATTCCATGTTTAATGTTTTGTTATATATGTGGTCATTTTGGTTCTAGGTATTGTGTTTAGTTGAAAAAGTTTGGTTTCTCATTCAGTTTGTTGTATTTATGTTTATATAGTATACTCGGTATCATTGAGACAACAACTACAAGATGTCGGAAAGAAGCTAGTTGGCGCCCAACATTATAACAAAGACGGTTCTATCAACAACAGGCAAGATATGATTGTTATGTTGTGTCCTCAATTTGATTCCTTTGCTCTTCTGTTTTGATCACATAAATTAGTTGTTGGTTTTTCTTATGTTTTATGTAGAATGTATGCCTATCTATTCTGTTCTAAACTTTTGCATAAATGGTCCAATGTTTTGAGCTGTACAACCCCAAAGCTCTAGTTTGCGAGTAGCAAGTACTCTAGACAAGGTGCCTGCTCAAAGTATTCATTGCTCAAGCATTGTAAACATAAGCCAAATGAAGTAATGAACCAGAAAATATGAAGCTAATCGTAGAAACTATGTGGGCAGCTAACTGCTAAAAGGATAGGAATTGCCAAGCTTCTATTTTCCATCCAAAAGAGAATAAGAGAAACAAAGTTAAAGGGAAAGGAGGCACAGTTGAAGATTTGTACGTTTATCCTTTTCGAAATAAATTTAACTTCCTTTTCCTCTTGGTCAACCTAGCAAAAGACGTAAATAAGTGTTTTCTTTTTCCTAAGTATACCACTTCTTCAATTCTGATGTTATTCTAAATTTTGACTTCTTCTTCTTCTTCTATTTGTTTTTGATTTCGTTTTTTTGTTGATAATAAACAAATTGTATTAAGGTGCACAAGGTGGGTGCAACCCATGTACACTAGGAGTAAATACTGGAAAAAGCAAAAAACTGTACCTTAATACGCAGGGACCTAGCCAGAAACCTACGCTATGTTCCAAATGAAAACTCTCCCTAAAAGGTCATCAAAAGACTAATTATGACGCGCTTGACCAACATTAGAGCAACTTCTATTTTGCACCCCTTAAACACTGTACTGAGAGCTTTAATATTTCAAAAATCTCCTGTTTCTCTTGATCCAAATACTCCACGTGAGGCAAATGGGAGCTACTGGCTCTGCTTATCATGCTTGCTCACACAAGAAACTGAGCTGTAATAATCTTTGGTACCCTCAATTCTGAAAAGTTACAACTTTACTCTATGATCATTGGTATATTAAAACCTGGTGTCCACTGACTTGAATTTGAAGCATGGTACACTTGATTAGCAAAATTCTCATACTTTATTTCGTCACTTGTATTGAATTAAGTGTGGAAATAAATTCTCTTGTACAAGGGTTACGTTTCCTTCCTGCATTCTTTCTTATGCGGTAACTTATATAAGATAAAGGAGGAGGAAGAAAGGAGATTTCAGAGACTTAGTTCTTTGGAATCTATAAAGAAATAGAAATATAGGAAATCTGGCTTTTACTTCGGTTGCATAATTTACTATTTAAAAGGATACTTGTCTGAGAATCCACCTACAAGTTAGAACTATGTAACTTACTGAAGTCATACCCATTATATGATGATATGAAGATCCAACCTTTCTGGACTTGCGTATTGGCTGCATCAAAATTAGCAGTGTTGCAGAACGCTATGTGACTTGATTACTCTTTGCTTATATGTCAAATAAATGATAGTATGAATGCAACCTTTCCTACACGAGTACGTGTTCCATCTGGTGTAATTTAAAGTATATAGTAAGATGCGCAGGGCATACTTATAGTAATGGTCCTGCACTTTGGGGTTGGTTTGTTTGGATAGAAAAAGATTACAAGGACATTTGGTTGATGTTGCCAGGATTCGTTTGAAGGGGCACGAGCTTTAATTGAAGGTACAAACGATGATCATGCTACTGATTGAATATATTTTCTTCTTCCTCTTATTAAAAAAAATGGAGTGGTGAAAAGAGATGAAACAGCTGGATGGTTTAGGTTAAAGTAGAAACTTAGTTTCATGCATAACAGCAAATTTTTGGGTTCAAATTTTGGTTTCACGCACAAACCGGAAACATGTAATCTGTAAAGTCTACAGGTGCTAGTTACTGTCATTGTTGACCGGCACACTAACATATATAAAGCAAATAGGGTATGTGTCACAACAACTAAATGAATGAGATGCCGGTGATGGGTGTATGAGGGCAAGGGAACTTGTAATTTTGGCAGTTCTTTAGAGTAGTTGATGTTTAGTTATCCTTTTTAATGACATACAAAATTTCTCTGAATCAAAATATTGGAGCCTCCAATATTTTTCTTAAAAAGACAGTTTTTGGGTAGAGTTGTGGTGCATAGTGTTAGGTATGTATATACTATATCAAGCCGCCAAATGCATCGTTTTTTTAAATTTTTGTTGAACATGATCATTAGAAGTTCTTAACTCTGCTTGTGTTGTGTGCAAGTCCACTTGAAGGAGGGAAGCCTGACATCTAGCACAAACATTTCAGATTGTACTCAACATAAATTTTAAGAATTTATATGAATGAATACTAGGTTGTCAATGGAAGTGACCCCTCGTCTCTGGCCTTGAGGTGCATATAAAATGTGAGGGTATACCTGCACATGGAGAAAGAAAGAGTAGAGGTGTTTTTGGTGTACCGTATCTACTAAAGGCTCCACGCTTGCAGCGTGGGAGTGGAAAAAGAAATTGAGCAAGAGTGGTTTAAGAAGTTAGTCCAAGATAGAGGTTTAGATTAGCAAGTGGAATTTTGAACTATGATAGGTAGAAGGATGGAGTTAGGTGATACGATGGATTTATCATTTTTATAAGGAAATTAAATGGCCCATAGGGCTGGAAGGTAGAGAAAAACAAAATACAGGGTTTAAGGTTGTGGAAAAACACACATAATAATGGGATTAGAATACTGGTATATAAGAACTTGAAAGAAGATCTTGTTACTGTTGCTACAAAATGGGAGACTTCTCGCCCATATAATTGGTACTGAACATA
The DNA here is from genome assembly GCA_016624345.1 of Platycodon grandiflorus. Classification (NCBI taxonomy): domain Eukaryota; kingdom Viridiplantae; phylum Streptophyta; class Magnoliopsida; order Asterales; family Campanulaceae; genus Platycodon; species Platycodon grandiflorus. Next base: position 40,781,889 of record CM028366.1, on the reverse strand, counting down.
TAACTATTGAAATCATTGCTTATGTAGCTCAAGTAGAATTAAACAAGGATGCTAAGGTTCAATTCTAAGAAGATACAGATGAACCATTTTAAGGAATAACTTTAGGCATGAAACTATACATTCTGGAAGACTTCAATGATTATGTTGGCAAAAGTTGTATGGGTTGATTTATGAAATAGTGGGCATGGATGCTATGGATTTGGCAATATAAATAACGGTGGAGAGTTGATCCTAGTGTTTATAGAAACTTAAAGTTTGGTGATAGGAAGTACATACTTTTACAGAGGGAAGAACTCCTAATAATTTTTGAACATCTCTAGAAATATATATGCTTTAAAAAATGTTGGACTTCCAGTCACCATATGACTATGTCAAGGATCAATGCAAAGCCCTTCTCCTTTTTGGATTAGTGATGGATGTGTTGGCTAACATATACAAGATAATATACCCCGGTGCATGTTATTTGCTGATCAATATCATGTCATCATTTCCGATGGGACAAACGGATGTGATTTTGAGGTCCATAAAGGGTGTTCCACAAGTGGAGGGACTCAAGTGTCATGTTTGGAAGTCTAGGGGTAAGTTTTGTTGCAACAAAAGGGCCAAAAGACTCCAAAACGCAAGTTTTAGCATGCATGGATTCCAAAGTCGGGATTTTTTTTAGGGTTTTTGTATATTTTTGGATTACCCTATACGTTTTAGGAGTTTTGTTTTGTTAAGTTAGAATTTTAGAGTTTTCTTTCCTTAGTTGTTTTGGTAATTGCTTTAATTACTTGAGAACTTTTCTTAATGTTTTAGGGTTAGTTTATTTTGTTTTCCTTTTTTGAATTCTAGTTACTTTCATTATGTAATTTTAATTAGTTTTCTTATGTAATTTTAGTTAGTTTAGAGTTTTTCTTGTAGCCTATATAAATGTATCTCAATTGTAATCAAAAGAATAGACAATTGGTATTGAGTTTATTTATAAATGACGCGATCTCGTCTAGGAATAATGAAGTTATCCCAAGATCTCCAATCAGATTTGAAGTGGAAATGAATTGAAGGGGGGGGGGTGACACTTCAACCCGTTGAATCATTACAAACACAAATTTTAGCATATACGACCGTAACCTAATACGACCAAGAACCTCGGTATAGTGAATAACGCCACAATTGAGATGTAATACCAATTGATAAGTTAAAAAGGGTGAACGCCACAGAATTTCGATAAGTTCAAACAAGTTTTCAAGGAACTGAAAGAGAAACAAGGTATCGGAATTCTATTCCGTGGCGTTCACCCTTGATAACTTATCAATCTCAATTTATGAATGAACTCAATATCAATTGTCTATCTTTTGATTACAATAGAAATGCCTTTATATAGGTTACAAGAAAAAACTCTAAACCTTTTCCAACAAGGAGACTAATTAAACTTACATAAGGAGACTAATTAAAATTACATAAGGAGACTAACTAGAATTCAAAAAGGAAAACAAAATAAACTAACCCTAAAACAATGAGGAAAGTTCTCAAGTAATTAAAGCAATTACCAAAACAACTAAAGAAAGAAAACCCTAAAACTTCTTACCAAAAGAAAACTCCTAAAACATCTAGGTTAATTAATAAATCAACAAGTACAAGAAAATCTACCAAAAATATACAAAAACCTAAATATCTCGGTTTTGAAATCCATGTGTGCTGAAACTTGTGTTTTGAAGTTTTTTTGGGCTGTTTTGTTGCTATCAAACTTACCCCTAGGCTTCCAAACATGACACTTGAGCCCCTCCACTTGTGGAACACCCTTTATGGACCTCAGAATCACATCATTACCCTCCTCTTGAAAATGATTTGACCTCGAATCATCGCGTGCAACTTGACGATCAGCTCTTAAAGCAAGATCAATCCAATCAGCCCATGAGTTGAAAAGAAGTGATTATCTATCATGCGTTGAATGATCCAAGAACAAGATTTAGTTGAGTGTTGAAATCAAAGGAATCTTTGTAGTTGATCAAGGGGACTACCTTGGGAAGAATAATATCAAATTTATCCTCAATCTCACCTCCTCCCTCAATTTTTCCCTCTCTCTTTTCCTCTATGTTTGAATTTCTATCTTCTTTTTCTCTCTCATTTTTCTCCCTCTCACTCTCTCTCTCTCTCTCTATATATATACATATATATATATATATATGTATATATATATATACATACATATATATATATGTATATATATATCTTTTATCTCTCTACCTTCTCTCTCAATCTTTTCTTTCTCAATTCTCTCTCTCAATATTTCCTCTCCCTACCTTCTCTCTCTCAATCTTTTCTTTCTCAGTTCTTTCTCTCTCAATTTTCTCTTTCTCATTTTTCCACTCATTCACTCTCTTTTGCATGATCAATAGATCATCATGAACTTGTGTAGGTGTTAAAGGTACCAAAGAGATCTTTTTATTGTTGTGCACCAAAGAATATCAATTGGTGCCCATATTGTGAGATGCTTCTCGGTCAAAGTGCCATGGTTTACCAAGTAAGCTTGTAACGGTGCTGCATCACGCGAGAGAATCGCAACAAAAGAATAAGGTCATATTTTACGAATTTCACATTAATTCGTGTTTTTTTCGACCTATTAAACCATTTAATTCCAACCTTCCGTCAATGCAATGTTATAAACCATAACGTAAGTTGACTAGGCATGTGTACGTGGCATTGGCGGGAGACTAGCCAGATTCCTCCATTTTCCTTAGATTTAATTGCAAAACATACCTTGTACTATTTATTGGATTTCAAATTAACCCTTTTTGCTTGCACATTTTTGTGTTTTTATATACCCATTTCATCCTAAAATTTCAAATCTCCTCAAACCCCTCCATTCTCTTTTATTTCACTTTAATCATCATGAATAGAGTAGTTTGTTGTCATTGTGGGAGAACCTCGTCCCTGGACTGCTCTATTTTGTTCAAAGTATTCCAATTTATGACGAGTTTAGAAAATTCTCTTATTATAAACAACTTTTGCAATTTTTTTTTATTAAATCTGTGCATCGCATGGGTACTCAGTTATCAACATTTTATAAGTTTAGTGCTAATCGAGCTATTTTTATGTGGTTTCTTGATGCAAGCTTACGTACGCGCACCTCAACTTATTTCACTTATACGCACACCCAATGCCTAAATTACCCCCGTAATTAATTACGATAATCAAACTTGATAAATAATTTAATGAACAAATCCAGTTACCAATGAGGCAACAAACACATATAAAATCAATGATGCAAAATGTTAAGTTATGGGTAACAGTTTTTCTCGTGGCCCATTCATAAACTCCATTGATTCAGTAATTTCTACTCTGTTCCACAAATAAAAATAAAAACTATTATTTTTTTTAATAATTCCTCAGTCTCAAAATAAAAATCTTCTAGCTTGCATCAGCTTTATACGAGTATTAAAAAAGTATTTGACAGTTATTATATCCTTTAATTCCCTTAAATTATCCTCAAAGGATAACAAATCAATAGAATCATTTTTCTTTTTGCGTCTAACAATTAAAAATAGTACTATAAACAAATAAGTTTAAAAATACATTTTAGAAAAGGAAGGAGTGCTAGGTATAGTGTTTCTTGTACAATTCGATGTACTGGCAACAAACATTAATTAGTTGCTAAAATAGTGGTTGTCAAAGGAAAGAATTTTGGAGTCGAATTCAAGAAATTTCCAGTTTTTTCATACTAGTCATACTCTTGAAAAAAAATGTCCCATTGGTTATTTTGATTTGTCAAAAAAATAGCATTAAATTTAAAAATAAATGCAGTACAATGGTAATGGTAATGAATTGTTCTATTCATGATGATTAAAATGATATAAAAGAGAATCGAGGGGTTTGAGGAGATTTGGAATTTTAGGATGAAGTGGGTATATAAATACCCCAACATCTGCAAGCAAAAAAAAAAGGTTAATTTGAAATCCAATAAATAGTACAAGGTTTGTTTTGCAATTAAATCAAGGAAAATGAAAGCTGTTAGCTAGGGGTCCCTACAAGAGTAATCACTGAATGAAGTTTTCTTGCCCTTTTTAAAACAAAATGAGTTGAAAGTATGGGAATCTTTTGTTTAATGAGCCATAGACTTTTTGCAGACTAACTTGTTCTGCATGATTTTGCAGTTACAAGTAACGATGTGTTTAAGAAAATGGATCTGAGCTAAATTTACATTGCGCATTGTATATGAGTACATCTTGGCTATTCTTATAGTTAGTGGTTTCTATAAACGATTAATTTTCTTCTTATAGTTAGTGGTTTCTATAAACGATTAATTTTCTTCTTATAGTTACAAGTAACGATGTGTTTAAGAAAATGGATCTGAGCTAAATTTACATTGCGCATTGTATATGAGTACATCTGGGCTATTCTTATAGTTAGTGGTCTCTATAAACGATTAATTTTCTTCTACAGTCGTTGTACGAGTATCACATGGATTCCTGAACGAGATGGTGCCTTTGCTGTTGCTCACGCTGATGGAAATTTGTACGTATATGAAAAGGCAAGCCCTCGATTTCAGTAGATTTTTTTAAAAAAATTTCTTCTTTCGTTTTTTACTTAGGTTCTTCCTGTCTACTTCTGGAATCAATTTGATGTAGTTTACTGATTTTTCCTGACTATAGAATAAGGATGGCACTGGTGATACGACATTCCCTGTCATCAAGGATCAAACTCAATTTTCTGTTGCCCACGCGCGCTCTAGTAAGGTAATTGCTTATTACATTGTTCACTGCCGAGGCAGATTTGGTCCCTTGATAATTCATTTTCTATCATCTTTTCCAACTTGGAATTTTAAATGACAATTTGATTGTTTTGACGGGGACGGAATAGTTAAACTTTTGAAGTTATTTCTCGAAGTATGCCATGCTAATGCCTACATAAAAGAAAAGAAAAAAAAACTTGTATTAAGTAAAAGCGTAACAGAAAAGGGTTGTTATCAATCGTTGATGAATGTAATGTTCATGTATTTCTGTATCTTTCCTGTTCATGCACAATTTTATTTGTCACTGTGACTTGTTTTTGTGGCCTATTTCATGGAAAACACACACACACACATGTGAGTGTGGTGTTTAAAACACTAAATTTTTGTGGCCTATTTCATGGAAAACACACACACACACATGTGAGTGTGGTGTTTAAAACACTAAATATATTGCTTGAGTTTAGCATGAGATATGTAGGTGGAATTGCTTAGAGTAGAGCATCAATCTTACATCAGAAAAGATTGGGGTCTTCCTTCCTTTTTGTTTTATCTCTTCCTCTACAATAAAGGATAGGAGGCATCGGAACGTCATGACTTTGTGATTTCTAATGTTATTAAGAAAATCCACCTGTTTATGATTTAAAGTAATCTACCTATATATACCATTTCTTTTTCAACCACTTTAAGATATTTGCTAATTGTAAGGCTGGAACTATTGCCAAATTTAAAGTTGGCTTTTGCATAGCAAGGTGTGCATTATGTACAATTATCCATTCATATGTACACTACATCACTTGCTTTGACAAAAGTTACTTTGCTTAGTTAAATTATGGCTGACTTAATCAATTTGTTACTCCATTCTGTGCGGCTCTGAGTGTCATCTAGTTTTACATCACAACATCTGCAATATTAACTGTTTAAATTATAGCCTTTTGTTAGAATTCCTTTGATCTTCATGTTTCTTCCAACATAGTAAACTATCTGTCTCTTAACTCTTGTATTTCATATAGCAGAGTAATCCAATCGCTCGGTGGCATATTTGCCAAGGTCCTATCAATGGCATTGCATTCTCAACAGATGGGAAATACTTGGCGACTGTTGGTAGAGATGGTAACTAGTTATCTCCCAGCCCAAATAGTATTGTGCATATGATGAGGAATGGGTTACATCTTCTGATAATTAGTCTCTGAATGTAGGTTATTTACGAGTTTTTGACTATTCCAATGAACAACTGATATGTGGAAGCAAAAGTTATTATGGTGCTCTTCTATGCTGTGCCTGGAGGTAACGATTCAAAACTGTCATGCCTTCACTATCTAATGTCCTCTTAGCCTGTTCTTATAAGGAAGAATTGCAACTTTATTGTAAGATTGTCTGAGTTTCAAATTCTTTTTCAGTGCGGATGGAAAATATATTTTGACTGGCGGAGAAGATGATCTTGTTCAGGTTTGGAGTATGGAAGACAGGAAAGTTGTAGCATGGGGCGAGGGACACAACTCATGGGTAATCCTTGGTTCAATTGTCAGATTTTAGATGCATGCGTACGGTCTCCTCCCCCCTCCCACCCCTCACAAAAGAAAAATAAATAATTATAAATAAAGCATAAAATTAGAAAAATGAATATGACTCGATGCTTGCAGGTTAGTGGAGTGGCCTTTGACTCATATTGGTCTCCTCCAACTTCAGAAGACTCAGCAGCGGAGAATACTGTATATCGGTTTGGTTCTGTTGGTCAGGTATGGCAGCTTTCCATTGATGTTTTCCGTGTATCGGATTCACTTTGTGTGCACAGCTAAGAGCCCCAAGCCAAAAAAAGAGAACAGCTAGTCTGTGATTAAGGTCTATTATAATTATGGTTATCGTCTTCGGTCACCTCTTTATCAATAGTTTATCATGCTCTATGCGTGATGTTGTATTTTATTTCACAAGATGAAATAAACAAATGAAATTGCAGGGTAAAATTTGCTCCTAATGGATATAAAATTAGTTAGTTACATGAAACATTAAATCTTCAAGTTGATAGATTGTATCTTTCTTCTAAAGTTAGATAAGAAAAATAGCATTTACAATGAGGGTATTTCTGATTTGTAAGAGATGATTTTTTGTCTCATCTTGTTGCTCCATGAAGTGTGAAAGTTAAGTGCAGGTTTCAACCCTTTAATTGAATATTGTCAATTTTTTTTTCCTGGGAGAGTCTATATACTTATCCACTACATTCATCTGGATTGAGCTTATGTAGACGAAATACCCCCTTCTTTTATTCATGTCATGAATTACATAAATTAAAATTATCATATACTCCCTCCGTCTCTAAATTATTGTCTTGCTTTCCTTTTTTGTTTGTTCCAAAATAATTGTCTTGTTTGAAAGTTTCCTTTTTTGGACAACACTTTTACCATTTTATCCTTACTTTTTATTACTTTAATTATGGGTCACATGCACATGGACATTAAAAGAAATTACACACTATACCAATATTAATAATCAAGTCAATTGTTTTTTTTTTAATCTGTGTGCCGGGTCAAACAAGACAATAAATTTAGGGACGGAGGGAGTATTTCATTGTGCAATCATCACAAATACAAAAGCTTAGATAAATACTCCCTCCGTCCCAAAAAAATTAGTCCTATTTCCTTATTAGAAAGTCAACCTTGGACAATATCAAATCACTATTTAAAATACATTTATGATGTCTTAGGTAACGAAATTTCAATCATTGGTACAGTATTAAGAATACTATCAATAACAATTTCTAGAAGGGAGAGGCTATTTCCTACACAATAGTTATTTATCCACTACATTCATTAATTACTATAACTAATATTCTATATTCGTTAAATTTTGAAAAAAAAAAAGTATACGTAAATTTTCATTTGAAAAACAGTCTGTTTGACCCAAAAAAAGTCAAACAAAACAATAATTTTGGAACGGAGGGAGTAAGATTTAATATGAATGTCATTAATACAACTAATATTCTATATTTGTTAAATTTATTTTTGTGATTAGATACTTGTTTTAAGCTATGAAATTCAGGACATGAATTAAAGAAGAGGCTATATTTGTCTATAAACTTAATTTTAGATGAATGTAGTGGATAAATAATTATCCTAATGGAAATAGACTCTTTCTTTTTAGAATTTAGTAAGAATATGTGAAGTTTTATAAATCTTTAGTCAAAGTTTAATTCAGTTCACCAGAAGTCAAAGTGGGGCTATTTTCTTGGGACGGAGGGAGTGGAAGTCTTAATTATGATATTGACATTCATATCTAATCTTGGATTTAATTTTAGTAAATAAAATTCGTACTTAAGAAAATGTTTTCTTCAACTGTAAACTAGGCAATGCCTTTTTTCAGTTTTTCTTTTGGTATGAGCATAAATAACTGAATATGATTATTAAAGGAAGTAGGAAAAGAAAGTAAAATAACATTGTTAGTAGGATATATTGATTTTTTTTCTTAAATAGGATATATTGATTTTTTTTCTTAAATAGTGTTAAAAGGTAACTTGATGTCGATAACATTCAAATGCAAAAAAAAGAAAAAAAAAATAAAAGAAGAAAAAAAAAATTAAAACAAACACACACACACACACTGAGAATTGTATCTGCAAGCATACCTGATTACATTATTCTTGTCAGTTTATTTTATGTATCTTATGTTGTCATAGCATGGCAAACGTAAATTTATGCCATTCTCATTGAAAATTAGGAATTTTCTGGCTGTAACACATTTAGGTGTTAATCCCTCTGTTTCAAAGTTTCAAACGAAGAGGTAAAATTTGGCTTTTCTGGTCAATTTGACCGATTTTTGGATGGATATTTAACATATTTTTGTTTAGTTTGAGAAAGCAAAACTATAACCTTTGGAAACTACAGTATAAAGTACTACTCCATAATTTACGTGTTTTATAATTTTTGAAAAAACAATAAAATCCTCGTCAAATATCTATCTAAAAGTTGATCTAATTGACCAAAAAAAAAAAATCAAAGTGCACCTCTTTAATTGGGACAGAGGGAGTATACAAAACATTGGGGTTATTGGCTTTTGGACAATGATATTAAAAATAATTGGAAAACGATCAGCTCAAAAAAAAACAGTTTAAATTTTGGCTGTTAGTTTCTAATGTGCTTTAACTGCCCACAATTTTAAAAGGAAAATTACTCCTTTATCCCATCTTTTTTGATTGTTTGCTCCAGCGACACCGAAGTATACCGATGCCAGTCATAGAAATTAACAAATGATGAAGATAGATATAGTAGCAAAGAAATACTAATGGAAATTGAATAAGAAAGCTGAAAAATGAACATAAAATAAAGAAAGCCAAGCTGTGCCAGAAGTTAGCAGTACAAGAATTAGGGAAGTAGACCCTTACAAACTTCGAGGAGTCGAAATCTTTTCTTAATTGTTCTGCCAAACTTGAAGTTAAGCATCATCATATAGCTACATTCGGCCACTATTTTCTATTTTTTTCATTCTGATCTAGGTGGCAAACATGTAATTGGTACCATTACATTTTCCCCACCTAGATTGGGATGAGAAATTTGAACAAGAAAGTTTGGATCCCTATCATTTTCCTTGGTTGAATTCTGAATCTTGTCCTAACTCTGCGTTAATTCATGGTACTTGAAGTGCGATATTCTTTTTACTTTGGTCTGCCGACTTTGAAAGTTTCCAACAGATTGAAGAACTGCATACTAGCGAGTAGGAGTTGCAGGAAGTGCCTTGCCTTGACACTCATGGGAGTGTTTAGATGATGATGTTGATAGGTGTGCACTTTATAGTGAAAGGGAAAAGGGGGGGGGGGGGAGAGAAGGAGAACATGTAACGATTAATTTCCTTGAATTGAGAAACATCACTGGATTTTTGTAGGAAGGGAAGTTTAATACTCCCTCAGTCCCCCTAATTGAGTGTCCCTTTTTATTTTGCAAAAAATTAAGAAGTTGACTTTTAGGCCACTTTACTAGTTCATATGCATGAGTGTCCTTAGTATTGACACTATAATTTGGCAAGTGCATACTGAATATGATAGATAACGTGAATTTAGTAACTTTATACAAAAAGGGACACCCATCTTGGGACAGAATTTTGTTTTTTTAAGAAAAGGGACGGGAGTATAATGCATTAATATTTAACTACAATACTGACTAACCAAATATCCTAATTACTTATTTTGAGCTGATAATTTTGCATTTACTTCAACTACCACTTACTATTAAACCAATTAACACTGAAAGATTTTTGATACAGTATATTCTTTCATGGCATATATGACAATCTAAGTATTTATACTCTGGTATGAGGTTGAAAGCTGTCCAAAGCATGAGGAAGAGGTATTGCATAACATAACAGATGGAAATGTTCCTTAACAGATGCAATGGGTCACACCTGCTGTTTAGTCAAGTAATGGTGGCACACACAATGTGTGTGCATTTACAAAATAAATACAGTTATTGTGTGAGATGATTTCTTAGATGAAAAATATGAAAGAGGGAAATAGTGGGGTAGTGGGTGGTTTTGTGGAGAGGAACTATAGGATATAGAGTCTAAGTGAAAGCATGGAGACTCAAACAGCTCAAGTTACCAATGCAAATGAGGAGCCTGAGAGTCCAATAAGGTCGTCTCGCTTAATACATAGTTGGATGGATACTAAGTAGGCAGTGAAATGTGGTTCCCAACTGTAGATTTGAAGAAAAATTTTAGAATCAGTAAATAATTAAATTTGAGTTTTTCCCGTACGTATATTTTATATGAGTGCCCCTATGGCACTTGTTAAGGTTTCCTAATTAAGAAACTTATTACGTTGGGAACCATTTCGAACGTGTTAAGGGGAGGATTTCCAATTCATTGAAGATGATTTTTAATGCAACCAATTTCCATTACGCCTTTAGGTTTTTGTAAAATATCTAATAGGAGAAAAACTTACCTTATAAACCAAATATCAGATGTTTTCTTCTTGATTTTCCTTTCTGAATTCAACTACTATGCAGTAATAAACTAATTCAAGTCAATAAATTGTTTTCAAACCACACTATCTTCTAACAAGCTCCCGCATCAGTTTATGTATGGCTTACTATTAATTGTATTTTAAGCAGGACACTCAGTTGCTTCTTTGGGACCTTGCAAAGGATGAGATTGTAGTGCCACTTCGTCGGTGTCCACCAGGTGGCTCACCCACATTCAGCACTGGAAGCCAGTCATCACATTGGGACAGTGCAGTTCCTGTGGGTACTCTCCAACCTGCCCCAAGCATGAGAGACATTCCAAAGCTCTCTCCGCTTGTAGCTCATCGTGTGCATTCAGAACCTCTGTCTGGATTGATCTTTTCCCGGGATTCTATCCTCACTGCTTGTCGGGATGGGCATGTGAAGATTTGGACGAGACCTGGGCATTGTGATAGCTCACCAAGCAACTCAGAAGCCCTCCCTAATACTATTGTAAAAGAGAAAACTTCATTGCCTGCCAAAGTCGGGGGTTTTAGTTACAAATAACTAATTTATTAGTTTTACATCTGTATCTGTTGCATATAGGCAATTTTTGAGATTAAAAAAAATACGGTTTTTGTGGTGTTGATTTCAGTTTGCTATATGGAAATTTATATCATTTTCACCTGATTGGGGTTCTGTTGCAACTCGCAAGTCCATGAGTTCATTCATTTGGCTATATGTCTACGGACAGCTAAGTTAACATAGAAAACAAGAGTAAGGGAGAAGGGGAGTGCGATGGTTTGAGCAAGGGCTGAAGAAGGCATTGTCAAATATCATTGAAAGCTGACAAATTTAGTCGGTTAAGTCGTAAAATATATAGAATGGCATTGGAAATGAGACTCCTAATTTGGACTAGTAGATTGTTGTAATCTACATAGATTGGGAAGGACAAAGCAGCCCTATTTGGTAATTAATTAGTTTACGTAGAAATTGCTTACTTTTTTTATTCCTTGATTCGCTAGACTAAGCCTTTTACCTTTTCAAAAGGGACTATGGTTTGCATGTAAATCGAGTGTGTTCAATGTGTGAAGAATATTCAGGCCTGGTTCGTTCCCATTCACATATAAGCTCTCAGCAGCTAAAAAGACTTTAGAAGGATGTGAGCTGAGCTGGGTTTGCCACTACTCAAAACTTATGAGGTTGCAGGCTAACTGAGATTTGTTTGTGAATACTCAACCTGGCTTCCACCGACTCACATAAAACTGTCTTGCCACTACTCGACTCAGCAGCTTGCAGTTACCTAGTATTTGCTCAACCCGAGTTTGACCTGTGATTAGTTCTGAATAGCAATTACCTGTAACCAGAAAACCGTTCCATTCAATGTTTTTCCCAAAATCTGTACAAGATTTCAATTATGAAAATTTGACTAAAATGTAGACTTTAAACTTGTAACCATTGGATAAAATAGTACACAATTTTAAAATCCCGGGCTAATCACCTGTGCGTAGCACTATTTCTAGCGTGAACCAGTTTACACCTTGGTAGTTGGACTAACACTATTTCTAGTGTGAACTACTTTACATTATTGCTGATTAACTTGCTTATTTTAAGCTATTGTGCTCTTTACCAAAATGCTAAATCAATAGCAAATTTTGCTAATACAACATATTTGCAAGCGTACATTAAGTTTGTTCACACTTACATTTCTATATTTATCATCAACGTTTTGTAAAATCACAATTACGTCAACTCACAAAGTATGCTGATACAACCTTATTAATTTCTATCATAGGCACTAAATGATGCACCTACTTATGCTAAGCAACGCACATTTTTAATGAATTTTTTAAAAAAATAACGAAAGTGCCCTTGATCTTTATTAGAGGTAATTAGAATTAGAGTTAATTATAGAATTAATGACAAATCAATATTAAGACCAAATATAACCTCATATTAAAAATATTTCTTTGTTTACGATGATATAAATGCTAACAACAATCATAGTTTTACTGCAGATACCTATTTCACGATCCATTTTTTTTATTTTATTTAAAATGTATTTTAATTTAATTTATAGTTAAAAATTAAGATTTTTTACACTGAAAGAGAGCCGGCCCGGCCATATTGCAAATAGCCGGCCTGACCATATAGCAAAAGAACCGGCCCGACCTTTTGCTATATAACCGGTCCGACTTTTTGTTTTTAATGTCAACTTTCCTTTGAACAATCAAGACAAAGTTAAATTGGGTTATTTTAAATTACTATATTTGTTTTTGGAGGGAGAGAGCTATTGAGGGAGGGAGGGAGGGAGGGAGCTGTTAAAGAAAGAGGAGAGAGAGCCGGGCTGTTGAGGGATAGGGAGAGATTAGTGAGTTTTTGTTTTAGTTTTTTAAAATAAAAAGGGTATAAAAGTAAATTTAGCATGAGTGGGTGCAACACTTGAGCATAAATGGGTGCAATGTTTAGCTTCCCTCATTTCTATAAGCAGCCTTGTAAAAAACTTTCCAACCAATTCCATTGCCCCAACTCTTTCTCTAGTTGGACTTTGATCAAATTGGAAAATTGACCAATTTAATTTTAAATGGAAATGGGCTATTTATTCCTCCTCCAGCCTATTTTTGAGCCCCTTGGGAATAACACTGGTGACAATCGACCATCTAAGATAACCAATCTTTTGAACTTCATCTAAGTTAGGAATGATAGTACAGATCAGATTTACAAAAAGATTGACCACTTGGCTAGGACATTAGATTTTTCGTTGATGTGTTTGCGGAAGGAAAGGAGATACACTGATAAGTAGCATTACCCAAGAAGCCCACACCATAGCAGCAGCAGGAGCAGCCCAAAGAGGGATAAGCTCCAAGAAGGTGACTTCGTCAGCAATGAATTTGTCCGGTCATGATGTGTCAACTGATGGCATCTCTTTCAAGGCATCTTCAGCTTTCAATTTCTCAGGAACAAAATCTATAAGCATTAAATGTGAACAGTAAATAAAAGAGAGTTGAAGAGATAATCAAGAAAATTATTCACGAAGGCAATGGAAGCAGCCTTCGAGAAGGTACCACATGAGTACCTGAAAGGAAGTCGAATCTCCTCCGCTTGGTAACAACTGATGCTGAAAAGACAGAGCATGTATCTTAGCACAACTGTTTAAATGTGCAATTGCATCAAGCAACTATCAGGAAGTCCTTCTGAGAGAAATTCAAACTAATTTAAAGAATGACGTTAGAGACACCTCTTAGAAACCCCTCAAGTTGATCTTCCATGACGGATGAATTTCATGGCTAATATCACTGGGCCCAACAAGTGGATTGCTCTAATTCACACACAGCATGTCAAATAAATGTTGGATGAAAAGACTACCAAACCAATTAGAATGTGGCCGAGTCAAATCTGATTTCTGTTTTTCCTTTCTTACAATGATCATTATCTTTGATAGCTACTACAAACCTCAACTCAACATGGCGTTAATCCCAATCACATGGGGTCGGCTACATGAGTCCTTTTCCGCATTCAATTCGGGTGCACTAAGTGGTCTAAGTAGTATATGTCCAAACCATCTTAAGCAATCTTCTTTTGTTTTATCTTTTTTGCTACAAACCTATTGCTGAAAAAGAAACATTGCGTGCTTACTACGAGTCAGCCATTTTTAAGACCACTTGGACAGTAAGATATGGTGCAGTCAGGAGATTTGGAATGATAATCCAGTAAACCAGTAAAGGGTTATCCAACATACCTAGGCAACCTTATATGTCATGCTCATGTAGTATACACCATGGAACAACTATATCTGACTTCTTTACCTTTTACATCCTTTTCCTTGGTTCGAAATCCCAGCCTACGTTATGTGGAGTCAGGTATAAGGATCTGATGTGGGTGCGGATCAGGGTGTCTGACATGTCAAGATTTTACAATTTACTCTAAATGTAGGTGTTGAAGTGCCACACCTACACCCATGTCATGTCGTGTTGAGTCGGGTACTTTGGAGATAATGAAGAGTCCATGTAACACACATCCCAGCAATTAGAAGGAAGGCTACTGATTAGCAAGAGGAGAAGCAAACCAGAGTTGAAGAAAGAACGACGTGTAAGGGCAACTTGCTAGGAATTTCGCTTTGTACTAAACAAAAAGGAGAAAGCTTTTAAGACAATTATCAGAAGTGAATACTTGCTACTTCCAAGAAGGAATATAACCTATAGTAAAGTAGCAATGAAAAGGACTAACCCTAGTATAAAACATAAAGTTATGCTTGTAAAAGGAAAAAACAGATGACAAAAAAAAAGGACTATCCCTAGTATAATATTTTCCAACAAAGCCACCCATCTAAAACATGTTCCAGCCTCCCTTCCCCTCACCCCAATGTGTTCATTCCAGGCATGTAAATTCAACATAGGAGCAACCTTTCAACATCATCAACAGCAAAAGTGAAGGAGAAATGGTTAGCTGCACGCATGTGGTCTTCGGTAAGTCCATCAGAAATGGTTTCCAAACAAAATTTTGGAGAGCATGTGAAATGAAAGGGAATATTGGTGTGCCGAAACAAACTGCTGTGCATGTGATCACTGTTGAGGAAGGTGGCATTGGAGACTGGAAAGGCAGAGAGAGGGAGGGGAGTTTGAACGGTGGGGTGCATTGAAGAAGATAAAGAAAAATGTTCTGTTTTAATTTTTTTTCCACTTCAATTTAAATAACTGAATTATAAATATTACATATATATATGTAATATATATATACATATGTATATATATATATATATTTATATACATATATTACATATCTGTATATATATATATATATGTATATATATATATATGTATATATATATATATATATATATATATATATGGGGGAGTATTCAATGGTTACTACATCTCACTAACCATCAATGGTTACTATTTTTATTAACCATTAGATCAAAAATCAAAGGCTAAGATTAATGGTTAGTTGAAAAATGCAATTAATGCAAGTAGGTGAGTCATTTAATGCAATTAATCTCAATCTTTGATTTTTGATCCAATGGTTGATAGAAGAGTAACCATTGAATACTCCCCCATATATATATATATATATACAAAACACATATTCATAGAAAACACATAATGGTTACTCCATTTTTTAACCATCAATAGTTACTATCATTATTATCCATTGGATCAAAAATCAAAGGTTGAGATTTAATGGTTAGTTGAAAAATGCAATTAATGTAAGTAGGTGAGTCATTTAATACAATTAATCTCAACCTTTGATTTTTGATCCAATTGATAATAATGATAGTAACCATTGATGGTTAAAAAATGGAGTAACCATTGAATACTCCCCCATATATATATATATATATATATATATATATATATATATATATATATATATATATACAAAACACATATTCATAGAAAACACATATTCATAGAAGGCCCATAAGAAGAGGGTCCACCGGTGTATTTGATCAAAATATATACAAACTAACCAAATTTCAATGTCATTAGGCCCAAAGAGAAATCTACAATATAAGGAGATTTCAGTGATGACTTTAAACCTGAATACAAGATATACAAGGGTTGATTACAATACCATAATGTTTTAGGATCTCAGAATCACACTACAAATATTCATTGGTGTGTAATCCAGATGATGACTATATATCAGATTAGGAACACACTCATACAGCTAGCTCTTTCGGGAAACAAGTACAGCAATAAAATATATCATCATGAATAGCAATCAGCAAAACCCTGAATCATTCTACTCATGACAGGATGAAATATCATGGGGCAAGTAACTGGTTAAAACTCCTAATGCTGGCAAGTAATGCTAGGATAATCAATAATATCAAAATTAGTCAGGCATCACTTCATTATAACCCCCACAATTACAAAGCATTGGACGAAGAGACTTACATAGGTGGTTATAAGCAACAGATTTCTTGTGATCAAGAAAAGCACAAGCATAAGCCTCCATGGAGAATAATTGGAGAAACTTCTCCTGAAACCAGTGAAAATGAGGGAATATTGTTACAAATGTTATAGGTGAATTACTTGTAAAGATCAGCACTAGCAACACAATCATGCAGATAATTAAACATTTGGAAACCCAAAAACCCTAATTTATCAAAATTGGGAAAAATTAGGTCATTACAGAAGCTTTGTTGATGACAAAAACAGCCTCTTGCGAAATTCGAATATTAGGATCTTCGCTCTTGATAATTCGATTCACTCGGTGCATGGGGAACCGATACAATGACGACGACGACTCCGTAGTGGCGCCATTACAAATCTCCTTCGCTTTCTTCTCCTTGTTCTTATTTTTCTTACTATCAGATCCCTCTCTTTTGGTACTCTTTGACGCCGCGTTTGCTTCTACTTCGTCTCTTTCGTCGTCATCATCTTCTACTACTATTTCTTCTTCGTCATCTTCGTTGTCGTCGTCATTGTCGCTTACTTCTTCGACGGCTACTTCATCGGCGTCTTCCTTTTCTTCAACTGGTAAGGAATCGGAACTTGAAGACGGTACAACTAGGACCTCCGGTTCGCCGTCGTCGTCGTTGACGGTGCCGTTTCTACTGTTTTTGTTTTTACTCCGGCTTTTGTTTTCCATTTTCGCCGATTTACTGCTTCTTGCTGTTCCCGAAACTTGGTTTCGAGCCATGCCGGCCGGCCGGCCGTGCGCGAGTGTGTGTTTGTTTTGTGTTTGCACGCGCGCGCGTTGTGTTAGTATCAGGGCACGGTTGCAATTAAGGGCCAGGCGCCTGATGACTCATTTGGGCAGAATATGGAAATAATTTGTTATGGGCTATGTAATGGGCCAGATGGTTGAAGGTAAGTTTAATCGATGCTGAAGCTCGACTCAATCATAGGCTGAGATCCACTTTAGATGCAGCTATTCAAGAAGCATGTTTACTTTTGAAAAAAGCCCAGCAGTTTTTGAGAAAGGATTTTTCGTCAATTTTCATCTTTGTTGGGCTTGTTGATTGACAGCTTTCATGGGTGACTTAGGATTTGGGCTTAGACTAGAGTCATGTGATCATCGAAGCCCCGTTTGGACGTGTCATTTTGGTATGAGTGATGTTATGGGTACTTAAAAAGTAGCAAATTTTTTGTACTAAATAATGTGTCAGCTGATGTGGTATAAAAAATAAAATTAAAAATCATAATTAATGCATGTCACATCAGCTGACATATTATTTGGTATAAAAAATTTGGTACTCTTTAGGTACCCATAGCATTACTATTTTGGTATCATTTTGACATTTTCATTTTGGTGTTACTTTGAGAAGTTTCAAAATAATGATACCGGTTAAATGAATAGTTGTTTGCACTGTTGATCTCATAATTATCGGGAATAGCTCATCCACCCATACCCCTCACCCATAAGTGTGGATGTACAGATATCTCTTTAGTAATGATATAATACATGAGATTATTTTAGCCCATTAATTTTTGTCGGCGAAAATGGGCTTACATGGATGCCCATTATATTAAAATTATAACAAAATTTGTTTTTTTGCATGTTATGGAGAGTTATATGTTCATTGCATTTTATATTTAATGACCCAAATTAGAGTTTGTTGCTTTCATTCGCTAACTAATGCATTCATTTATTTGATAATTTTATATTAATGGGTGCTCAAACCGATTTATGTCGTGTTATCAATTTGGGTATTCACTTGCCTGGCCATTTTGAACTCGCATATAGATGAACGCCGCCCATACCCACCAAACCTACCCATTTGCCAGCTCTAGTTGTTATCATTTCCGATTTGGATGTTGGGAATGGTGCGAATTAGAATTAGGTAATAAAATTGATAGAAGCTCATGCAAAATGGTCCTTGAGGGGAAACTAGTGGTCTGAATGATGAAACTACTACTTTCCCCACTTAGTACAGTCACTCCATATTCAAAATTGAGTTCCTAATCCTAAATAGTCACTCACTCACAATATATCCTCACTCACTCTGTCCATCCAAACCCAAAGTGGTTGTAATATTGAAATTAAATGGGGTTGGTCCAATGCAAAGTAGTCATAGTCATGCAAATTATACGGCATACCAACCCAACCCTGGACATGATAAAGACACACACACCAGAATAAGCCTAATCACGCACGGCATCTTTAATTGCTACCTCTTTCTTGGAATTTATGACCAACTCGAAATTGACATATGGATACACAAACACACACTAAATTACTAGTATATACTTACTATTGTATTTATTTAATAATCACTTTATATTATTCTTCTTATATTAGGTGTAGTTGTATTACTATTATAGACATATATAGTTAATGAATTTTCATCCAATTCGTGTTTAATATATTAATGTATCCAATAATTGCAAAAACTCGTTTCCTATCCATAAACAAAACTTAATTAATATTTCTAATAGTTTTAGGCTGAATTATATGGCTCAGTTGACAAAAAAAAAAAACATTGTACACCACGTATAGATTGACATTTGATTTTATTTATTAATTATTTTTTTTATGATATAATTCTAGTAGTTCAATAGTTCGACTTACAATATTACTATAAGTCTATAACCTTCTGAAAATTGATCAAACGATATTATTCTATATTGTGACATGAAAAGCATGGATATGGAGTCTAGGACATTACGCATGTGTTTATTTTTAAATTTTTTTGACATGGAAGTGTGTGTAGGAGTATGAAAATAGTATAGTGGACTCTTTGCTTAAAACAAATGGAGTAATTGACATGGAAGTGTGTGTATGAGTATGAAAAAAGCTAGATATTTAAACCATAAAAATATGAATGCCGACATATCTATGTCATGATTCAAACAAAAAAAAAAGATGGTGCGACATCAAATTACTAATCATATGCTTAAACGAAATTTCATCAGGGAAATCCCTCTAAAGTCGAATTATTTGAGATGCCTTTATATATTACCTAATATTCATAAGGGATTTTTCAACGGTGACACTCGATAGTACAAAATGTGAAACATTTGATACAACAAAATAAAATATAAATGGAATTCCGCTATTGAAATTGAATGTTATTCGTAATTAACGATGTTCTGCATGAACCAGAAAATTGTTTCTAGAAGTTGGATGTGCATGATTCAGGATTAATGCATGATGCAAACATATCCCAAATTCATGAGACAAATTAACAAACCAGAAACATAGTGCAGAATCTTATCATGTCTCCATTCCATTCCATTGGGGTGGGGTGGGGTGGGGTGGGTATGGTATGGGAATTGCAAATAGTGGAATGAGCGAGCTTCTGCACTATCAACAAAAGCAATTTCACACCGACCCTTAGCTGGGAAACACTTGCTTGCTTAAACTGACAAGTACCATCATTCATCTCAATGAATGTCCTCCTTCCGTTTCAAAAAATAAAAAATAAAAAAATAATGATAATTATTTTTATAATAAACTTTGATAAAAACTTAATAATAATTTAATAATTTTCAATGATTGAAATTTCATTGCCTAATACATACTACCTCCATTCTAAAATAAGTATCTCATATTGATAGTTAAAGTTAATTTGACCAATTTTCAAATAGATATTTAACATGTTTTTATTTAATTATTGATAGTACAATTAAAACCTTTTGAAAGTACACAAAAAATATTACGAATTATGTGTTTGATGGTTTTGAAAAAAGTAAAAAAAAAAAATGCACATTAAATTTTCATTTAATAAACAATCAATCTCACTTTAAAAGTCAAAATGGAACACTCATTTTATAACCGAGGGAGTAATAATTACTATCTTCGATCCAAAATAAGTGTCATTTTAGCAAAAAAATTTGATCCAAAATAAGTATCGTTCTAAATTGTCAATGCATAATTTTTCTAATGTACCTTCTTTTTTTTTCAAATCCCAATAATTAATCATCTTATTATGAAATATTTTATTTTCTTCCAATAATTATTATCTCCTAATTTATCTTTCCAACTATTGCAGCACAAAAAATAAAAGTATTTAATAAGGGTATACTCGTTAACTTACATAATTTCTTAACATGTATGTCTTACTCTAAACTGACACTTATTTTGAATCGCATGTATTATATATTACATAAAGAGATATGACAATTCTTTAGAGACGGAGAAAATAATTCTTTTCAATCAAAAGTAAAATTTCTTTTAATAGCATGTATTACATCTTTAGTGAGCAACTTAAATTTTTTTTTATAAATAATTTTTGGATACAGGAGAAACACTATTGTAACTTGTGTCTCATAATCCTGATACAACTTAGACATGCAAAAACGGTTCAAACCGTCGGTTCACCAAACCGGGAATTGCTAAACCATAACCGAACCATGGATGGCCGGCTTCGGTTCAAAATTCCCAATTTTCCTTTTTTTTTGTTTTTATTTAAAAATAACTATTATAAAGTGTACAAAAAAGTGTGATATATATATATATATATATTTTTTAAATTTGAAAGTAGTATAAATTTAGAAAAATAGTAGTAACTAGTATAAATTTATAGTAACTAGTAAGTAGTAGTATAAATTTAGAAAAATAAATATGAATTTTATAGTAAATATACTTACTAATAAATTATAATTTTGGAGCTTGAATTTGAAAGTTAAACTTGAAACATGAGAGAATGAGAGTATATGAGAAAGAAAAATGTTAGGTTACAATTATTTCTACAATTATTGCTACAACTAATTCTTGATGAAAGGTAAATAAATTTTGAAAAAAAGACAATTTTACTTTTTATTAAAACTTAATTATAAAAATAGTTATAAATCTAGCAAAGTTGTATGAGAAATGTGTGTGAAAATTGAGAGATGTAGTAGAGATTAGTGGTGTACACTACTCAGACTATAACGTTCTTGTTTACTAGCCATTGAGAAGGGGAGAGATTAGTGGTGTACACTACTCAGACTATAGTCTATACTAATGGTTATAATTAATTGAGATCCGAAACGAAGAGTTGATCTAATAAGGATCCACCGCCTATTTTGATGTAGTTACGCATTCGAATCTTTTACGATGAAGTTTATTGTTTAGCCTATTATCAATAATTCGATAAGGATAAAATAAATTTTGACGTGTTCACATTAGGGGTTCAACCCACCTAATTCAAACACAATTCAAAAAGTGTATCTTGACTTTAGGTACAAAGATAAATCTGGTAGAATAAAATCAAATCTTTGAAAATGAGTTCATAAAGGTAAATAACATGCTTTGGGTGCAAATAAATCCATATATGTTAGGACTTGCATCCATACGTTTTCAATTCATCATCACCACACTAGCTAAATATAGTGGATCTCCATGTCGACTATCGAAATACAGGGGGTTAGATTGTAATTTCGCATAAAAAATATACTCCCTAGGCAGCCTATCATTATTATTATGTTCAACAAAAATGAAAGCCAAAAATCTGTCTAAATGACGACAGCGACGGGTACGCGGAGTAAATTTAATGTCCCTTCTCCTCTCTCACACATACACACACACTAAAGAACATAGCTCAGTCGTTTTACTTAAATGCAGAGATTGAAGACGACGAGCACGAGTTTATCAAGTGACTTATCTGCAAAACCAACAAACCAAAAAAAAAAAGGACGGTGGCGTGTCGTCTCTGGCGTACTATAGCTTCATTCTCTCTCTCTCTCTCAAAACGTTTCTTCCTTATAATTGATTCCCCCACTGGTTGTTTTACATAGCGGTTAAGTAACTACAACAAACCCATTAAAGCAAACCCAAAAATGCTTCAACTTAGAAGCATCAATTAGTTTTTTAAACTAAAAAATATATAAATAAAATTGTTGGGTTCTTGTTTAATTTGAGTAAAGTTGTGCGGCGCCATGAGAGGAGCTGGGAGAGTGGAGGTTGCGATTGGGGTTGCTCTGTTTTTGACGGTGGTGGCTAGTGGTGTTGTAACGACGGCGTTGGGTGTTAATGTGACGTATGACCATCGGGCATTGGTGATTGATGGCAAGCGGAGGGTGTTGGTTTCTGGGTCTATTCATTACCCTCGCAGCACTCCCGAGGTACCAACCGACCGACACACTTTTGCTGTTTTCTATCTCTCTACAACTTTCTCTCTCTAAAGTATACTTATGATTTCGTACTGTGCTGTGCAGATGTGGCCGGACCTTATTCAGAGGTCGAAAGACGGGGGTTTGGATGTAATTGAGACCTATGTTTTCTGGAATTTGCATGAACCTGTTCGAGAGCAGGTTTGTTTTTTTGAATTCTCTGTTTGTTTATTAATTACCTTTTCTACTGTTTGGTTGCTGAGAAAATGGGAGAAAAGGAAAGAAAATGAAGCTCTTTTACCAATCATTGATTGTATTTCATGTTAGTAATAGGAATTGGGAAGCATAATGTATGAAGAGAAAGTGGCCTTTTTGTATTTTAAAATGTCAGTTTCCTTTTCAGCAAAAACACACGGCGTTATTTCTAATTGGTTCACTGCTTCCCATTTTTTGTGTCCTACAATCTAGCAATCTTGAGCTTGAATACCTTTGATCGAAGTACTGCCTCCCAAAACGATTATTACTTTTAATTTAAATAAATAAATAGAAAAAATTTGAAAATTTATTACTTTTGATTTAAATAAATAAATAGAAAAGAATTTATAAGTTTTTGTGTTACTATATCAAGAATAACTTTATTACTTCTGTTTTCCGTTGTGGGAAAAAAGTCATTTTAGTGAGGTAGTAAATGAATGCGTAAGAACTCGAATTCTATACTGACTCGCCAACAAATGAACTCCACAGTATGATTTCGAGGGAAGAAAAGATTTGGTTAAATTTCTGAAATTGGTTGCGGAAGCTGGTTTATATGCTCATCTCCGCATTGGTCCGTATGTCTGCGCTGAATGGAACTATGGGTAATGACAAATTTCTAGCTGTTCCAATTTTGCATTATCGTTCTATACAAATTACAGTATTTTCCCTCCCTTTTACTTATTTTAGTATCGATTCACATAATTTCTTACTTTTGAACAGTGGGTTTCCGCTTTGGTTGCATTTTGTACCGGGAATTCAGTTTCGAACTGATAATGAGCCCTTCAAGGTTTCCCTCTTATACTCCTTTAGCACTGTGAATGTTTGAGTTAATTTTGAAATATATATATATATATATATATATATATATATATATATATATACTGCCTTACTAGTTTGTGATGCTGATTTCTATGCTGCTGGCCCAATGTTTGTTATTTTAGGCTGAAATGAAGCGATTCACGGCCAAGATTGTTGACATGATGAAGCAGGAGAATCTCTATGCATCCCAAGGTGGACCGATTATCTTATCTCAGGTTAGTGTCCTACTGTATATTCTTTAAAATTTAAAATTGTTCTCTCTGTCAATATATATGCTGCTTTCGTTTGGACATATGGAAAGAAATAATGCCTCTTTTGTTATCTTTTTAATCCCAGATTGAAAACGAGTACGGTAACATTGATTCAGCTTATGGGGCTGCTGCCAAAACTTATATTAAATGGGCAGCAAGTATGGCTACATCTCTAGATACAGGTGTGCCCTGGGTGATGTGCCAGCAATCAGATGCTCCTGATCCTTTGGTAATAATAATTGTTGTTAGTTTACTGTTGGTGTTTTGTGTATCTTTATATCTTAGTTACTTGGAGATAGTTTATTGACCGATTCATTGTGACTAAGATTTTTCATGTGATCGCAGATAAATACTTGTAATGGGTTTTACTGTGATCAATTTACTCCAAATTCCGACAAGAAACCAAAAATGTGGACTGAGAACTGGACTGGCTGGTGAGGCTTTTGGCTTTGTGGTCTTTCAATTGTTTCTTTTGGTTGTTTGTTGTGCGACAGCGGAAGCAAGCAAACAAAGAGTTGAGCAATGATCAAGCAACTAGGAATTGAAAGAGAAGAGAGTATTTGGGGCTTTAAGACTGCTTTGGGAATTGGCCATTGCCTCGAATCGAGCCATATATTCTAACATTGTTTAACTGCATAATGGCTTTATGTCAATATTAGGTTTCTTTCGTGGGGTGGTGCTTTTCCCTACAGACCTGTGGAAGACATTGCTTTTGCAGTAGCACGTTTTTACCAGCGAGGTGGAACATTCCAGAATTATTATATGGTAGTTTTTTTATATTTATATTCAACAAGATTTTCCAACTAGGGACTACTAAGGATGTGAACTTTTAACTTGACATATGTTTTTATTTGCCTTCTGGCAGTACCATGGTGGCACTAATTTTGGCCGCAGTGCTGGAGGGCCCTTCATTGCTACGAGCTATGATTACGATGCTCCACTTGATGAGTATGGTATGCTTTTTGTTACTCATTGATATTGTAAGACTATGTCGAATGGTCAAGCCGTCAAGGCCCAAATTCTGTATTCATGCACTGCCTGACTGATAACTGTTGCCTGTATTCGATATTTATTAAAAATTGAAGGAATTTCTAAGAATAATTCCTTCCGTTGTGCTTGTGTGCTGCAGGATTTCCTAACCAACCAAAGTGGGGCCACCTAAAAGATTTACATAAGGCCATAAAGCTTTGTGAAGAGGCGATGGTGGCAACTGATCCAACAATTACTTCTCTTGGTTCAAATCTAGAGGTACACCAATAATTCTCTTCTCCAATGTTGACCAATATCAACAAACAAATGATGTATATGTCACCACCTTAAAAAGAAAAAGAATAGACATTTTGTTAATTATTGTTCAAGGGTATTACCTTAATTCTCAAAATGATCTGTTCAAGGCTCCCTTTTGAGTAAAAAAAACAAACAATTAGTTGAGACTGTTGTGGGATTTTTTTTCCTTAACGGGGACCATTTCCTGTTTTAGGCTGCTGTTTATAAAACGGAATCAGGGACCTGCGCTGCCTTCTTGGCAAATGTTGGTACCCAGTCTGATGCAACTGTGACCTTCAATGGCAATTCCTATCACTTGCCTGCATGGTCTGTCAGCATCTTACCTGACTGCAAGAATGTGGTGCTTAACACTGCCAAGGTTTGCTTCCATCATCATTTGTTACGTATATTCTATGCAGTAGAAATTCAAACTCTTTTTGTTAGAATTTTAGAATTTAAGGACTCATTTAAAGCATTTCTGTGACAGATCAACGCTGTGGCTACAGTTCCACGATTTGTCAGTCAGTCTCTCAAAGACGACCTAGATGCTTCTGAAGCATTCCCATCGGATTG
The DNA here is from genome assembly GCA_016624345.1 of Platycodon grandiflorus. Taxonomy (NCBI): domain Eukaryota; kingdom Viridiplantae; phylum Streptophyta; class Magnoliopsida; order Asterales; family Campanulaceae; genus Platycodon; species Platycodon grandiflorus. Next base: position 40,756,109 of record CM028366.1, on the reverse strand, counting down.
GAGCTGGGTAAGTGAACCAGTTGGTGTATCAAGTAAAAATGCGTTCAATAGACTGGGACTGCTGGAGCAAATAAATACAACAGCCGATAAAAGTGACTATTTGTGGTATTCCTCGAGGTATAGGAGATTTACTCCCATCCATCAATTGCCTTAGAAAGAACTTTCTGTATCTCTCCTCTACACTGCTAAAGACGCTTTTCATGTTCAATTCTGCAGCACTGAGATCAAACGTGATGAGCCATTTCTTCAAGATGGTTCTCAGACAGTTCTTCACGTGAATTCACTTGGCCATGTCCTCATTGCTTTTGTTAATGGAAAGCTTGCAGGTAATGGGGAAAAAAAAAAGGAGTAATATTCAGGTCAACAGGGCTACTTTTGTTTGTAATTTGATGTTATTACTTTATTACTGTACTACTTTCATAGGAAGTGGAAAAGGCAATAGTGGCAACGTTAAAGTTTCCATGGAGGTTCCGGTCACCCTCACACCTGGAACAAACAAATTTGATCTCTTGAGTGTGACAGTGGGGCTTCAGGTAAGCCCTTCCTGGTTTGATTCTTGCAAGCATTTAACAAAGTGAAGAGATTGCTATTTGCATCACATTGTTGCTTGCTATTTCCACGCCGAGCAGTTCGTTATTAATTTTTGATGCAATCCTATATGTGTACAGAATTATGGAGCATTTTATGATAAAGTGGGTGCTGGGATTACTGGTCCAGTGCAGCTGAAAGGCTTAGAAAATGGCTCTACGGTCGATCTTTCCTCTCAGCAGTGGACATATCAGGTTTTACTCTGATTTTTCCAGAGTTCACTGTTATATACTCCTTCCGTCTACTTTCATTTTAGAACGTACGTTCCACTCAAAAGTCCTATTGTAAAACTAAGCTATTAATTTTTTGAGTTTCCAAATTTATCCTTGTTGCGTTAGACTTAAAATTAAGAAAAGTCCTCTAGTTCTTCAAATTAAGAGTATTTATGGTAAATCATTTTATCGTTAAAAAGTATGACTTTCAATGTGGAGTCGTTGAACAGAACTGAGGGAGTATTAGTATTATCATTACATGGTATTCATGCTTGAAAGAGTGAAAAACTGTAATATTCACCTCTACTCTCCCCTTGTCCGTTGGGATGCAGATTGAGCTGAAAGGGGAAACATTAGGCCTGTATACCGGAAGTTCCTCACTTTGGGTGTCATCTGCTCTGCCTAAGAATCAATCATTGATGTGGTACAAGGTAAACAGTAATATCTAATTTCTACCATATAATATGCAGTCTTTACAAAATAAGAGATTGGTTTGATTAACATGGTCTGAACTAATGAAGTGTATACTTGTTAGGGTATTGTTGCTTTTCTGTACAAACAAGATTTAATTTTGGTAGTGTTTGGGCTTAAATTTGGGTACTAACACAGAAAACATAATCCTTGACTCCTTGTTGATTCAGACGAACTTCGATGCCCCTTCTGGGGATAACCCGATTGCATTAGACTTGACCGGGATGGGGAAAGGTGAGGCATGGGTAAATGGACAGAGCCTCGGGCGTTATTGGCCAACCAATATTGCTCCCAGTGGTGGTTGCACCAACTCCTGCAATTTCAGAGGATCTTATAAATCAGACAAATGTCTCAAGAATTGTGGGAAACCCTCTCAAACGCTGTAAGTGGATCCTTCATTAAAATACACACTCCATAGGGAATACAAGGATTTTTATTTCTTGTAATTAGTATGAAGCATACTTTTTGTTTCGATCTTGAGTTTTGCAGATACCACGTACCTCGCTCATGGATAAAACCAAGTGGAAACATTCTAGTGTTGTTTGAGGAAATGGGTGGGGATCCTACGCAGATATCTTTTGCTGCCAGAGATTCGGGAAGTTTGTGCTCACACGTGTCAGAGACACACCCTGTCCCTGTAGACATGTGGACTTCAGACCAAAAGACACGAAGAAAAGCAAGACCCACTGTCTCACTTGAGTGTCCTTACCCTAATCAGATAATCTCTTCTATCAAGTTTGCAAGCTTCGGAACTCCCAGTGGCAAGTGTGGAAGTTTTAGCCATGGTCAATGCACGAGTACCAGGGCTCTTTCAGTTGTACAAAAGGTAGATCTAGCTAACTTTTCTTTTTACAGAATCAACTTCTGTTTCAACTAATATCCATATAACCGGGATAGCTTACAATGGATATTATTATACAGGCATGCGTGGGATCAAAGAGTTGCAGGATTAGAGTCTCAGTCGAAATGTTTGGTGACCCATGTGTAGGGGTGAAGAAGAGTCTAGCCGTAGAAGCTTCTTGTTCGTGAAAAGATCTTACAATGCGTCGACCTTGACCTTGAGCAAGTGTATAGTAAAATAAAAATAGTGGATTGGTTGGTGCTCATCGAGTTCAAATATATACTACAGAAGAAGAAATGATAATGTGTCCTAGCCTTTTCATAGAAAACTTGCAACAATTCTAAAGAGGTTCAACATTATATTCGTTCATTTGATCCACCACTAGTCTTCTTAGGCTTTGCACTCTCATTGGTTAAGTCCAATTTCAGTTCTCAGAAATTTATAATGGTTGGGGGCTATCCATCTATCTAACTGAGGCTGATTCTCTTTAATTCATTCAATTCCAACTCTAAGATAACATGTTGTACTTCTTGTAGGACTGCAGACCAATTTGTTCCTTCCCCCTTTTTATTTAGTACACAGAGCAAGTCTGTTTCCATTGGGGAGGAGTGAGATCTTGGAAACTCCCAATGGCACAATCTATAATACTTTTGAGTACAATATTAAGAAAATTTGTTAAAATTAGAACAAGAATAACATACAGACATAGTAACCTTATTATCATACCAAACTAGTATTATACATGAATAATGCAAAATGGATTGAATTAAGAAGCTTTTAAAAATAGTTGTGTTGAGACTTCCCAAAATTCGATTTTGAGAAGAGATTTGAGAGTTGGGAACTGTGATTACTGCAATATACAGTATATTGCAAAAGATAGAGATGTGGGGGTCATGTGGGTCCGAGATGAGAGCTGTATTTTGACTTTTCTTAATTTATCAATTTGATCATTTGATTCGATGTTTTAAGGATTAATATACAATTTGGTCCCTGAACTTGAAACTTTTTCCTGATTAGGTTTTAGTACTATGATATTTCTTATTATGGCACTTGAACTCAACATTTTGTCATACGGTTAGTCCTTTATCTAACGGGAGTTAACAGAAACGTTAATTAATTTTTTTAAAGACCAAAATACCCTTATTTGTTTCACAAATTTGAATCCACGTGGATTATAATGATGACATGGGCTAAAGGGAAAATATAAATAAAAAAAAAAGGAAAAGGAAAAAAAAGAATTTTGGTCAAAATAATCAACTTATATTCTCTTAACTTTTAGCCTTCAAAACCCTTCCACCATCTCTCTCACAGTCCCTTGAATCCAAACATGTTTCATCAAAACACATCGCCACCATCGTGCTCGCCGACATCGTCATCCTTGCGATTTTCACAACCTTGGATTCGAACAATTCTTTACTGGGTTTTGTGGGTCATGAGAATCTAGATTGTTCTTTTAGGGCTTCTCAGTCCGACGAAATCATCGGAGTTCGCCATGGACAACGACAAACAGAGACCTTCCATTCGGGTTTTGAAGCCATGAAATTGGACCAATCTTACCTGGTTCTGTGGGTAGTGAGAGATAGATTTGGATCGATTCAAGGGTTTTCTTGGTTCGACGAATTCATTGGAGTTCGCCAAGGACGACGACAAACAGCGATCGGATCTAATTTGGGCTTTATTTAAGTTTTCGAAGTCCGGCGAAGTTTTCGAAGTCCGACGACAAAGAAGATAGATTAGTCTCAGTAATGGCTGCACAACACACCACCACCAAGAACAAGAACCCACGCAATTGATTCATCACCGCCGGTGCCTCCAACTAGCCTCATCCATCTCCAATCTCGGCATCAAGAAACGCCATGTCGTCTCCGTTTTAGCTCCCAACATCCCCGCCATACGAGCTCCACTTCGCGTCCCAATGGCCGGCGCCGTACTCAACACCATCAACACCCGATTGACGCCCGCGCGTTTCCGTACTCCTTCGACACGCGAATCAAAACTCCTCTTCGTTGACCACCGTCAACTTCCCTCGCCGTCGAAGCAATTTCCTTATTTCCGCCAAATACCCTCACCCAATTCTCGTCCTCATTCTAGACGATGAGCCCGAGACACCCATTCCGTTGATTTTGTCAACACTTATGAGAAATGGTGGAAATGGGTGACGGCGTCCTCATTCTGCGTTGCTAGTTTGAAAACTTCCCGTTGTTCCTCCGTCAGAAACCCCTCGGTCGATGCCATTTACACTCAAAAACCCTACACAAACCAAATCAAACTCAAACCCAGATGTCGACTTCGATTGTTCCACACACACACAAACATCAAACCGAAATTCAAATAAGATGAGGAGACCAGACCGTTGATTTATCAAACCTTGACAAGTATATATACATAAAACAGCAAATCTCTAGTCTCCAATCCGGTTGTTCAGAATCACTTGATGACTAACAAAGAAAAAATTGCTTTGTGATTCTCTATAAACAAATTCGAGATTCGTGGTTGCAGAATAGATTGTGTTCATAAATGTGGAGTTGTAGATTGAAGTGAGTGAGCAAAAGTGAAATTGAAACAAGAGAGACATGGAGGTTTATTAGTCAAGAGCGAAGTAAATCAGTCAAAGTTGGATCTGGAAGAAGTATACTTGAAAGAGGAGAGAGGATAGTTAGATGTTAATTTTTCTTTAATTATTTTTTCCTTTTTGTTTTCTCTTTTCATCTTAATATTTTTATGACACCTGGCAATCCGGTCAAACATTAAGTGCAGTTTTGCCATGTGGACTCCCAGTCATCACTAGGTAAGGGTATTTTTGTCTTTTCAAAGAAAATTTAACGCCTTAACTGACGGCCGTCAGTTGAGGGACTAACTATAAGCCCAAATGCTCAGTTCAAGTGCCACAATAGAAAATATCACAGTACTAAAACCTAACTAGGAAAAAGTTGCAAGTTTAGGGACCAAATTGTATATTAATCCATGTTTTAATAATAGTTTACTTTTCTTAAGAAATTATAAAGCTTTTGAATTATAGTACTTGTGCAGTTTCCAAAGATTATAGTTTTATTTTCATTTCCTAATAAAATTAAGTTAAATACCCAATCAAAAGTTGATCCAAAAAAATTAAAGTATATCCTTTTAGGTTATAGTACAACTCTAAACATCGAATTTTCTTTTTTTTTTTCTAAAAAAAATGTGAAAGAGAATCGAATCTGAAAGATTACGCATTGTAAATTTTCACTGGATCACCCCTTAAGGATAACACCAGCTAACCCCTAGCCTAGTAGTGCTGAAGTGAGCTCTAGATCCCCATGCTTGGAGTTCGAATGCTCGTGCAGTTCTATATAGGGTTGTATCTAGAGGGTTGTTTGTTTGTAATGTGAGGTATTCAAAAATACCTCTTATTGAAAGAAAATATATAAATAAATATTAGCACTACTCTTAAACAAATATTTCACTTACTCCTTTATCTTTTCATTCTAAAAATTCAACCTTATGATTACAAAATATATTTTTATTTTTTACAAGATGTTTGAATTTTTTTTTTTTTTTGACAAAATCTAGGTGGTTCAGTTGCTATAGGTGAACCCTTTTAAATACACAGATTAAAAAAATTAATTAACTTCATTATAATTATTTAAATCACATGTATTCTCCAAATGATGTTTATATAAGAATGATGCTTATTAATTAAAATAAAAAGTAAATTAAGAATAAAATAATAAAAAAATATTTACTAAAAAAATTAAAGATTAAATGTTTTTTTTAAACAATCTCATAATAAATAATGAACGTTTATTAGAGAGGGAGGGAGTGTTACACTTTATGATAAATTAATAAATAATGAACGTTCATTTGTCTCACTTTTGAAAATCCTTATTATACAACTCCTCCGGTTTTTAAGGAGGAGTTGACTCGAAGAGAAAACAATTAACAAAAATGGTTTATCGATCAAATAACGAAAGAATGACTCTCCATCATCTGTAACATGAAATAATCTTTGATCAAGGAAGCAAATGTCCAATGCAATATAATAGATATCAATACGTTATTTCAAACGAAAGACAAGAGATACAAAAACATAGTGAGAGGTCCAACGACCGCCACCAACCGTCCCATATCGGTTGGAAGCAATGGTCAACTCGCGGATACTCACAATATCAAATGAGCAAGTAGGAATTTCAAATGAAAGTTAAAGACTGCAAAATGACTACGGGAGATACAGCTACCGCCAACCGTTCCATACCAGTTGGAGATAGCGTCTAGCTCGCGGACACCACGATCACATAAGTGGTCTCAAGACCTTAATTAACCAAATACTTAAAGGAGTTTTGATGATTCACAAATTCGTATAAACAAAAGTGTATATTCGGATAACCGCACCACGGGTCAGGTGGTGTAAAGTATTCGTAACAATTCATATCTCGTTGCGTGGTGTAAAGTATTCGTAACAATTCGTAACAATTCATATCTCGTTGTACCATAGTACCCCTGTGACAGGTTGTTTGACTTAGTGATCATAGTAAGATTTTCAATAAAGTACATCATAGATTCGAAGTTGAGATATATCACAATTAAATGGTTTTCACCAAAAAAAAAACTTTTCATAAGTCAAAGATTCGTACGTAGGATTAACGATAAGTCGTAATATGATTTGAGAAAAAAACGGTGCAACGGAGTTCAAAACAATTACCGACACAAGAGTTGGGTATAGTGTGTACAATGACTTTTATCAACAAAAATACAGCGGAAGCCTATCGAATGAAAATAGAATTCAAATACTTAAAAGAGGTATAATTCCTTACCTGATATTAGCAAAACGAAACTAACACGTACATTAATTAATTAGAGACATTACATACGCTCGTCGTAACCTAAATTCAAAACGTAAATACTTATCACCGAACTATATTTGGACTCAAATAAAATACAATCCCTAAAATATATTGGCAAAACACACAATCGGGCCACTGTACTTTGGGGAAGCTTGCAATTCGGTCACTTATTGTTTGAAAATGTTATTTGGGCCACTGTACTTTAGTTATCTTACAAATAGAACCATTTTTTGACGGAACGTTAGTTCAGTCGTTAAATTTACATGAAATACCCATTTTACCCCTGCCTTCTTCTTCTTCAACTTTCATGGGCATATCTGCATTTCTAGGTGGATATGAATTATGACCGGGGATCTGTACTTGTCCAAATCCGATAATTGAAGTTCTCGGCCTCGTTTGGTAGTTTAAAGTGAGGTCCATGGTTTAATTCAAATCAAAGATCGCATTTTGCATGCCCAATTTAATTCTTCCTTTTGAAATGGAATCTGGGTGTAATTCCTCATGTTTAGTAGCCACGTCAATTTTCTATTTCATTATTTCGGTCATAAGCTGACATCACTCCAAAGCTTCCGTCCAGCGAGATAGCACTTTTCCTCTAAATATATAAAATGCGGTGCCTCAACCACTACTTCGGTAGTATAAGCTTACGGAGAGCGTCTTCGAACTGAGTTCCATTTCGGGAAAGAGCAGTGGCAAGGCCGGCGATTCCAGCTCCAACGATGGCTACATCCTCCTTCTTAACAACATCGGCTCGAGCACTGATGATTGTTCGACTGATGGGTTCGCTTCTGTTCCGAAATTTATGTAAGAAACGGGTTTGCAACAAAAATCTTGTATGGGGGAGAAGAGATTGGACCATGATTATGAGTTTTTATTGGTGGGTATTTCGGGATGCTGCAAAATGTGGAGGAAGCAATATTTATACCGGCAAATTCCGCCGCCACCCCCTGTAATTGGCAAAATCATAGTACTACTAGTCGTCGACGGAGGAAAGTTAAAATATAGCTTCCTTCTTTATGAAGTTGGAGTGAAATTTCGGAAAAATCTATCAATTGACAAAGTTGCAAAGTATTTTGATGGGACAGAGACTCAAAAATTGCTTCAAGAATCTTTGCCTCCTCATCACACTTTCAAATTCCGTAATTAATTTGAATTTGAATTATGAAATTGATTTTTCACTGTTCATTACAATTTTAGGGTTAGGGTTTGTTTTTTCATAATTGGGGATGAAGAAGAAGAAGAAGAAGGTAGGGATAAAATGGGTATTTCATGTAGATTTAACGACTGAACTAACGTTCCGTCAAAAAATGGTCCTATTTGCAAGATAACTGAAGTACAGTGGCTCAAATAACATTTTCAAACAATAAGTGGCCGAATTACAAGCTTTCCCAAAATACAGTGGCCCGATTGTGTGTTTTGCCAAATATATTTAATAGGCTACTAAAATTACATAGTACAATTTAATTGTTATACTAAAGAAAACAAAGTGCAAAACTTTCACAATTCACACACATGCACACGTCACAGATCCACACACTCAGCACATACACACTCACCACCTCACCTCTCACACCTTCCTACTCCACCCCCGGTCCCTCGCTCCACTGGCGCACACACCAGTATTCTCTCTTTTTTTTTTTTTTTCTACGACTTCTTCTCTGCACGCCCAGACAATTCCCCTCCAAAAACCCGCCCTTGTTCACGGCCGTCTATGGCCCATCCCAATCCCCTTATGAGTTATGATTTTCTTTTGAAACTTCAATAACATAATACTCCCCCTGTTTCTAAATTATTATTATTTTTTTATCCGTTTTAAAATAATTATCTTATTTTAAAAAAAAAATTTAGGACATCATTTTTATTATTTTACCCGTACTTTTTTTTCTATTTTAATTATTAACTACATACACATGGACATTAAAGAAAATTATACATTATATCAATATTAATAATCAAGTCAATTATTTTTTTTTAATCTGTGTACCGGATCAAACAAGACAATAATTAAGGGACGGAAGGAGTATTATCTATATCCATATTTATATTCACAAGTATACTGAGAGATCTCAAAAGCTTAACTTCAAAATCGAATTGCTATAATTCCCCTCTACTCCGCAGGCACCCAGCTACTAGCCAAGCCGATTCGCTAACGCCCAAACACGTCAACCCTTGGAGAAGTCAAAGCAGCTCTCTCTCTCTCTCTCTCTCTCTCTCTCTCTCTCTCTCTCTCTCTCTCTCTCTCTCTCTCTCTCTCTCTCTGTTTGGTTGCATGGAACCCATCTAAGAAGACTAGAAGAGACAAGGTTCTCTCTTATACTCGCCGCCCGACCTCTCCACCTTCCTACCAGTCGATCGCCATTAACACGGTTCTTCACCCAGTCGTTCTCGTACTCTCTCTTCCAACGTACGAGAGAACCAAAACTGCCATCCTTTCCAATTCTAATCATTACTCCCTCCGTGACTCGGAACACGGATTAAGAAAAAAGAATTGACTTGATTAATATTGGTATAATGTATAATTTTTTTTAATGCCCATGAGTATGTGGTTTATAATTAAAGTAGGGAAAAAAGTAAGGATAAAATGGTAAAAGTGATGTCCTAAAAAGAAAAATTTTCAAACAAGACAATTATTCTAGGACGGACGAAAAAGGAAAGGAAGACAATATTTAGGGACGGAGGGAGTATTATTAGTAAAGCATCTCTAATGTGGAGAACTAGTTCTTAGCTCTTAAGTGGACTCCACCTTGTCACCTAAGATTTTCACTCACTATTTCATTTAAGAACTAGCCTCCCCAATGTTTGGTTCTTTAACTTGGTTCTTAGGTGGGCTCCACAATGCCACCTAGGATTTCCACTCATTAACTCATTTATAAAAAATAAAAAACCTTTTCAAAAATAGTATTAAAAACTAAAAAATTTAAAATTCAAAAAATAACTTTATAAAAATTTAAAAAAGAAATTAAACTTATTTAGAGTTAAAAAAAGTACTTAATATTCTGAATTTATAAAAAAAACTTTTTGCAAAAAAAGGTAAATCAAAATGTATTTTAAAAAAAACTTTTCAAAATAAAAGCCAATAATTAATACTCAAAATAATAAAAGAAAGAGAGAGAGAGAGAGAGAGAGAGAGAGAGAGAGAATTGGGGAAAGGGACAAGGGAACCGGGGTAGAAGAGGAGGGAAGAGAGAGAGAGAACGTGGGAATTGGGGGGAAAGGGACAAGGGACAGGGGGCTAGAAGAGGAGGGAACCGGGGGTGGGCAGGGACGCTTCTTTACAGTGTATGTGATGCACGCCTCAGCTAGGTAGGAGCGGTGCATTACACACTCTCTCCATTTCAGTAGCCAAGGTGAAATGCAAAAAAAATATGAACAAGTTCTTATTTTGGAACTCGAAGAATTGGGAAATTTTGGAACCATTTGAAGAACTCTGACACTGTTGATGAACCAGGCCAATCAGTTTTTAATGGGCTAAGAACCAACAATGTGGATGCCCTTATTGTTATTATTATTATTATATCCTAACCTTAAAGGCCTAACTATTGGGCCAAGCCCAAATTCAAGATAAACAAAATCAATTTAGTACCCAAATGAACTAGGCCCAAAATAAATTCAAGTTTGGCCAAAATAAATATTCTGATTTATAATAATATAATTATGAATTTATAGAAATTTTGGGTGTATTACACTCTCACCCCCTTAAAAAAAGTTTAGTCCTCTAAACTTCTCGTACCTAATTACACAAAAAAACTCGAGATACTTGGTTCTCATGTCTTCCTCGAGCTCCCAAGAAGTTTCAAAGCACTTACAAGAAGTCATAATTTCTAAAACCTATTTAAATATCAATATATCCACGACGTAATCAATATCCCAAAATATTATCTTTAATATTTATAAATAGGGTTTATATGCTTGATTTTCGTGTAATTACTTTCTCCCCACCTTTTAAAAAAAAAATTTGGTCCTCCAAATTTACCAACACTTATAATCCCAAAATTATGCATCACGCTTTTACTGCGCATTCCAATTACAACACAAGATAACTCACTACAATGAAGGTTTTTAAGTACTTGTACCCCTTAGTGCAAAACCAAACGTCACAGCCTTGAGTTAGTCAATTGACATTTCCCGATCTAATTTAATTTACCTCGAGTTCAGCCACTTCTAATTCTAAACACATTCCTAAAGGTCACTTAGTCGGCAAACTATGAAATGATTCATTACATGATAATTCAAGGTCTTAGCTTTTAACTAAATCAAAACTATTCATAATCATTTTCGCTCAATGTTTTTTTATTCATCAAACACAAAACCCAAAGCACATATAGCGTAGCTAGCTACGATCCCAATTTTTGAAGAAATCATAACCTAAGTCGTACTCATGCTCAATTCGTACTCAAGGCCTTCAGTAAGCTCCCCAAAATCTTTGGGGTAAACCTAGCATAATAGTCCGACACTGTTAGAATTGGTATCCCATGTAACCAGACAATTCCGTCCATATTTCCTCTTGCAATACTTGCAATACTTCCTTTAAATGTTTTTCATGCTCATCCTGAAAGCTTAAAGTAAACCAAGACATCCTGAGCAGACACAATCACCCATCGATCAAGAAACTCTTGAGAGACTCCAATCAATAAATCCTTAAATGTAGTTAGGGCATTTGTTAGTCCAAACATCATTGCCAAAAACTCATAGTGCCCATACTTTATCATTAAACAAATGACTTATCCATCCCAAAAATTACATCGAAATTCTTAATATCTAGAGTAAATAAATTAATAGGCATCCCTCAACCCCCAACTCAAAAGGCAAGATCCACATGTTTAGGTTACAGAAATGAGCCATTAGCTGATGTGTTTTTAACAATATCAACACCCATGTTCTGAGGTGACAATTTATAAGTCGTGCAATTTATACGATCTGTTCTGAGTGTAAAGTACTAGGATCAATATGAACTTAAACGTCGCGAAGACAAAGTTATATGGTATTGCCACTATGCCATGGTCGTTCGAGCATACAAGGTAGCGAGAATTCACAACACTGGATTAAAAAACAAACTACTATCTCATGATTGTTAAATGGGAATGATGCATATCCACTACGCATATTATAATCAAGTATGACAAAAAATTCTAACAATTCTCAGACATAACCATGAATGTGTCATGCTTTTATAGAGTTAAAACATAATTCAAAATTGACACATACAAAGATGACTTCTTCAAATTATATAACTAAAACTAGTTGGTTTCTGAATTCAAAACAACAACCCTAAAATTGCGTCGTAATGTTTCAAGAAATTAAGAGAAAACTAACTCTAATGTTGAGGCTACTCTTCAGCTATAAACTACAGGAACTAAATTATCCATTCTTTTAGTACTCCACAGGTTGAGCATCTTTCGCGATCGTGGTATCAATCCTCTGCTACTTCTTAGGATTTGACTTGCCTTTTTCTTGACCACACGTAAACTTGCCTTTAAGTGGCTCTTGGCAGTCCTTAATCTTATGCCCGATTTTCCCGTAGTTGAAACATACTCATATATCCTTCCTCTCTATTACTACAGGGTTAGGTTTCAAAACTTGTTATTATTGTTCCTACCGTTGGTCACGATTTTCTAATGCATCTCCTTATCTTTCTTTTCAACCATTGTTATCTTTACACAAACTTTTCTATGCTCCAAACCCATTAAATATTTTCTCATATGCTCGTACCTCCTTTCCATTCCACCACTTCCCTTTCTACTGCACTGGGTTAGGTTTCAAAACTTGTCCGTATTCCTTTCCATTCCACCACTTCCCTCTCCACTGCACTAGTGTTTGGGCTAGGTTTCAAAATTTGTTCTTACAGTTCCTACTGGTGGTCACGATTATCTATTTTTATCTTCAACTATTGTTATCTTTATAAACAAAATTTAACATGTATCTTAACAACACGTATTAAATATTTATTTAAAGTGTGCAGTGTGTTCATATATAACTATTATAAGTAACATTGAAACCTGTGGATAATGACTAATTGATACAAAACTTATTAAATTTAAAATTTTAAAGGAGCAGTACTAGGATTATGAGCTGAAGTGAGTGACTTGGTAAACAAATCTTCTGGTTGATATGCAGTAGAAATGTGAGTAGTAGTGATCAAACCCTTAGTGATTTGGTTGTGAATGAGATGACAGTCAATCTCAATGTGTTTGGTTCTTTCATGGAACACAGGGTTTGCTTCAATATGTAATGTTCCTTTGTTATCACAAAATAAAGTCACTAGAGTAAGGTAGAGCTGTCAAAATGGGCTCAACCTGCCAGGCCAGCCCATCCCGCCATCTAAATGAGGCGGGTTGGGTTGATGAAATTCAATCCCGTTTAGGAGCGGGTCAAACGGGTTAGGACCGCGCGGGTCACGGCTGAAGAGGGTTGGGGTGGGTTGAGCGCGAGATAACCCGCAATTTAATTTTGTTCATTTTTATGTTGTTTCTCTTTGTTTATGTTGTATAAATTTAGTTTGACTCTTAAAAAATGTAGTTATATTTCACCATATTATGTTTAACTTTAATTTGTTAAATTCTTTCTTGGTTTTTGTACTAATTAAATGAAGAATAGTTGTGAGTCTTATAACAAATTTTTTTTTTTTTTGGCTTTAGTTGGTTAGATATTAATATTTTTTCAAATCACACTTTTTTGGCTAGCCCGCCCTAACTCGTAACCCAAGGTGGGTTGGGTTAAGTATATCAATCCTGTTATTTTGGCGGGTCAGCCCAACCCGTCCCGCCTGGTGATGGGTTACGGGTCAACCTGTCCAGCCAACCCGTTTTAACAGCAACATAGTAAGGTCATGGATTTGCAGCTCTTGAAGGAGAGCTAAGAGCCAAGTAATTTCACACCCTGTAGTTGCCATGACTGGATATTCTGCCTTTGCAGAGCTCCTAGACACTATATGTTGCTTCTTGGACTTTCAAGAGATCAATGAATCACCAAGCATAATACAATAGTCTGTCCTTGACATTCTTGAACTAGGATAACTACCCAAATCTGAATCAAAATATGCAGTGGGAGTCAAAGCACTAGAAGCAGAGAATTACAATCCTTGACCAATGGTTCCTTTGAGGTACCTAACAAGTTTTAGATTAGCTGCCATATGTGGTATTCTTGGAGAAGCCAGAAATTGACTTAGTATATGAACAGGGTATGATAAATCAGGTCTTGAAATGGTTAAAGTAGATAAGTCTACCAATTAGTCTGTGTTACTAATTGGCATCCTGCAAAGGTCCTCTGTCTGCAGCCAATTCATGATGTTGATCAAGAGGTATCTTTGAAGGCTTAGCCATCTCCTGGCCTGTGTCTTTAAGAATATCCAACACATACTTTCTTTGATGAAGATAAACTCCAGTATCATTTCTTGCAACCTCAATGCCAAGAAAGTACTTTAAGATGCCCAAATCCTTTATGTTGAATGAAGAGTGAAGGAATGCCTTCAAGTTTGAGATAATAGATGAACTAGAGCTGGTAATAAGTCGGTCATCAATATAGACCAACACTACTGTAAATATGGGATCTTTGAGAAAAGTAAACAAAGAGTGATCACTTTGAGATTGAATAAAACCAAATGCCAAAAGAGAAGTTGAAAGTTTATGGAACCATTGCCTAGCAACCTACTTAAGACCAGACAAAGACTTAACTTATTTGTAGAAAACAGGATAAGAAACACCAAGTTGCAATGTTGTAGAGGACTGTAAAGATGGTGAATATCCTGGAGGTAGGTCCATAAATACCTCTTCATTGAGATCCCCATGTAAAAATGCATTGGAAACATCCATTTGAATGATCTCCCAACCTTTAATGGCAACAAGTGCAAGCAAAGTTCTAACAGTTGTCATCTTGACAACTAGAGCAAAAGTGTCAATGAAGTTCAGCCCCTCAGTTTGTGTAAACTCTATGGCCACAAGTCTGGCCTTATACTTGTCCACTGAGCCATCATGATTGTGATTCATCCTATAGATCCATTTGCATCCCACAGTTTTCTTATTGTGTGGTAAAGTTTGTAAAATCCAAGTCTTGTTATTCTCCAAGGCCTGAATTTCTAATTCCATAGCCTTACACCAAAGAGGATCTTTGACAGCTTGTGCATATGTGTGAGGTTGAGAAGTTTGTGAGAGTTTAGCAAGAAAAAGAATAATAGCCAAAAGATATATTGTCATAAGTAAGAACTGAAGAAAGAGCATGAGGGACTGATCCTGAAATTTGTTGGCAATACCTTTGTTCTTACATGTCTAGTAAATAAAGTGGGATGAGAAGAAGAAGAAGCAATGATCTGAGAATCTGGAAGCACAGAAGAGATAGAATCAGCAGGAAGATTTGGAGAAGGAGACATAGATGAGGGAACAAAAGACTCATATATCTTCATCATCAACAGAGAAATTGTGAGAAGGAAAAACAGGAAGAGATGATGTGGAAATGGAAGAAGTTGACTGAAATGGGATACATTCTCATAGAAATGAACATCTCTGTTGTACAAAACTTTGTGGTTGGTCAATTCATAAAGCTTATAAGCTTTCTTGCCAAGTGGATATCCTAGAAAAACACACTTGATAGCTCTTGGTGGAAATTTGTCTCTTTACATTCAGCCTTTACTTATCTTTCCTGTAATATTTGATATATCTTGTGCAATCTGGTTGTGGAAAGTAATTGATGCATCTAATACAAGATTTTAGTTGACTGTCATGATGAACTTGTTTGCTCTTACTTACAATTGCTTCAATCTTGTTTGTTATACTTATGATGCTTATTCTTCCGCTGCTCAAACTCTTTTCTACCAGCTAAGTATAACAACATCTTCTTATCATCCATTCTTCAAGACTGCCGATGCACATCGTCTGATACTACTATATCGGCTGTGTTGATTGAACTAGGAAGATGACCTATTCATGTTTAATTATTTCATCCATGTTTTCCAACATATAAGTTAAAATAGGATGAAAATTTTAATATACGTAATATAGGCTATTCACCCCCCCTCGAGCCTATATTCTGAGCACATCCTTATGGACCTAATAGGCAGCCTCAAAATTTTGTTTTGTCCCCCTGAAATTGGACTCGTGATGCAAAAGCGTTGCATCGTGATGCCTTGGTTACTGTGCGCGCATGTTTTTCTTTCATTAATGACATAATCGTTTTTTTAACCCAAAAATACCTTTTTTCAATTTAAAAAAAATGAGTGGACTGAAGCAATTACAAATATTAAAAAAGGGACCGGCCTGTAATTTACCCTTAAAATTACTAATAGTATTAGGCCGAACTACATAGCCCATGTGAAAGAAACTTTAAAAGCATTGTACGTACTCCACGAATCTACGTATAGACTCAACTTTAAACTCGTTTTCAAAGTAAAAAGAAAAAAAAATTCTACTGGTTCAATAGTTCGACTTACAATATTAAAGCATCACCAATGCAACCGTGAATTTGATCTGACGTGGCTGTGAGTAATTAACACCCTCAATCACATGTGACATATCTCTTCTTTTTCATTCAATTAGAAGAGATCCCTCCAATACAAATGTGAATTTGATCCCATGTAGCATTGGTCTCACAACTAAAATGAAGAGAGAGATGATATTTAGTTATTTTTAATTTAAAAAATGATAACTAGGATGTCTCCACACCCTCAATTAGAATGTGAAAAATTCACATTCTCATCCACAATGTGAAAAAAAATTGTTGTTATGTCATATTCACAAGGCTTCTTCACATTTGCATTGAAAATTTTTTTTTTCCATTGAGGATGTCAATCTTAGGTGGTGATGATGCCGATTTTTGCACCGTGAACCTAATGGGAATTTGTTCCGGTGAAGTGACTGGTAACTGGCCTGAAAAGAAGAACAGAGTTACTGAACAGGGGATCCCTGCAAAGCTCCTCCAGTATGAGAATTAGCAATGTGTATCTGAGAAAGAATAAAGCTAATTCAGTGAGCAAAAAGTGTATAATTGCGCGTACCTTGTACTATGTCTGATAGTATTATTTATAAGAAAGTGGCGTTGCTTTAGATAATTTCTGGCTGTAACTGATATGATCGAACCCTAAGTTCACGGGTAGAAGTCGCGTATCCGTTTTGAACTTTATCGGTAAGTTGGAGCTTATTTCGTAATACGTTAGGATACTTGAAGATAATTCGGAGATAGTTCCATGTAATATATAAAGTGTACAGCTGCAAGCCGGGCATAATGGGGCAGCTCGCCCACTTGAGGAGCTCGCCCAAGTGAGTAGCTCGCCCAAGTGAGGAGCTCGTCCTTTTGAGCAGCTCGCCCTCTTGAGGCAGTCCATTACTTTCGCCCAATATTTTACTATTTATCATTATTATTCTCGGTATAATTTTTAAATAGTTCAGGTGGCACCTATTTTTTTTTAACATTCACATTGGTATTGGAGATGCTTTTACCGTGACCTTTTGAGAATTGATCAAACAACATTATATTGTGAGATGAAAAATATGGATACGGAGTCTAGGAAATGTTATTCATTACGTATAAAAGTAAAAAGTGGCACGTATTACGCATGTGCATTATTTTTTAAAAACAATTAATTTTTGTTTAACTATTTATGAAAACTAAACTTAATTTGATTGATTACTTGAAGGCGATATACTAACGAGCTCTATACCGCTCACTTCTCCCAGGGCTGTTCCTAACATTTTATATGGTTGGGGCAAAGTTAAAAGAAGAGTCTTTATTTAATTACTCACTCCGTTCCACCAAAGAATTCACGTTTGAAAATTTTAATTATTAAGAGATATGTTAGTGTTATTGGATTTAGTCATAATTACAAAAATACTTAGATTTAGTCATAATTACAAAAATACTTAAGTACAATCAAGATGATTACCACACAAATGGAGGGTAAAGGTGAAAGATTATGAAAATTGTAAGCATAATTTTTTGAAAGTGGACTCTTTAAGTAAAACATTTCAAAATAGTATAGTGGACTCTTTGCCTGAAACAGAGGGAGTATCAAATATTAATCTCATGTATTTTTTTTAAATTTAATTTCTTAGAGAGACAAATATAATTTTTACTATCAGTACAATTTCAATAACGAGATCAGTACAATTTCAATAACGAGTTTCTACTTAGTTGAAATCAAGTTTGGAAAAACATTATTATCTAGAAAATTGAACAATTTCTTATCGAATTCCAGTCTCGTAAAATCTAAAGACTTGATTACTCAAATCAACAATCATCGTAAGAATAATTTAGGATTTTTTGTTGCTTCGTTTTTCTATTTCATGATCCTCTTATTACTCACTCAAAGTTATGACCTCAAATTAGTAATTAACTAAATTGAAAATCGAATGTAACTATGTAAGATGTGAACAAACTGTCAAACTCAAAAGTCCCAACAAACAATTGAACAAACATATTTCAAAATTTAATGAATAAATAAAGACAGTGTTACTTTCAATTTTTAAACACACAAAAACATTGTAAAAAGAAGAACAATAATTAACATTGTAACAAAATTTAATAAACAAACAAAGTCTCAACAAACAATTAAACAAACATAAAATCAAAATAATAATAAAAGCTTTGGGTTTAGGCCTCAGTTCAAGAAACTTGAGTACTTTTTTTTTAAAATTTAACTCTATACTAATACTACAACAGTAAAAAAAAGCAAAAAAAATTGGGCGTCTTATTAATTTGGGCCCTGGGCGGGTGCCCTGGCTGCTCTTGCCCTTGGGTATGGCCTGACTTCTCATAACGGAAAGGTCGGGTATTCAATTCTCAACAAAGACACCCTATAACTACTCTCAACAAAGACGTCAGGTGTTCAAGTTTCACCGGGGTACTCCAATACTCTAATTACATTTACTAACTAGCTATACGAGTATAAACTACATTCCAATTTCACAATTCTCATTACATTTTTATTCATCAAAAAACTCTCGAAGCTATAAATATATAGTTTCTGTATACGTAACTTACTTACTCTATTAAATCAAATACTACAAAATGATCTAACGTATCTCAACAAATTTTGTCTATATATACTTATATTACAATTTTTTGTGAGCAAGAAACTAATTATTTTCTTACTATAAGAAAGTAAATCATATCTTGATCAACGTTAACAATAATTGTTAGTTAGAGACCAATATATGTATGTAGTGCACGTCATTCTGATAAAGTATCAACTAATCATATGCTTAAGACAGCGTAATCATATCTTAAACATGGAAATTTCAAGCCAGAATCACAACATTTTTTCTCATTTTGGATTACTTGATATTTATCATGATGATTAACTAGGGAAATTCTTCATGCAATTTATGTGATTTTTGTGTGCTTTGGATTAATGATGAAAACATCTCCTTAAATGAAACATATGAAAAAATCAAATACAAATAGAGAATATTGTGCGACATCAATAGCACAGTATGTAAAACATTTGATACAACAAAATAAAACATCGATAGAGTGTTGCAGTTGAAATTTGAAGTTATTGTACCGTTTGATTTTTTTTTTTTTTTTGTACAACTAGGATATTTTTCAAACGCAAATTTGACATTTTTTTTTTACTTTTTCCAAAATTATAAAATACGTTATTCGTAGTACGTTTACCCTTGCCTGCCAGGAATTGAGCCATATGTTCTAACAACATTTTTTGATACGAGAGAAACATTATACTATAGGCGTCTCATGGAACTTACAATTATGCAACTTCTCTATAGCTGGTCCAACTTCTCTATAGCTGGTCCACCAACACCAGTTGAATAATCTTCGTACAACCAATTAGCTTTTTACCCCTTTGAGGGTTTCAGTGCGTTCTTGTTTTACTAGCCATTTGGAAGGTCTTGACATGTCCAAAACGGTTACGGTTCCGGTTCCGTTTCGAAACTGACGGTTCCACAAATCATGATAAGGCAAACCGAAACCGAACCGTGGAGTTCCGATTCCGGTTTTTTGGTTTTGTTTTTTAGATTTTTTAAAATTTATTTTTTGTTTTAATTTTTTATTTTTTAAAAAACTGTTATAAATTGTAAAAAAAGGTGTTATATATATATATATATATATTGAATTTTTGCAAGATTTTTAAATTGTTAAGACTTTAAGAACTTTAGTTATCAAAAGTTATAAATTAGAAATTGTAAGAACATTAGTTATGAAAAATTACAAATTGTAATTTTTACAATTTAAAATTTAAGAATTAAGAATTTAAAAGTGTTAAACTTTTTTACAATTTAAGAATTAAGGACTTAAAATTTTTAATCTTTACAATAGTCTTGAAATAATAGAGTTTGTAATATTGAATTTAGATTTGAGAAAAACTTTTGCAAAATAAAATAGTTTTTTTCTTAAATTCAACTATAGTTTTATAATGATTACAAAAAATTTAAGAACTTAAAAAACTTACAATAAAAATTTAGGAACTCAAAATACAATAAATAAATAAAAAACAGGGGCGGTACCCTAACCTATTTTATTAATAATAATAAAAAATTACAAGGAGGGGATAACTAGCCTTGCCTTATTATAAAGGAGGACAAATGAGCCTTACCTCAAAATTCAAATGTAAAATAAATTTCTAAATTCTAAATTTTAACGGTTTGGAACCGGCGATTTAGAACCGTTGGAACCGACGGTTCATGGTTCCTAAAAGACACAAACCGGAACTGAAATCGAAACCGGCTGTTCACGGTTCATTACGGTTTACAGTTTGGATGGTTTCTAACCGGTTCGGTTCTGATTTAAAAAACCGAATGAGCATGTCTAGGAAGGTGGTAAGGGGAAAGAGTGGTGTACACTGCTCATATTATACTAATGGTTATAATTAATTGAGATATGAGACGAAGAGTTGACCTAATAAAGATCTGACATGCCTACTTTGTTGTAGTTATAAATTCAAATCTTTTACGAAAAAGTTTATTATTTAGCCTACTTTGTTGTAGTTACAAATTCAAATCTTTTACGAAGAAGTATATTATTTAGCCTATCATCGGTAAGAATAAGATGAATTTTGAGGTGTTCATATTAAGGGTTCAACCCACCTAATTCAAGCACAATTCAAAAAGTGTGACTTTAGGTATGAAGATAAAATGTTGGTCGAATAAAATCAAATCTTTGAAAATGAGTTCATAATAATACCAACAAAATTGTAAAGAACATCTTGTGCAAGTCTATGCATGCTTTGATGTGGTGGTGATTTTTAAAGGTAAAAGACATGTTTTCAGTAACACGTCAAGTTATATGTGATCACGCCAAAAACTGTTCAAGTGATCACGTCGAGTCCACGTGTGCAACTAGTTAGTTGGTAGAATGCCCCGGCTCTCAATAGGCAAGTGTTAAAGGAACTTGTTCGCAGGCTAATACTTGATAAGTCAAAGAAAACGCCGTTAGGAAGCCGGACGTGGTTCGGCTAAAGCCCTCCGGTGAGAGTGTGAGTATAGAGGAAGAGAATATGGTCTCCGGTCAGTCCTCAGGATATTCTTGGGAGTAAATGCACAGGAGGTATCGAAAGATTTGGTAGTTGAAGAGTAATAAATGACACTTAGACCATAAATGAAGGCAATCACCTTCTATTTATACTGATGAAATGTTGATATTCTACAAGTGGGGCTATCACATGTCAGCTCGGGACTGGCGAGGAAATGTCCATTTATATTATGACCATTTATGAGCGGCGTCAAATCCATTGATGAGCATTTATGAAAATGTGATGCCTTGTAGGGAAATATTCGTCTCTTCTTTGGAACCTGTGCAGATCTCCTAGTTCTACATCCAGCTAAAAGGTACGTCGTTAGTGAACCAATGAGAAGCATGTCTTTGGTCTCCGGGATAACGTCGGAGTAGGTTGACATTAAATGTGGTAGCTATTGTTGACTATCAATTGTTCCCGAGGTCACCGACCTCGGGGTCACGGCTTAAGTAGCTCGGACTATGCTTTTTTGCAAGCTAGGACGCGAGATAGCGATGGTTGGCAAGTCACCCGAGTTCACGGGGGAATCTTGGGATGTTGTGGAGGTCGCGTAAGGGTGATGCCCGAGTTCAAGTGAAGCCCGGGATAAGGCAGGACGACTCTGAGCTCCAGGTCAGCATGCCCACGTGTCATTTCTTTTGCCACGTGGTGGCGAGATACTTTGGTATCTTTAATATGAATAATCAAATGTAAATTGGTAGTTGGTATATGGCATGAAGTGATGAGTGCATTCACTCAATAGTCAATAGTAATTTTCTTTTTTGCCTTTTTTGACAAAATTCGAAAAATTATAGCTATATGTTAAACTAAAATTACACCGTATATTAACTTTAAATTTTGTTTGTGTTAAATGTCCTTAATTTCATCCTCTTCATATATGTTGTTACTTGTTATTATTATTAGTTTGAATATTAAGAGGGAAGTTAAACTTTTTTCACACAAAATTATATTGGACTCACCTATAATAATAAAATTCCCTAGAATTCTGCCAAGTGCCTTGTGCCAATGGAATAAAGCAAAATCAGGAGAATGTTATTTGCGTAAATCGAACTCATATATAAATTTGGGTGAAATTCGGGCCAGTCACATTTAATGAATTTTCAACCGTTTTAGTCCCCTATACTTGTTTTTAACCGGAAAAAAAACACTTTTGTAGCAAAATGTCGTGTATGCTCTTAAAAACACAGAATAGACACGAGATCCTTAAAAAAATGAAACAGGCACGGGATGCATTGTAATTTCAAATTGATGCATCGCGATACCAAATTGATGCATCGCGATTTTTAAACCGGCAAAAATACACTTTTGTGTAATTCGAACAAGTACGTGATGCATCGCAAATTCAAACCGATGCATCGCAATTCCAATTCGATGCATCGCGATGCAAGATTTTCAATGCATCGCGATACCAAATTGATGCATCGCAATATTTAAACCGGCAAAAATGCACTTTTGTGAAATTCGAACAGACAGGGTATGCATTGCGATTCAAAATTGATGCATCGCGTCAAGTAACAAGAAGGGATCTCATACTGAACAAAAGAAATGTGAGTTCTTTAGACATTCGTGCATCATCTGTAACATATGATGTATCAAATTAAAATTGCGATGCATCTCGTGCCTGTTCTGTATTTCTTAAAGGCATAGACGGCATTTTCTCACAAAAAGTGGATTTTTTCGGTTGAAACAAATATAGGGGAGTAAAGCGGTGAATATCCTAAAAAATATAGCGGTCTGCAATTTTTTCTATAAATTTTGTGCAAAATTATGAAATGATATCATTCTTTCGTTAAAAATAATAATAATTGTCACACGCTAAATGAGTGCTAAGGATTTATAAAATTGACTATAACCAGTCACACTCATAAATCGACACTCGTTAAAAAAAAAAAAAAAATGTAACGCGCTAATTGAGTGTTAAGGACCTATAAAATTGACTATAACCAATCACACTCATAAATAGATACTCTTGTGTGCCCACAACCATAACTAGTTAGTAGTTACATATCAATATTCTATGTGCCCACCATTTCCAATTCATCATCACTGCACTAGCATACACCCAAATCCAATGTTTAGCTAAATATAGTGGATCTCCATGTCGACTATCAAAATAAAGGGGGTTAGCTTGTAATTTAGCATAAATAAAATACTTCCTAGCCTAAAACTGAATACAACACACACACCCTTGTCCTGTCATCGTGCTTGGAGCCTCATTGTTACTCCCTCCGTCCCGATAAATATTTCTATAGTGGATAAAATACAAAAATTAAGAAATATAATTAATGATGTGCTGTTAAATGTGTTCTGACCATAATACCGATAAAAATTAATTGAGTTCAACTACTTTAAATAATTAAGTTTCTTTAGGATGTGCTATATTAAATGAAGTTTTAAGGGTATATTAGAAAGAATGATAGAGAATAGGTAGATCAAAAGTCTTTAAGAACATTAGTTGGGACATCCCAAAATAGAAAATAGTAACATTTATCTAGGACGGAGGGAGTACTATATTCGACAAAAATGAAAGCCACAAATCTGTATAAATGACGACAGCGACGGAAACAGAGTAAATTACAGTACCTTAAGGTAAACTGAAATTGAACAGTGGATAACCGATTCCAGTTCGCCGATTTCTGTTCTGATTTTCAATTTTTTAACATTTATTTTTATTTTTAATTTTAAAAATCTATCAAAAAGTGTAAATAAAGTGTTATAATATGTTATTAATTATCAAAATATAAACTTAAAAAAAAATGATTAAGATGTGTTAAACATCATGATATAGAAGGTTAATTTTGACATTAAAAATTTATTATGCTAGACTCGTCCAGCATTTCATCAAGTCTCCTTTAATCTTTCATCCAAGAAAGTCAGAATAGGTGCAGCGTGTAACATGTAGGAGCAGATGATTTCAAAATTCAAAGTTTCAAACGCTTAATATATGAATTTGGCAGTTTTTAAACAATTTGGAACCGGCGATTCATGGTTCCAAAAAAAATGCAAACTGGAACCGAACCGCCCCAATCCAGTTTCGAATCATGACGACACGATTTGGCGGTTCCAAAACTGATTTGTTCTCTAGCGTGGGTTTGTGTAGACATCCATTCAGTTCCAAAAAATCGAATGGATATGTCTACACACACCCACGCCAGAGAACAAAGCTCAGAGATTGAAGACGACGAGCACAAGTATTGAACATACTAAAATATCCTGCCTCCACGTGGCACAAGCGGGACACATGGCCGTGCTTAGCTGGAGCTCGGAAGACAGCTCATCTCGATCCCAAGCTTTGATTACAGTTCGGATCTCGGGTACGTATACCCGTCATCTTGTCTCGACCTCCCCGAGTATCCCGAGGTGGTTAGAAAATGCTTTCCAGTCGAACCTGAGAGCTCGCGAAATCCTAGACCTGGGCTACAACACTAAGACCCCCGAGGTCTTCATCCCGGGAACTGAAGATAGTCAACGAAAGCTGCTGCATTTAAGGCTTACCTGCTATTACGTCATCTCGGGGCCACAAACCAGCTTCTCATTGGTTGAAAGAGTGACTTGCTCTCTAAGTAAAGCTGCATCTAAAAGATCTGCACATCTCCCAGCGAAGTTTTATCTTCTACATCAATGTAGGTCACTTCTCCTTTAAAGCTCATCAATGCAGATTGCGGCTGCTATAAATGGGCATGTGACCATCTGTCCTAGGTTGACACCTGGCAGGTCCACCTGTCCCAAACTAGCATTCTTCCAGTATAAATACAAGGTAATTGTCTTCATTTATGACCTAAGTTCAAATAAACATACACAACAACTAAGTCTCCAAAGCATTAAGTGCATTTACTCCCTGCGAGCAGTCTGAATCCTCACCGGAGACCACAAATTTTACCAATATACTGATTCTCTCAACGAAGGGCTTTAACTGGACCAACGTCCAGCTCCCTAACGGTGCTTTCCTTTCCTTTCATCACAGGTATCTATCGGAAAACAAGTCACACATACACTTGTGCTTATTGAGAGACGGAGCATCTTACCAACAACCTAGCAGCATATGTGGACTTTGACAGATCACCGGAACATTTTTTGCCGTGATCAAGCATATTACGTGACTTCTGGATTACAATAGCTTCATTTTGTCTCTCTCTATTAAAAACGTTTCTTCCTTATATAATTGATTCCCCCACTGGTTGTTTTACAAAGCGGTTAAGTAACTACGACAAACCCATTAAAGCAAACCCAAAAATGCTTCAACTTAGAAGCATCAGTTAGTTTTCTAAACTAAAAAAATTGTTGGGTTCTTTTTTAATTTGATCAGTAAAGTTGCGCGGCGCCATGAAAGGAGCTGGGAGAGTGGAGGTTGCGATTGGGGTTGCTCTGTTTTTGACCGTTGTGGCTAGTAGTGTTGTAACGACGGCGTTGGGGGTTAATGTGACGTATGATCATCGAGCATTGGTGATTGATGGCAAGCGGAGGGTGTTGGTTTCTGGGTCTATTCATTACCCTCGCAGCACTCCCGAGGTACCAAACGACAGGCTGACCGACGCTCTTTTTGTTGTTTTCTATCTCTCTAAATGTACTGTACTGTGCAGATGTGGCCGGACCTTATTCAGACGTCGAAAGACGGGGGTTTGGATGTAATTGAGACTTATGTTTTTTGGAATTTGCATGAACCTGTTCGTGAGCAGGTTTGTTTTTTGAATTCTCTGTTTGTTTATTTATTGGCTTTTGTACTGTTTGATTGCTGAGAAAATGGGAGAAAAGGAAAGAAAATGAAGCTCTTTTACCAATCATTGATTGTATATCTTGTTAGTTAGTAATAGGAATAGGAATTGGGAAGCATAATGTATGAGGAGAAAGTGGCCTTTTTGTATTTTAAAATGTCAGTTTTCTTTTCAGCAAACACACATGGCATTATTCTAAGGACAAACTGCCAAATGGTCCTTGCAAGTCGGCTTTTTGGGGATTGGTACTCAGTGCGTAAAGATGGTTCTTGAACTCAAAATTTAAACGGAATTGATGATCGCGTGTATCTCATATTACATGAAAAATAAGGGCACAATTGTCATTTCACTTAGGAAAGTACAAGGACCAATAATAATTTCAGGCGTGAACAATAATGATTTCAGGCAACAATTTTCCTCTTCCACCGTGAGAAAAATTCATTTTAAAAAATTAAGATCCATTGTTAAATATAATTATATATTGCGCCATACCAAATCTAGAAAACCCCATTTCGTTGAGTGCGTCGACAGCTGTGTGGCGGTGAAGAGGCAGGGGGCGGAGATCGACAGAGTATCGCCGTCTACGCCGTTGAGTCCTGTCAGAGGCGGAATGAGAGCGGGTCTGTCGGTGGCCTGGCAGGCGTTCGCGACGGGGATGGTGGCGCCGACTGCGGACGAGGTGACGAGGGAGTACAGGAGAGCGCCAGAGTTGAAGGGGCGATGATGGACGTGTGGTGGGGCTTGGTGGAAAGAGAGAAGCCCGGGGAGTATAATTGGGAGGCTCTGCGGAGCTGTTGGAGACGGCGAAGAAGCACGGGCTAAAGGTACAGGCGGTGATGCCGTTTCATCAATGCGGCGGTAACGACGTCGGTGACTCTTGCATGTGCGTATTTTCCCAATCCCTCTTTGTCATATTCTAGATTACTTTATTCAAGTCTACTTCGCGATCTACTTTTTGGATAGTCTATAGAACTTGCTGTGTACTTTCTCCTACTTCCCGTAAAAATGACAAATTATAGGGAAAATCTATATATATACTCCTTCCGATCTTAAAATTATTGTCGTCCTTTCCTATTTTGTCCATTCCAAAATAATTATTTTGTTTGAAAACTTTTTTTTTTTTAGGATAACACTTTTATCATTTTATCCTTACTTTTTTCCTACTTTAATTATGGGTCCCGTACATATGAACATTAAAAAAAATTACACTTTATATCAATATTAATAATTAAGTCAATTTTTTTTTTAATTCGTGTGTCGAGTCAAACAAAATAATAATTAAGAGACGGAAGGAGTGTGTATATATATATATATATATATATATATATATATATATATATATATAGAAGGTCTATGAGTTTGTCACCTTAATTATAGTTGTTAGTACATTAGTAGAATAAAACAATATTGTTAATGAGATTTGAACCCACAACATTTTATATATAAACACCTACCTTAAACCAACTTAACTATTTATATTATAAATATTTATTCAAAAATATTATATATATATATATATATATATATATATATGGCCGGTCCTGAAC
Organism: Platycodon grandiflorus; assembly: GCA_016624345.1. NCBI lineage: Eukaryota > Viridiplantae > Streptophyta > Magnoliopsida > Asterales > Campanulaceae > Platycodon > Platycodon grandiflorus. The sequence goes on along the minus strand of CM028366.1, from coordinate 40,728,463 downwards.
TTTTGGAGGCCCAGAGCGAAAAGAAAAAAAGGGGCCCTTATAAAAATGTAAATCAGAATTTTACACAAATAATTTTTTATTTTTCATAATTCAAAGTACTGAAAAACTGTGACATCTACAAACATATAAGAAAAAATAAGTATCAAATAAAACTACTATTTTGCACCGCTTTACACTATTTTTGACAAAAACAATATACTTGGTTTGCATCATTTGATAATTATCTTGTTTATTAAGAATATGAAAAATGTCTAAAAATTCCATGTTTAGGAGATTTTTGATAAATAAATTTAGCGGACCCAAAATAAAACGAAGGGTGGATAACCCCGTTGATGTCGAATTTAAAATCTCTAGTTCTATAAAACGATACCTTATTCATTGGGTCACAAGGTCAATTATGAAACTATAATGCATTACATATTATAAATATAAATAGATAAGGTTTGATAATTAAATTCAACGAACCCAAATTGAAAAATAATAAAAAAAAGGTTGGATTACTTTACTAGGTATTAAACCTAAAATCTCTAGTTAAATAGTCTAACACCTTATTCCTTGGGCCAAGAAGCTAACTGCAAAAACTATATTACATTATATATTATATATATAAATTTGGGCCCCCAAATTGATCGCCCTCCCAGACATAGTCCAGGGCCAGCCCTATATATATATATATAATAGTTAAGTGGGTCAAATGACCCATGTACTATATTATCTACTTAATTTGATAAGTATTTTTGTGAAATATCAAATAATGTATTACAATTTTTTTCAGTTATCCCGTCCATAGTGCATTTTTTTTTTGTATTATAGTTTTATTGTCTTAAATATTTTTGGTGCAAAGATCTAAATATTATTGGTACATAAAATGTCTATACTTTTAATTGTTATCTCGATCCAAATCTATATATTTATATATTTAAAGTTGATGAAGACAACTCTAAAAGCAACACATCACATCACCCTATTTGGTTGAATTTGAATCCACAAGCCTCCAACTCTGTGTGACTTTTGATTTTTTTGATCTTTTCATCTCCAGACCATTAGCTAATAACTATCATTAACAATACTCAATATGATAAAAAGTGTCTAGATACATAAAAATTTGGCCAAAATATGAATTATCCCCTAAGGTTTCCACCAAATTCCAAAGTGCCCCCCACATAAGGTTTGCCCCAGAAACCCGTCTGATGTTGTTAATTTTCCCAGTTAGTCCCCTGGCCGTGATGACCGTTAAAAAAGTAACGGGAATCCATCACGTGCCTTGCACGAGGGGGGGCAATTAGGTCTTTTTATCATATATACAAAATACTAACTAAAGGGGGTCAAAGTGTTAAAAGAATTACTTAAATTAAAATTTCCTTCTCCCCCTTCTTCATCTCCGATGGTTCCAAACCCTAATTGCCCTTTCATACAATTTGCCCTTCCAAACCCTATTTTAGAAAGATCTTACTTGATATTGAAAAAAATTGGTTTCAATTTGAAACCCTAGCAGGGGCCCTGGAGTCGCCGGAGCTGAGGAAGACAACCGGAATGGAGCCGGTTGCTGCGGGTGGAACTGAGGACGGGAGTTTGAGCTGGGAGATGAGACAGAGAGGGAAGAGAGGTATGCTGAGGTTGCTGAAGTGCAAGGGCCCTGTGGTCGCCGCAACAGAGGAAGACTGGAAATAAGGTTATTGGCCGGAGATAATGCTGCCTCGGCCGGAGTTGGAAAAAGAGCAACCGGATTTAATGGCGATTTGGCCCGGAGTTGGTGCTAAGGGGGGGTTTCACTGTTGACGCGGGCACTGGAGAAAGACGAAAGTGAGATGGAGAGATTGATGGAAAGAGAATGGTGGAAGAGGAGGTGGGCGGCTATGGAGGCTGTTGTATTTGGAGAGGGGATGGTGAGAATTGAGAGATAAAAATTTTGGGAGAGAAAGCAGCAGCAGCTTGGAACCACCGGAAATGAAGAAGGGGGGGAAGGAAATTTTAATTTAAGTAATTTTTTTGATACTTTAACCCCCTTTAGTTAGTATTTTGTATATATAATGAAAAGACCCAATTACCCCCCTCGTGCAAGGCACATAATGGATTCCCGTTACTTTTCTAACGGTCATCACGGCTAGGGGGCTAACTGAAAAAATTGGCAACATCATATGGGTTTTTGGGGCAAACCTTATGTGGGGGGGCACTTTGGGATTTGGTGAAAACCTTGGGGGATAATTCATATTTTGGCCTAAAAATTTCATTCTCCAGGCCATTAGCTAATAACTATCATTAACAATACTCAACATGATAAAAAGTGTCTAGATACATAAAAATTTTGGCCTAAAAATTATTTTTTTTTAATTCGTGTGTCGGGTCAAACAAAACAATAATTTAGGGACGGAAGGAGTAATAATTACTTAAAAAATTTAGAATACTATATTAACACAAGGATATAAGTTGATGTAGCTAAGCATAGTTATTAAAGGCGGAAGGCGAGAGGCGGGCGACATGTACTTTTTTGAGGCGAGAGGCGGGCGCTCAAAAGGCGAGCAAGGTGGAAAAATAGGATTAATAATAATAATAATATATATATATATATATATATATATGAGAATAAAATCTGAAATTAACTTCACATATATTAGCAACAAGTCAACAATACAAATTCAACATTTTGCACCTACAATTCCATAGGAAAAGATGAAATAACAATTCCATAGCAAAATATGAAATCCAAAAGATGAAAACAAGTAGCAATTACTAACTAGCAACATGTTAAACTTAAACATCCTCGAAACCCAAATTAAACTCATCCTCAACTAAATCACAGTCTTGGGTAATAGGCTCAAGTTCTTCATCCTCTTCATCTACAAGGTGAAGGTCACGTGTCCTACACACTCTAGGGGTGCTTGAAGTGCCTATCCCACTAACTCCCATCCTTGGTCGTTGGCTCGAGCTAGTGGCAATAGTTGCGAATGTTGTTCTGTCTCTAGTAAAGTAGGCAGGCTCCTCAGCTCCACAAGCTCTACTAACTACTTCCCAATCAATGTCATCACCGTGCCATTCTTCACCACCTTCACGCACTTCCTCATCTTCGGCAACCAACCACTCATTGGAATCATCAATGTCCGTAAGGCAATTGGGTCAATACGCTCTCAACACATGTATCGTCACCGCAATGATCTATTATATTTCACAAACACCAAATCATTCAACTTGGCTTGAGCCAACCTGTTTCTCTTCTTGCTATGAACCTGTTAAAACAACTTCCTAAAATTAATACACAAATTAACTTTCCAAGTTCCGAAAATTAACATACTTTGGTTCTAAGTTCAACTTACGTGCTCAAAGAAACTCCAATTTTCCTCGCATCCGGATGCGCTACAAGTGAGGCTAAGAATTTTGGTAGCAAAGGATTGTAAATTGGGAGTCTCTCCATACTTTGTCCACCGATCAACTAGTAAATAAAATTTACTCTCATTAGTAAATTCACATTAAAAATATATGAAAAAATGTCATAAACTAGTAAACTACTTGGTGAAATTTTCACTCTATGCCTTTTAGCTATTTCCAACCCAAAGAGACCACCAGCATTCTTAAAAGTAGTCATCTCTTCACTGATTTTATCTTGCAATTCAAGATCCGAAACCAATGTATCAAGACATTTGTAAAGCCCCCCCATAACCTCTCTGTCTTTCTCAATTTCCCTATTTTTGTAGTAAAATTCAGGGTTCAAGTACTAGCTTGCTGCATGCAAAGGTTGATGAAGTTGAGATTCCCACCTTTTATCAATGATTTTAAAAAACTCCTTGTAAGTATTTCATTATCATCAAAACTCTTTGCGATTGCCTCCTTCGCTCTATCCATAGCCTCGTAAACATATCCCATAGCAGGTTTGCTCTCACCATTTACAATTCGAAGCACCTTAACAAGTGGACCTGTAACCTTGAGGGCTTCGAGTACTACCCTCCAAAATATAGCATCCATAACAGTCTTCCAAACTTGCTTACCTTGCACTTCTTTTGCCCATTTACTGTTTGTCCATTCATTTGACTGAAACATTGCCCTCAAGCCTTTCTTTACTAAATTGATCCTTCCAAGAGTGAGAAAAGCTGTTGCAAACCGAGTTTTTGCAGGTCTAACCAACTCTAATCGAGTGAATTTTCTCATCAAATTCACTAGACCCGGGCGACTGTAGATATAGCTATTCAATTTCATAGCCTTTGCAAAAACTGACTTAAACCTTGGTATTTCAAACAAATCTTCCAACATCAAGTCTAAGCAATGTGCAGCACACGGTGTCCAATACAAATGTGGATATTTCGCCATCAAGAACTTGCCTATGAAAAGGAAAAAATGGAGGAAAAAAATAAGAGGGAGAAAAAAACGATTATCAAATAATCAATTATAAAGTAAATAATGTTATAAGTATTTTAATATTTCTTACCCGCCAACTTCATATTTGAAGCACTATCCGTAACAACTTGAACCACATTCTCTCGCCCAATTTTCTCCACAAAGCTTCCTAGCAATTCAAAAATCTTCTCTCTTGTCTTGCTATACTCGGAAGCATCAACCGACTCAACAAACATGCTTCCTTTAGGACAATTGACTATAAAATTCACTAATGTTCTTTCTCTTTTGTCCTTCCACCCATCCGACATAATAGTACATCCATGCTTCTTCCACTTTCTTTAGCAAAGGAACCCTCACCTCATGAAAACTTGGAGCTTTCATCCTTAGACCATGTTCTCAAATCGCATTAACCATGACGGCATTAAATGCAATGCCGACATCATACATCCATCTTGCGATAGCCGAACATGCCCGATTCCTCAACAATTTCATCGTCTCCTCATTTTCATTCTTTTGTTTTTTCATATTCTTTGAAGTTGATTGTTGACCGTGACTTACAAATAAATCCATCGGTCCTTTTCTGCTTGAGCCACTTTGCTTTGTCCTCTTTGATGATTGAATCTCCTCACTTTGTCCAAATAAAATTTCATCATCATCACCATAACTTCTCAAGTTCTCTTCCCAACCTCTCTCCTGCCTTACATGTTTCTCTAAAATTGTTTGCTCCTTAATACTCTTTTTTGAGCTCATATATTTTGCAATCTCCTCCTTCACCTCGTCGGGAACTTTATCACAAGCCCTAACATTAGAAAACCCTCCAACAATGTGTTGTTTGGCCAAAAAAACAAACAGTAAGATACAATTTGTAAGATTAAGAATTTAAGATCAGATTAAAGTAAAAAAGAAAAAAAAAACATGCATTATAATGGTCAAAACAGAGTATTATATGGAATATTTAATATATATTAGAGTAAACAGAGTTAGAAATGCAGAATAGAACAAACAAAAAATGTCCAAAAAAAAAGGAATAAGAACAGTGACGAGTAATCAGTAATAGAAGAAAATAAATAAATAAAATATCCAAAAAAGTCAAAAAAAAAAAAGGAAAAAGAACTGTGCTAATGACTAATGAGTTGCGTGACTCTTAAGAAGAAAAAGAGAAAAGACAAAAATAAATAAAGAAGAAAAATGAAGTCGAGAAACTCGAAACTTCGAAAGTCGAAAGAGAGAGAGAGAGAGAAAGTCGTACGTACTTACGTACATATTCGCTTCGAGTTCCACTCGCCGTCGCCAAGGGTTGCTCGTCCTGTCCCTTGCTGTCGTCATCTCAGTCGTTGCCGTTGTCAGTCGCCGTCTCGGTCGTTGTTCGAAGGGCTAGGGTTTGTCGCATCTTGGTTTTTGTTCGCAGGTAGGTTTTCGATTATGAAAAGGGTTTTGGATTTTGATCGAGAGAGATCGAGTGAAAAGGGTTTTGTTTTCTCACTTTCCTAAACTACGACGTTTCGTTAAAAAAGACAAGGTTTTACTCTTGTCGCAAAGGCGTCGCTTCTCGCCGCCACTCGCCTAGCTCGCAGTCGACGGAGGCGACCGCCTTTGACCCGCCTTTGTAAAAACGCCTCGCCTGTGCCTTTTTAAGGCGTCCATGCCTCGCCTAACGCCTCTAGGCGCCTCGGGTGGCTGAGGCGACCGCCTTTAATAACTATGTAGTTTTACATTAGTTATAATATATTATCAAATGAAAAATATGTTTAATAATACTTCCCTAGTCCCTAAATTATTGTCTTTCTTTTCTTTTTTATCCGTCTCAGAATAATTGTCTAGTTTGAAAACTTTCCTTTTTAGGACATTACTTTTACCATTTTACCCTTATTTTTTTTCCTACTTTAATTATGAACCATATACACATGGGCATTAAATAAAATTACACATTATACCAATATTAATAATCAAGTCAACTATTTTTTTCTTAATTCGTGTGCCGGGTCAAACAAGACAATAATTAAGGAACGGAGGGAGTAACAAAAGCTTTGAGCTAATTGTGGCTTAGATCGATTTGAAGGGATGCAGTACTCCAAGAGTCAAAAAAGAGTGAAAATGTACAAAGAGTCTTTTTTGGAGTCATCATCATCCTCATCTCCTAAAGATTAGTACCCACCAGGCTCGAGACTGGACTATCCCGATCTCATCCCTTTGTTCCTGTTTTTTTAGTAAATAGTACTACATCAATTTTCTAGGGTTACCCTCGAATCTCTGCGACGGCTGATGTGATGAACATGCCAATTGACTCCATTGAACGCTGTCAAGACCAGAAAGAGAAGACCAACAACGATGACCCAAGGACTCATCACCGCCACCACCACCGCCACAAAGGCGACGAGTGAGAGATTCTGTGGAGAGAAGAGATGACAGGACCTCAATCGCCCACCCAACCATCGTGCAGACTACTAGGATCGCAATCGCTTTCCCCCACAACTGCCCCCTAAAGACAGATTATAAGAGACGTGCAAGCCCTAACTCCCTCCTCCATACCGCGACTGCCGTGGCCACTCTCTTTCGCCGCACTCCCCTTCGTTCCCACCGTTAAAGCGTTCGCAGAGGGATGCCAGTGGTTACGACAGCCAGTGAGGAAGTCCCAAGGGAGGTTTTAGACCTAATGATAGAATGTTAGTTTTTATATATATATATATATATATATATATATATATATATATATAATAATAATAATAATAATAATAATAATAATAATAATAATAATAATAATAATAAGAACAACAGTGAGGAAGTCCTAAGGGAGGTTTTAGACCTAATGATAGAATGTTAGTTTATATATATATATATATAACAACAACAACAACAACAACAACAACAACAACAACAATATAAATATAATTTGGCATTCGGGTTCTTCATCAGCTTGCTGCTTTGGTTATTTTTGGTTTCGTTTTCATTCTTTGGATAATAACAAACAACAACAACAACAATATAATTTGGCATTCGGGTTCTTCATCAGCTTGCTGCTTTGGTTATTTTTGGTTTCGTTTTCATTTTTTGGATAATAACAAGGTTTTGATTTCTCTCTTGGCATTGATCTTTATGATTTGTTTTGCTTTGTAATTTTTAAATTTTGTTCATCTGATGATTTTGGTATTGGTTTTATTTTTTTTATTTATTTTGGATTTTAGATATGATTTTAGTTTTAACTTTTTGTTATTGATTCCTAGATTTAATTTAGGTTTCAATTTTGGTTTATGGTTCTTGATTTTGGCTTTGATTTTTGGTTTTGGTTTTGATTATTTTAATTTTTTTTATTTTGCTTCTATTTAGATGAAAATATATTGATTTTGACTAATTGTGATTTTTGGTTTGATATTGATTTTAGTTTTTGTTATGATTTTTGTGTAAGTTTATATATTGGTTTTGATCTTGATTTTTTCTTTTGATTTTTGTTTAGACGGTTATTTTAATTTTTATTTATGCTTTTTAAAACAATGCAAGAATTGCCAGGAGAGAGATGCATTTCCTATTGATCATTGGGCGAATTTATATACAAGTCAGAAGGTAGTTTCCCACCAGGAGACAACTACTGATGTAGCAGATGAGTAGAGAAGATACATGTTTGGAATAGACTACAACATGGAATACAATTGTTCACTGAAGAGGTAACCTGATGGGTTACGTGTGGGTTACGTGTTAATATAGTTTTTATTTTAGTTATGATTTTATTTGTTTTACTTTCTTTATTCGATTTCATATTGATTTTAAATTTGAGATTTGCTACTCGATATAAATTGGTTTTTATTTTGTTCTTGATTTTGGCATTTGATATTTTTAGAGTTTTTTTTTTTTTTTTCAATTTTGGTTCTGGTATCTAATTTGGTGAGTTTGGTTTATTGTCTATTAACCATAGAAATACTCTTGATAGTTTAAATTCTCTATGTATTTGTTTAAAACTATTGCATACCAGCATTACTACCAAATATATACAGTTCGTATAAAATATTAACACCGAAAATAATAAATTTACTCAATTTACAATTTACTGACTATGAATATTTAGTCTATCAAACTCGGAGCATGGGCAGAATGACTAGTTATATAAATGACCATCGTATTATCATTTGGTAACTGATTTAATCCCATACTCCCAATATCCTAAATCTAACCAATGTACTTACAAATTGAGTGCAATGTAGTCCTTTTGACTAACGACCCATCCATTTTTTTTAAAGGGCTGCTGATATGTTCTACGTGAGCTATTTTATGAGGGGTATTTTAGGCCAAATCCCAGTATCCAAGACTCCAATGACTAGATCTGAACCAAAATCCAACTCCTTCAACATGCGAGCACGTTGGAAGTCAGCCTAAAAACCCAGGGGAACGCATGGTGTGCACGTGACAAACTTGGATATCCCTCATAAAATGGCTCACGTAGACTATCAGCAGCAGCCCTGTTAAAAAATAGGATGGAGAGTTAATGATCGTTAAAAAAATGGATGGACCGTTAGTTAGAAGGACTACATTGCACTCAATTTGTGAGTACATTGGTTAGATTTAGGATATTGGGAGTACGAGGTCAAATCGGTTACCAAATGATAGTACGATGGTCATTTATATGATTTTTCCCAAATTATACTATCAGTTCCTGTACTTTTAGATGTAAAATGACATTTCTGCCCTCACATGCGATCCACGTGGAGAGGCTTAACGGAAAAAAATTGACGAAATTAGACAGAAGAACCAATTGCATTAAATGTTGTAGTACAAGGACTTCTGGCATCAAATTTATTTGAAACAAACCAATCCCGAAAAAGTCGAATTGTCGTGGACGAGTTGGGTAGTTTGTCCTTATTCTAATTGGTTCATTGCTTCCCTTTTTTTGTGTCCTAAAATTCTAGCAATCTTGAGCTTGAATACCTTTGATCGAAGTAGTGCGTCCCAAAATGATTTTTACTTTTTGAAAGTTTTTATATCTTTTGATTTAAAAAATAAATGGAAAAGAATTTATAAGTTTTTGAGTTACTATATCAAGAATAACTTTCTTAATTCCATTTTCCTGCTGAATTATGGGCAAAAAACGTCATTTTGTTAAGGAGGTAGTAAATGAATGAATAAGAACTCGAATTCTATACTGACTTGCCAACAAATGAACTCCACAGTATGATTTTGAAGGAAGAAAAGATTTGGTTAAATTTCTGAAATTGGTTGCGGAAGCTGGTTTATATGCTCATCTCCGCATTGGTCCGTATGTCTGCGCTGAATGGAACTATGGGTAATGACAGTTTTCTAGCTGTTCCAATTTCGCATTATCGTTCTATACAAATTACAGTATTTTCCCTCCCTTTTTCTTATTTTAGTATCGGTTTGCATAATTTCTTACTTTTGAACAGTGGGTTTCCACTTTGGTTGCACTTTGTACCGGGAATTCAGTTTCGAACTGATAATGAGCCCTTCAAGGTTTCCCTCTTATACTCCTTTAGTACTATGAATGTCCAAGTTGATTTTGATATATATATATATATATATATATATATATATATTTTGATATATATATATATATATATATATATATATTCTTCCTAACCAGTTTGTGATGCTGATTTCTATGTTGCTGGCCCAATGTTTGTTATTTTAGGCTGAAATGAAGCGATTCACGGCCAAGATTGTTGACATGATGAAGCAAGAGAATCTCTATGCATCCCAAGGTGGACCGATTATCTTATCTCAGGTTAGTGTCCTACTGTATATTCTTTAGAAATTTAAAATTGTTCTCTCTGTCAATATATATGCTGCTTTCGTTTGGACATATGGAAAGAAATAATGCCTCTTCTGTTATTTATTTTAATCCCAGATTGAAAACGAGTATGGTGACATTGATTCAGCTTTTGGGGCTGCTGCCAAAACTTATATTAAATGGGCAGCAAGTATGGCTACATCTCTAGATACAGGGGTGCCCTGGGTGATGTGCCAGCAATCAGATGCTCCTGATCCTTTTGTAATAATAATTGTATTACTTGGTTTATGTTGGTGTTTTGCGTACTTTATAGCTTAGTTACTTGGAGACAGTTATTGACCGCTTCATTGTGACTAAGATTTTTAATGTGATCACAGATAAATACTTGTAATGGGTTTTACTGTGATCAATTTACTCCAAATTCTGACAAGAAACCAAAAATGTGGACTGAGAACTGGACTGGCTGGTGAGGCTTTTGTCTTTGTGGTCTTTCAATTGTTTGTTTTGGTTGTTTAACTGCATAATGGCTTTATGTCAATATTAGGTTTCTTCCGTGGGGTGGTGCTTTTCCCTACAGACCTGTGGAAGACATTGCTTTTGCAGTAGCACGTTTTTACCAGCGAGGTGGAACCTTCCAGAATTATTATATGGTAGTGTTTTTATATTTATTTTCAACAAACTTGTCCAACTAGGGACTACTAAGGATGTGAACTTTTAACTTGTGTTTTTATTTGCCTTCTGGCAGTACCATGGGGGCACTAATTTTGGCCGCAGTGCTGGAGGGCCCTTCATTGCTACGAGCTATGATTTTGATGCTCTACTTGATGAGTATGGTATGCTTTTTGTTACTCATTGATTGATATTGTAAGACTATGTCGTATGGTCAAGGCCCAAATTCTGTATTCATGCACTGCCCGACTGATAACTGTTTCCTGTGTTAGATATTTATTAAAAATTGAAGGAATTTCTGAGAATAATGCCTCCCATTGTGCTTGTATGCTGCAGGATTTCCTAACCAACCAAAGTGGGGCCACCTAAAAGACTTACATAAGGCCATAAAGCTTTGTGAAGCGGCCATGGTGGCAACTGATCCAACAATAACTTCTCTTGGTTCAAATCTAGAGGTACACCAATAATTCTCTTCTCCAATGTTGACCAATATCAACAAACAAATGATGTATATGTCGCCTTCTTAAAAAGAAAAAGAATAGACATTTTGTTAATTATTGTTCAAGGGTATTACCTTAATTCTCAAAATGATTTGTTCAAGGCTCCCTTTTGGGTAAAAAAAAACAATTAGTTGAGACTGTTGTGGGAATTTTTTTCCTTAACATGGACCATTTCCTGTTTTAGGCTGCTGTTTATAAAACGGAGTCAGGGACCTGCGCTGCCTTCTTGGCAAATGTTGGTACCCAGTCTGATGCAACTGTGACCTTCAATGGCAATTCCTATCACTTGCCTGCATGGTCTGTCAGCATCTTAACTGACTGCAAGAATGTGGTGCTTAATACTGCCAAGGTTTGAGTCCATCATCTTTTGTTACGTATATTTTATGCAGTAGAAATTCAAATTTTTGTTAGAATTTTAGAATTTAAGGACTCATTTATAGCATTTCTGTGACAGATCAACGCTGTGTCTACAGTTCCACGATTTGTCAGTCAGTCTCTCAAAGACGACCTAGATGCTTCTGAAGCATTACCATCGGATTGGAGCTGGGTAAGTGAACCAGTTGGTATATCAAGTAATGTTGCGTTCAATAGACTGGGACTGCTGGAGCAAATAAATACAACAGCGGATAAAAGTGACTATTTGTGGTATTCTGTGAGGTATAGGAGTAATACTCCCATCCATCAATTGCCTTAGAAAGAACTTTCTGTATCTCTCCTCTACACTGCTAAAGACGCTTTTCATGTTCAATTCTGCAGCACTGAGATCAAAGGTGATGAGCCGTTTCTTCAAGATGGTTCTCAGACAGTTCTTAACGTGAATTCACTTGGCCATGTCCTCCATGCTTTTGTTAATGGAAAGCTTGCAGGTAATGGGGGAAAAAAGGAGTGATCTTCAGGTCAATAGGGCTACTTTTGTTTGTAATTTGATGTTATTACTTTATTTCTGTACTACTTTCATAGGAAGTGGAAAAGGCAATAGTGGCAACGTTAAATTTTCCATGGAGGTTCCGGTCACCCTCACACCTGGAACAAACAAATTTGATCTCTTGAGTGCGACAGTGGGGCTTCAGGTAAGCCCTTCCTGGTTTGATTCTTGCAAGCATTTAACAAAGTGAAGAGATTGCTAATTGCATCACATTGTTGCTTGCTATTTACACACCGAGCAGTTCATTATTAATTTTGGATGCAATCCTATATTTGTGTACAGAATTATGGAGCATTTTATGATAAAGTGGGTGCTGGAATCACTGGTCCAGTGCAGCTGAAAGGCTTAAAATACGGCTCTACCGTCGATCTTTCCTCTCAGCAGTGGACATATCAGGTTTTACTCTGATTTTTCCGGAGTTCACTGCTATATACTCCCTCTGTCTACTTTCCCTTTTAGAACGTTCCACTCAAAAGTCCTATTGTAAAACTAAGCTATTAATTTTTTGAGTTTCCAAATTTATCCTTGTTGCGTTAGACTTAAAATTAAGAAAAGTCCTCTAGTTCTTCAAATTAAGAGTATTTATGGTAAATCATTTTATCGTTAAAAAGTATGACTTTCAATGTGGAGTCGTTGAACAGAACTGAGGGAGTATTAGTATTATCATTACATGGTATTCATGCTTGAAAGAGTGAAAAACTGTAATATTCACCTCTACTCTCCCCTTGTCCGTCGGGATGCAGATTGAGCTGAAAGGGGAAACATTAGGCCTGTATACCGGAAGTTCCTCACTTTGGGTGTCATCTGCTCTGCCTAAGAATCAATCATTGATGTGGTACAAGGTAAACAGTAATATCTAATTTCTACCATATAATATGCAGTCTTTACAAAATAAGAGATTGGTTTGATTAACATGGTCTGAACTAATGAAGTGTATACTTGTTAGGGTATTGTTGCTTTTCTGTACAAACAAGATTTAATTTTGGTAGTGTTTGGGCTTAAATTTGGGTACTAACACAGAAAACATAATCCTTGACTCCTTGTTGATTCAGACGAACTTCGATGCCCCTTCTGGGGATAACCCGATTGCATTAGACTTGACCGGGATGGGGAAAGGTGAGGCATGGGTAAATGGACAGAGCCTCGGGCGTTATTGGCCAACCAATATTGCTCCCAGTGGTGGTTGCACCAACTCCTGCGATTACAGAGGATATTATAAATTAGACAAATGTCTCAAGAATTGTGGGAAACCCTCTCAAACGCTGTAAGTGGATCCTTCATTAAAATGCACACTCCATAGGGAATACACGGATTTTTATTTCTTGTAAATATTATCAAGCATACATTTTGTTTCGATCCTGAGTTTTGCAGATACCACGTACCTCGCTCATGGATAAAACCAAGTGGAAACATTCTAGTGTTGTTTGAGGAAATGGGCGGGGATCCTACGGAGATATTTTTCGCTGCTAGACATTCGGGAAGTTTGTGCTCACACGTGTCAGAGACACACCCTGTCCCTGTAGACATGTGGACTTCAGACCAAAATACACGAAGAAAAGCAAGACCCACTGTCTCACTCGAGTGTCCTTACCCTAATCAGATAATCTCTTCTATCAAGTTTGCAAGCTTTGGAACTCCTAGTGGCAAGTGTGGAAGTTTTAGCCATGGTCAATGCACGAGTACCATGGCTCTTTCAGTTGTACAAAAGGTTGATCTAGCTAACTTTTCTTTTTACAGAATCAATTTCTGTTTCAACTAATATCTATATAACTGGGATTGCTTACAATGGCTATTATTATACAGGCATGCGTTGGATCAAAGAGTTGCAGGATTAGCGTCTCAGTCGACATGTTTGGTGATCCATGTGTAGGGGTGAAGAAGAGTCTAGCCGTAGAAGCTTCTTGTTCATGAAAAGATCTTACAATGCGTCGACCCTGACCTTGAGCAAATTAGTAACTATAACATGAATAATACGAAATGGATCGAATAAATAAACTTTTAAAAACAGTTGTGTTCAGACATCCCAAAAATTCAATCTTGACTAGAGATTTAAGAGTTGGGAATTGAGATTATTGCAATACATACTGGCAGAAGATAGAGGTGTTGGGGGTTATGTGGGTCCGAGATGTGAGCTGTAATTTGACATTTTTTTATCAATTTGATTCGATCTTCGACCATAATTTTATTTTTCTTAAGAAATTATAAAGCATTTGAATTATAGTACTTGTAGGGCTGTTTTCGAAGATTATAGTTTTATTTTCTCTAACTAAATAGAATTAAGTTAAATCAACATTCACAAGTTGATCAAATTGACCAAAAAAAAAAACTAAACGAATATTTCACTTACTCCTTTATCTTTTCATTATAAAAATTAAACTTATGTTTACAAAATATATTTTTATTTTTTACAAGATCTTTGAATTTTTTTGACAAAATCTAGGTGGTTCAGCTGCTAAAGGTGGACCCTTTTAAGTACACAAATTAAGAAAATTAATTAACTTTATTATAAGTATTTAAATCACATATATTTTCAAAATATGTTTTTATAAGAATGAGGCTCATTAATTAATATAAAAAGTAAATTGAAAATAAAATAATAAAAATAATATTTGATAAAAGAATTTAAGAGTAAATATTTTTCTTAAACGATCTAAAAATAAATAATGAACGTTTATTAGAGAGGGAGGGAGCCTGGATGAAACAACATCTATGTTCAACATTTTTTTTTATTATAAAGGATATGAAAATGGATCGAGAACCTGAGAAGTCATACTTTATAAACCCTTAACTTTACGACTTGGCCGGCCCTTAAGAACACATTTATGGCTCAACTGTCTCTCTTTTGAAATTAATTTAGTATTACCTTTATGTTTAATGAAGGAGAAGGAAGGACCACCAATAACTTAATTTCTCTTTCATTCATTAAATGAAAATCACCATTTAAGCAAAAATCCAACATTATCTTTCAAATCACTTCATTCATTTCTTTCTCTTTTTCCAAGTGAATCGTTGTTTTTCCCATTTTCAGCTGTCAGTGCTTCACCAAATTGGCAACATGTGAATTGTTGCTTTCTCATTTGTACAAACGTTGTTCACGCATGCAATGTCATCAGAAAATATACAACATGGCGCACTACGATTAATAGCTATATATTATAATAATAAAAAAATTGTACAAAATAAATTTTACTTTTTAAATCATTTCAGAATTATAATATATTTTATTAACTATAGTGTATCAATAAGCGTACAAAGTAGTAATACTTTAAGGCCTCGATTGGTATACGAAAATGGAATGAATTTCGCCGAATTGATTCTATGGAATTGAATAATAACGTTTGGTGGTGCAAGAATTATATTTGGAATATGAATGTATTACTAAAATTTTGGAATTGATTACTAAAATTTAAGGAATCACAATCCTGATAGAGAGGTGGGATTTAGATTCCTAATATTTAGAATCTATGTAAAAGGACGATTATATCCTTCTATTAGGTAAAGTATTTGTTTTATATTTATTACTCCGTTTCATTTGGTTTCAACTATTTTACGCCCGTTCATTTTTACTCTTCCATGTCATCGTTATTCTTCGACTCTTCATAAGGTTTTTCTAACTCTTCCCGTTTGATTTAATTTGTTAATAATAATTTATAATTTTATAATTGTAGTGTTAATTTTACGTTTCAAGCATACTTTAGAATTGATTAATCTTATAAGATTTAGACTAAATACGCCATAAGAATTTTTTTAAAGAATTGACACACTTTGCATGACAATTACGCAAAATGGAATGACAACAGTAATTACTTAGAACTATATAGGAAAATAAAATATTAATTATTTTAAATAAGTAGTTACACATACTTTTCTCTAATTGTTTCAATTATACAAACTATTTTTATTTGAACTTGTTTCATTATATCAATAGTTTTTTTTTATTTAATAAATTTTTCTTGTTTTATTGAAGTTGGATAATTTAATATTTTCACAAAAATTGAAAAAAATCGAAGAACTTATTATTTTGTGGAGCAGTAATAACGTTAATGTCTAATTTTTATTATGAAAGTTATTAACAAGTACTTGTATATATTGGGGTAATGTTGTCAATTACCTTAATTTTATCTTTGCATTCCAAGTTATTTTATTTTTTACCAAACAATATAATAGAAAACTATACTACATTAGTAATCACATTTCTTATACTACCAAACATTTTTTTAGGAATTATCTTCTCATTTATTTCTGTGAAATCTCATTACTACTAATCGATTCTGCAAAATTAATTCTATTTTCGTGTATCAATCGAGGGCTAAATCCATTAAATACTTTCTCATATATTTGCTCATATCTCCTTTCCATTCCACCACTTCCCTCTCTATGGCTGTTGGGTTAGGTTTCCATACTTGTCCTTATATTGTTCCTACTGGTGGTCACGATTATCTAATACAATTCCGTATCTTTCTTTTCAACTATGACTATTTTTATAGACAATATTTAACATACTCCTTCCATCCTAAATAATTGTCTTACTTTTTTTTTTTTTGTTCATTTTAAAAAAGTTGTCTTATTTTTAAAAAATTTTTAAAAAAAAATATTCTTATCATTTTACCCTTATTTTTTCATTATACTTTAATAATGGACCTCATGTACATAAATTTTCACAAAAATTACATATTACACGAATACTTATAATAAAGTTAATTTTTTTTTTCTTATTCAGGTTAATTATTTAAAAATGGAAGGAGTATATCAGCACGTGTTAAGTATTCCATTCCATTCCACCTCTTCCCTCTTTTATAGCACGTGTTAATTATTCCATTCCATTCCCCCTCTTCCCTCTTTTATTGCTACTGGGTTATGTTTTAAAACTTGTTCTTACAATTCCTATCAGTCAAGATTATCTAATTAATTAATGCGTCGTAGGGGTGTCAAACCGAATTGTGGATATCTGAACTAAACTAAACCAAAATTAACGGTTATTAATTGGTTTAATTGAATATGGGGTAGGTAATGGGGATAACCGAAATAAAAAATTGGGGAACGATTTGATTTTAGTATTAGCTGTACCCACCCCGTTACCCGAACTGCTTATTTAGCACTAATATAATTTTACCCGTATTTTCATACAAATATTTACCATATAACTTAGTTATATATATGTTAGATTTAAAACACTAAAATTCAAACATCTTTCTCAATTATGTGAATATGCCGCTCAGTGTGCTTAGTCGTTCACTCCTCTTCACTTGATTATTTAATATTTGGTGAATTTGTAGCGTGCACAACTACTTAACTTGTCTTTTTAGCTTTTACGAACATAATTATGATATAGTTTTAAGTATAATTAATATCCTTTATTAAGTCTTATGAACTTGATTAAATAATAAGTTATTTAAAAGTTCTTTTTGAGTATTTTTTCTAATCATTAAATTATTTTAAGCTAAATTATTAGTTTGACGAATTACCCGTAGATATTCCTCGATTAACCGTTACCCGTAAGAAATGAATATGGGGGACAAATTGATTACCCGATAAAAATGGAGTGAATATGAGACATAAAATTAAATTGAGGAATGGAGGTGGTATTATGTATAACATAACCTCCCCCAAACGGCCCCATTGCCATCCCTAAATTGCGTCTCCTTATCTCTCTTTCCAACTATTATTATCTTTACAAACAAACTAGTTATAGAACTCGTGCTCTGCACGGATGTAATTTAACATTGAGATTAATCGATATATTTTAGGAGTACTTTTATAAAAATAAAATTATAATTGATATAGGCATTTGTTGACTTAATGTTTTAAAAAAGTTAGGTTTTGTCAATATACGCAAATTGATGATCATTTTTAATATAATACTTTCATTTTAGAATAAATATTTGTTATCGATTTGTATATGGGTATGAGTAAATCGTTATTTCTATATTTTTTTTTTATTCCTAAAGTATCTTTCAATGATATCAAATTGTTAAATTATTTTTCATCTTGCCCTTAGTAAAGATATTTTAGACATATACTTGAGAATTTTTACAAAATAGAAAATAAAAAATTTACATTGTTATATATGCAGGATTTATAGTCTAGATTTCAATTAACATTTATGGAAATAGAAATTGGTTGGTTTATATTATAAACATAACCAAGAGAAAAAGTGATATACATCATTTAATCAAAAATCAAAACCAAATTTTCAAGGGAAAATCAATAAAATGAAAAAAAAAATCAAGAGCAGAAATAAAACAAAAATTTTAGTATAAATTATGTACCAAAATCAAAATAGAAATCGATACATAAAACCATAAATCAAGAGCAATATCAACCCCAAAAACATCGCCTAACCAAAACCAAAATACCAAAAAGTGAAAGATCGAGAAAATAAAAACAATAAAGATGTGCAAAATAAAAAGAAAAAATTTTAAAATTGAAATTGAACAATTCAACTACAACGAAACCCAAAAACATAAATCAGACCCAAATTTAAAATGGAAGCTAAAATCAAATATCATGAGCTATATAAGTAAAGCGAATCTGATACACCATGATCCAGAGGAGAGAGAGAAACCATCATTTCTTCAGACAAATGATGTTTCACCTTACTTATTGTCTACAAAAGGAAAAAGTTATCTTGCAACCGAACGAAGGGATTGATGGGCACATGCTTTATAAGTTTTACAATACCAATGGAGATATCTCAAAAAATTAAAGATCAAACCGTTTGGAATATAGAGTGGTAGGAACCATTGTGAAAAATAATTAATTTTATTACAAATATGTGAGAGTTACAAATAATAGAGCACTTAATGAAAAAATAATTAGCAAGAAGGGAGTTACAAATCTCTCTCTCTCTCTCTATATATATATATATATATATATATATATATATATATATATTAGAAACCCAACTTACTGATTTTAGAGAGAAAATGAAATTAAATATGGTGGTTACGAAGTGGATATAAATATGATTCATTTGAAATGAATTTCTTTTAAAAAATAATTAAATATTTTTTTTAGAAGAATTAAATGTGTTATTAATCACTTAAAAAAAAAGTTTTGAATAAATATTGTCACAGGGTAATAGTAATAGCTAATATTAATACTTATAAAATTAATATTATTGAATATATAATAGTAATACCTAATACTATTAATAGCTATTAATAATACTTATAAGATTAATATTATTGAATATCTAATAGTAATACCTAATACTATTATGTCGTAGTTATATACTACCTAATAATAATACCTATAAGATTAATATTATTAAATATCTAATAAGGTATGAATACTATATGTTAAACCTATTATTATTAGGTATAGTTATTAGCTAAGGATATACTATTAGTAATAATAATAGGGATTACCCTCAGTAATAATTTTAATAGAGATTATTACTCTCATATCATAACTATTATACTATTAGTAATTATAAAAGGGATTATAACTCTCGTATCATAGCTATTATACTATTAGTAATTATAATAGATATTATTACTTTGATATCATATATATTATACTACTCCATTAGTAATTATAATAGAGATTATTATTTTTTTAATACCAAAATGAAGATGATTTATATATAGATACACGAAGAGGCAAGTATTTGAATGAACCTGGATATTTTTTAAGTAGCCAATATCGGTTATAAAACGTCTTCATGTGAGAATCTTCTTCCCCATGATATATGTAGCATTTTAAATAAATACATAAAATATAAATGGTTGAGTTAGTCTAAGGTGCATGTTTTAATTCAAAAGGGTGTGGGTTCAAATCTCACTAACAACATTGTTTTATTTTCTAACTTTTCATTTCCTTGCCAATAGTTAAAGTTCCTCTACTAATGTATTTGAAGAATGGTATATACCACAATATCATATCTATAGTATTTAGGTAAGACTATTAGCTAATGGTACCCTTCCTAGAATTTCAAAAGTCAAGCCACATCTTTAACCAAAAGGGGTGAGGTGTCACATCCTTAGACATCCTCACCAACTTTATATATATATATATATATATATATATATATATATAGATTTAACATGTATCTTAAAAATAGTGTTAAATATTTATCTATAGTATTCGGAGCACCATGTATCAGGTGCATTTCGATTAATGGCGATATGTTATAGCACTAAAGTGATACAAAGTAGTTTTAAAATAAATTTTATTTTAAAACTATTTCAGCACTATATTATGCTTTATTAATTAATTATTATAGTGATACTCCAAACCCATTAAATATTTTCTTCTATGCTCATATCTCCTTTCCATTCCACCTCTTCCCTTTCTTCAGCTAGTGGTTAGGTTTCCAAACTTGTCCAAACCCATTAAATTAATACGAGTTAACCGGGATGCGGGGGGTTAAATGTAAACACTTAGATTCTATATATGTTTAAACACTCAGATTCTATACATCTATATCATTTTTTATTTCTTAGAAATATAAAAAATTAATAGTAATACGTATTGATTGTAGGTGCGTACACACGGTGTTCATATGCGATTCCCTGATGTGTTTGTGAATACGCACACCAGGCAGAATGGATCCGCTTAGTGGGTTGGTTTCCAGGGAAGAGGCTGTGTATGTAAGTATTAAAATTATTGTTTACTATTAAATTGATTAAATGTGTTTTAATATTTGTCTTTTTTTATGATAGTTTGAGTACGAGAGGACTGTCAGGGAGCAGTTGGCTGAGGGTCGGTTAGAAAGGACTGATCCTAATGGGAATGAGCAGAGCCAAGAATTATAGGAGCAGATCACCTTGATAGGACGAGCGAAGAAGGGATATAGGGTCTACGGGATGGACGTACATGGGGGATCCTCGCACGTGCCAACCATTGCTTCGCGTGCTTTTGGATCGACAACACGGCCACAGGCCAGCCGAACATTGACCAGGAGCACGTCATTTCAAGGTTGAAGACCGATCTCGCTCAAACCCGAAACGAGCTCGCTGACACCCTACAGTCTTTGTCCTAGATGCAGGTCACCTTAGACCGATTTATTCAGAGTCAACCCGTATTTCTAATCACCCATCTCCCGATCATTTCCGTTCTCGAAATTTATTTCCTGACAATTAGTTTAAACAATTATTTGTTGACACTTAGTTTTAACAATTTTAATTTATGTAATAATTTTGTAATTAATTTGTGGTAATTTTGTAATTAATTTGTATTGATTTGTGGTATGTTTTAAGTTTTAGAGTGTTATTATTAATATCATGTTATTTGTTGAAATCAGGTACAAAAAAAATTTATTATTATTATTATTTTTTAATTGTAGCGACGGAAATGTCCAACACTAAAATTTTCGTTGCTAATTGCATAAACCTAATTTCGTCGCTAAATTTCAACGAAAATTTCCGTGGCTGATAGAAAGGGAATATTCCGTGTATGAATTGAACAATGAAAATCTTGATTTAGCTACGGAAATTTCCGTAGCTAAATACCGTTTTTCCGGGAGTGACATCTATACCAAAGTATGAATTTAAAAAATTAATTATTATTATTTTTTTATCGTTGCTTTTGTTTTTTCAGCTGTCGTCGGGGTTTCACCAAATTGGCAACATGTGAATAGATATGCTTTCTCATTCGTACAAACGTTGTTCACGCATGTCATGCCATCCATCCATGCCCTCACAAAAGAACGACCAATTAGGAATAGAGTAGCTGAGCTACGATCAAAGGAATAGAAGACATTCAATTATATGGATGATCGATTAGCAAAAAATTCAACCTTTTTTTTTTTTTGTTCTTTTTTGGCTAAAGATTGTGCATTGTCTCTTTTGTGACAGCTCTACTGCATACTTTTCTCAAGAAAATTAACGTCCACTAAATAATTTTTCCAAGGAAAATGACAGGCTCACCACATTCACCCAACCCAACACACATGTTGGAGTGATGTCAGTGAGTGTAAAAGAATTTGCATTTGATCACAACTTAAATTACCATATCAAATTTGAATTTTTAAATATTCGTAATCTATTAGGTCGAAAAATGAAAAGTGACTACCGGACTAAAAACAATATACTCCCTCTGTCTATTAATTATTGTCTTGTTTGATTCAGCACACAGATTAAAAAAGTAATTAAATTGATTATTAATATTGATATAATGTATAATTTTTTTAATACTTATATATATGTGGTTCATAATTAAAATATAAAAAAATAAAAGTAAAATTATAAAAGTAATGTTCTAAAAAAAATTTAAATAAAATAATTATTTTAAAACGAATAAAAAAAGATAATATTTTAGGAACGGAGGGAGTGTATGAAAAACGTACAACTCATCCTAATCAAGAACCACAAAAATAATTAAAAAATCATGTGATAAATAATGCAAAGGAGAGCGTTATTAACACCCTTTTTTTCCTCTAAATAACCCCCTAAAATTAATTACAAAAATGTCATTATTTAAAAAGACTTTTTTTACCATTTTTTTTCCCCTTTCCTTCTTCTTCCCTTCCCCTTCCCCTTCTCTCTCTCTCCCAAAACGTGCTGGAGTTCCCCCGTCCACCACCATTTTTTTCATTTCCTTCTTCTTCACAAAACTCGTCTATTCTTCCCCCACCCCCTATTTTTTTCCAGTCTTTCATTCTTTCCCTCCCCTCTCCCTTCTCTCCTTCTTCCCCTCTCCCAAACCCACCATCATCTTAAAAAAAATTCGACGATTTCTCCGTTCGGCCATGGTTGACCGAACAACACTCAATTGTTTCGGTTAGCCCTAACCGAACAACCGAGTGTTGTTCGGTCAACCATGACCGAACGGAAAAATCGCTGATTTTTTTTTTTTTGCAGGTTTGAAAAGAGAGTGAGGGAGGGAGGAGAGGAAGAACCTTTTTTTTTTCTTCTTCCTTTCTTCTTCCTGTTTTCTTCTTCTTTCTTTTGCTGTGTATGTGGATGGGGGTGTGGGTTGCGGCTTAGGGTGAAGGGTAGAGGTTGCGGGATTGGGGGGGGGGTGGTGGGTTAGGGCTAAAGGGTGGGGTCATGGGGATGGGGGTGGCGGTGTTAGGGCAAAGGATGGTTGCCCTGGTATGAGGGAAATGGGTTGGGTGGGTGTATTGAAAAATAAAGAGTGAATTAATTGAGAGCTGTAAAATAAGAAATGTAAGGGTGGTGTATTGAGTAATTAGGTTGGTGTGAAATTAGTATGGGTAGTGTATTGAGTAATTAGGTTGGTGTGGAATTAGTATAGGAGGTATATTGAAAGAATGAATATATTTAGAGTAAAAGGTGATGTTAATAGCACTGCCCTAAAACAAGGCCTTTGTCTTTGCGTGTATGATAGTGTATGTTTCTTTGTGTACGTGCCATGTGCGTGACCCCTATGAGAAATGAGGGGACAAAAGAACAACCAAACGCGTTCCAAGAGCCGAGGGTTAAAACGTCTCAATACATGAATACAATTTTATGTCCTTAATGAGTGTCCCAATTGTAGAATTGAAGTTTTACAAAGTCTGTGGTGTTAGCCCCTTTAAAGGGGCGACCCAGTTGTAGAATTGACGATCCCTTCTCACGCCCCCTTATAACACAAAGACCCTAAAATTGGGGGCGGCCTAGTGATGAAATTGACTAGGGGTGTAAATTCGAACTGCTGAACCTTGAAACCAAACCAAACCAAACCGAGCGGTTTGGTTCAGTTTTAGACTAAAATAGTACATTATCTTTGCCAAAATGAAAAAAATATCGTGTAACTACTACTACTATTATTATTATTATTATTATTATTATTATTATTATTATTATTATTATTATTATTATTATTATTATTATTATTATTATTATTATCTGCTATTATTATATGCTACTATTATCTATTACTACCATTACTACTACTACTACTACTACTACTACTACTACTACTACTACTACTACTACTACTACTACTACTACTATTATTATTATTATTATTATTATTAGTATTATTATTAGTATTATTATCTACTATTATTATTATATATTATTACTACTACTACTATTATTATCATTACCAAAATTTTATAAAGGAATAGAAATGTTAAACTTGCTGAATTTCTTATAGCTTTAGGCTTTTTCTCTATATGATCCACTAACTTTTTTCTAACAACATGCACCCCCTGCACTTTTCAGCTCATTTCCTCTTTTGTTTTTTCTTTCAAAAATACTAATTAAGATTGTACTCCGACCTCTGTATTTGTCTTTGATGGATCACGAAGAACTTGTCTTTTATTCACTAAATAAAGGAATCGTATTGTACTTATATATAGGAGTATTATAAATTAAGTGAAAGGATTTTAAATAAAATTTCGTCATGCTTTTTAAATTATCTAAATTACCCCTAAACTCAAACTATATATTAATTACATTCAAACTTGTACGAGGGACTGTATATATCAGTATATCATATGGACCATGCATTTTACTGATAATTTTCGCTTTCATTCATTGAATGAATTCACCATTTAGGGAAAAGGCCAACAATAAACGTTCAATCACTTAATTGGACTTCACTCGCGTGTATGAATAATGAAGTCAAGGTTACATACATTACATAGAGCAAAAATTGGACCGTTGTGGGATATGTGTGTGTATAAATATTGGAAATTAATTGGCAATAGATAACAAGCATGCATGAGCTAGATAGATACCTCGCTAGGCAAACCAAAAGAAAAGAATATATTAATATATAGCCATATATATTGTGTTGTTCGATATATATATATATATATATATATATATATATAGTAGGCTTGAAATTAATTAGTAATTTATAGTCTAACAATATATATATATATATATTGGTCATATATAGCGATGGGAACATTGCCAACCGCAGTCCTAAATGGAGGAGACATAACACCAATCGTACCGAGTATCCGTAACCTGAGCAGGTGGAACTTCCCTGCTGGCTTCAAATTTGGAGTTGCGACCTCTGCTTTTCAGGTATATTTTGCGTGTGCGAGCGTGTTTTTGTTTTTTCAATTTTGATTTGATTTGAAGATAGATAGGTTATGAGTTACGTTGTTGATTGGTATTTTTCAGGTTGAAGGGGCTATGAGTGATGAGTTTGGTAGGGGCAAGAGTATTTGGGATGTTTTCTGCGAGAAAAAAGCTAAAGAAACCGGGGACGACAGTATCTCTCTCTCTCTCTCTCTCTCTCTCTCTCTCTCTCTCTCTCTCTCTCTCTCTCTCTCTCTCTCTCAATTTTGATTGTAATTGGTCGATAAGCAAGTAATCGTTCACGTGATGATGGTACATGAGTGAAATAACACATATTTATTAGTAGAAAAAGTAGCAGAGGAACGTTACAAAGGCCACAAAATTATACAAAAACATAAAAAATAAAACACATAATAGCTAAGTAAAAGGAAAAAAAATTGCAATTAAAACATATTACAGGAGCCTTACATTTTATCTAGAGATTACAATTTTTGCCCGTGCTTATATACCCGCTCAGACCGCTCACAAATTGATGGGTAAGGGCACATGTAATATAATTGTAAGTGAGCATAAATGGGTAAGCTAATTTTTGCTCATTAATTCGCATGGGCTTATGTGGGCATAAATGGGCGCCGATATAATCCACCATCAACCACCACTACCACCGTTAACAACTTCCGACAACCACTACCGCCACCGGCGACCACTGTTACCACCGGTGAAAACCTCCGGTCGCGCCACCACCGCTGCCGGTGAAGTGACCCACTGTTGCTGGCGTACACCACCACCTCCGACAGCCACCACTACCTCCACTGGCGACAACCTCCGTCGTTCAACACCACCTTCCGTGACCACCACCACTGTCAACAACCTCAAGTGCCCCCCACCACCTCCGTCGACAACCTTTAGCGCCCACCTCCGCCGCTGCCCATCACCACCATTCAAGGCTTTAGTTAAAAAGTTATTTTCGTAATGTTTATTTTATTTAATAATTTTATGTTAATGATAAAATGGGCGCCCTATTTATGATTGCCCATTTATGCTAATGTTATCAATTAAACATTGACTTACCTGTTCATTCGAGTCCGCAGCCCATATAAGCGCTGCTCATACCTGCCAACTTGCTCGTTTGCTACCAAAATAATTTTATCCAATTTATTATGACACTGGGAAGTACTCCCTCCGTTCCAGGCAAAGAGTTCATTATACTATTTTGGAATGTTTCACTTAAAGAGTTCACTTTAAAAAAATTTGCTTACAATCCTCATAAACCTTTACACTCTACCCTCCACATATGTTATAACATCTTGGTTATGCACAAATATTTTTTGTAATTATGATCAACTCCAATGTTACTTATATATTCATTAATTATTAGACTTTTCAAACGTGGACTCTTTGGTGAAACGGAGGGAGGGAGTAATAGTTTTGGTTTTACATGTTAGTGGCTATAAGTTGATTCGTTGTGTTCGCACATCTAAACAAAGTGTTCAAATTTTGTGTACATATTTGGTAAAATGGCTTGTTGTGAAATGTCAGGTTGGCTAGCTTTTGAACAAGGGAATCATCATTATTTCAAATATCAAGTATGGTAACCGGTTTACTTTACACTTTACAGTATATTTTTAGTGTTAATTTTGGATCAAATATTACTTCCTTTGTCTCAAAAAAAAATTATATTTATATATTAAAGCTATCAATTTATACTTTTTTTTTTTTCAAATATTTCTCTAATGTATCTACAAATAGAAATATGATATTGGTGCGATTTGAAGGAAATTTATGGACATAAAATACATTTTAATAAAAAAAATTGACTTCTTAAAGATTTTTTTTTTTTGGGACGGAGAGAGTAATTAGTATCCGTCTTATTTAATAATGGTTACTTTGACTTATTTCTTAAGCTTCTGATATTTTCTTATTTCATTAATTTGTCAAAATATCATTTTAGACGGATGTCAAAATTATGAGCGGCCTGTCATTAGATGCCTTCCGATTTTCAATCTCCTGGCCCAGAATATTTCCAAGTAAGTATTGATCTCATTCACATTTGCTATCCCCTCACTCGGCTCAGCCATTTGGACTTTCGGCCATTTAAAATTCATTTCCTGACTTTATATTGTTTGAATGTTTAGAGGGGAGACCAGGGTCTGGAAATAAGGATGTAAATGAAGCAGGAGTGAGCTTCTATAACAACCTCATTAACG
The DNA here is from genome assembly GCA_016624345.1 of Platycodon grandiflorus. Lineage (NCBI taxonomy): Eukaryota > Viridiplantae > Streptophyta > Magnoliopsida > Asterales > Campanulaceae > Platycodon > Platycodon grandiflorus. Next base: position 40,701,179 of record CM028366.1, on the reverse strand, counting down.
CCCTCGTAGCCAAAGGTTGATTAATTAATTAGTCTTTTTTTTTGTTTTTTTCTTTTAATTATGCGTTGAAAATTTAACGAAGAAGGCTAAGATCACATATATATATATATATGTATGTATGTATATGTACAGGGATTGTTCCCTACGTGACACTGTTCCACTGGGAAGTTCCCCAAGTGCTGGAAGAAGAATACGGGGGTTTCTTAAGTAATGCAATCAGGAATGATTTTAAAGTCTTTGCAAATTTTTGCTTCCACGAATTCGGAGATAGGGTGAAGAATTGGTTCACTTTGAACGAGCCGTACCAGTTTACCATGGCTGGGTATGGGAATGGTTCGAGTGCACCAGGTCATGGTTACTCCCCTGATTTGGAAACGGTGGCCCAACAAAAAGATGAGCCATCTAAAGTAAATAACAAAGATGATGGTCCTGGAATCGAACCATACGTGGTGGGCCGCAACTTGCTTCTTTCACACGCAGACGTCGTACATCTCTACAGGAGCAACTTTCAGGTTCAAGTTTTTGTAAATTTATTATGCTAGTTATTTAGTTTCATTAATTAATTCCCTAAGCCCAGGTTTTTCTTAATTTTCCCACTTTAGTCAACTAAGTTTTGGTCGGTCGATGATGTTTCAAAAAAGAAGGAAGCTAGAATATACAGTTTATGTTCATTATGCATGCTGTGCATTTCTGAGGGAGTACGTTCTAATAAATTATGATTCGATTCGATTCGATTGTCTAATTTTTTCAGACCACTCAAAATGGCAAAATTGGAATTACATTCAATTGCAATTGGTTCCAACCTCTCCGCAAGAATGAAGAAGACGGAACATATGCAACCCAAAGGGCCTTTGCTTTCATGCTGGGATGGTAAGTTTTAGGAATCCCACAACTGTCTGTCTAGTACTGTCTATTCATTTGTTGATTGGCTCTCCCAAAAGTTCAACAATGAGACAGATCCAACTGTATCTATCAGGTGTACATACGTAGTTCAATACGTATATTAATGTCTTATTAGAATCGTTGACTCCGCCTCATTAATGCATTGTAGTCCCTTAACCAGCCCAAACTTCAAATATAGTGCATGGTAATTTGGAATTCAAGTTCATTAATGAAATATTTATATATATATACATTGCAGGTTTTTGGAACCAGTAACCAAGGGGCAGTATCCAAGTCTCATGACTTCAACCATACCAGAAGCAAGGCTAAAACCTTTTCTACCCGATGAGTCTGAGTGGCTTAAGAATACGTATGATTTTATCGGATTGAATTATTATACGGCTCAAACTGTTACAAACGCACCACAAATTCTAGATTACAAGCCACCGCATATGCTTGCTGACCAAGGCGTACTCTACCAGCCACTTGGTATTCTTGTAAGGATTCTTTTTTCGTTGACACAATTTCAAAAATAATTAAGGAGGCAAAAATTAATTATATTTTCATTTAATTAAGGGAGTTAATTTCTTTATTTATTTTAACTTTTATTATATCTATCCTCCGTGATGCGCAGGGAACATCAGAATGGATATATGTGTATCCAAGTGGTATAGGCAAGCTCGTGAGCTACGTAGCGAAAACTTACGGTGATATTGAAATGTATATCACAGAAAATGGTAATTATTAGTGTGTGTGTGTGTGTGTGTAATATGCTTATCAAATATGGATTTTAATTTTTCAACATTTCTGTTTCATATGTAGGGGTTGATAACCAGGGCGATTTACCGCATGTTTCACAATATGATTATTTGTGTGATAAGTTCAGGGCAAAATACATCCATGACCATCTTTACTCCCTTATAGAAGCAATTCGCAGGTAGGAACTTCTCAAAGATGTACCGCTATTTTTAGGCTTAAATTCTGGAAAATCAAACTTAGTACGTACTACCTCCATTCTACGTACTCGTACTCGTGTGGAGTCCTTATAGGAAATGTTGAATATATAGTCGGTCTAAATACGACTCTTGATTTAAATCGTTGTTATAACAATGTCTTTAACTTGGACAGGAAGGGTGTCAAACTGAAAGGCTACTTTATATGGTCCTTCATGGATGGCTTTGAATGGAGAAATGGAAACCATCGTTTTGGAATCAACTATGTAGACTATGAGCGCAACTACGAGCGCTTACCGAAATGGTCAAATTATTGGTACGCAACATTGACACAGAGCCCTCGCCAACCTATTTGGCCATACCGTCCAGCTGATGGTACGGAGCCAAAGGAAACGAGCACATTACCGTGATTGGGTAAAACTGAGTTTATGGATGCTTGTCTAATAAGTTTAGTAAACCAAGTTAATCTTGCTTGAATTTTCGATCAGAACAATAATATACAACCAACCAGTCATTTTGTTCTCAATTATTCTACTTATGCCACTGTGTCTGAATATTTTGTTGTAATACAAATCATGCTTTCATCTAATAAAAGCGACTTTGTGTGACCCTTTTGGCTTTGGACTATCTAGTCTATTATATCTACAATATTTTTTGGGAAAAATTGTAGATCAGTACATTTTCTTATATATTCAACTGCTAAAGTCCACAATATTTATTTCAAATCGTTAAAAGCTTTCTACCTGCCCCTTCTCAGATCGTAGAATAGAGAAGGCCAAGGAGCAAATACTTCTCTAAGTATGGAGGCAGTTAGTTAAAGCCTGCTGTTGGGATGTTGTGAGGCCCACAGGGGGCAGCCCATTCCACGGCCAAGCCCAATGCCCATTTCCTTGGTAGCCCGCCCAGCAGCCCCTTGCACAAACCGGAAGTCTCCCCTGTTCGTCCCGTTTGGCTATTCCCTTTTCCCCTTTGACCAAACTCCATGTTTTCCCCCCACTCAACCTGGTGCGATTCCCCCATGGCTGGTGCGTTCTCCCAGCAGCTCTCCCCCCTTTAAATGGCCAGCTCTCTTTTCTCTCAAAAGAGATCCGACGCCCGATTAATTGTACGACACAAGCTTGCTCAATTTCTCTCATCCTTTGCAAACAAAAAATCAGTGTTCTATTTCTCCTTCTCAATGTGTATTACTGTGTGTGTTACTGTGTGAGAAGTGTGTGTGAGAGAGAGAGGGATTTTAGTTTGGTGGTAATCTGGAGTTGTGACCTCCTAGTGGTTGTGGACGAAGCTGGTGCTTGTGACGTGTTTCGGAGCTTGTAACGGTAACTTTGTGTTGCCGGAATTTGTTGGGGTTGCCGGAGTTGTGGCCGAAAAAGATTGGGTTCTTCACCTTGGACTGTAGTGTTCTCTTCGTGGGTCACTCCGGTGGACTTGGTCGAGAAAGGAAATCTGAGCCTTGCGGTGATTTCGATTGAGGCCTTTGTGGCCGGTGACACCATTGAAGAAGAGAAGCTTCTTCACTGTGTCTTCCTCTTGTTTATTTCTATACTTTGTTTATTTTCTTCATTATTGCTTTATACTAATTGTTAGGTCACAAGGTGCTCAAATAGGCTAGAAGGGGGGGTTGAATAGCCTATATATGTCCAATTTTTGACAAATTGTTTTAAAAGTTACTTCACTTAAGTTTAGAAAGAATTTTGCAGCGGAATAGAGTGAAGTATAGGACAAGTTCAAGATGACTGATCTTGATAGGACAAGATCAGCTGTTCTCAAAGCTGTTGGAATTCTGAAAATTAATAAGCAATAGAAATCACAAGCACATAAAAGAGATAGACAAGAGATTTAATATGGTTCACACTTATAAATAAGTGCTACGTCCACAACCAAAGTGGTCAACTTTGAATTTGAAAAACGTGTACTAAGTTTTTCACTAGAATCTTTACAAGATAGATCACTAACGGATCGTGTACAGAAATTAGTTGACCAAGTGTTTGCGGGAGAATTAATATCTACAAAGATATAATTCTCGTGTGCTATGAATGCTAGGGGTTGCAATCAATGAAGAGCTATAAAGACTAATCGCCTCAGTTTGGAGCTCTTCAAAGAATGTTTTTACAAATATGACTTTGAAGCTTTTAATGAACTAGCTTGAAGAAGATGAAGATTTCAGAGTTGTTAATTCAGAGCTGTTGATTTTTTTAGAGATCTTCAATGCTTCAACAGAGTCTTCTATTTATACTTGGGGAAGCCATTATAGCCGTTAGAGATCTTCAGCATTTGGAGAATTCGAATTTAAATGCATTAAATACTCTAATCTTGCTGTTGAGATCTGATAGGTAGTTCTGCCGAGTTCAGTCTGAATTCTGTCATTTTGCCAAAAATAGGTAGACAGTTGATGCAGGCAGAATGTCCTTTTTCTGAGATGAATGCCTAATAAGGAAAGAGTCTTTAATGAAGTTTGCAAATTATCGTTGTATCAAACTCAATGAAGTTTACAGGTGGCTTCGCATTTGCTACCGCAGTCAATGAAGCAACCCTTCTCTTTCTTGTTCATCTTGGGCTTCCTCTCATGGCACTCGGATGGACAGGTGAGGATCTTGTAATTACAAGCTCTTTGAGCTTTGCAAAAAGCTTGTTCCTGCCCTGTACCTAGTACCGGTGACAACACGTTATAATTTTCAGCTTCAGTTTTACCAGGCTTCTTAGGCTTAGCTTTGCTGTCATCTTTATCGTTGTTGCCCTTTCCGTTTCCATTGTTGTTGTTGCTATTTCCATTTCCATCGTTGTTGTTGCCATTTCCATTTCCATTGCTGATATTGCCATTTCCATTTCCACTGTTGTTGTTGTTTCCATTTCCCTGATTGTTGCCATTGCCCTGACCTTGAGCAATGGAGGCTTCCATGGAGATGAATAAAAGAAGGAAAGCCACCAAGATGCATGACTTTCGCCTATCCATCTCTATGTTGCAATCAAGCACTTTGGTTTGTTTCCTTTTCTAGTTATGAGAATTTACTAAATGAAGGAAAGATGAATACACTATTGATGGGAACGGGAGGGCCTTTATATATTGGTATGGGTAATACTTTGGGGACAAAAAAGTCACAAAAAATTGGTCACAAAAGTCTTGTTGTCAATTTTTGATTGGTTTTTTTCGTTAGTTAGTAGCGGGCTCATAAACTAAACAACCAATTAATAACTGTCAACGAAGATTTTGTGGAAAAAAAATTGTGAATTTTTTGTACCCATAACATTGCTCTTTTGGAGTTGTATGGAAAGTCTGAAGCCCCAAAGAAACCCCTTAAAATTATCCAAAGACTATTTGACCTCTCAATTTGAGGGTTCTCTTAAATCTAAGTTGCTCAAAAGGTTTCTTTTTCAAGAACTCAACCAAATAAGGCTTCCAAGTTTATGAGAAAATATTTAATGGTCTCGGAGCACCACGTGACACACTAACGAGGTGCACTGCAACCGATAGTGGCATTCTATTGTGCCAAGTGGATCTCGCTTTGACACAATGATCGTGATGCACTACGTAGGCGTGCCACGTGACGTTCCGGGATAATGACATATTTTCTCAAAGTTTATTACTCCTTTGTCAATGTTCACAATGCATTCAATAGAACTAGATTTGACGTATGAACAAGTAGTTTGGACCAGTTGTTTCAACCAACTTTAAACGGATAAGCTAACTCTCATGAATTATGCCTTAAAGCCCGTTTGGTACAGCGTTTACAAAATGCAGTGTTTTAAAAACGTAGGTCTTTTCTTATAAATGCGTTTAGGATATCATTTCAATACGCAGCTTTTTTTCCTAGCAGCATTTTGCCATTTTAAAACTTGGGTTTTGGAAAAAAGCTGAGAATTCCAGTGTCACGCCCCGACCCAAAATCCTATACGGACTCCCGAGTTGGTGCGTGGTCTGGATCATGTAACAATAATTAGCAGTGAAAGTTCTGCTAAAAATCAAAGCTCATCCATATAATCAAGATAAAATCTCATAAATTACTATCTCGAGTCATTGATCTCGAAAACATCCTATAACAACTTGATCAGAGTTACACAGCTGGGTATAATGACACTACAACTTGTGAGGACTACTAATCGTACATACGTAGTTGTGCTACATAACTTTAACAATCGTATCTATCTGATCACCACCACTATATAGCTCTATAGAGCTATTGTCCTGAACAGCATCTCAACAAACCCCTTCTAGTATATCCCACAGTGTCTGCTCTATCTGCTTACCAACCTCAGGAAAACAAATAAACACAGAGTGAGTCAAAGACTCAGTAAGTTACTAAATGCAATTGTATGTCATATGATCATGCAGCATGTTAAAGCAATATTTCACAACAACAAATAATTTCATACGCACGATAAGCTCAGCTGCCGTCAACCGTCCCATACCAGTTGGAGACTGCGACCACCTCATACATATGAAAGCACATTATAACACCATGCAATACCAGAGGCTCAGTAGCTGCCAATCCTCCCATACCAGTTGGAGATCGCGACCAACCGACATGCATGGCTAGCATATAACAAATAACTTACAGTACTCTTATCAATGTCGAGATATGCCTCAACATCCTTCTTTACTTTCCATCTTACTTTTCTTGTCTGTACATGTGCTTCTATTGCAGTGCAAGTTTCTGAATGAAAACCTTTACTTGTTTCATGGGCGGCTCTACCTCTACGGGGAGCCCTTTCCTCATGACTGGTACCATGGGTGGCTCCACCTCAACGGGCCGCCCTTTCCACATGCATAACTAGTTGGGTTTCATGGGCGGCTTCACCTTTATGGGAAACTCTTTCCGCATGATTGGCACCATGGGTGGCTTCACCTCAATGGGTAGCCCTTTCCTACGCCTCTAATTGCTGTCGGTTACAGATGACAACCACGGTCATAGCATACCAATGTCGCCCTATTGGTTACGACAGTGAGCTACCCTCTACCATGGTCAGTGGCAGGACTATTACTGAGTCTACGGTTTTCACCACGCATCATGATTTTCATCATGTATAACTGTGTCCACGGTCTTCACCGCACATCATGATTTTTATCATGTATAACTGTGTCCATGGTTTTCACTGCGCATCATGATTTTTATCATGTATTTCATGCATCAACACATTCTCAATAATTACTGACTGATTCTCATTATCACAAACAAGTAAATGTTTACTTGTTATCTCTTATTATGCTTTAATTTCATGAACAAGTAGATGTTTACTTGTACTAATCACATGCTGCATATAATAATCACATACGTAGAATATTTACTTTTAGCGCATGTTACACATAACACATATCACTATGGTTTAATTACTCTGTCGTAGTGCTTGTAAATACTAAGCACATTACTAGTCACATACACATGTTATTATTCTCTGCATATATCATAGCGCTTAACATTTATATGTAAGCAGCTATCATTACTTTACTAAACTATCTTTGTTCCTAGTTTACAATGGATCTCATTACTATCATCATATTAACTTTTATTCGTGACGTGATACTTTCTATCCCGTACTCATTTCATGTCCACTTTACTATATGTCATATAGTATTTATGACATTATAACTTTATTAATGTGTCTCCCAAATATTTTAGGGACACTTCATATAATACCCAATAATCATATCACTTGCTAATAACTAGTACACATTTGATCATGGCATGAGACTATCTTTAGTTTATCATGCATATACTTTAAAATAAGAGGGGGCTAGTAACTTACCTCCCAAGTAAGCTTTCGAAAGTGTTCTCTTATTAAATATATCGCTCCCACGGAGTTGGTTCATCCAGACTTTTGAGCAATCATTTATCCCAAGCAAGTGTTACACATTAACTTTTACAAATAGTACATGAGCTACTTGTCTTCTATAGCATGAGAACTATTTTTAGTCTATCATGCAATATTTAAAGACGATGGTTTAATAACTTACCTCTAGCGTTTTTTCTTAATTAAACTTTACCCGAAAATGATATACTCGTCGAACACGTCGCTTCTACGAAAATCAGTTTATCCAAATTCTAAATAGTTGAGCATTAAACGAGCCTCGTCGAAAATGATCTACTCGTCGAACACGTCGTTTTTACGAAAATCTGTTTTTCCAAATTCTGAATACCCGAACACCAAATGAGCCTCGCACTCGAGAGAAGTTAAAGAAGTGTGTGAAAGTAGGTGAAAACATTAAGCTTTCACCCTTTTTATAGGTCTTTATTACTTTGACTCCAAGGTACCTCCCAAGGTGAGTCAGCACTCAAAGTCTCAGATTGCGACAAGTGGCGTTGTAAGAGAAAACCTTAAATGATGACTCATCGCTCATGTTGATGAGTTATATCTAAGTATGAGATGTCATCACAATGAAGCACTTCAAAATGATGACTTATCTAGTCAAGCACGAGGTGTTAAGCTTATCTAATTTCATCTTTATTCACTTGTTTTGATCTTATCCTCTGACTCATCATTCCTATCTAGATCTTATTCCTTTCCACTTAACATTATCCAATTTTCCTTATTCCTATCCTCTTTTGTTCTTATCATGTTCTATGTTTATCTATTACTTTGATCTTATCATTTTATTCTTTCTTATCCTTTCGTGATACCTACAAATTTTCAATCTTATTCAAATTTTCTGTCTTCCAACACCCAAGACATATCTAAATAAATTCTAAAAAAAATCACAAAGGACTCTAGAATGATTCTAATACCCAATATAAGATAAAATAAAATTGGGATCTTACGTCCAGCGTTTTCAAAACGTATCTAATTTTTCTGCCACAGCATTGAAGCACAATTTTTGTAAATAAGTTATATTTTATTTCTTTATTTTAGCTAAAACACACGACCAAACGGGCTCTTACTCTATGGCCTACCCATGCCCACCACGCCAAAGGCCTTAACCCCAACCACAATACCAATATAGTAAATGTTATGGGCACAAGAATTTTTTTTCACAAGCCGTTATTAATTGACTTTGGAAAGTGTAGCCATACGTGATCCTACTTCTACTCCAAATAGTTGCACTACTAAGTACCAACACGCTAAGTAAATAATAGTAGTAGTCAATTGTTTTTGAAGTGCCAATTTTCTGAAAATAAGAAAGTCAACGAGCCAGAAATGGAATCACATGGGCATACGTAATTACAAAGTTTGCTAACCCAACAATCAATGTAATTTGCTCGCCATTAGGTACGCGGCAATTGGGGACAGCTATATACTCCTTCCCATTTCGATTAAAGAGTACATTTTCATTTTTAAATTTTGGCATGTGATTTTAATTATATTTTTAAAAATAAAATATCGTTCACTAAAAATTATATTAAGAATACTATAAATTACTGTACAATTTATATGACTTTGTAAAAATAAATAAATTTAAGTAATTAAATCGTCGATCAAACTTTAATTAAATTAACACAAAAAAGTAAAAAAAAATATACTATTTAATTATTTGAACACCCGACCTCTCGGTTCAAGTTTCGCCAGAGACACCCAGATACTTAAAAAGGTCGGGTGTTCAAACCTCAATAAAGGCACTGTTGTTGTTCAAGTCATACCAAAGGCTCATTTAGTACTACTCACTTCTCCTAAGAGAGGTCGAGTGTTCAAGCCCTCCTCCAGAGTCACCCTGGTACTTTACTACTCTCAACAGAGAGGTGTGTTCAAATAATTTGTCCTAGTCATACTAAAGGCACCATATCTAGTTTTAATTGTAGTCTTTCAAGGTATTAAATAATAATAATAATAATAAGAGTTGGGGTAAAGTCTATGTCCCCTCCAACTTTTAAAAAAAAAAGTTGTTTATGGACAATAAGTATGCTTGGTAAAGGGGTATTATTGTATTTAGCTATAATTAAACATTTTAAGGCTATTTTAGCATATAAAATTTGGTGCCTAAAGAATTGTCCTAAATTACCATAATACTCCAGACAAAGATGTTAAAAAGACTACGGTCCGTAGGGTTAACCCGTTAAAACTGAGAAAAGTAGGGCGACCGTTTAAAAAATTATCAATATTATTATTTTCTTTTGATAGTTTTGTCATGATCATACTAACGTATAGGTAATTCTTTTAGGGAGTATTAGATTTGATAATTACATAAATACTTTTAGGTTTCCATGTTCATAATCACTGAGTTTCTGAAATGCTCTTCTGATATATTTGATTATGGTTTTGCATATGGCTAATCAAGTGCCTAATTAGGTACTATCCCATATTTTATTTCAATTACTAGTTGTTATGGGTAATTAAGGGTATGTTTGGATACACCAATTTCATGGCATAGAAATGGAATTGGAGTATAATATTTCAATTCGTTGTTTGGATGCTAAAATGAAACATAGAATTAGAATTGCATTATAATTCTGTGAGGTCCAATTCCATAAAATAAATTCTGTATCAAAAGTAGATAATTACAAAATCAATTCCAAAATTTTTACGAAGAACTGGCGTTACTTTATCTCACCGTCTTCAACCCATCTTCTCCCATGGCTTCTCAATGGTACGATCTTCCCATCTTCGTAGCTGCTTCCAATGGATTAGAGCTCTGTGATCTCTCGCCCCCTTCTCTCTTGATCGGGTGAGATCTCTCGATCCCTCGATCTCTCTCTCAATCCTCGACCTCTCGATCTCTCGATCTCTCTCGGCTCCCTCAATTTCTCAATCTTTCGATCTCTCTCTCGGCTCCCTCAATCTCCCAATTTCTTCCTCGACCTCTTTTGGGTTTCCCAAACCAAGCCTTCACAATAACCATAAGATTACGATAATGGGTTTCGGAGCTCATATGGGCCCTTGGTTATAAAGCTCCTCTTCTCAAATGGGTCCTTCCTCAGGGTCGAGTCCGACCCCTTGAATTTTAGGTAATTTTACCTAAATAGTATTTTATATTCACTCCCTGTTCATGGCTGTTGTTTGTGTGTGTGTATGTGTGTGTGTGTGTTTTTTTTTTTATAATTTATGATGTGATATCTCTTATGAGGAATTGCCGGTGGGTTCTTTGTGAATTCTGAAATTACCTAAAATTCAAGGGGAAAAAATATCTTTTAGGGATTTATACTCGCGCTCATGAGGAAGGTAGAAAAATTGCTAAAATGAAAGATAAGGCTGTTAGGTCTGAGATGGAATCGGTTGTTAAACAAGCTAAGAAGTTGGCTGTTTCGTATTGTCGAATTCATTTAGGGAATCCCGATATGTTTCCTGATTCGGATAGAAGTAAGTCTAATGTATCACCATTGTTGCCATTGATTTTCTCTGAGGTTCGAGTTCTTTTGATGGGTTCGGAGGTGGTGGTGGTAGTAGCAATGGAGTTACCGCACCTCCGGGTTTTTGGAGGAGTTTTTTAGGGACTCGGATTTTGATAGCGTGGAGCCGATTTTGAAGCAGTTGTATGAGGACTTGAGGGGCATTGTGATTAAGGTTTCTGCTCTTGGAGACTTTGATCGGCCCTTGAGGGCTTTGATGTACTTGATAAGTTTCCCGGTTGGTGCTAAGGCTTTGGTGAACCATCCTTGGTGGATTCCCAAGGGGGCGTATTTGAATGGGCGTGTCATTGAAATGACAAGCATTTTGGGGCCCTTCTTTCATGTTAGTGCTCGCCCGATGAAAATGTTTTCAAGAGTCACCCCGATGTTGGGTGAGTTCAAATTTCATTATGTCCTGTTTGTGTTCGGCAATTTTTTCCCTTCTCTCTTTTTGGTTGCAGTTGTGTTATCTTCTTGGTTATGTTATTAGATCTGTAGTGACTGTAATTCTTATGCATTGCTACTACGCCAATCTCATTATAAAAAAGAGCAATTGTTTCCATTTTAGATTGTGCCAAAAAAAAAAAAAAAGATAGAGAGAATCCTATTTTTTGTTTTTGGTATTTCAAAGAAGCTATCAATATAAAGGTGGATATTGAAGTGAAAAATATAACTAAAAAGTTTACTTTTGGACGACTCTCTTTTTTAGATGGAGTATTTGGTATGGCTGCTATTGGTATTCTTAAGCTAGTTGTATAGCTTTTAGCCTGATGTTATGGTGGTTTTTTCATACTAAGAGATTATTTGTCTTTTTAAAATGCCCAGGGAGCAGTGCTTCTCAGACCCATCAAAAGAATTATTTTCTGGTTTGATATTTTGTATTCTAATCTTTGTGCAAGTTCAGGCATGTTTAGGAACAATCTTTGTGCTTTTTTTGGAGGAGTTTTTTAGGAACAATTATTTTCTATTCTAATCTTGAGAATTTCTGGTTTGTTCATAGGTTGAGCGAATATCTTGTGCAAGTTCAGGCATGTTTGTTAATCTTTGTGCAAGTTCAGGCATGTCGTCTTAATTACTACATTTAACTGCCATTATTTCTTTACAAAGAAAGGGTTTGATATTTTCTCAATCACTGAAGAAGTTTGGTTCTACTAGCTCAATTAAAGTTTGTTTCCTTTGGGTTTTTATGTTGCTAGGCATCAGTTCTTTTAAATGTGTAAAACTCTTCCAACTAATTAAAGTGTATCCCGTAGTATATGCTACTTAATATTTATCATATGCGCTTAGTCTATGCACTTAGTCTATCTGAATTAATACTATTTTCTATTTTTCTAAAGACCTGGGAGAAGCATTATGATATAGTGAGTAAAATGCTTGGTCAATCGGGCTTTTCTTGGGACTTCTTGAGAGGAAGGGTGGATGTGACTGAAAGTGTGTGGAACGAGTATGTGAAGGTATGACTTTCTAATCATAATTTCCAAATTGTAAGAAGCTAGGATTTTTTATTTTTATTACAAATGATTTCCTTGATGGTTTTATGAAATTTTGCTTGTGCGTGTGTTGTTTGGTTGGCTTAGTTTGAAGTTTAAATTACCATCTTGTTGTTTTTACGGAAGTTTAGTAGAGTTATGTAGTATGATTCTGATGCATGTCTAATGATGCTATTGGCTATAAGATATGATTTTTATCATGTTCTATTGTTATTGTTATTTAGTTGTATTTACTATTTAGTGTATGTGAACCCCCCTGGATGGAGTTTATGTTATTTCTTTATTTCTTGCATGTCTAATTTTGGTTTTTGTTGGTTTGGTTTAATATGCTTGTCTAGTAGTATTTTTGGTGACTTTAATTGTTTTTGTTTTTGTTTAGGTTCATCTTGATGCTCCCCCTTATAGGTCAAGAATTGTTATTGACAATTGGGAAAACATTTGCCAATTGTTTGCGCAAGACCGTGCTAATGGTGAGGGTGCTCAAACAGCAGCAGAAGGAAAATTGGAAATGGAAGTGTTGCTTTAAGAATGATTTAGTATTAAGTGTTGCTTTATTTTTATGATTGTTTAATCCTATTGAATGTAGTAATTTTAGTTGTTGAGAAGATGGTTTAGTATTAAATCGTGTTGATTTTTATTTTCATTGAAGTTGAAACTTGTTTGGTTCAATTTTCTTATTATTTGAAAATAGAATACAAGTGGAAAAGTATATAGAAGTGGGAAATTTATTTCCATAAAACTAGTTGAGTATCCAAACAATAGAATTGAAAATATGAATTAATTCTAATGGAATTCCACAGATTAGCCAAACAATAAAATTGAAGCTTCATTGAATTTGAATATGTTGAAATTTAATTCTTTATAATTCTAATTCTAATTCAATTCCAATTCGTTGTATCCAAACGGACCCTAAATGTAATTCGATTTCCATAGATAATAATTAAGTGTTAATACATAATAATAGTTGTTCCATTCCATGTTATTAATGTACTATGAATTTCATTATATAATATATAGATCACATAACATATGACGAAATGGAATAAAATAACTGCGAGCCCGTTTGGTGTAGCGTTTTGAAAACGCAGCGTTTCTAAAATGCAGATTATTTAAAACGCGGCTTTTTTATTTATAAATATGTTTAGGATATTATGTTAAAACGCAGCTTTTTATTCCCTTCTACGTTTTGGGAAAAAGCTAGGAATTTCAGCGTTTTAAAACACAGCTGCGTTTTGAAAACGCAGTTTTTTCTACTGCAGTATTGAAACACTAAGTTAAGGAATAAAATGTATTTTAACCTTGCGTTTTGGCCAAAATGCACAAACAAAACGGCTCTGCATACCACACGAGCTCGAAGACTTCATCCAAATAACTTCCTTACTTGGGCTAAATTAAGCATACTGTTCTTTTTGTCTCTCTTAGTTTCTTTGAGGGATACATGTGTATTTATTAATCGCTTTTTCTCTTAAAAACAGGAGCAATAATATAAATTTGGTGAAATGATGTGAAAATTATTTTTTTACTTTTTCTTGTCCATTTCTTCTAAAGTGATAACCTTAACAAGTTGGGTGATTCCGTTTATGTTAGTTATATGTTGTATTTCGTAGATATTAAATTGTACTTATTTTATAGTTCTTAAAGTGACGTATTGAAGTTTGCTGAGAAATTCTTTAAATTGTGTTTGAATTATACTGTATTATTGAAATTTGTTGAGGCAATCTCAAGTGGTCCGAATAAACTAACCCGTTTAGTCCGTGGTCCGTTAGGACTGACTGCTAGGACCAGTTTGTTTAACATTTCTAACTCCATATAAAGTAGTTTAAATTGGCAAGCTTATCTCCCTTTTGACCAATTTTATTACAAAAATACACGTAAGCTCCTCATTAAGCTACACAAACAAAAAATTTCCTTCCAACAATGGCACAAACTCAAATTATTTTTAAACTCAATAAATTTAAAGATAGAGAAGAAATGAAGATAGAGAAAAACTTCAAAAATTTGTAGAAAATTCATTTGATATCCAAATGAAACAAACCAAATCTCTATCTATAGAGAAAAATGTGTACTTTAAAACAAAAAATACATTTTTTTGAGTGAAAAATGACCAAAAACTGGAGAGGGAGAAAATGTTTGGCGGAAAACCAAGAGCGCGACAAGTGACCTGCGCGCATGTTAGTGGCTGTTTTTTTTTTTTTTTTCTTTACAAAGCAAAAAACGACACGTTTTGGTCCCTTTTGAGCTGAAACGGCGTCATTTTGTTTTGCTTTTGTCCTCTTCCATCTGCTAAGCTACCGGAGCAAAATAAGCTCCACAAACACCTTTTGCTTAAGTTTGATAACCATTTGCTCCCTTGTTGGAAGCCTTGCTCCCCATAAGCTCCCTTGCTGTAAAAGTGTTCTAATGATTAAGAAGGGTAGTGTACATTAAAACAAAATACACATTCACTCTCGTAATTTGTTTTGGACAGATAAGGTTGGCGTAATTTTGTTTCAATTTTCAATTTGGTGTGAGGCAATCTCAAGTCGGAATGATTCAGCCTTCTCATGTTTCTCTCCAAGTTGCATGTGAAAAATCTCTTTTCCCTTCCAACTTGAAGTTTTGATACTGATAAATGTCACTCTCATAGCTCACAAGGCAAGCCTGAAGTTGAAGATCTCAACAAGCTCATGAAGGAAAGCTCGAGATTCGTTGAGAAAGAAAGCTCGGGGCGTCGAGCCGTCGAGTGTCATTTTCTGTAACTTACAAAAGTTTCTATAGTTTGTTAGGCTAATATCATTAGCCAGGTCGCAGTAAGTTTAGCAGGTTAAGATTTGTATAAATAGCTTTATTCTTTCAATTTTAGAATGCAAGATCCCTATAAACGGGAATCCTAAGAATATTTGTGGAAAAAAGTATTTATATAGTCGGCCACCAAAGGCTGATTTGAGTAATAAACAGAAAATACCCACATGTAAGGAGCACTTCTCCTTTTGGACATTATGTGATGCAAATCTCTGCATACTGCTCTTTCTGTATAGTACATTCCAAGAAAAATAATACTCCATAAAGGTAATGAAATATAATAACAATCAATGGGCAAACTTCATAGCCCTTATTCACACAGTTGCATCAAATAACAGAGTCCCAACAAGCTAGCTCTCAAGATGCAAAGTAGATATCTTATGTTGATTATCAGTATTTTGATAGCCCAATTGTAGGAACCTCAGATTGCCTTTGAAACCTGCACACATTGCAGACAGTGGAATACAGTGATGGAGTTTGGTACTTATCCTCCCCACCCATCATCGGCATTGGCACGCCTCTCTTAACCGGGCTGACATACCCTGGCCTGTATGTCTTCCCAAGAATACCCTCGATAAGATCCGATGGGTTCAAGAACTTGAACTGCGTCTCCAAGTGAGCAAAGGAATCATCAGATGGTAGTTGGTAGTTGTGAACTCTGTTCTCTTCTTCTCCTATAGGTGTCACCCTCACATCCATTTCCACGAGTCCGTTAACGGTCACTTTGACAGTGTTAGTATCATCGGTTCTTTCTACAACCACTTCCCTCTCTCCACTGTGAGTCCTCCACTCAGCTTCGCCATCGGTGGGGATGGTGACGTCTTCACTGTCCCACCTTATGATAAGAGCATCGACGCTGTTGTCCCAGCGTGAGACTCTCTTGGCTGCTAGGACTAGGGTGTGTGTATCGAACATGACCGAGAGTGCTTGGACCCAAGTGTAGTCGCGGGTCCTCCCCTGAGGCCGGCTTCCAATGAAGTGGGCATTAATATGGAGGTTGTTGTCTGACACAACAGCAAAGTTCCCTCCCTTTGCGCCATGGAAGTAGAACATCACACCATCACCACCGACAAACCTAGGGTCGTAGCATAGAGAGCCATACCCGCTACATTTAGGCTTTCTCCCTGCCAAAGAAGTTGGATTCTCTTAGAATTCAAGCTATAAGTTATAAAACCAAAGCAACAAGGAAAATATCTTACTGTTGTGACCTTTAATTAGAGTTCAGTTGGCTGATTGAAACAAATGATAAAAGGTACGTAGTAATAGTTGGCAAGTACGTAGGCTTACACTTGCAGGTCGCTTCGCATTTGCTGCCGCAGTTAATGAAACATGCCTTCTGTTTCTTGTTCTTCTTGGGCTTCCTCTCATGGCACTCGGATGGGCAGGTGAGCGTCTTGTAATAACAAGCCCCTTGAGCTTTGCAAAAAGCTCGTTCCTGCCCCGTACCTGGTACTGGTGACAATTTGTCGTAATTTTCGGCTTCAGTTTTACCAGCTTTCTTAGGCTTGTCTTTGCTGCCATCTTTGTTATTGTTAATGCTTCCATTTCCGTTGTTGTTACCGTTTCCATTTCCATTGTTGTTGTTACCATTTCCATTTCCGTCGTTGTTGTTGCCATTTCCAGTTCCATTGTTGTTGTTGCCATTTCCATTTCCGCTGTTGCTGCCATTTCCATTTCCGCTGTTGCTGCCGTTTTGGTTTCCGTTGTTGTTGCCGTTCCCATTTCCGTTGTTGTTGTTGCCATTTCCGTTGTTGTTGTTGTTGCCGTTTCCATTTCCCTGATTATTGCCATTGCCCTGACCTTGAGCAATGGCAGCTTCCATAGCCATGACTACAAGGAGGAACGCCACCAAGATGCATGACGTTCTGCTATCCATCTCTATGTTATGATCAAAGCACTTGTAGTTTGTTTCCTTTCTGCTTATGAGAATTTACTAAATGAAGGAAACATGAATACTTTATGGGGATGGCAGAGGCCTTTATATATAGGGATTCTGGTTAAGGTCGGAGGGAGGTGGGATCTGAACCAGGTCGAGCCGTAGAGTGAGGCATAATTCACTGTGAACAGCTACGAAGAAGAGCACTTTTGTTATGTCAAGGGGTTATCTTTGGGAAGTACTGGGGTTTGACTTAGCCTGGATGGCTTGGGTTCCTTTGAGTGCATTAAAGAAGTGGTATGAACTTGAAGGTCTTATTTGGTTGAGTTCTTCAAAAGAAAGTTACGAGGAACTTCAATTGGAGAAGTCATTTGGTCAATGCAAGGGATTTCTTAGGGCTTGGACTTGGGATCAATTGGTCTTTCCACTCTTGAAGCATTATAAATTGACTTTATAAAGGATGAACCCAGTTCTACTCCTATATTTGCTTTGAACGCGCTAAAGCCCATTATAATCTATGCTTTTGAAGAGTCTATACTTGCAGGTTCAGAATTGCGGACATCACACTTTTCAGTTCTAATTATGTAAAAGCTTCTTTCCTTATGTTTCTCTCAATCCCTTTCCACGGGATGATGTCCCTAAAGCGCACGCATTCAAAGAGTAAACTTACCAATCCCTTTCCATGGGATGATGCCCCTAAAGCCCACGCATTAGAAGAGTCTTGACTCTCGAATACGAGAGAACTCTCACAGGAGAAGTTGGTTCATGCTAATTTAGCTACCTCGTGGGTAGGGGTGGCAAATTGGGTACAATGAATAGCTTTGGGTTAGTCTAATATCCATTGGTGTATACCCAATTTGCCACCCCTACTCGTGGGGCTTGTAATGATGTTTGGCAATGCACGTGGCTGCAAGTTCAAGTACGAGAGAACTCTCACAGGAGAACTATCTCCCATTGTATAACCTATCATCCTTGGGAATGGGAATCAAGAAAGGAAGTTGCATCTCTAAAGTAGAAACTCGTGTGTACGCAGTATAAAATAAGCAGGTCAACTGGGGATTGAGAAATCCCAGAAATGATATCACATGGGAATGCAACAAAAGCTTGAGAACCCTACAGTTATGCAATTTTCTTGCCATTAGATACTCAGCAACAAGGGCCTTCTATAAATAAATCGAGGTGTGCCCACAATCTTCAACTGTAAATCTCCTGATTTCACACCTTAAAATACTGAGAATAGTACTAATAGCAGGTTAACAACATTACCATCCAAGGGCTCACAGCTTGTCATTCTTTCCAGCCTCAGCATGTTAACTGGGGTTTTAAGATTCTACTCGAGCTAGCGATTGAAGACACGGCATTGCAAGAGATTATGTACTTAGCCCCTTACAAGTTAAAACCCCACCATCATGTAAGAGAACTTTTCTCAATGAGCAAGAATTTAAAAATATTGCCATCTGAAAGCCATTCAGTAAATCAACCCCTTTCAGTAACTTAAAAAGAGAAAATAAGAAAAACAAGATAAATTAGCTCCAATCTCATTTATTCACCTGCCAAATAGCAGTCAAACCTGCTCAAAACCGCCAGTCACATTCAGAGAGAGATTGCGATCAATATACCTTTACTATTTTCTTTCTTTCTTTCTAGGTATAAGTCGAGGTCTTATGCTACTATTGAAATACAGGAAGATCAATTTTAGGTTGCTTGTAGAAGTTTTCATGCTCTCCAGATGTGGTGGCTATGCTACTTGAGGCCCCTTGTTCAACATCGCTTGCCATCTTCAAGAAGTAACTATGCCTGTACGAGGAGCAACCTTATGTTTTGGGAACATTTTAGAGATTATAATTAATGTTTGTAGAGGAAAGTACAAATACCATCGAGTGTCGATAGTCAATTCAGGGTGAAAAGCAGTTGCAAGCAAGTTCCCCTGCTTAACAGCCACAATCACTTTCTTTTCAGATCCAGCATTCTCCTGAAGCGTGAAAACATGGTGTAACATTACATTACTACACAAAATGAGGAACATGATACTGCTATCTGCTTTCCAAATTTGATCAGACAGTACATGGCTATATGCATATAAAGCATGTTGATTTTACACTTCATAGTCTTTCCTATCGGTTTCTTTTGTTTTTGGATTTTGAGAGGGAAAAGAAAATGAGAGAGATAAACATGATTAAAGTTCTTTAAAGTTCATCGGGTGTTATGAACAAGAGAAGGAAATCATATTTGATAGTAAATCGTTGTACTTGCTTGGCTTACTTTATTTTTTATCCCATTTTACATGGTAATCTAAAAAGGCAAGATGGATTCTTTTCCTTCCCGCATAGAATCCACGAGCCCAAAATACCATTCAAGATCTTTACCAAGGATTTTCTGACTTCCACAGCATGACAATAATGTCAATTGTCACAGAAAAACCCATATACGCCATTACATAAACATGGAAAGATGGATAGAAAGCACAAATAAGAAATGACGATTGATGGGATAACAATCCGGTATGCAACATAAATGGTTGCATATTTCATGATTCAAATCCAAATGCATTTATCTGTTAGATCTAGACAAATACTTGATGCAAGTAAGCATAAATAAATCACAGTCAAACACAGAGACAACCAAAAGCATAAATAACATTACATGAAGCACGAAGACAACCAAGATCTGAGACATAATTGATGTTCCTGTACTCTAAAACTTTCCTATTGAAGAAAGCATGTATAGGCATAAACTTACTGAAGGACACTCCCTCCGTACCATAAAAGGAGTTCCATTTTCCAGTTTAGTTTGTCCCAAGTAAGAGTTCCATTTCTAAATTCAAGCTATAAATTTTCATTGTTTTTCCAAATCTTTTTGCTTTTCAAAACATGATTTTCTCTTACGTGTTATACCAAAAAAAAGATGTAACTTAGTGAAATTCGAGGAAATAATAATAGCAGTGAAAATGCATCATTAAAAAGTTTGACATCCAAAGTAAGACTCTTTCTTTGGGACGGAGGGGAGTAGATTCATTGAGCTGAACATTATTGGCTGAACTAGTCACCACCGAATTTCATTCAGTCCGTAAAAGAAAGACTATATTTTCAATGGTTTGAAGGGAGATCAAGTATTGATGTTCCTGACTCTAAAAACACTTGCTAAAGTTGTAACAGTTTTACTATCATGTTGATACGGTCTATTATACTAAAACTGGATAGACTGATAAATATCTAAAAAGGAGTGAGTAATATAAATGTCCATATATTCATATTTTTATGGTTGTTACGCTTCTTATGTCAACATAACTTTGCTGAAAGTAACACACAGGGAAACAGAAGCCCTACTCCTAGTCCTCAAGATTATTCTCCCTACGTCTCCCTTGGAGAGCTTTATTTTGAAAAGTCAAACATTTTAAGGAATGCATACTGCCCTAGAGAGTAATCATTACATCAATATCCGCATGAGTACCAACTTCTTTGCACAGTAGATAAGGGTTAAAGTTAGAATACTGGAAGTTGTAAGCTTAGTTGAAATAATGACTCTTTAATTGGATATCAAATAAAGGTAAGAGGCAGTCTGTCAAACATTTTTTGGAATACATTACTGCCCTAGAGAGTAATCATTATAACAATCTCCACATCAGTATCAACTTTTTAGCCTACTATATAACGGTTAAGACTTAAAGTTGGACTATTATGGATATTGTAAGCTTATTTGAAATAATGAATCTTTAAATGGGATATCTTCTAAAGGTCAGAGGCACAGTCTAAATGGGATGGAGGCAGCGCTCATTGGATAATGTAAGTGTACAGCACAATCTGAAAAGATATCTGTTATGAAAAATATTATGAACATACATCCTACAGTACATAGTAAGTATAATCAGGGAAGGCAATGATTTAATCGCCTGAGTTACATACTAGAAGTAACAAAGGCAGTACAAAAACACATCCCTTCACCAAATGGTTTACAAGATGAATTATAGGACTCTACGACATACACGCTGCCTTCCTCTATAAGGTCTTGGGGTGAATAGGATAGGCATACAGTCAAGTAACCACAGATGAGCTGCATGCCTGAATCATCTCCAAACGTAGTAATACGTAAAATGAAGTTATGTGTACCATGTCCAAGACTAACTTGGTCAAGTGACAGAGCCATAAAAATGCCCAATATGTTAGTTATAAAACTATGAAATTAAAAATGGTACCCTCAATAATCTGGCCATTTGCCCAGAAAAATGAAGTAATATTAAAGTTGATATACCTCATCACCAGAGTCTATTACGCGACTGTTAATAAGTTTGAATACCAACTCAAACAAGAAATACCTTGTCAAAGATTCTAGTACACAAAAGTTGATCCTTTTGAATATTGAATTATCAACAATAACAGATATTTGGACATGAACCCATGAAGGTATCATGTTCCATTGGACTACCATCTCATTCACTTCCGTATTAATAATCTAATCCCCAGATCTAAGATACACAACTAAACTACACTGGACATAAATGATTAAGTCGAATTTGACCAATTGAACAAAGAACTTTGGCCTCAGAAAGTATGTGCTGTGGAAATCGAAGGAAAGCCCTCATCACCACAACAGAGAATTCTTAGTTTGAACGAGACCAAAGAAGCTATGCTAATCAAGCAAACAACTAATCTTACAGGAAAACAGAACTGCATGCAAAGTTTTAGTACCATCTGATGGGACTAACAACTAGAGGGACCTACTAGGCCAAAAGAGGAAGAGAGCAAGAAAATGAAATAAAATATGGGTAAGGAAAAGGAGTGCAATTGAAATATCGCACCCTCATCTTAGTTGATGGTAGAAAGTGAGAAACGGCATATACATGCAAAGGAAGTCCAACCCTGATGGCAAATTATCATTTTCTCCAAAAGAAGCTACAGAAAGATGTAGTCTCAATTAATATTCATTTAAATGAAAAGAGTGTAAAAGAGAAGGCCTCATTATTGTCAGGCAACAGTAAGGAAAAAATATCAAGCAATCTTTAAGCAAGGTCCACTAATACCCTGAACTTTGGTTGAACCAACAAATACAGTAGCTAACTCTTGAACAAAATCTGGCGTCTCTAACATTACTTTAGAACTTAAAACTAGAGCTCAGAAATCATTAGCCGAGCCTATTTCGCGCACAACTCTCTTGAGAAAGTTTCTGCCACTCAGATGCTTACTTCACTGCCATGCTTGGCAGGTTAAGATGACTAAAAGGATCGTCTGCTTGTTGAGAGAAGCCCAACATACTGAATATCAGTGTGGGGATTTCTTTTATTTTTCACAGAACTATATTGTCTTCTAGAATGTCATAGTATAGAGAACATATTTCATATTTTGTAGATTATGCCTCGACTACAAATTTTTGAAGTTAATTCACCCTATATCTCAGGGCATATAACCCGAATGAAACGACTAGAGAACAGCAGTAGGTCACTATATAAGAGTTTACATTATGTAATGGCTGCAGAACCAATTTTGCAAGTACAAATTGCAGAAAAAGACTTGAATAGAAAGAAGTGCTGAAATTATACCTCCTTGTTTTCAGGAGCTGAGTTATCATTGGCACTTTCTTCTGATACAGATATATCAGCTAGCACTTCAACTTCAGGTCCTACTTCAAGGATAGCAGGTGCTCGGATAAAAACACCACGAAATGTTGGAGGACCACCTTCCTTAGCCGCAATCTCTGGAACTGAAAGCTCTGCCTCAAAGCTTTGAATCTGTGTGATGATATAAGTAAGAGACAGACTATGTAGTCAAAGGAGTCAAAAAAAAAAATCAATGAAAAATAGTTTCACTCACCTAATCATCACTATTATAAGCGTATAAATAATAACTTTGTTTGTACCACTTTATAGAAAACTATTATAAGCATATAAATAGTGACTTTGTTTGTACCACTTTATAGAGGTTAAGTATACATACATTGGGAAATTTTGAGGCCAAAAAGAAAAGAAAGAGAGAATTGTCGCGTATTGAACCAAGAAATTATATCATTACTTAACAATGTGTACGTAAGAATATTTTCCATAATATGGTGAGATAGAAGTATCTGACTAAACAACAAAGTGTTTCATAAATCTAATGTAGCAACCTATGAAATAAACAAGTGAAGCCTGAAGTCATCATAGAGCAATCATTTCATAATCTTCAGGCGTTTTAAACGTATTACATGACTGAAATGTTGTTATCTGCCCTTTGACTTTCCGCATCCAGAAAATGTGGTTGATGTGCCCTCAGACAGAGCTCGTGACACTAATACCAGAAATGCTACGAATTCTTCCATGTAAGCAAATAATCATTGCAATTTACAAACAATTACCTGACTGCCAAAGAAATTGCGATGGACGGTACAATCAAGTCCACCAATCAGCTCCTGCCCTCCTGTTTTTGCCCTGCAACAGACATGGCACATTCGAAATTAAGAAAGATAGTACTAGTTGTTTTGGTTCCTCAAAAATCCATCTTTAACTGGAAGACAAGAGACATTATGATCTCCCCGTGTTCCCTCCATTCCACTCAAAGAGTCATTTTGGGATGTTCTATCCAAAGAGCCTCATTTCAAAATTTAAGCATGTATTTTCAGTGATGTTCCAACTTTACCCCTTTTATATAAAAATAAGCAAGTTAGCTAGAAAAATAAAAAGAAAAAGAAAGAAAACCCAAATTTATGACGACTGTTTGAGTGGTGGAACGGAGGGAGTAGTACCAAGAAAATAAGATGGATATAGTGATATAGTAGAAAGAATGAAATTTCGAACCAGTTGCTTTGTCAGCCAAGAAGATAAGACCAGCACACGTCCCCCAAACTGGCTTCCCCAATTTGACAAACTCGCGTAAAGCAGGAAACTGCAACAACAAAATTATTTAAGCACGGAAATTTATCAGATTTTAATTATCTTTGTTTGTCTTAACTTGCAGCAGCAACAACAACAACAACAATGGAGTGAAACTGATCGCTTTGTCTTTTATTTTATACCAACTTCCTTTTATAAAATAATATTAATACAACAACAAGCATGCAATTGAATACTAATAGTAAAATTTTACTAATTTAATAACCCATTATATATATATATATATATATATATGAGAGAGAGAGAGAGAGAGAGAGAGAGAGAGAGAAAACCAGATTGTGAAATTCGGCGAGCTTGGCCATGGTGGTGCTCTCCCCACCGGGGATGATGAGAGAGTTAACATTTTGCAGCTGTTCTGGCTTCCGTATCTCAACCCCCTTCACTCCTAGCCTTCTCAGCGCTTCACACATTTCACGCACACACACACACAGTTGAATCAATTAAATTCAATTCAATTTTCTGTAATAACCATAAACTTAGAAAACGTGAATGCATGCATATATCTATATATACAGAGAGAGGGAGAGATGAGAGAGAACCGGCAATGTGTTCGTTGAAGGAGCCCTGTAAAGCGAGAACGCCGACTGCCATTTTCCTCGAATTGAACTCACGAACTCACTCTGGAAGCAATTCCCCCAAAAAGAAACGATTCCTGTAGAAAAGGTAGAGCTGAGAATCGTGGCCGTGGGGTTTTAAATACTATTTTCTCTCGAGTGAGTGGAGTATTGCGTCGTGTCCCGCTTTGCGTCACTGGAAACTAATATTGACAGAGTGGTTCATATGCGCGCGGGGATCTTTCAACTTAAAACCCACTTTCTGTACTTGCCACAACAAATAGAGTGCGGCGGCCCCTGGACCTGGTGGGTGTCTGTGTGTGATGATACTGGTTAGACCTGGCCCCCGATGGGGTCGGATTGGGCGAATTTTAATCGAACCAATTTGATTCGAATTAAAAATATTTATTGTTTCTTAAATTTCATGAAAAGGTATTTATTAGTCCCTAAATTCATTAAAAATGATATTTTCATCCTTTACATATTTATTGTTTATGTGTAAATTTGATCAGATCCATTAACTGGTGGATCAAGATCCAAATTCAACAAAAAAACTGGCTAGGATCAAGACCAAATCTGATCCAATCACACCCCAAAAAATGTACCTAAATAAATTTTTTTTTTAAATTTAAAGTCCAAAATAATTACATGAAATAACCTACAACCGCCACCCTTCACCAACCTCTAACAACTATCACTCATACTCCAACCACCACCATTTACTATCGTAACTTTCGTACCATCCAAGAACCTTTGACGGTCATCTTGTCGTTAACCAAAAAATCAAAGAAATAGGAATGGACGTTACATATATCTTGAAGTCATAGTTCATTAGTAGATCATCTAAAAAGAAATCTATATTACTTTAAATTATTTCAATCGAGTGAATGAGGGATAATTTATGTCCAAAAATTCTCAATAACGAGTAAAATGGCACTGTAGCACTCTACCCTAACAGCTTTTTAGCATAATTTCACGCTCTTTCACCCAATCAAAATAATTCAAATTACTATAATTTTTTTTTAAATGATCTACGTATTAAATATTATTTCAGAGACATTTATATACATAGGCGTGGCAGCAGCTACACAGTAGTGGGTGCCAACGGTCGTTGGCGAGTGCCATTTACTAGCTACCCTTACAGTTTTCTAGGCACAACTTTTCGTTCATTCACCCGATCACATTCAAAGTGTTATAAATTTTCATCTAAATGATCTAGTAATAGAGTACGACTCGAAAGACATATATATATATATATATATACACACACACACACACATTTTACATGTTTTACAAAAAAGTTCACCATTGTTCTCAAATATATTAAGAGCAATCGTCAGACTATAAAAAAACTGATAGAGAAGCGATGGTTCAATAGCCAATCATCGTTTTACAAAGCCAAAAGTTCAAAGCTGCCTTGATAGCTTTCATGGTCTATTTCTTGGAAAATGCTATATCCACAAATATCATCAATAGAATGCATTTACAAATACTTTAAAACGTTGTACGTTAGTTAGAAATTTTTTTTTTTTTTTTAAAAGTTGGAGGGGACATAGACCTTACCCCAACCTCTATTATTATTATTTAATGCCTTGAAAGGCTACAATGACTCTATGATGCCTTTTTGGTGTGGCTAGAACAAATTAATCAAACACCCGACCTCTTCGCGTACCGGGGTGGCTATGGTGTAGGGCTTGAACACTCAACCTCTCTTAAGAGAAGTGAGCGACTAAATGGGCCTTTGGTAAGGCTTGAACAACAACGGTGCCTGCAAGGCTTGAACACCCGAAAATTTTAGTACCAGGGTGTCGTCTCTGGTAAGACTTGAACACTCAACCTCTCCGTTAAGAGAAGTGAGCGGTACCAGTTGAGCTAGAGCTCATTGGTACACGTTAGTTAAAACGTACAACAATTAAAGCATGATGTATAAAATATGTGGATGAATTATGTATGTAGCATTACTCCTATTTCTTATTGATGGGGTATCAACAAGTTCGGCCCTTCTCATTTTCTTGATTCACATACTCAAAGCAGGTTAACGTTACTCCCTTTATTTTAACAAAGAGTTCACGTTTAAATAGTCAAATAATTAAGAAATATATAAATAGATTAGAATTAGTCATAATTACAAAGATGTTTGAGTATAGTCAATATGTTTAGAACATATCTGGAGAGTAAAATGGAAAGGTTTATAGAGATTATAAGCATAATTTTTTAAAGTGAACTCTGTAAGTGAAACATCCTAAAATAAAAAAGTAGGTTCTTTGTCTGAAACGGATGGAGTATGTCTTTACATTCCTAGTCGGAAGAAAACTAGAATACATGATGAAGTATTTCTTTCCCAATGAACAACAATGGGGTTCAAGCACTGAACGGAACCTGGGAAATCGTTAATTAACAATCATTCAATATATTTAATGTATCATTTTTTTGTTGCACTATTTGTCTAGGTTTTTCTAGAATCATCCTCCCCCATCACATAGTTTCCGTCATGAGGAAAATTTAAGAAACTATGGTTGAGGTAACTTTTTGAAGCTTAAATTGGGGCCTTTGGGGGCAAGGGATATATACCTTAAGAAGCTCATACATATATGAGATTAAATTGGGGCATTTGGGGCAAGGGTATGTTGGATATATATGAGATTAATTGCACTCACCTGCTGCTTAATCATTAATTACATTGATTGAATTATCCAGTCAATCAATAAATTCGATCTTATCCAATAGTAATAATAGTAATCATCAATGGTTACTATTAAAAATAATCATTGAAACATATATATATAAATATATATATATATATATTATTATCTATTAGAT
The DNA here is from genome assembly GCA_016624345.1 of Platycodon grandiflorus. NCBI lineage: Eukaryota > Viridiplantae > Streptophyta > Magnoliopsida > Asterales > Campanulaceae > Platycodon > Platycodon grandiflorus. Next base: position 40,673,713 of record CM028366.1, on the reverse strand, counting down.
CAAAAATGAAAAGTTGAGATTTATTGCATTAAATGACTCATCTACTTAACCATTAATTGCATTAATTATTTTTTCCAACTACTCAATAAATCTTAACATTTGATTTTGATCAAATGGATAATAATAATAATAGTTACTATTGAAAGTAATCATTAAATTATATATATATATATATATATATATATAGGGAGTATTCAATGGTTACTTCAAAAATATAACCATCAATGATTACTATTATATCAACCATTGGATTGAAAATCAATGACTAAGATTTAATGCATTAAATGGCTCACCTACTTGTATTAATTGACTCACCTACCTGCATTAATTACATTTTTCAACTAACCCTTGTCTATCGCACCGCTTGTATTTCAAGTTAGTTCCCTGTTTCCTATCTTCATTTTGTTTCTAACTTTATTTCTTACTCTTAGTAACCATTGATGGTTATATTTTTAAGTAACCATTGAATACTCCCCATATATACATATATATATATATATATATATATTGAATTAATTACTTTCTCTCACTAAACATTGATGGTTAGTATTATATTATCCATTGGATAAGGCTGAGATTTATTGATTGATTGGATAATGTAATTAATGATTAAGTAGGTGAGTCACTTAATGCAATTAATCTCATTCTTTTATTTTGATTCGAAGGATAATATAATAGTAACACATATATGGGAAGAGTAAATGATTTTTTTTTCTCCTTAATTATTGATAGTTACTATTATAATATACATTGAATCAAAAATAAAAGACAGGGCCAACCCTGAGGGGTGGCAAGGTGGGGCTGTAACACCCCGACCCAACTTCATTCCGAGTTCACTCGTAGTTTATCGATATTGACCTTAAAACCCTCGGAGAGTGAGGCGTCATGCTTGTTAAGCGTGACGTGTTAGATTGAAGACCATTTGACACGTGTTTAACTCATGGCGAGTTGCACCTTGTTCCTATATCCGTTCGAGATCATCCTCGACTTCGTTTAGCATTTGTGTACATTTCATTTCCTCTCTAGTTGGTTATGCTAGCCTCGGCTTGGATTCGTTCGTAAACGACAAGCACGTTCGCTTTGTCATTAACCCGTATGTTGAGATAGTTTGAGATCCATTTCACGTGTTTAACTTGTGATATGTGTGAGACTTATGTTCGTTATCATTCGTGCCTCGTCACGAGATGATTCGGTGTGTATTGGATGTGTTTTGATGTTGATTTGATGATAGGATCACGCCTAATAGTGACCAAGTGACCAAACCTAGGATATAAGGGCAAAACAAACGAGTTTGGGCACATAAACCTTGGCACGACCGTGCAGCCATTATGGCACGGCCGTGCGAGAGTTTGAAGGTCGGAGGCTGCCATAAGGTTTGGCACGACCGTGCGCTATTTTTGGCACGGTCGTGCGAAGATGAACAGACCCTGGTGCTCTGTTCGTCCGGTTTTGACGTTTTCTCGGTTTTTCGTGTTTTTAAGTGGTTTAAAATGCTCAAACAAGCCCGGGATTGGACCAAATACTTACCCATGGCATTAATAATAAAACCCAACTCTATTTTCTCCCTCATTCCCACCCCCAAACCAGAAAATAGAGAGAGAGAGTCTAGAGAGAGAAAGGAGAGAGAGAAGAGGAAGAATTCGCGATATCTAGTTCGTTCGAGTCGGAATTGCGAGCCGTCTTCGCCGGAGCGTAGCTAGCGTCGAGGGAACGTTTCCAACCGAATGGATCGTCCGATCTGTTGAGAAATCATAAACCCATCTCTTCTCCCACATCTTAGAGAGAGAAAGTGGTACTTTGAGAGAGAGGAAGCTTGATTCGAGCTTGGTTCTAGTTTGGGATCGTGGATTGGACTCCGTAGTGGCATAGAGATCGTGGAGGAGTACGTTTTCACCCGAAGCCCTTCCGACTTCGTGGAGGATTTGTGTTGTGTAGTAAGTTACTAATCTCCTTCTTAGATTTTGAGCATCGTAGAGTAGTATCGCGATGTTTATGTGCTATCTATGTGCATATGAACTCCCTACATGTTATACTTGTTCAATGTGATACTCTAGCATGTTAAATGATGGGTATTGATGAATTGTTGTTAATCTTGTGGTCTCCGAATATTAGAGACTTGTGGAGTTCATTGTGTACACGTTGTTGTTGTTATTGCGATGATTGTTGTCTCAGAGTAGAGACTCCTCGAGATTGTGTCATGATTATTATTGTCATTGTTGTTGTTGTTTTTCCCGAGCTATAGACTCGTGGGTTTGTTTTATAGTTGGGTTCCGGCCGTATAGTCGCCGATGACTTGTTTTAGTTATATCAAGTATTTATAACTTGTTGAGATTTCAATCTTAGTACACTCGTGAGATTTTTATGAGTAATAGATTTTTGGTATATTGAGTCTCGTGATTGTAGGGATGACGCTACGGCTTGTCCCGATGTTTTGAATATTTGAAAGACCCGGGGTAGTCGTTGGGATATGGTGAATCGAATATTACATTGAATGTGCTAGACTTTAGTTGTGGTGACTTCGGTGGAGTCGAATAGGACGTTAAGGTTATACGTTGTGTAATGAGTTGACGAGTAATATTTTAGTCTCCTACAAGGTGGGATGACGCATCGATAAGACTTGATCGAGTAACTTAAGTTAGGTTGACTTAGTCAACGTTGTTGAACACGCGACTACTTGATTTGGGTTGGAGGATTATAAATATATATATACACCTTACGCCCAAGCTTTGATTAATTATTAAAGGTAAATGTGACTTCATATAGGTTACTAATGAGTTGTGTACGGCCACGTGTGACGTACGTTGGGAACGACTTAGTCGCTACACACCGAGCGGCGTGTTTATGATGAGTTGGTCATATCCTAGGTAGTTAATGATACACCTTGATTATCGTTCCATTTCGGGCAATGGGACTTGTAGGGAGTCGTAATATATTTAACATACGACGGGAATGAGGTGGATTATATATACATGAGATGGAGTGTATTGTGATCGTAGGATACCGTAGAAATCCTAAGTTGAACGTGTTAGTACGCATTGAATTATGTTTGTAAGTGCGAGTAGGCTTACATGTGTTATGGTTATTAAGTCTAGCGTTGGCGGACTTGGGTGATGTGTGGTATTTGTGATTGTTCTAGTAAGCAATAGGACAATCATCCTACTTTGATGATTGATTGTGTGTTTAGTATTTACAAGCACATTATGATGATTTAATATGTGATTCAATAGAACACATTATGGTTTGATTTCTTTGGGTTGTGATTCAATAGAACACATCACGTTTTGGTTTATTAAGTTGTGATTCAATAGAACACACTTAGATTAGTTTGGCATGGGTAAACATCTACTTGTGCATTGCATCGAGTCCAGTGGCATATGTGCATTGGAGGTGTATTGACGCTCGGTTATTGCGGGAGCAGGGGCGTAATAGCCGAAGGCCAATACTCGGGCCTCGCCCTACCGTTGGCCACGGTAGGGGTTTTCTCTAGTCCCACGCTTGAACGGAATAAACGGCGTGCATTGTCGACATTGTTTTGTATGCATTGGGATACGGACACCGGTCCCTTGTGATACCTATAAGTGGCTAGAGCCGTATTGTCTCGGGTCGTAGGGGATCGAGCGATACGTCGACGTGGATACAGGAAATGGTCCACCATGGGTACTTGTAGATCGTGCTTGACGCGATCGGGTACATTTATCGTTGGGTACTTGTAGATCGCGCTTGACGCGATCGGGTACATATATTTTCTTGGGATACGAGCACCGGTCCTCGTGATTTGTGTACGGCAAGGCACAATCATCTATCTATGTTTTATGTTCGGTATTGAGAGATGTGTCCAGCATCGACGGCACGCTTATTTATTATGGTTCTCGGAGCAAGAGCGCAGAATCTATTATCATTATTACCTTGTTGGATAGCGGAGGCATCCTTGATAGTTCGTGGAGCGGCGATCGTTTACTACGGCTTCATGGAGCGATAAGGTCGGAAGTGTTTCAAGGGATTTCGGAGGTGTACCTCGAATCCACCGTATCCACCTTTATGTGTTTATTTACATTTTATGTGCTTCCTATATGAACGAATGTTGGTCGTGGTCTCCAACCGTGCATGACGGTTGGCGGCTCCGAGCCTCTCGTGAGTATAGGGTTGGTTGTCTTATGTGCTACAACCTGTTTATTTTCTGTTATTCTTTGTGCATAATGCCATGCCATATTGTTTCATTAGTAGCTTATCGGGTCATTCGACTCATCCCTTCCATATTTGTTTTCCTTAGTTGCGGGATATGTTTCGGCGCAGTGAGGCCCTAGTTCGAAGATCCTCTAGTTGTATTTAGTTAGTATTTTATATTTATTTCATGTACTTGTGAGGTCGTGGGTTAAACCGAGTTATGTAAACTTAGTATGTCGGGTAGAGATTCTTGTATTTTCTATTCTTGTATTTGGTGCCGACTGTGGAGTCGTGCCGGTACTATTGTTAAAATTCCAGTTTTCTTAGTTGTTGTGGCCGTGTGCCCGTTGGTATTTTACTTATTGTTTTCCCGAGTGTGTGTCTCGTGGTGTTTTAGATGTTTTGTTCTCCGGCGCTTGTTTAGCCGTGGAGGTTATTATTATTTGTTGGGATTCTTGTTATTCGAGCTTTGAGGTTCAAGCTCGTTTGTTATTCCGCCGCCTTGTTTTTAGTTTTCCGCTGCCCGGTTTTGGTTTTGAGCTTTTGTGGCTCGCTTGTAATAGTTTTGCTACGCGTTCACGCTCCGAGTTGGGGTTCAACACCGGATCCGGACTCGGGTCGTGACTTGGTATCGAGCTTAAGTTAGCCGTCCGCCAGATAGGATCCTCGGCTTAGGTGATCCGGGTATTGGGTGGAGCGTTCAACGTTGAATTTTGTGTTAAGTTTACCTTGGATATTGGTAAATTATAGAGATGGTCCATGTAGGACTGGATTAGTTAAGTTCTTACGCTCATGAGAGCGAAGATTAACGGTTTGTAGTTAGTTATTTCCCTTGTGGAATTAGTGAGTGCTCTTTAAGTCCTCGCTAGAGTGTTGACGACTAAGTAAGAGTCGTTTGATAAGTTTAGTAGCGAGATTTGACCATTGTAGGTTGTCTCGTTGATTCTGAGTAGTATAGTCGAGAGGTTTTAGGGAACGTCTTAGGCTTGATATTAGCGATCATCGAGGAAATAGAGGTGGAAGACCCGAGATTCGGGTCACGAATCCACTAGTGTTTATCGTGGAGTGTCGGGTTACGATAGTGCGAGTATATGAGTCCGTACTAACTTAGACACTTTATTCTTGCATATCACATCATGGAATGCGACATTTGTACATACTAGAGACATTGTGTCACATAGGTGCATTTGCTTGTATTTGATACTTATGTGCATGAGACCGATTCTAAGGGCATATTTGTAATCACTTGTCCCTAACGCCCTAGTGACGGTAGCTTTTGAAGCCACTTGAAGGGCCCCGATTTGGTTGTCAAGAGATATTCGTCAAGACTAAGTTGATAGCATGATAGATAGAAATTGTCGACCCTATTACCAACCGGAATGGACAAGTAAATGGAATAGTACGTTTGAACAAGTTGTGTACCTTGTGTTTGGATTGTTTATCGTTTCTCGTGTATTGGTTTGATTTGATCTGATATTGTCTGAGCCGTTGTGCTTAGTTAAACATGAGTATTTCGGGTATGCTATTAGCCCTTGTGACTTGTATATTGTCACGTGTGTTATATGTTTATTTCGCCTTAGAGGTATCGAATTGATTTGTCACCTCGGCGGTGAGCGTGTGGTTTCTATATTGTATGCGACGTGATGTAGACCGGATACATTGTATTAATTCGTCTTGCCTTATAGACTTTGCGATACGAATAGATCGTGTCACCTTGCGCATGTGCCCTTTGGCATAGTGAGATGGTTATCATTAGGACCCTACATGCATGTTATATGTGTTGGGTTGAGAGTTTAGAACGTTATATTGATAAGTATGCCTCCGTTGATTCACTTAATGTGTTTCACTTCCCATTAGAGATTTAACGTCTCTATTGTATGCCCGTAGCAGATGGCGCGAACTAGAAAGACCGCAAGGATGTCGGTTATGCATCCGACCGTATTTCAACTCGACACGCACCGCGAGAACTAAGAGAACTTGAGGACCAACCGAATGTGGCCCGGTGAGACACCCCGAGTGGAGCAAGTGTCCCCACCGAACCCTCCCGCACCGACCCAAGACTCTAATAGAGCGAGTCAAGGTTAGAGGTGAGACCTTGTAATTGAATCCGTAAGAGTCATGTTCATCGTGACTTATTCTATTATTTATTTGTCTCCTGTTATCGGACTACCTTTTGTACTCGATTGGGTACTGTTCGTTAGAATACTATATCTCGTAGTTGACCCGTGGATGTAATCATTGAGAGTGTGTTACACTCTATGTTTCGATAGCACGTATAGTATATGGTGTTGGTGTCCAATGATACCGATCCGCTCCGTTGAATGTATTTAGAGTTTAAAACTCTTATTATTATTTATGTTGACCCTGTGACTCATTGACGTGAGTAGTTGCATCGCGAGCATGTTGACTTGCGATTTCGTTGACCCTTTATTTTGTCGGCTTTGGGTGTAGCCGGTAGTATCGTTATGCACGACAGAGTCCTATGACTCGTGTGACTCCGAGGTGTTGCATTTATTGCACCCTTTGATTCAAGCCTATTTCCTTGATGATAGGACGTCTACGTGTAACCTTTGAACCTTAAGGTTGTGTTAGCCCGGACTTAATTGATCGCGGGATTTCCCGTGAGTAATTGTTGAGAGTTGTACCACGGGAAGTGGAGATTTGTTAGCGCGCGGAAGCGTGGCGTTGGAACGTGTTCGAAGGTGTTTTCATGACACTTTGTAGTGTACTTTGAATTTGGACTTGACTGGAGACGGTAGTGAGTCTCGTAATGAAACCCCGAGATTTCTCACGTCTCGAAATTTTATATATTCGTTAGATATTTCGCATGTGCACACTACTTGAGGTTGATGATCTCTAACTTGGACCAACTCCCTTTATTTGTTGGACTTTCACTCTCTATCGGTAGAATTGTGATTGCGTAGGCTATGGTATAGCCCCGTTGTGATGTATGTTTTCCCCGTGAACGTTTGATCCTTGAATTCGCGGTCGAATTCTTTTTAGGGGGAGAGGATGTAACACCCCGACCCAACTTCATTCCGAGTTCACTCGTAGTTTATCGATATTGACCTTAAAACCCTCGGAGAGTGAGGCGTCATGCTTGTTAAGCGTGACGTGTTAGATTGAAGACCATTTGACACGTGTTTAACTCATGGCGAGTTGCACCTTGTTCCTATATCCGTTCGAGATCATCCTCGACTTCGTTTAGCATTTGTGTACATTTCATTTCCTCTCTAGTTGGTTATGCTAGCCTCGGCTTGGATTCGTTCGTAAACGACAAGCACGTTCGCTTTGTCATTAACCCGTATGTTGAGATAGTTTGAGATCCATTTCACGTGTTTAACTTGTGATATGTGTGAGACTTATGTTCGTTATCATTCGTGCCTCGTCACGAGATGATTCGGGTGTGTATTGGATGTGTTTTGATGTTGATTTGATGATAGGATCACACCTAATAGTGACCAAGTGACCAAACCTAGGATATAAGGGCAAAACAAACTGAGTTTGGGCACATAAACCTTGGCACGACCGTGCAGCCATTATGGCACGGCCGTGCGAGAGTTTACAGAAGGTCTGGAGGCTGCCATAAGGTTTGGCACGACCGTGCGCCTATTTTTGGCACGGTCGTGCGAAGATGAACAGACCCTGGTGCTCTGTTCGTCCGGTTTTGACGTTTTCTCGGTTTTCGTGTTTTTAAGTGGTTTAAAATGCTCAAACAAGCCCGGATTGGACCAAATACTTACCCATGGTATTAATAATAAAACCCAACTCTATTTTCTCCCTCATTCTCACCCCAAACCAGAAAATAGAGAGAGAGTCTAGAGAGAGAAAGAGAGAGAGAGAAGAGGAAGAATTCGCGATATCTAGTTCGTTCGAGTCGGAATTGCGAGCCGTCTTCGCCGGAGCGTAGCTAGCGTCGAGGAACGTTTCCAACCGAATGGATCGTCCGATCTGTTGAGAAATCATAAACCCATCTCTTCTCCCACATCTTAGAGAGAAAGTGGTACTTTGAGAGAGAGAAGCTTGATTCGAGCTTGGTTCTAGTTTGGGATCGTGGATTGGACTCCGTAGCGGCATAGAGATCGTGGAGAGTACATTTCCACCCGAAGCCCTTGGATTCGTGGAGGATTTGTGTTGTGTAGTAAGTTACTAATCTCCTTCTTAGATTTTGAGCATCGTAGAGTAGTATCGCGATGTTTATGTGCTATCTATGTGCATATGAACTCCTACATGTTATACTTGTTCAATGTGATACTCTAGCATGTTAAATGATGGGTATTGATGAATTGTTGTTAATCTTGTGGTCTCCGAATATTAGAGACTTGTGGAGTTCATTGTGTACACGTTGTGGTTGTTATTGCGATGATTGTTGTCTCCGAGTAGTAGAGACTCCTCGAGATTGTGTCATGATTATTATTGTCGTTGTTGTTGTTGTTTTTCCCGAGCTATAGACTCGTGGGTTTGTTTTATAGTTGGGTTCCGGCCGTATAGTCGCCGATGACTTGTTTTAGTTATATCAAGTATTTATAACTTGTTGAGATTTCAATCTTAGTACACTCGTGAGATTTTTATGAGTAATAGATTTTTGGTATATTGAGTCTCGTGATTGTAGGGATGACGCTACGGCTTGTCCCGATGTTTTGAATATTTGAAAGACCCGAGGGTAGTCGTTGGGATATGGTGAATCGAATATTACATTGAATGTGCTAGACTTTAGTTGTGACCGACGGTGGAGTCGAATAGGACGTTAAGGTTATACGTTGTGTAATGAGTTGACGAGTAATATTTTAGTCTCCTACAAGGTGGGATGACGCATCGATAAGACTTGATCGAGTAACTTAAGTTAGGTTGACTTAGTCAACGTTGTTGAACACGCGACTACTTGATTTGGGTTGGAGGATTATAAATATATATATACACCTTACGCCCAAGCTTTGATTAATTATTAAAGGTAAATGTGACTTCATATAGGTTACTAATGAGTTGTGTACGGCCACGTGTGACGTACGTTGGGAACGACTTAGTCGCTACACACTGAGCGGCGTGTTTATGATGAGTTGGTCATATCCTAGGTAGTTAATGATACACCTTGATTATCGTTCCATTTCGGGCAATGGGACTTGTAGGGAGTCGTAATATATTTAACATACGACGGGAATGAGGTGGATTATATATACATGAGATGGAGTGTATTGTGATCGTAGGATACCGTAGAAATCCTAAGTTGAACGTGTTAGTACGCATTGAATTATGTTTGTAAGTGCGAGTAGGCTTACATGTGTTATGGTTATTAAGTCTAGCGTTGGCGGACTTGGGTGATGTGTGGTATTTGTGATTGTTCTAGTAAGCAATAGGACAATCATCCTACTTTGATGATTGATTGTGTGTTTAGTATTTACAAGCACATTATGATGATTTAATATGTGATTCAATAGAACACATTATGGTTTGATTTCTTTGGGTTGTGATTCAATAGAACACATCACGTTTTGGTTTATTAAGTTGTGATTCAATAGAACACACTTAGATTAGTTTGGCATGGGTAAACATCTACTTGTGCATTGCATCGAGTCCAGTGGCATATGTGCATTGGAGGTGTATTGACGCTCGGTTATTGCGGGAGCAGGGGCTTCGTAATAGCCGAAGGCCAATACACTGGGCCTCGCCCTACCGTTGGCCACGGTAGGGGTTTTCTCTAGTCCCACAGTTGAACGGAATAAACGGCGACTGTGCATTGTCGACATTGTTTTGTATGCATTGGGATACGGACACCGGTCCCTTGTGATACCTATAAGTGGCTAGAGCCGTATTGTCTCGGGTCGTAGGGGATCGAGCGATACGTCGACGTGGATACAGGAAATGGTCCACCATGGGTACTTGTAGATCGTGCTTGACGCGATCGGGTACATTTATCGTTGGGTACTTGTAGATCGCGCTTGACGCGATCGGGTACATATTTTCTTGGGATACGAGCACTGGTCCCTCTGTGATTTGTGTACGACAGCAGCAGCACAATCATCTACCTATGTTTTATGTTCGGTATTGAGAGATGTGTCCAGCATCGACGGCACAGTTATTTATTATGGTTCTCTGGAGCAGTAGCGCAGGAATCTATTATCATTATTACCTTGTTGGATAGCAGAGGCATCCTTGATAGTTACGTGGAGCGGCAACGATCGTTTACTACGGCTTCATGGAGCGATAAGGTCGGAAGTGTTTCAAGGGATTTCGGAGGTGTACCTCGAATCCACCGTATCCACCTTTATGTGTTTATTTACATTTTATGTGCTTCCTATATGAACGAATGTTGGTCGTGGTCTCCAACCAGTGCATGACGGTTGGCGGCTACTGAGCCTCTCGTGAGTATAGGGTTGGTTGTCTTATGTGCTACAACCTGTTTATTTTCCTGTTATTCTTTTGTGCATAATGCCATGCCATATTGTTTCATTAGTAGCTTACTGGGTCATTCGACTCATCCCTTCCATATTTGTTTTCCTTAGTTGCGGGATATGTTTCGGCGATGAGGCCCTAGTTCGAAGATCCTCTAGTTGTATTTAGTTAGTATTTTATATTTATTTCATGTACTTGTGAGGTCGTGGGTTAAACTGAGTTATGTAAACTTAGTATGTCGGGTAGAGATTCTTGTATTTTCTATTCTTGTATTTGGTGCCGACTCGTGGAGTCGTGCCAGTGGTACTATTGTTAAAATTCCAGTTTTCTTAGTTGTTGTGGCCGTGTGCCTGTTGGTATTTTACTTATTGTTTTCCCGAGTGTGTGTCTCGTGGTGTTTTAGATGTTTTGTTCTCCGGCGTTTGTTTAGCCGTGGAGGTTATTATTATTTGTTGGGATTCTTGTTATTCGAGCTTTGAGGTTCAAGCTCGTTTGTTATTCCGCTGCCTTGTTTTTAGTTTTCCGCTGCCCTGGTTTTGGTTTTGAGCTTTTGTGGCTCGCTTGTAATAGTTTTGCTACGCGTTCACGCTCCGAGTTGGGGTTCAACACCGGATCCCGGACTCGGTCGTGACAGGCGATGGCCATGGGCCCCCAATTTTGAGGAAACCCTATATATATATATATATATATATATAATACTATATTTATAATCTTTGGTAACATAAAATATTAATTGGCAATCCCTCCGTTCCTAAATAATTGATATGTTTTTCTTTTTGTCCGTTTAAATTTTTTTTTTTGTCATGTTTCTAAACTTTTCCTTTTAGGAAAATACTTTTACTATTTTACCCTAACTTTTTTCCTTTTAGAAAAATACTTTTACTATTTTACCCTAACTTTTTTCTTCACTTTAACTATGACCACATGTACAATGGCTTTAAAAAAACTATGTATTATACCAATATTTATAATAGAGTCGATTAGTTTTTTTTTAAATCTATGTGTCAAGTCAAAGAGGACGATTATTTAGGAACGGATGGAGTTTAAAATTTTTTATGTGTTAATCTTCAAGTTGCCCTAAAAATAATATTGACAAATTTGACATCGATATCGATGATTTATTTTTTTAGATTGCAAGTGCTTCAAAAGTTTTTACCAAAACAAACAAAGTCAGCCATTGAAGTTCTTGTATGTTTGTAGGTGATAGCACTTTTTCAATACATTGGATCATGAAAAATAAAAATTATTTATGTAAACTTTTTATTTTTATATTTTAATAAGGACCCTTCTTTTTTTTTTGCGATGGGCCCCCAAAAGTTTAGGGCCAGCAATGATAAAAGGCTGAGATTAATTAATTAGTTAGATAATGCAATTAATTCAACTCAAAACAATACAAACTACTTAATACCTCTGTCTCAAAATAAATATTGTCTTAGCAATTTAAACATAGATTAAGAAAGTTTACAAACAAAATCTACTTATATTAAGTTCAAATATTGTACTAGATAAGTCTCAGGATTATTTTTCTCTTTCTCATACCATTTTTTAAAAAAAGTACATCAATTGTTCACAAATAAGCCTTCTCCGGAGAGTAAGGGCCGCCCCTAGGGATAGGCCAACTAGGTGGCCGCCTAGGGCCCCCGATTTTTTACACGAAAAAGGGGGTCCCTAATCTTACTTAATAGGCCAGTATATATATTAATTATAAAACCTACATCTTAAAATGTAATAAAAGACTCATAATAATTAGTCCCTATATTAAGATTTTATCTCAATTATAAATAAAGCTCATTGCCCATATATCATTTTAAAGGCCACATATAGTACTTAGGCCCAAACTAAAAAAAATAAAAAGGGTGAATTACAGGCCGGTCCTTTTTTTTAACATTTCAATTCGTTTCAGTCCACCATTTTTTTTTAAAACTGGAAAAAGACATTTTTGGTCAAAAAGACAACAATACCCTTAATGAAACCAAAACACGAGCGCATCAGGCATTCCAAGGCATCGGGATGCAATAATTGGGCATCGGGATGCAAAAATTAGGCATCGGGATTAAATTTGAGATGCAACAATTGGGCATCGGGATGCAGCGCCACTTTCTCAGATTAATTTGGGCATCGAAATTAAATTTGAGATGTAACAATTGGGCATCGAGATTAAATTTGGGATGCAACAATTGGACATCAGGATGCAGTGCCACTTTCTCAGACTAATTTGGGCATCGGGATGCAAAAATTGGGCATCGAGATTAAATTTGAGATGCAACATTTGGGCATCGGAATGCAACAATTGGGCATTGAGATGCAAGAATCGTCCATTCGCGAAATCTTTCATACTCCTATGGAAGAACACAACGCTTGCTTGAAGGCTCAATATCACAAGGTAATGAGCTTTCTTCTACTATTATAACTTATAATTACAGTGTATATAGCTTCTTATATATTTATTATTCCACTTTTCGATCAATCCATGAATTAAAATACGTACAGTTTGAAGCGTGGTTATGAATTAGCCATATGTTTTACATCGTGTTTTGGATAATGATCTGGTTTTTAATTCAAAATAGTTGATTGCGAAATTCGGAGGAAGTGTTGTCCCTAAAGAAGGCGAAAATTCTGCTCCCTCCAAATGACAGTGAAAAACTGAGGAGTTTAAACGCAAGAACAGTTATAGAAAAAATAGGGGTATTTTAGGAACAATTTTATGAAAGTGCCTGTAAACACAAATTTCGATTCGAACACAAAGACAAGAAACAAATGTACAAAATAATTCATATTTTATTAGTATTAAAATAATGGGTTGTAACTCTATGATTTTATATCGATTACAAGGTATGAAACCTCTGATTTGATCTCCGTAACGGGTTGGAATTGAGGGCCAAGTGGGCTTGATCTCGAATCCGGATGATTGACGGTAGAGTCTTGAACGAGGACCGGCGGGCTTAATCTCGAGCAAGATTTGAAGGGTTTGTGTTACTTCTGTTGATGGGCTGGGAAGGCTTGATCACCAACGAAGCTTTAAGAAGACCAAGTGGAAGATGAAGAATGGCGCAGCTTCTTATGCGCTTGTTGGTCTTCAATCAGAGTACTTGGTCGGAGGAAGACTTGAAGTAGAATCTCGACAAAGCTTCAGCTGGTTCTTGCAGAAATTCTGTGTCCTTTGCTCTCTCCAATGACCTCTATTTATAGACTATGGGTGAGGGCTAGTTTAGAAATTCCCTGATTGAGGATTTAATTGCCATCAATTAAGGGTTGTAATTTTCATGATTTTGAGATGTTTGTCTTCCCTTTATTTCTTAATTAAAAAGATTTGTATTTCTTAATAATTAAGAAATGATTTGAATTTATTATTTCATTATGTCATGTTACTAGAAATGGGCTTCTAGTACTTTAATTTTGGGTTTTCTTCACAAATGGCCCGATCAAACACTCCAATATCTTATTTGGCCTAACTTATTTCAAAACAACTTATATGGCCTCTTTTTATTTGAAAACTCCAAAATACCCTCTTTTTTTGAATGACTCAAACATAGTTTAAACGATTCATGGAGTTGTTTAAACGATAAACGGAGTCGTTTAAACGATAAACGGATTCGTTTAAACGATTAACGGATTCGTTTAAACGATTAACGAATTCGTTTAAACGATTCACGGATTCGTTTAAACGATTAACGGATTCATTTAAACGATTCATAGGATCGTTTAACCGATTCAAAGGGAGACGATGAGAGGAAGACGGAGGAAGACAAAGATAGGGTTTCATGGTAGTAGATGGGAGGAAGACGAAGGAAGACTTACAAGATCCATGGCAGTAGAGGGAGACGATGTGGTCGGAGACGGAGGAAGACGGCGACGATGTCGTTGGAGATGGGAGGGGGAGACGACGACGATGGGAGGAAGACGGCTGTGGTTTGGAGATTAGAGAGAGAGTGAGACTGAGTTAGGTTTTAAGGGCTTTGGGGTATTATAGGAAGTTTGTGTTAATTTTTAGTCAAAGGCCATATAAGTTGTTTTATCGGGTCAAAAGGTTGTACTTGATATATACCATGTACTTTTTTGATATGGGCCAAATAGGACTTGTAAGTGCTCATTATAATTAAAAGGATCACGTACTGATAAATGAACGAGCCCATTTATTTATCTTGGACCAACCCATATATTTGTACATGAATTATTTAATCAGTAAATTGCTAGCCAGTCCACTTTCTGAAAAAAAAAAATTTCTCCAGTCCACCATTTGTTTTTTAACCACTAAAAGGCATTTTGAGAATTTTCTTCCTAAAATGCCCTCAACAACATCGTTGCTTCAGATTTGAGGTTCAAATTGATGTATAAATGATTTCATGTTGTTAATATAGTCTTCCCTCATATTTGGGTATCAATTTCCATGCATAGAGCATGAATTTGATCACAATTTGATCAAATTTGAATTTTTTAGTTCATCCTGTTTTTCTTTGTTCTTGGACTGTTTTGGCCACTTTAATCTATGTTTTAAGCTTGGAATTTGTTTAAAATCAATCCCATATTGTTATCTTAACTTAGTACTACATTTTTGCACAATTTTTCTACCAAAAAATGCTATTTTCGAGATCAAAATCGAGCTTGGCAATGTGCTGTTCGAAAACAGAGGGAGATGTTCTTGGACTGATTTTGAGACTTTAATCAATGATTTGAGTTTGAATTTTGTATAATATCATTACCATACTATTATAGGAAGTCAATATCATGTTTGTATGTAAATTTTCCAACAAAAAACAACAATTTTGATCGATTTTGATATTATATTAAATTGGGCATCGAGATGCCTTTAATTCGCCAATCGCAGTATGCTGGGCAACGCCCCTGAAAGGTAAACAAAAATTAAGTCCCCTCCAGCGGTTGAAATTCAAAAGGTGTCGTGGTTGCTCATCACGATGCCTTGGTTGCTCATCGCGATGCCATTATTGCTCATCGCGATGCCTTGGTTGCTCATCGCGATGCCTTGGTTGCTCATCACGATGATTAATTCATGCGATGCCTTGAATTACTTATCGCGACGCCTTCGGTTCGATGCGCACATGTTTTTCTTTCATTAATGGCATAATCGTCTTTTCGTCCCAAAAATACCTTTTTTCGATTTTTAAAGAAGATGAGTGGACCGGAGCGATTACAATGTTTAAAAAGGGTCTGGCCTGTAATTCATCCATGTTTAAAAAGGGACCAGCCTGTAATTCACCCTTATTTAATATAATTACGGGCCCAAAATTAACAACACTCAATTTTTATTTTGACTAATCAAAGTAATTTTGAGAACTTTAATTTTCACCGAATTTTCGATGTCTACAGTGCCTTTTAGCGGTTAAGAAAAAAAATGGTAGAGTGGAGAGAATAAATTTTTTTCAAAGTTGACCGGCCAGCAATTTTCCAAAAAAAAAAGGAAAAATTGCGGGTCGGTCCCCTTTTTTAGATTTTCAACCGCTTTAGTGCCTCATTTTTATTTCTAACCGCGTAAGTCTATTTTAAGTGATAAATTGACTATTTGTTTCAAAACTACCCTCGTAACAACATATGATGTTTTAGTTGTGTTTTTCTCTTCCATTTCGATTTCTTACCAAAATTTCTATCCATATCACATTCGAAAGTTTCTGCTCATTCAATTTCGTTTTTTTAGTTTCCTCAAGTTGCTATAATCGTTATGAAATTGAAATCAATTTATTCAATGGAAACTGCTGTATTTTGTAGATTTCTTCAAACTGCTTACCAAAATCAACATTTTTCATCTATTGATTTTATTTGTATCATGAACCAGAATAGTAATCCATTTTGTATTTAATAAGAGAATACATTCAGTTCAAATGTGTGCATCAGAATAAAAGTTGTACATCGCGATGTATAAAAACAGTGATTTGTAGTACACTTTTGTGCATCGCGATGCACACTGTTATGCATCACAAATTTTCTATTGTTGATTTTATAAAAAATTATGCATCGAATAAAAAATGTATGTATAAAAACAGTACTATTTCAAGAGCTGAAATTTGAGCATAAAACAGACTAAACACCGAAATCGAATGCTTCAAGTAATCGTCCTTAAAGGGTGGCTCAGTGGTAGAGCTGAGACTTCACACAGCGTGAGGTTACAGGTTCGATCCCTTCCCACGCCCCTTAAAAAAAAAAAAAAAAAAGGAATACTTCAAGTAATCAAGAAACAAAACAGGGTAAAGGGCATTATCCATAAGGACCATAACCCCACTGAACCATTTCTAAAAGCCTTCTTGGAAACTGATGAAATCCAAATGACATAGCCACCATTTTCAGGGAAGCTAGTGGCGAGCTCAGTTGTGACTAAGGCTTCTGGGATGCTCCAAAATATGGGAAAAATCAAGAAACCAAGCAAAGAAAATAGAGAGCCACCTCCTGCTTTGACCGAGTCTTCCACACCAAATGGACCCCTAGAAACTTCAAAGAAGATCAAAGCAATGAGAGGTAATAGAGTTAGTTTTGGGTTTGACTTTCAGGATGCAGTATTTTTTTCATTGATTGCAGTTTCCTCTTCCTCACTCATTCACAAAACAGGGCACACCAAAATTGTGCGGGAATAAAAAATGTGTGCATCGCTATGCATAAAAATAGTATTATTTTGTATAAATTTGTGAATTGCGTTGCACAAACTCTAATAATTTTTTAACACTTAGCAACTGTAATAATTGTATAATTTTTATTAATTTCTATTGTTATCACAAAAGTTATCGAGAGTACAATCCATAGCACAAAATTGATATTTTATGATATGAATTTGGTGGTATGAAATAGGGAAACCTTGTCTATGTACATGGGGTGATCTTACCCTGTTACAAAAAAATGTTAAGTTTAAAAGTTGTGCATCGGAATAAAAGTTTTGCATCACGATAAACAAAAATAGTACTTTTTAGTATAATTTTGTGCATCGTGATGCACACTATTGTGGATCACAAGTGTAATTTCAAAAAAGAGATGGGGGGTGGCCGATGAATTGCAATGTACAAATTATTGCATCGTAATGCATAGCGTGTATGTTCCTTGTTTTTTAAGGGTATAGACGACATTTTGCAACAAAAGTGTCATTTTTCGGTTTAAAACAATTATAGGGTAGTAAAGCGGTTGTGAATTCATTAAAAGATATAGGCCCGAATTTTGCCAAAAAAAAAAACAAGTTTCTGTTAATTTATTATTTACATGATGTGAGGAGAAAGAATTGAGATTCGTTAATTAAAAAGAAATTAAAGTGATTTAGAAGAAAAAAATTGGGGAAAACACTGCACCATTGAATCTTTCATTGCTATTGATTTCTAAAAAAGTACATCTCTAACTTTAATCTGTTTCTTCTTAACTAATTTAAAATTTAGTTTGGTTTTCTTTTCTTTTTGGTGTTATGTAAAATATGTTGGAAGATGCTTATCTAGGTAATTAGGTTTTAAGGTTTAATTATTTTGATTTGCATATTAGATTTGCAATGAATGATTCTTTTATTTATTAATCAATAGTTTAGTTTTTAGATATTATTTATTTAGGTTGGGGCCCTATTTTTTAAGTTCGCCTAGGACCCCCAAAATCTCATGCCGGCATTGCAGAGAGTTGGAGCAGGCAACGTTGTAGTTGGTTGAGCTGAACTCTCCCTCAATCCCTAATTGAACTCTCCCTCAATCCTTAATTGAGTGTCTTTTTTAACAATAAAAAAAAAATCATAGAAATTCATAAGTATTTATAACAACTATGGTACCTAAGAATTACGTAGCATAGATTGATTATTTTAACTTGTATGATGGATAAAATGTATTTCACGATGACATAGATTCAAATTACATTTTACAACGTCAAATATGCATTTACAACATATATGTAACTAAAAGAGGAATGTTCAAACTAACAACTATTGGATATAATGTTTTATGCAGAATAAAACAATAGTAGCGATGGGCATACAAATATTTTGTAGAAAATTTTCATCTATCAAGAATGTAATGGGCCAAAACATCACATGGTAAGTGATGTCACCAATTACATTCTCGATACCTAGATTAGAATGAGAAATATGTGTCTCTGTCATTTTCTATAAGATAATTTACTTTTGAGTGTAAAATTCTTAAGCCTCAAATGTACATTACAACTATTTTCTCTCGCAATTACATATAAAATATATTTTGTTTCCCACTTAGAAGGCCAACCGAGCAAACTTACACAAAGTTGGATGTTCAGAGCTAACGGCAAGGACAATATTGATCCACAAATTATGAGTTCGTTGGTGATATTTGGAACAATGAACTACCTTCTTCAACCTCAAATGTACATTTACAACTATTTTCTCTCTCAATTACATATAATTTTTTTTTTTCCACTTAGAAGACACACAAAGCAAACTCACACAAAGTTGGATGTTCAGTTAACGACGAAGATGACATTGATACACAAATTATGAGTTCATTGGTGAAATTTGGAACGATGAAGTACGTCAATCAAATCACTCCCCAAATTGTACGAGCCGTAAAAAAATTATTTTCGTTTGTAATTGCAAAGTTATTTTCCTTTGTAATTGCAAGTTGAAGGAGTTACTAGTTTCCAAAAATTTAAAAAGTTATAGAGAAATTCATAAATGTTAATGATTTTTTTTAGCCCTAAAGATCACATAGAACAGAGCGGTTAATTGAAACTAAAAAAAAAAAAAAAAAACATACAGCATTTGAAGATTTTCTTAAATTTGGATTTAGGGAAGTAAAATTCAAAAACTGAAAGCTCAGACGTGCACTTTTTCATCCGACATAATCAGACGCTTGTGAAGACCCAATCATCACATTCGGCACAAGTTCTCCTCACTGCTTTCGCACATTCACCAGAAGGGAATCGAACCCTGGCCTGTGCCAACATAGGATGATATTGAACCACTAGACCACTGGTGTTTCTGTTTAGAATTCTATCTTAAGTTATTTAAATAAAATGGCAGTTTGTTTCCTTTTATTATCATTTCAGTGTTTTCTAAGTTGTATTTTCAAAAATTTTGAATAGTTAAAATGTTTTACAGTTTTAGTAGTGCATAATTGTTAATTCAACCAGTTTCTTGCTTTGTCAAAAAAAAAAAAGAAAAAAGAAGAAGGTTATTTCTCTGTTGTAAATTGGCTATTTTGATTAAAACAGAGGGGTTGTTTAGTAGTTAGGCAGAGATAAACATTATTATTAATCTCGGTGTTATTAGCGCCCTCGCTATTAATTCCCTACTTATATATAGGAGGTAATTTTGGAATTAAAAATATTAATCACATTTTTTTTTTTGTGAGGGCGCTAATAATACCATCATCTCCCTTGATATTAGTAGTGAGGGGATAAGGACCTTATCCGGATAACTTGTTCTAATAGTCCCGAACGCACCACCATCTCCCTTGATATTAGTAGTGAGGGGATAAGGACCTTATCCAGATAACTTGTTCTAATAGTCCCGACCGCCTATTGCGTACCAAACATTCGACAACTCGGCTTATTAATCCTATCAGACCTTAATCCTGACTACCAAACGGCTCCAGAGGCTAAAATAGGATTTGGAGATTCGTTGATGATCTCTTAGAAGGTCCTAAAAAAAATAAAAGTAGGTCTCCTATGAGTCCGTCTTACGAATCATAATTCTTCATATGAAGCCCCACTCTCTCACAGTTCAGCCCGCCAACACACGTATGGTGAGTCAGGTTAGAGAGATCCGTCATACAAAAAATATTTATAAGACGATTTTTTCTAAATTTTTGCCAAAAAATAAAAGCTAATCCAATCTCGATTAAAAAAGGAAAAGATGTAGCCGTTCTTAAAATCAGAGTTAAGCCAGGATGATAGAAGGTCTAATTAGCCCTAGAATAATCCCGCCATGCAACACGAAATTGATGGCAAATCCAATATATATATATATGTGTGTGTGTATGTGTGTGTGTATATATATATATATATGTGTGTGTGTATATATGTGTGTGTATATATATATATATATATATTAAAGTTGGTGAGGAGACATATGAGTTTGTCACCTACACCTTTTTTGTTAAATCTTCATTTTGGTGAATTTGACTTTTTAAATTCTTATTTATTAGGAGAGGATGCCATTACGTAATAATCTATATATATATATATATATATAATGACAGCCGTGCCTATAACAGGAAATATCCGCCAAATTGTTCTTTCCAAAAATGGAAATTTGATAAGTCGAATTAGATTAGTTGAACCAAATTTCTGTTTCAAAAATATAAATGTATATTTACAATGGAGATTTGATTAGTTGAATAGATTAATTGAACCAAATTTATTAAATCAGATTAATTGGGAAGCGGATCATTTCTTGGCAATAGGTAAACTCATTAAATACAAAGTTCTACAAGCATTATAAATAGCTAATTTTTATAAAAAAATTAATACAAATTAATTATTATAAAAACAATGTTAATCAAATTAAAAATTTAAAGCATAAAAACACATTAGTTCCAAACATTTACTATAAATAACCTTATAGAACGGGAGGCCAAAAATTGATACTCCGCATATTGCTAATATTGATTTTCAGCACTAAATTATAAAAAACATAGTAAAATTCTTATGTAGAATTGAATATATAAAAACACCTTAGTTCGAACTTATTGCACGTAAATACAAAACAATAATTGCCAATAAGATTGCAAATCTTAATTTTCAGCAATTGTATGTATTTTACGGTTTAGTTAATGAGATTATTGGACTTACTCATATAGATATTTTTTTTTTTGTAAATATATTCAATTTTTAAACATTCAATCATAATTTAATGGAAACTACAATTAGAACACCTCGAACTCACTGAGATAAAATATTTTGGAGACACATAACTTTGATTGTCTTAGTCAAATGAAAAAATCCCTTGAAACCTTTTAGTATTAAAAACTGTATTATCAGTTGTTAAAGAACAGTTTATCACATTTCTAAGATCAATTATTTCCAATAAATATTTTTAATTAAAATTAATTATGTATTACTGCCCAAATGGAATATATATTAAAGTTGATACCATTTTAACTCCTAACTTTTTTATATAAATGTAAACTAATAATTGGAGTATTTTCAGTATGGAATATAAAAAATGCTCAAATAGTAAAAAAAAAAATAGTTTATTTAATTTCAACTAAATCAGAAATACCCAAGATTATTTAGATCTAAATGACATAAAATCACAAAACAAAGCAAAATTAAAAAAAAAACTTAAAACATTTTAGAAATGAACTTAAGGAATGTCAAATCAAAACTAAAGTAAGGTTTCCTCCTCTTTCACTATTTCTATAGCAGCATGCCTACTGTCAAATGCATGGAGGTTCATGGCACCGGTCCATCCTTACCACTCTAAATATAAGTAAAGGTCAAGTACTTACATTTTTAGGTTTTCTCCTCTTTCACTATTTCTATAGCAGCATGCTTTTGAGAGATTAATAAGTCATGCTACCAAGTCAAGTTGTTCCATATTACGAACTGCATTATACCAGAACCATATAAGTAAGTCAATGAAATCATTCGGAGATTCGATTAAAGAGAATGCAGTAACATTTAACTTGAAATTATATAAATTGAAATATTACGATTTCAAATATGAGGATCCATAAAAGGTGAAGAAGCATGTAAAAATTTACAGATCTAATTAACATTACGATTTCAAATATGAGGATCTGTAATATTTTTTTAAAACCAAATCTAAAAATACAGATAAGTATTTTGAGAATTATAGACCTGATATATCCAGGTAAAAAACTTAGAGATCTATATTTTAAACATTATTTTAAAAAAAGGGTAAAGAAGCTTGTAACAATAACAAATTCTGTACTTTAAAAAAAAAAAAAAGAGGTGAAGATGCATGTAAAAATTTTCAGATCTGTAATTTTTTTATAAAATAAAAAAATGAAGAAGTAGATCTGTAAAAGTTAACACTGAAAATTTTAAAATAAAATCGAAATTTATAGTGGAATATTTTAAATTTTTGGGGTAGTCAGCCGATGAATTTTCTTTGAAACAAAGGATTAGAGAATGATGAAGAGGCAATCTCTCAAGTCCAGACGAAGATTTGGTTGGGGAATGAAGGTTTGAAACGATGCACCATAAGTTGTCTAATGGTTACATCTGTATAGAAGTAAGGAAGAAAGACTTTGATTGACCCTTAGATCCACAAAGGTCGGCTGTTTATTTGACTTAGAGAGTTTGTCAGATTTGTATTTAGGTTAGAGAGAGAAGCTAAGTTTGAGAGAGCGACCATTTAAGTGTGTTATTGAGGAAGCTGACTTATGTATGTAAACGGTGAGTATTATGTTTTTATTTTGGGCCCAAATTAATTGGGTGTATTTAGTTTGGGCTATATTTGTTATTAGCCCGATATTAATTCAATCTGTATGGATTTGGGTCTTTTTTTCAAGTTTCAATGTATTTAATTTCTCTATATATATAGAAGTTTTTTGAATTATTATGGTTTGAAGATATTAATATCCGATAAAGATGGAAAGCTTACAAATAAAACAACAAATGTTGTGTATAATGAAATTTTTCAAAATTTATAATTTTACCAATACAATGATGTATTTCTATTTAATATATTATGCCACCAACATTACTTGTTCTTAATTTATTCTTTTAATTTTGATTTACCTCTTCATTTTGCTTCAGTATTATTTAATTAAAACAGATTTTTTTCCGTGCGTTTAACGCACCAGTGTAAAACTAGTATTACCTAATAACAATAACTATTATAAAGAGTATATATAATAGTAAATAGTAATAGGTGAAGAACTTTAGGTATTGACAAGAAAATGATGTTCATAATGAGATTTGAACCCACACCTTTTTATATATGTATATCCACCTTAGACCAACTCAACTAATTATTAGGGGTGGCAATGGCTGGCACGACACGAATGCATGAACCAAAGACGACACGATTAAAAACACGAATTACGAGACAAATGACACGATATGACACGGCACGATACGACCCGACACGAAACACGACACGAAAGCACGAAATTAAAAATTTAGTTAAAATAATATTTATTATTATATTTATGATAAAATAAGATAGATAACATGAAAACACGATAGTGCGGCACGAACACGACACGATAGCACGAATTGTCACCCCTACTAATTATATTATATGTATGTTTTTAGAATACTACATATATTATAGTTAAGTGGGGGTCACGAGACCCATGTGCGATAATATCCACTTATTTTGGTTATTATTTCAGTGTATTAAAAATAAATTATTTTGTAAATATAGTATCCAACTAAATCTTCTCTAATCATTGAATGATCTTCAAAAATTATTTTATAAAATATAATTATTTTTAATCCTTAAACAATTCTCCTTTGTTCAAAAAAATATATCTTTCTTTAATAAATCCCAAAGTAAATATTTTATTTTTAATTTTTAAAAAATTCTTCAAATATATGTCCAAAATATCTTTATTAAGTGCAAGATGAAAACAAAAAGAAAAAAAACAAAGCAAAGGAAAAGCAACCCAACAAAAATGTATAAAAATGAAAATACATATATTGACCACTAATAAAAAATATTTATTTTGAAACGAAAATCTATCTAACAATAGTGGTGGACTCTCACGACCGGCTGAGATTTTCCCAAATTACTAAAATCTAACGGTCAAAATTTAATGGGAGAGTGTAAGCGTGTGAACGTGAATGTCAGTTATTACTCCCTCCTGTTTTCTCGATCGCTCTCAGTTTTCCCAATCCTTCCTCCAACGGTATTTCTCTACCCCAAGTCCCCCCCCCCAATCCACCATTTGAGTCCAGAAAGAGAGAGGGGAAGCGATGGAGTTGCAGAAGTCCATCAGCAGGTTCGTCCTCTGTTTCTCCCTCTCTCTGTTTTACACAGATCGTCCTCTCTCTCTCTCTTCTGCTTTGTTTCCCTTTACTTTGTTCCCCTTTACTTTGCGTTTCGAGTGAGTGTGTGTTCATTATAGCTTAGCGGTTCTGTGTATTATATCGAAAATAGAAAAAAATACAAAAAAAAGAGGAAAAGAAACTATTGTGATTCTTTGGCTTCATCATGCTCTTGATTTGGCCTGGTATACTCGAAATCTAGGGTTTTCTTTTAGGGATTTGTTTAGGTGAGTATATCTAGAATTATGGCCTTGAACTTTTCACACGTCAATTTTTCCCTGCCCATTCATCGAGGACAACTTGGTTTCTCCTTTGAGGATTGTGAATGGGTATGTTATGGAAGGGATGCCAGAGAAAGGGGATGGGTTTGTTAGGCCACGACACGTTGATAATCGAGAACTGCAAGATTGTTTTGATTATGGGAGGGATAGAGTTGATAGGGGTGGTGCACCGGAGTCGGTTTTGAAGGATATTATTGACCTTTTGCCTCCTAATCCGTTCGGGATGGATATTGATATTAGTACTACTTTTACTGCCATTACTGGGTGGCTTGAGGATTTGGAAGTGGACTACAAAGGGTATGGGAGGGACAATATTGGGAGTAGCAAAGAAGATTATTGTTTGTTTGCTGGTTTCAATTTGATTTGGAACAGTGCTATGAGGTTCCAATCATTTCCTGGCAATGTCCGTTTGATGATAAATCTGCTGCCTTTCATGTTAATTAGTTTGTCGATGGGAGGGATTCGACGTATGGATTATGTCGGGATGTAGTTGGCTCAGCCGTAGCGAAGACGGGTGTTCTAATAGTGGAAGCACGAGTACTCTTGCCACGAATGTTGATGAGTCTCGGGGGAATTCTGGCTTTTGTTCTGATGATGATGGTGGAGCTCCACACGAGGCTTTTGTTCTTGCTCTTAGTCACTTGGGACCAAGAGATCTCATTTCTGTGCAAGGAGTTTGCCGATCTTTGCGCTCTAATGTTCGCGAAGATTCCCTTCTATGGAGGAATATACACACAGATCATTCAGAAAAGCATGCATACTACCTGTTTGATAAAAAGCCTCAGCAAATAGAATTTATAGATGAAGAAACAGAATGATTTTTTAGTTTTTATTTTCTTGAAGCCATCAAATTTGTCTATGAAGTGATTTTCATGGGTTTTTCTCACTTTTGCAAGCTAGAAGCTCTATATTAGAATGAAGAATATATAACGGGGGAGCTTACACTTCATGCATTCTTTTAAATAATTTAATATATAATATGTCTTTAACTAAAGATACATTTTTATAGATATAGAAACAAAATATTTTTTTTGTGTTTTATAGATGAATCGGTATGTTTTTCTAATATTTTGAGCAGTAACCCTCTACAAAATTTTGAGCAAACATTGATGTGGACTCATACTGTCACCGTGCCAATGGCACGGGCACAAAGACTAGTCTATCTAACAATAGTGGTGGACTCTCACGTGTGGTTTTGTAGAAGACAACTACCGGCTGAGATTTTCCCAAATTACTAAAATCTAACGGTCAAAATTTAATGGGAGAGTGTAAGCGTGTGAACGTGAATGTCGCTTATTACTCCCTCTGTTTTCTCGATCGCTCTCGTTTTCCCAATCCTTCCTCCAACGGTATTTCTCTACCCCAAGTCCCCCCCAATCCACCATTTGAGTCCAGAAGAGAGAGGGGAAGCGATGGAGTTGCGAAGTCCATCGGAGTTCGTCCTCTGTTTCTCCCTCTCTTTTACACGATCGTCCTCTCTCTCTCTCTTCTTTGTTTCCCTTTACTTTGTTCCCTTTACTTTGCGTTTCGAGTGAGTGTGTGTTCATTATAGCTTAGCGGTTCTGTATTATATCGAAAATAGAAAAAATACAAAAAAAGAGGAAAAGAAACTATTGTGATTCTTTGGCTTCATCATGCTCTTGATTTGGCCTGGTATACTCGAAATCTAGGGTTTTCTTTTAGGGATTTGTTTAGGTGAGTATATCTAGAATTATGGCCTTGAACTTTTCACAGCGTCCAATTTTTCCTGCCCATTCATCTGAGGACAACTTGGTTTCTCCTTTGAGGATTGTGAATGGGTATGTTATGGAAGGGATGCCAGAGAAAGGGGATGGGTTTGTTAGGCCACGACACGTTGATAATCGAGAACTGCAAGATTGTTTTGATTATGGGAGGGATAGAGTTGATAGGGGTGGTGCACCGGAGTCGGTTTTGAAGGATATTATTGACCTTTTGCCTCCTAATCCGTTCGGGATGGATATTGATATTAGTACTACTTTACCGCCATTACTTGGGTGGCTTGAGGATTTGGAAGTGGACTACAAAGGGTATGGGAGGGACAATATTGGGAGTAGCAAAGAAGATTATTGTTTGTTTTTGGTTTCAATTTGATTTGGAACAGCTATGAGGTTCCAATCATTTCCTGGCAATGTGCCGTTTGATGATAAATCTGCGCAGCCTTTCATGTTAATTAGTTTGTCGATGGGAGGGATTCGACGTATGGATTATGTCGGGATGTAGTTGGCTCAGTGTAGCGAAGACAGTGGTCCGTTCTAATAGTGGAAGCACGAGTACTCTTGCCACGAATGTTGATGAGTCTCGGGGAATTCGGCTTTTGTTCGATGATGATGGTGGAGCTCCACACGAGGCTTTTGTTCTTGCTCTTAGTCACTTGGGACCAAGAGATCTCATTTACGTGCAAGGAGTTTGCCGATCTTTGCGCTCTAATGTTCGCGAAGATTCCCTTCTATGGAGGAATATACACACGATCATTCGAAAAGCATGCATACTACTTTGATAAAAAGCCTCAAGAAATAGAATTTATAGATGAAGAAACAGAATGATTTTTTAGTTTTTATTTTCTTGAAGCCATCAAATTTGTCTATGAAGTGATTTTCATGGGTTTTTCTCACTTTTGCAAGCTAGAAGCTCTATATTAGAATGAAGAATATATAACGGGGAGCTTACACTTCATGCATTCTTTTAAATAATTTAATATATAATATGTCTTTAACTAAAGATACATTTTTATAGATATAGAAACAAAATATTTTTTTGTGTTTTATAGATGAATCGGTATGTTTTTCTAATATTTTGAGCAAGAACCCTCTACAAAATTTTGAGCAAACATTGATGTGGACTCATACTGTCACCGTGCCAATGGCACGGGCACAAAGACTAGTACTATACTAAACGATCATGCCTATATCTAATAATGATAATTTTATATAAAATTATTAATGAAATGTATCAATTAAACACAAAAGTGAAATTACACCCGTGCAAAGCACGGGTTCTGTAACTAGTTAACAAATGGAAGATACGGCCGGAGGCATCAATGCTCCTCCGTTTTTGTAACTAGTAACGGATGTTTTATTGCAAATTAACATCTTTTCCTTTCATGTGTTATGTGACTTTATATATTATTAAAGGAGTACAACAAGTAATGTTATAATTTTAGAATATTTGACTTATCAAATAATACTATTTTTTTGGAACAAAATGAGTATTAAAAATAATAATTAAGGGTTTCTTTATTTTGTTTAATAATTATAAAAATGACGCAATGAATAAAAAATTAAAAATAAAATTTAGAGATGCCCTAAAAACTTAGTTATTTCTTCTAAAATTATGGGTAGGTGATGTTTGGTAACGTGGGAGGGTAGATGAACTCTCTAAGTTAAAAACAAATCTAGTGTGACAATTGGGGACCAATTATGTACTGTAAATTATAGTGAATAAATAAAAACAACTCATTGATAAGAATAGTCCACCTAGCTTTACCAACAATATTTTTATACATTAATTGCTTGTAATATACATTTGTGTCTAGCTAGTTTACTTAGATTTCACTTTTGTAATAAAGTTAACACGTGTTTATTACTCTTTATTATTCTATCTTTATCGTATACGTAATCAAATACTTATAATTCAAATATGCTTTTGACAATAATAAAAATATATACAATTAAATCCATATAGTATTTTTTACCTTTATAACTATTCCTCGATCTATTAATATTGCCTTAATATATAACACAAATTAATATATCAAACTTTTTTCTTAAGCGATGGAAATCTATACTAATCTAGTAGGAGTACGTACTCTTTAAGAAAAAAACTTCACGAGGTATCACATTAATTGTCACTAATTACCCAATTAACGAGAATAAGGACTTCAACCACCTGAGCAAACATTGAAAAAATCAACATGTTTTTGAAAAGAATATGTTAAATATATAGGGAGTAACATTTACCATTCTGAGAAAAACTTAAAGTGTTTTTTTGAGATTTTTTGTAAGAAGATGATTAAGAGAACTATCTCTGATCGTCGATCGAGAATCTTTTATATTAAAACAATCCTTCTAAAAATTATGGTAAAGTGAAGGAGAAAATCATTAGAAATGTCATTTTCCCATATGTGTTTGAGCAACATGAGAAAATTTGGTCGTAAACTTTTCCTCGATACAAAATCCTATTAAGGACATGTTTCACGAAAAATATTTTCCTGCAAAAAAATATTAATAACGGTTACTGATCAATCTTGCTGCATCTTCCAAACACACATGAAATGTAGAAAGATAATTATTTATTAGTTTTCTTTATTCCCCGGCCAGTTTTTTCTAGACATTCAATTAAGCACAACCTTGTATAAAAAGCCCTATTTTTCTAGACATTTACACCCTTTAAAGGGCCAAAACTATCTCCTATGTACTAGTGTTACATTGGCATAGTTAATACGTACATTATAGTTTAAGATGAAATAATGTACGAGTTTAATATGGATCTTTCTCTAAAATTATGACAAAAAAGTTAGCATAAAAAGACATAAACGATAACAATATGAACATCATATATATTTTGCATAGATATGATCTTCATAATATCAATTTTATTTAGGTTTGAGAATCTTAACACTTTCATACATTAACAATGATGATTAATATTTTCATGCTATTACCTATTTTTAACAAAATAAATATCGTGCAATACCCAATTAACCATATATATGCATCCTTATGAGCATATTTTGTTGAGTACTAATTATACTATATTACTACTATATATGTTGTGGGGGAGCTGAAATGAAGCCTTATTTTATTTTCCAAAATTATCAACATTAATAAATACTAATAATTACCTACATCAAATGGCATATGGTGCAAAACAGATTTACAACTTAATTAATCAGCCTTCCTATGGTTGGAGATCGATTTGTTGGTATGATATATATATATATATATGACCTTAAGCTGCTTGTTGGCTTAACCTGGAAAACAATAAAACAAGTAAGGATAGGGCCGGGATGACTCTATGATAATCTTCTGATATGTTTTAAAAACGAACCCAACTAAAATTCAAAAACATATATACATTTAAATGGCTTTTATATATATGATCATACCTGGAGCTATATATAAAAGGAAGAGTGCTCAACAAGGTTGGATGGATGGATGGTGGATCAATGGAGGTTTGCCATGTGTCCTATCTATGACCTCTCTATTTTAGGTGTATCACCTGATCTGCCTATACTAGCTATTGGTACTGTAGAGTTGTTCGTTGTAGATGATCGAGTGCTGACTCGACGACGTATGTTTGTTTTTTTTTTTTTTTATCTTAGGCCAAGAACAAGCTTTTGATATGAGAACATGCATGCATGCATCCCCGAGCTGATCGATCAAGGATTATTCGTAAATTGCGTGCCATCATTCCACAGTTAGGAACTTAGGATTGATATGTACGTAGTCCAAATTTACTTAGGTGTGATCTAGATATATGAAACTCGAGTCATGCATGCATGCATGTCAATGGGAAAACCAACCACACATCTCGATCGATCTTCAGTATTTTAAAACAGCTAGACTAATTAAAACTGCCCACAAAATATATATGCATTGCGTTTAACATATTTTTATAGTACTCCCTCTGTTCCAGGCAAAGAGTCCAGTTTTGATTTTTTTGGTTAACTAAGCTAAAGTTTGACCAATAATTAATATAAATCTAGTGATTTTTACAAAATTATTAAAGTTGTAATCCATAGTATTACTAAGATAGTTTTTAATTAATGAAATTTTATTTCTTAAAACATAAATAAAGTATGTAAATTTTTTATTTGATTTAGTCTTATGTTGACTTCTATAAAAGAAAAGTGGACTCTTTGCTTGGAACGGAGGGAGTAGTATTTACTGTATTTATTAAGGGCCGGGAGAGCAAAAAATGAACCGTGAAAGTGAGTCTTTTCGATCATAATAATAATCAAATACCATTCTAAAAAAGAGAAACCCACCCACCTAATAATTAAATAATAACAGCCCAGCTAATTTTCATTAGAGCTGTCAAAACGGTCCGGCGGTCCGGGCCAGCCCGCGGGCTGCTTAAGCCCACTATTTGGCGGTGCGGTGCGGGCTAGACCATTAAGGGTGCGGGCTTAAAATGTGTCAACCCAACCCAAACCGTGGCGGGTTGTGGGTTAAACGGGCCAGCCCACTAAAAAAAAACACATTCTAAAAAATTAATAAACATTATATATAAAGCCCAAAAATTAATGAAAAATCCTCCCAAATAAAACTGTATATAAATACAATCCACAAAGTAAAAAATTAAATCAACAAAAAGCACCACATACAAAGAAAAAGAAAAATGCAAAAATACGAGAAGAAAAATGTTTGTTTAGACATGAATGTTTGTTTACAAATAGTGAAATGGTTGAGGTAGAAAAACTCTAGCAACCTTTGCTTACAAATAGTGAAATGATTGAAATATACACTAATCTCACTTTCGTTATTAAGTTGTGAAGACTAGAAAAGACAGCTATCACAAATTTTGTTGAAGATTAAAGATTCAATTTATGTGGTCTTGTGTAATCATTCTGCTGTAGTTAGAGTGACACGGCCGGAGCAACAACAAAGATGGTAACAGCTCAATGAATAAAAGCGTTATCACCATATTAATACAGCCAGTACAACAGTGAAATAACTACAAACATTTGCAGTAAAACTGTCCGTTCATATAGAAGAGGAAACTACGGAATACCAGAATTTACAAAGGCTCCCAACAGGTAGAGGGTTTCTGTTTCAATTCCTCTGGTTCGTGAGGTAAACAAAAAAATTGGCACAACGCTATATGTACATATGCTAAATCCCAATGTACATATGCTAAACGAAAGAAGACCACAAAGAAAGCAACACATTCCAATCCTCAGAATCTCTAAACAGCAAAAGCGAATCAATTCTATGTTTGGGTTTATGTGTTTAAAAAAAAAAAAACAGCAAAAAACATAAAAAAAAATTGACAAGCAAACAAATTTACACCTTTTGAGTTCTTCGTGGAAGGCTGGAACTGGAAGCAGAGCAAAGCAAAGCAGCAGGGCTGGAGCTAGAGCTGTGAGTGTTGCAGCTGGATCGATGGCGAGACGGTGAGTACTGAGTAGGTGCCGGCGCGATGACCAATGACTGACGCCGGTGAGATTTGAGAGTGAGCTAAGGCGAGACCGCGAGAGGCTGACTCTGGCTGAGAGTGAGAAGAATTGTGCTTCTTTGAGTTCTTTCTCGCGCCGCTCAAATGAAAACGGAAGCAGCATTTCGGGCAGCCTAGGGTTTTGTTTCCTTTTTCATCAATTTGGAATTTACAATTCCATCCCTGCTACAGTGTAATTTGAAGGCGGGCCAACCCGCCCCGCCCCGCCCTAACCCGCAACTCGCGCAGGCTCAGCCCGTTTTTTAAATGGTTCAATATTTTGCAACCCAAACCGCCTATTTTGTGTGGCGGTCCGGGCTAATCCAACGGGCTAAAACCATTTTGACAGCTCTAATTTTCATTACCTAAAAAAGTAATCTCTAATAACTACCTATATATATATATATATATATATATATATATATATGCTATTATTATTATGAATGAATGTATAAACTCAACTAAAAATCTTAATTCAAATCAAAAATAAAAGAATTTGTACACACATCTACATGTGCTATGTGTACTAGTAATAGATAATGTTTCCTAGCTAGAGTGATAATTGATGGTTTCATATTAATTAATTAATACGTAATATTATTATTTTTCTCAGTATGTAGAAGATTGATTTGTTTAAATTGAATAAATTTCATACATGGATTTTTATACCTAAATTACAATACTTACGCACGTGTATCATACGATTGAATCAATAATATCAATATTTTTAATTAAGTTTGATTTAATCTCTATAAAAAGAATGCGAGTCTTTTTCAGTTATGCATACACATAATTTAAGCATATTCTACACATATTATACTACCAAGATTTATCAATTATTTACTTGTGGCTCAAAAACATTAGTAATAAAAAAAATTAAAAACTAAATCTAAATATCCCCAATTTAGACTTTCTCATCACTCAATTTGGCTTTCAGTTTCCAAATCGGGTTAAATGCACCATTGGTTCCCGGATTTTGGGCTTGTATAAGACCAGTCCCTAAACTTAGACTTGTCTCACCACTAAACAAAGTAGGTCATTTTCGCACACCACTAGTCTCTTAGATAGACGACATTAACCCAGGGTCCGTTAATTAAATGAGCACATGATTACTCATGTGCATATTTTTTTTTGGCAAAAAGGTCATTTCCATTGGTGAGAGTGAGAGGTCATGTTTTTAGCTTTTTTTATGTTAATATTTCTTTTAAGCTTTCTTTTTCTTTTCTTTTTTTAATATTTTTTTCAAGCCTTCTTCTACACCTTTCCCCCACCATCACTAGTTTTCTTCTTTTCTCTTCCCCGACCACCCATCACCACCGACATCACCATATAAACAAAAATTTAAAGAGTAAAAATCACAAGGGACTGGAAAATTCCCTTTCTAATTCCACGACTTATTTCAATTTCAATCACACCGAATTGATCAACATTAATCTTCTTATTAATAATCCCAACCTAGAAATAGATACCATTGGAGGGAGGCAAATTGACCTGAATTTTATCAACATCGAACTAGAGAAACAACCGCTTGACCTCAATACCATGGAGATCTGTATGGAACCCACCTGAAGCTTTCCGGTGATCTTGCGTTCGTAGTAGACGAAGTAGTTGAAGTGGATGTAACAAGGGTTTTGGAGCTCGATAATGAAGCTGCCATGGTCGGAGAGGCCCGTCTATCTAGCTTGTTTGAAAAAGATCTTGTTATTCCAGATTAGAATTCCTCGACTAGCATACTAACCTGCGGCGCTCGACTTGCATGCAAAGAATTTCTAATTTCAAACTCAAATCTGTCTGGGTTCCCAAAGTAAACCCCACAATCTCTGTTGCGGACCCTCCTATGACTACCATTGCACTGGACAAAGAAAGCCTTACCAATGTTGATGTGCGTCCCAGCAATGAACAAGTTCTGAACATCTCTTTATCTCTCGATCTCCACCTCAAATAATACAAAGAGGACAAGGTAGCAAAAATCCTAATTTAATTAGTGAGCGTATTTTATGTTAGAGAGAATACAAAAATGGCGATGGTGAAATTTTGATTCATAAGTCGTTTGGATGTGTACTAAATCTAGGGTTTCAGTCAACAATAGAAATTGAGTATTGAATTTTTGGATTTTAGAAACTAAAGTTTTTGAATACCCTGTACTATGCGTGGTGGCAAGGCAGTTGACTGAGAAGATGGTAATTAATGTTTCACTTGACCCCCTTATTTTTAGTAAAAATTTTAAATGACACTTTTTTTAATGAAGTATCTCATTTGAAAGGTGTTTAACCTAGGAACGGAAATGACTATTTTGCTCTAGGTCTGAGGCACGTGACAGATCACATGACTACACGGTTCACAATTTAACACCGTCTATCAAAAGGATCAACGGTGTGAAAAAACTGAATATTTTGATTAGTTGTAAGATAACTTTAAAATTGAGGACTATTGGTGTACAAGCCCAAATTTTGGGGAGCAATGATGGAGTTAATTAACCCTTCCAAATCTATCATATCACCTGCAAGATCCTCGCCGTACAATCTCTCTCTCTCCTATTAGTATTTGTGTTGGCTTCTATCAGCCCAACCTCAACCACTTTTCATCCCCACTTGAAATCGAACCTAGGGTTTCAAAAAATCCCAATTTCAATTTATTCCGTAGATTCTCACTCTGATTCTTTTTGGATTAATTTTCCACCTACAAAACGAAAAGTCGTCTGTCCCTCTAACCATTCGTTGAATTTGGAACCTGGGTTTTCAACATCCAAGGTATTTATTTATTTACTTGTTTTTGTTTTTCATTCAATAATTTTTTGAAAGTTAAATATTTTGATATTTCATTATCCCCACCTGTTTCGATGATCTGTACGAAATGAAAGCTTTACATGAAACTTGTCCCTACCTCTGAATTATTATTGATAATTTTTTATAAACTGCTGATTGATTATTATTTTTTGATTTAGTTTTGTGTTTGTTTAATGATGGAAAGGGTCAAAGGAATTATTTTGTTGGATGGTGTTGCTTGTGGAATGAAAAAGAGTTAGGCCTGCATTGGATTGTTTATAAAGCTGGAGTTGTCACGATGTCGGTTGCTTTGAATCGTAATGGCTTCAATTTTCTGAATGGCCCCCTTTGGAATAGCAAAAGCTCATTGGGCTTCCACGCCCTTTTCTTCATTATTTATTGTAACTGGTTAGTTATCATCAACGATTCCCTTTTTCTTTTTTTCTTTTTTCGGTTTCATTTTTTTGTTATTCATATGATTTGATTTTTGAGGTTTGCTCTTGTTTTAATGCGAAAGACCATTGAAAACCTTATTTTGCTCAATTTTTGAAAAACCCTAATTTTTTATGCCGATGTATGACTGGATTCTTGATAAATACGTAGGTTGCAAGAATATGATCAAGGAAATTGGATTAACACATAAAATTAATTCATAGTTCACACTTCTTTGCAGGTTTTTGGAATTAAGCTCGTCAATTGGTGCTGTAGATTGTAACTTATAATTTCATGATCGAGTTTCTCATGTTTATAAAGAAATATTTGATTTCAAGTGCAACTGAAATGGGTTGCTGTGGTTGCTTTGGATTCTCATTTGCCAAAAAGCACAAGAAAAGTTTGAGGCCCAATAGGCATGTGGTCAACCACATTTCACAAGAGTTGTTGTTGAATGAAGAGGTTGAAGATGAAGATGATGAGGATGAAGATTGCTCCTATAATGGGGATGTGACTGATACTGGATATGGGAATGGGGATTATGGTGAGTTCCGCAATCCTGCCAAGCGCTCCGAAGAGATTCTTATCTACAGAACTCAAAATGGATTGATTTGCAGGGAATTCCCTGTCAAGGAGACTCACATACTTGTTCGCTCAGAGGTAAATGGATATTAGGATCTGTATTTCTTGCTTATTGAAAGATTTAAGGCTAATTTTCACAATTTGCAGAATGCAGTCTTGTTTAGTTTAGATTAGCCAAAGCGATTTCAATTGGTTCTCTGCTCAGAGGCAAGTTTTGCAATGAATAGTTTGCTTAGTGGAGAACTTTTAGGGGTAAGTCTAGAATTGCTAGAATCAATAGTCATTCAAATGTAGATATCTAGTCATCCTTTTCCAAAACTTCATGCCTATTCGAGGACTGAACAACTAATAACTAATTAATGGGAAGTTGGAGTTCACTGTAGGTACTATAGCCTATCAAGGGTTTGAAGTATGGAGGTTGGCCCGAGTGTGTTCTATTTCTAGCTTTTAGTTCTTGTCTACTTGTCTGGCATTGGGTATCTTATGCAATAGTAACGTAGGATTGCTTACACGTCTCTTTTGAGCTCATATTCATGGTAACTTACGATTGCTTACACGTCTCTTTTGAGCTCGTATTATTACTCGGTGATGGTGACTAGCGGTGGCAAATGGGCGGTCAGAGTTGGTGGCCTACGAATTGGGTTATGGGCATTATAGAGCATGCCTGTCAACTGCCCATTGGTTGAGTATACAAACTGGGCAATCCAATAATCCACTGCTTTGTATCTTTTTATCATTGACTATGAAAGTGAAACCCTAACTTGATTCTTACCATTCCTATCCAACATTCCTGTGTACACAATAAGAGGCAATAGATTTGGGAGTTTTGGCCATTGAAGGTGGGTTGTTGTTGGTGGTGTGTGCACTGTCTTTATTGGTGGCAGCGGATCAATGAATAATTCGATATCTTTTCTTTTGGTCAACTTAATCTGCTCTTATACGTGTCTCCTTTTTTTATTAAAGAAATTTGTCTTTAAAAGTACTATTATTTATTTTATCTCGGTCTATTCGTTAATACTGGGGCTGTTGTATTGGTTGCGGTAGCGGTGGAGCAGTGCTGACAGCATTAGTGCTGGTATGGTAGTGTGGCGAAACGGTGGTAACAGCAGTGGTGGTTAGTAACTGTGTTGGTGGTAGTAGTAGTACGTCATATTAGCCCATAAGAGAAAATAATGGCCAAGCCAGTTTAATTGTGAAAGTGGGTAAATTGGCAAGATTTGCCACCCCAAATGGTGATCATAGT
This sequence comes from Platycodon grandiflorus, assembly GCA_016624345.1. Lineage (NCBI taxonomy): Eukaryota > Viridiplantae > Streptophyta > Magnoliopsida > Asterales > Campanulaceae > Platycodon > Platycodon grandiflorus. The sequence continues at coordinate 40,636,781 of CM028366.1, read as the reverse complement.
TGATCAAATATCTCGGTGTGATGTGATTGAATTTACTACTAAGCAAGACGATGCTGAAAGTGTTTGAATTGTTAACCGCTAGGTCTATTTAGCAAGTGTTGCAACCTTTCAGTAGGCTATCACTATACGCCACATAATGTTGTAAGAGATCTTTGTGTAACTTACTACAATCAAGAATTATGAATGCTTTTCTGTTGTAATAAGTCCTCTTAAATATTATGAAGTTATCAAGCTCTGTGTAGTCCGATTTTGATGCTAGTGTAACACTGGTTTGCAGAGTTCCATTTTCAACTTTATACTTCAAACAGTTGTGTTTTTTTTTTCTTTCCTTACTTAACCTCTGCAATGATGCATTTCTAATGTAGTGGATGTTTGAAATTTAGGTTTGCATATTCCTACTTCATTCTATGCTATTTTCTTGTTGCATAAAACTTATCTGACTAGTCAAAAAGAAAAGAAAGTACATCTCTCTCACTATTCCCTGTCTTAGTCTCAGCTGGTAACTTAACATAGTTACTTCATTCCTGTGATGTTGTTCTGTAAGGTAGATGAAAATCTTTTTCCTTGATAAATATGCAAGCTTTACTTACTAGACCTTAAGGCTATACTTTTCTAGATAGGGCATTCATGTGTTCCATCTATGTTATATTACTCCGTATTTGTTCACGTCTGGATGTTGCAATAACTCGACACATATAGGTTATAATGTTAACAGCCTTTGAGCTTTGATCTTGACGAGTGTGATCGCTTTCTTGGTTTATTCTAGGATGAAAATGGAAACAAGATGGTGAATGAATATGTTCGTGAATATAAAATTGGATCTGGTAGCTACGGGAAAGTGGTAAGTAGCTCAAAACTGATGTTGTCGACTTATTAGCTTTCTTTTAATAACTATTTGGTTATGCGCCTTTCAAATGCAACAGGTTCTTTACAGAAGCCAGGTTGACGGGAAGCATTATGCAATTAAGGTAATGTCCATCATCAAGGCTTATAGTTTGTGAAGACACAAATTCTTGTTAGAATGGGAGGGGCTGCGGAAGAAACGATTCTTAGTAGATGCATTCTTGCTAGGAGTAGTTCTAATTTCTTCTGGTCATAACGAACTGTTCTGCCGTCTAGTTTAGTTGTTTATGATTTTCTTTATGGGGGATGATTAGGCTAGTCTGTCTGCATTGTCTTCATCATACTCCTTGCTATTATGAAGTAGTTGCTACTAAATGCAACACTTTTAATTGTGTGTAACGACATTCCTGAAGATAATCAGGCAACTTCAGGAGGCTTGATTGATATTAAGTAGGTATTGATACTTCATCAGTTTAAGTTGCAGTGTTGAAGATAACTGGAAGTGAAACCTGTAAATATAGATTGGAGGTTTCATTCTGTAATCAAATGATTTTGATTTGTGAGTGCAGGCCTTTCACAAGTCTCATTTGTTAAAGCTACGAGTTGCACCATCTGAGACTGCTATGACTGATGTGCTTCGTGAGGTATTTGCTACGCCGTTTTGTTTGCATTTCTCTTGTGCTCTTAGTGTTGGTGTTAAAGTAGATTCCTATTGTGAAATCTCTTTACCAGAAGTTTCGTTGTCATCAGCAAGATATAATAGTCCAATTATTTTTGTATGGTTAATAATAATGGTCAGTCTTTTCCCTCACAGGTTTTAATCATGAAGATGCTGCAGCATCCCAATATAGTGAATCTCGTTGAGGTGATTGATGACCCAACCACAGATCATTTCTATATGGGTACTCACTGCCACTCTTTCTCCCTCCCCTCTCTCTGGAAAGGGAAAAAAGTTGAGAATTAATCAAGAAATAAGAACTCTTTCATGTGCATGTTCTCTATGCATACTTGCACGTCTTAATCTATCATCTTTATCTTGGATCAGTTGTAGTGTTTGAAATATGAAAAGGTTGATATTTGTTTGACTGGGATGCTTATTTCTTTTGTTATTTCATTCAGTTCTTGAATATGTTGAAGGCAAATGGGTCTGTGAAGGTTCAGGTCCCCCAGGTGGACTTGGTGAAATGACTGCACGGAAGTACCTGCGAGATATAGTTTCGGGATTGATGTATCTCCATTCTCATGTATGACTTTTCCTCTAGAGCATTTTTATCCAACCGAACATCATTGTATAGTATCAACTCCCCATTTGTTGACTACTTAATTTGTTGGCTAATAATGTGGAGACATTCAAGTAAAAAGGTGCTCCTGAGGTCATGGTGCATGTGTAACGTGGCTCATGTTTTTTATGGTTTCACTTTGTGGGGTTTTTGGTATTTCTGTTTTATAAACCCTATCAAGAAGTGGATCTTTCTGCAAAAGATTGATGGGGAAATGAAATATACTTATTCTATCATACTTTCTGGCAGCTTTACTTGAATCTTAGTTTTGGTATGTATGTTGTTTTCCACCTTGTGTATCTAAAATTTTATTTCTTCCTCTTCTTTCGACGACAGAACATTGTGCATGGGGATATTAAACCTGATAATCTTTTGGTCACTGGTTCTGGCACGGTGAAGATTGGTGATTTCAGCGTCAGCCAGGTTTTTGAGGTAATGAAATGATATTGATCAGAGTAATCACCAGAATATGATCTTCTTCTTTCTATCTTTTTAAAAAAAAAAAAATTCTCTTATTAATTTTTAAAATTTCATATAAAGTTATGAATACTTGATTAGACAGCACGTATACTCCTCCTAAGGCAACAAACTCTAATGTTCTGAGTCTTGGATACTTTACATACATGTTTTTCCTCGTCTTCGTGGTGGGCGGAATTGGTGAATTCTGTCATTTTGAAGTTCCTGTTCGAATTTGGGATATTGTTAATGGATATCAATCTCTATGCATTCTTTTCTGCACTTAAATTAATGATCTACAGTTCAGGATTTAGTTTTCTAATCAACGCTCCATAGATTTTGTCTATACATTAAAATTCAAGTGTCAGGGAGGCCATGCTGACTTCAGAATATTAAGCATCTTCCATTTCGATTCCTCAACAGGTTGAGCAATCATTTTGTTATACCAAATATGCTTACTTTTAGTTGTACGTGGCTCCTAGTCTTGCTGCAACAAAAAGTTGTTCAGGATGTGACTTTACCATCAATTAAAAAATATTGGAAGTACAATTTTGGGAGACTTCTAGCTTCATTTAGGGGTGATTTGGTATGTACTTGGCAGGCAAGAGCTGGATATTGTGTCGTTGTAGTTTTACTAGCTTGCTTAACTTTTGTAGTTCATGGCCCTTTTAGAATTGACAGTGATTCTTTTTCGTATGTTAATTCAATTAATGCTTCTTTTACTTGTAGGACGATAATGATGAACTTCGCCGTTCTCCTGGTACTCCTGTTTTTACTGCTCCAGAGTGCTGTTTAGGTCAGATTTCTCTCAGTGAGGCCAAGATCACTTATAAATGTGGAGTTTCTTGACCTTAACATGCGTGTTTTGTCTGTTTTAGCAGGTCTAACCTATCACGGCAAAGTTGCTGACACCTGGGCTGTTGGAGTTACCTTGTACTGTATGGTGTTAGGGGAATACCCATTTCTTGGAGATACTTTGCAAGACACATACGATAAGGTACATTATTTGATCTTGTTACTGTTTCGTGTAACATTCACACCCGTCCTAGTTTCAGATGATTTATTTGTTTTTTGAGTCTATGGTTGTCGACGGAATAGCTATATTATATTTTATGGTTGCTAACACATGTTTTAAGAAAATGTAAGAGCATTTGATAACTTTTAAAAGTGGCCTAAATAAGAGTCAAATAGACTATTTTTTAACTAAAAAGATCGATCAATTAACCTGTCATGACTATAAAGTCATTCTGGGAGAGACTTTAACTTCACAACATAGAATTATAGAACTAGATATTACCCTAAAAAAAAACAACGTTGAAAAGACGCTAGAATTGGTGACGAAATATTAAGTTTATTTAAAGATAAATTGTTAAAGATGCAACTTGGAATGTTGAAGGTGAGATCAATGAAATGTAGAATAAAATGTGTGACTGTATTAAAAAAAATATCAAAGAGGTATTAGAAGAATCAAAAGGTAAAAGACTTTTTGATATCTTAAAAAACCTGGTGGTGGAAGGAGTAAGTCCAAAAAGTGGTTTTGACTTAAAAGAGAGTTTTATAAAACTTGGCAAGAATCTAGAAATCTAGAAGATTTAGAGCGATACAAAGTGGCTAATAAAGAAGTAAAGAAAGTAGCGAGAGAAGATAAGTCTAAAAAATTCTTTGATTTTTACATAAAATTTGATACAAAAGATGGGGGAGAAAAATATACAAACTTGCAAAATTAAGGGGGAGGAAGAATTGGGATTCCAATGAAGTAAAATGTATTAAGGATGACAATTTGCGTGTCCTAGTCAAGGATGAAGAAATTAAAGATGGATGGAAAGAATATTTTGAAAATTATTAAATGAGCAACACGTAGGGAACATAGCCATAGAAGAACATAATACAAGCAATAGAAGTAGAGATATTACCTTTCTTCGTAGAATTAGTGAGCGAAGTGAAGTTTGCTTTAAGAAAGATGAAGACCGGGAAGGCTTTAGGATAGGATGAAGTCCCCATTTAGGTATAGAAGTGCCTAGGAGATGTAGGAATGTCTTGGCTAGAAAAGTTATTTAATAGAATCATGATGTCAAAGAGAATCCTTGATGGGTGGAGGAAGAGTATCATAGTACCAATATACAATCATAAAGATGATATTTAGCGCTGTACAAATTACAGGGATATTAAGTTAATGAGTCGCACAATGAAACTTTGGGAGCGAGTAGCTGAAAAATAGACTGAGACGGGAAGCAACAATATCAAAGAATCAGTTTGGTTTATGCTAGGAAGGTCAACAATAAGCTAGCGGTTAAAGTGAAATATATTGACGTGATTAAGGATATGTATGATGTAATTGCGACGTTAGTTAGGACAACACTAGGAGAGATTTATGGGTTCCCAATTACCGTATACACTAGCGATCGGCCTTAGGTCCTTACTTTTTGCCTTGATGATGGATGGATTAACCGAATATATACAAGATGATACACTATGGTACATGTTGTTTGTTGATGACATTGTTTTGATCGGTGAGACGAAGAATGTGGTTGATAATAAGCTAGAAAAGTGGAGAGAAACTCTAGAAGTCAATGGCTTTAAAATGATTACGAGTAAAATAGAATATATGGAATGCAACTTTAGCAGTAAAAAGAGGAATAACGGGTATGGAGTAAGGTTAGATGGTCAACAAATACCACAAAAAGAACCAATTCTGATAATTAGGATCAATTATTAATTAAAAAGGGTGGTAATAGATGATGTTAGTAATAGAATATAAATTGGTTGGGTGAAGTGGAGAAGTGCATCTGGAATGTTATGCGATTGACGTATACCGGTTAAGTTGAAAGGAAAGTTTTATGGGACAATCAGTCGACCCACGTTACTTTATAGAACCGAATGTTGGGCAACTAAAAAAGAACATGCTAACGAGATAAGTTTAATTGAAATGCATATGTGGTAAAATGAGAGAAATGAGAGAAATGAGAGAAAATGAGAGAAAATCGCTTAAGATGGTTTGGACACATACAATGTAGACTGCATAGAAGTGCGTCTGTGTATCAACATCAACCTGACTACCGGGCTAGAAGCACGGGAAAAGGAAGACCAAATACTAACATGGAATTCTGTAATAAAGAAAGATATGAATAAGTGCAGTGTGTCTGGTAACCTTGATTTGGACCGAATCGAATTGCAGATATAGCCGACCCCAAGTGATTGGGACCAAGGCTGAGTGAGTTGAATTGGGTTGTCGGCATCTAGGGTTGTTCTATAACCTAAGTCGGCTTGAGCTCAATTCATTTAAAGCTCGGCTAGGCTTGGATTCGGTTCGAGTCGAGTTTGAAAATGACTTTGGTTTTGAGGTAGAAATGATCCCAGCTCACCTTGACTCGAATAAGCTTGGTAATCACAAAATAGATACAATTTCTATTTGTTTGTCTTATTATATAGGGCAAACTACACCATTCGTCCTTGCATTTTTGGCCTCTTTTGGAATTCGTCCTTGTACAATAATTCGCAAAAATCATAACCTTGTACTTCCAAATAATCTGCAAGTGGTACTTTTGTCCAATGTCATCCAAATGCAACCGTTAAGTCACCACATGTGCCTAACACATGACTTAATTAAGGGGTAGAATAGTCCACATACCATTAATTATTTCTCTCACACAAAAATAAAATATCAAAAGAAAAAGACAACACACTCATCCTCTCCGTTTACGGTTAACGGCTTGACGCTTCCAATCTCAATCCCACCATCGCAAATCGTTATTACTTCTAATATCCATCCCTACAAAAATGGTTGAACACTCAATTCCATAGCTGTCAAAACGGGATACGTATCGTGTATCAAAATTCTGCTTCTATGATACGGATACGCGTTACGTATTGTAAGATATGCGAATATATATATATATATATTTATATTAATAAAAATTACTATTTAACAATAAATTATAAAAATAGTTTATCAACCATTAACTTAAAACTTCATAACTAAGCTGTTACTATCCCCAAAAAAACTTCATAACCTAAGTTGTTACTATCCCAAAGAAAAGGTAAAGCAAGTCAACAACTACAGGTAAATAAAAACTCTACTAACTATCCCACCAAAAGCCAAGCAAAGTTAGATAAAATTCTAGTCAAAGTTGTCGATATCTAGCTCAAAGTCATCTAGATCATCTGCGACAACTCATCCATCATCACCAATAAAACCTTCTTCATTCTCAAAACAGAGTATTCAAAGAACAACTAAACAAGAACTATTTAGTCAATAATTCATACTGTCTCGTACCTTTTTTTGCAAAGAGAAATCAAATAATCTGATGTTGTAAACTTGTAATGTTTGTATATTCCTTTAATTTTGTCTTCTTCACACTCACAGCAATAGCACAATTGATTCCATCACTCAGCAAAGCAACAAAGGGTTTTTCTTTATCTTAGTGAAAGATGAAGCATGAAGGATCAAAGGATTATGGACATTAGGTAGATCAATTGAGGCAGCAAAAGGAAAATATACAAAACCCTAATAGATTGAGATTTGAGAAGCTTTTCGTGGAGACGTCTTTTTTGAGAAGACGAGAAGTCGATGAATGAGTTCAACCGGTCTTACAAGTCGTCAATTTTAAGAAATTAAATGATAAAAATATTACACATGCACCCCCTGAAGAAAGTAACAAATATTGTACCATACTCAATTTTTGTGATACAGTAGTGTATCGTGCGATACATAGCATATTACGATACGCAGTACCGATTCAAAAAGGGGTAATTTCGTATGATATCGTAGGATATGCGGGGGTAATTTCGTATCGTACGATACGTATCGCGTATCGTACGATATTAACAACTATGCTCAATTCTAAATCAATTGCTGTTGTCCTGACCATTATCTTCCAAAGAACTCTATTGCCTCGCGCCCTCGTCCCCTGATTTCATCACAATCAATCCAACCTCATTGAAGCTATACAAGAATGACCTCAATTTTCAGATCTACTTTCGTGAGCTCCGTGGTCTTATTTTTGATGAATCTTATTCTAATTTGAATCTAATTTTTAGATACATGCATTGTTGGGGCAGGGGGAAGAACATACCAATGAAATTAGGTATCTTTGCTTTGTTTTTTTCTTTCAATTTTCTTGTTATGTAAGAGAAAACTACAACTACTGGTCTGTGGTGTTGTGTGCTGAAGATGAAGGTGGCAACCTTGAATTTGGTATCTATTCATTCACTATTTAAGAATTTACTGGATTATAGTATTATCCATAAAATTCAGATGATTTGGAATCGAGTGGGATGTCGTCGATTGTTCGAAACGGATAAGGTTGAGAGAGCTGTGGATTTGAAATGAATTGATTGGCGGTTGCCTAGTAGGTGGTGCTGGTATGCCAGCAATGGGTACAAGAGTGGGGATGTATCTTGCAGGAGAAGAGTTATTTTTAATTGTTCTTTTTTGCATATGTTTGAGTCAGAGTATTTTTTTTTTCTTCACGAATGTTTAAAATTAAGTCACGTGTTTGGCACATGTTTTACCCTGAACATTATAATGCCCATGACTATTTTGTCCTTGTTAAACTCATGTGATTACCAAATTGGGTCACTTAACTGATGAATTTTGAATGAAACTGGACGGAAGGACCTATTGCGCTTGATTTCAAAAGTATGAGGATATAATTTTTTCAAGGGTTAACTCCTCCATTGGTCCCCGGAGTTTGGACTTGTACACGATAAAAGTCTTACCACCGATCAAAGTATGCAATTTTTGCACACCATTGGTCCTGTGGCTGAGGATTTTAGGACTGGGATCGTTAAGTGGGCATGTGCGAACTCAAGTGATTTTTAATGAGGGCAAAACTGTCTTATCCACCTTCTCCTTCTTCAACCCTTCAACCTTCTTCAACCTCAATTCCAGATATTCCATTCATGACTTGAATCTCAGCTATATATAGAATTACAGAGTAATTACTTTATTTTATTTTTCTGGGCCTGGGCAGAGGTCTCGGAGACATTTACACCAAGCCCGTGTTTTCTATTTTCCTTTCAATTACAATTTGCCTAATTAGTAGAACGAACTACCAGCATTGATCTGTCTCCCAACGCCGTCCCATGTAATCGGAAAATCTGGAAGACGTCGATGCCTTAACGCTAGTGGAAGCTGCTTATCGCTGCCGCAGGAGAAGTGTACGATCGTAATCTGCTCTTTTCTCTTTTCTCGGGATCCGACAGAGGCTGCATCTTCTAATCCGAATCAATTGTTGATAGAGGTTGCATCTTTTCAAACATCAAATCGCGCAAGCCCTATAAATCTCAATTGGATTTGGAATTAATTTTTTGATACTTTCTAATTTTGTGTTTCGCCTGTGTTGGCGTTGAGCATTCCTCCTCGTTGGTGCCGGTGGTGAAGTCATAGAATGTAAAGCTGCTTTGCAGTTGAATATAGCTGTCGACATGGTGGTGGTATCAGAGGATTGTTGGGGTCCTTAGGGAGGGTTGGTTTTGATGGGAGAGAGAGAGAGAGAGAGATTTCATGTTTGTAATTATTTTTGGATTTATGGGTCTAATTGTTTACATAGTGGTGGTGGTCATCGGAGATTTGGATGCGATGGGTGACGTTGCTGGAGAATAAGTGATGTCGCCGGCGAGTAAGGGTGCTGGTGTCGGAGTGTTGTTTTTGGGAAAATTTAAGAAAGTTCAATCCCTATATATATATATATAGAGAGAGAGAGAGAGAGAGAGAGGGAGAGGGAGAGGGAGAGAGGGCAGTTGTACTTTAAATGAAGGGTCACAGGTGAGATTGAAGGAGGTGGTGGAAAGGACAATTTTGCCCTCACTAAAAATCACGTGAGTTCGCACATGCCCACTTAACGGTCCCAGCCCTAATGTCGTTCATTACAGGGACTAGCAGTGTGCAAAAATTGCGTACTTTGGTTAGTGGTGAGATTTTTCTAACATTGGGGACTGATTGTGTACAAGTCCAAACTCCAGGGACCAATGGTGCAGTGAACCCTTTTTGCAAATTTTTGTACAAGGACGAATCCCCGAAAGAGGCAAAGAGTACAGTGGTGAATAGTGTAGTTATACTCCCTCCTTCCCAAAACAAGTATGTCCTATTGATTTTACATGGGTTTTAAGAAAGTTGTTGACCTTCCTCAAAGTATTCTTTAGTGGTGTCAAATCAATGGGACCCTCTTCTTTCTTCATGTCACAATTACTGATGGTATTATAGATTGTTGGCTTAAAGAATTTTCTTAGAAATGGAAAGAGGACACTTACTTAAAGACCGAGGGAGTATTTTTGACTTAGGCTTGAGTAACGCTTGACCTCGGCCGTTTTATAGCTTGTTTTTGTGAAGTAATTGAGTTGAGCTCTAACATAGGCGTGTAGGCAAAGCTCAGGCTTGATTAGTAAAACTAGAACCGTGTTAGAACACTCAAAGCTTGGCTGGTTTGCAGCCATATCAACATCCTGTTACTTTCTTTAACTACGGTTTACTGGGTTGAGCTTGTTTCATGGCGTTGTCTAATGTTAAAGTTTTGCTTTCTCCAGATTGTGAATAATCCTTTGCATCTCCCTGATGGTATGAACCCCTTGCTGAAAAACTTACTCGAGGGGCTCCTCTGCAAAGGTTAGCCGCTAAATTTTATTTTGTTTGTTTAAGTTGATGTTGATATTTAGGACCATAAGTGAAGTGAAAATACCCACTGGTGATATAATCTCGTTATTGTTGCCCTATGTTATGGTACGGTCTGTTTTTCCCTCACCTAAAAAAATGTTTGCTGCAGACCCAACACATAGGATGAGTCTCGAGGCTGTTGCAGTGCATAGATGGGTTGTTGGAGATGAGGAGCCTGTCCCTGAGTATTTGTGTTGGTGCAAGCGCAGTAAATTGCAGACAGAAGGATCAGGGGGAAGCAGAACAGAAACTGTCACCTGAGTGGAGTTATGCTAACTGTAATTGTTTCTATTTTATTTCATTGTAAATGAGTACTTAGGTTTTTTGGTTGAGTAAATTAGTTGGGAACTTAGTCAGTTTATGGGAAAAAGGGAGATGTGAGGATAGATCTTTGACATGTGTTGAAACAAGAACTTCGGATTTTGGAGTTGATGAATACTTGTACTAGATTAATCACAAACAATTATGAACAGCTTTTTCCTTGTATGAACTGGAAGAAGGATGTTTCTTTGTAAGCAATGTGGTGTAAAAGTTATACAGGATTTAATGGAGACCTAAGGTTGTTTGGCTTGTTACCATCCATCTTGAAAGCCTTCCCAGATTTAGCAAAAAATAAAGATTCCCTTTAAAAAAAAAAACAAAAAACAAAAACAAAGGAAGAAGGATCGTTGCAGCCTTGCAGGTTCTAATTTTTGAATTGATGATAATTACTTCGAAACATCAGCTGCAAACACAAGATAGTTAGCATTAAAAATAAGCATAATTTGAGATACCAGATGATCTATCATGCAAAGGAGGGTGGTCGGATGGTTAGTGGTAATAATAATTAGAAAAATGTTTAGCGGTTATGATAAGTAGAATATGAGATTGCAAATGATCTATTGTGCAAAGAAAGGCCAGAACATTAGCACGAGCCTGAGCCCTTATATCGGGGGAATGACAGCCTTTTTCGAGTAAAATTGCTTAGGTGGGTGATATCTTGAAGAGCTATTACAGCATAGTCCACTAGGACCACTACGTTTACATTTGGAGCCGAAGTCACTGCAACTGCCACTGCCACAATGACTAATCCAAGGTCGACAGGAGCAGATTGAGTCCTGCCTAAGTTCCAAATCGACATCTAGACAATGTGTAGAGGCCAGATTGTAGTGATCATGAGCCCGTCTTAGTTCCAAAACCAACATCCAGTGTGTGTAGGGGCCAGATAATGATCAATGAGTCTGCCTAAATTCCAAACCTAATATCCAGACTTGTTGCGACTCTTCCAGACCTTCCAAAATAGTACCTGATAGATATACTACTAAAATTTTCAATATAGGCTTGGTTGGCAAAGGCATCTGTTAGTTTGAGCAACAAGCTATAATCCACATGCAAAAATTGTCAAGAGCCTGAACCTGTAATTCTATCTAATTTTCAGAGGAATCTTTCAGAAATTTCCCAACTACTACAAATATTTTGTAATATCCACTAAATATTATCAACTAACTAGAATATTTTATTATTAGACCATGGTATTTGATTTTCCGAATACATTATTATTATTATATACTCTTTCTTATACATTGGAGCAAACCTAATTCTTATTTTTGATTTTTTTGAACCGAAATACCTTTAGTCAGGAGACAAACTGAAGCAGTAGGCCAACATTGTGTAAGAGCCCCGCGTTGTGATGCCCTGGCAGCACTGCAGCCGGCAGTAGTCTTCCCAAATAGATATATCTTCTCTGTTTCTGATCTGCCACCTAACCACCACTTCTAAGACTTGCCCGCAGTGCCGTAGATACTTTAATGGCCATAAAAGGTTCAGTAGAAACATTATTTAGCACGATGCAAGTTTGTCATAAAGGATGGATCTCTAGTAAAGACACGTCAGCTTAGCTTTGTCAAGATATATAGCTGGGTTGAACCAACGAAAAGACATACTTGCGAATGATGGGCACACAAGAAGTCCCAACTGACCCAATGAAACCTATGACTACTCGGCCACCAGAAATTGAAACTAGAATCAACTTGCTTCATATGTAAACCAGAAACTTAAAAGCAAGCCTGAATGTGATAAACCAGAAGGGAAGAAAGAGCTGCTCGAACTGGAGTTGTTCTACTTGCTCTATTCAGCAGTTTGCCTTTGGCACACCAGACTCCAGAGTCTAATTTATCAACCAAGCCTCAGAAAATCTCCTGTTTGTGAGTAATTATATATCTAAGGAAGGTATATTTCCCAAAGTGGTCTGCTGGTTAGATTCCTTAACACTGCAGCAATGTTGTCCGTGTGATGCGATCCAAGTTTGGGCTTGTAATCATCATCTATTTTGGAGACTAGTATGTCGCCCTAATTCCTGGCAGTATCTTAAAAGAACCTCATTCAGAAGATGGATGCCAACCAAATCACATTCGAGGAAGAAAAATGAATCATCTGCATTGAGCGAAGAAGGCCAGAATAATAGAACGAGCCTGAGCACTGTTAAGGGAGCAATGACAGCCTTTTTGAGAACAAGTATGAAGGTCGCTGTTATTTTGAAAACTATCAGAGCATTAGTCCACGACATTTGCATTTGGAGCCCAAGCGCTGGCGCTGCCACTGCCACAGTGAGTAATCTAAGGTCTTGACTCGAGCCTGCCTAAGTTAAAAGCCAACATCCAGACTGTGTGTAGAGGCCAGATTGTAGTGATCATGAGCCAGCCTAAGTTCCAAATCCAACATCCAGATTTGTTGCAACTCTTCGACCTTCCGAATAGTAGCCGCTATAGTACTAAATTTGGCACTATAGGTCTCGTTGGCAAAGACACCTGATAATTTGAGCAACAAGGTATAATCCACATACGAAAATTGTTAAGAGACTAAACCCGTAATTCTATCTAAATTTCACAGGAATATTCTTTCAAAAAATTCCCAACCACTACAAATATTTTGTAATATTCATACTCCCACCATCCCAAAATGAGTGTCAATTATTAAAATTTTCTTGTCCCAAAATGAGTTTCCATTTTTGTATAAATTTACCAAACAAATGGCGTTAATGTATACGTATATATTACTAAATGGCCTAAAAGTCAACTTCCATCCCAAATATTGGTGAACAAATAAAAATCGACACTAATTTTGGTAAGAAGGGAGTAATATTATCACGTAAACCATGGTGTTTGATTTGCCAAACTGCGTTACTTTTTAATACTCCCTCCCTGGCAGGCAGTAGTCTTTCTCTATTAGATAAGAGTATATAGTTGTTTATCTTTCCCTGTTTTGAACCTGCCACCTAACCGTTCCTTTCTACCATGCAAGATAGCTCGCTACACAGGAGATGATGCCTTAATGGCTATGAAGGGTTCAAATTGACCCAATAAAGCCTACGACTACCCAGTTCGCGCCTGATGAGAATCAAGACAAGCATGGTTCGGGTCAAGCCAGTGGCGGATCCAGAAAAAATTTTCAGTGGGGTCACAATATTTAACTATCACATAAAAAACTTAGAAATCACAGTTCACAACTAATATCTACCTCATTGTTGCTACTGTTCGTGACTTAAAAAGGAAAAAATAAATTTGAGTGGGGTCACTATCCAAAAAATACAATTTGAATAGGGTCACTATCCAAAAAATTACAGTTTTGTAAGCTAATTTTTTTTTTTTTTGAGTGGGGTCACTTACCCCCCCCCCCATAAGAGTGGATCCGCCTCTGGGTCAAGCCAAATACGTTCGTGAGCCATTAAGCATAAACGGATGCCCAACGATTCGTGCACGTGCAAAGGAGATTCGAGTGGCTTTAACTTCAATTGTGGAAGAGATTAGAGGCCGAATTGAAGTCGAGAATGATCAAGGCCATCAAGCGAGATTTATTTGCATGTTGGAGGGCCAAATTCAGAAGACTACTCCGTGTTAGGCGCGATCACGCCTAATCTCACTTAGTCTTCTGCGATCCCAACAAATTCAGAAGACTACTCCTTGTTAGGCGTGATCACGCCTAGTGTCACTTATTCTTCTGCGATCCCACGAAATAGAGCTACTATAAAACGTTTTTTGGTGGAAGTTGGATGGTTTTTTCTTGAGACCTTTGTGTAACTTCGTGGGTTACTTTTCCTTTTGTTATTTTCAGCCTTGGAGACATATAAAAGACATGCTCAAACACTTGTAATGAGGATCTTGGATCAATTGATATATGCTAAATTGCATTTTGAGAGTTTATCTCTTGTTTTCATATCAGAGTTGTGAGTTTATCGGGTTTCTTGGACTAGGAATCCACCTTGAACTTATCAATCTTCGAGAGTCGGAAGATTGTGGCGTTCCGTGGTCGTGGGTCATTGGCAATCGCGCCGATGGTTCTCAATCGCACCCCGAGGTTCCTAATCATTGCGATTAGCGGGTCGAGGGAGACTCCTTATCAAACTATCATTTCCGTTTCTTCGATGATATTTGCTGCGTTTTTCCTTCATTCGAGTGTTTGAGATCATATTCCGTGTTCGTTATTGGGTGCGTATTCTTCGATCCGGTCTTGGAGCGAATTCACCCCAATCAATCGGGCGAATTCACATCACCGCCCCCACAAGAAATTGGATAAACTAGAATTAATTAGCTTAAGATGACACATAAGACATTATACCATTTTGTGCAGAAAATTTAGTATTTATTTTGCAAACACTCGCCAATGCTTTACTCCATTAATTAAGATTTCGAACAATGTTTTACTCATATGTTACCATTATTTATACTTATAGATCGTAGGTAATTACTAATGACACATGTTAGCATTTTTGTTTTTGATTACTATATGCCCTCCGTGTAATCCATGATTACTGTTGCCTACTACTACTCCCTCTGTTCCTAAATAACTGTCATGCTTTCTTTTTTTGTTTGTTTCAAAAAAATTATCTTGTTTTTAAACTTTCTTTTTTAGGAAAATATTTTTACCACTTTACTCTTACTCTTTCTTCCTATATTAATTATGGCCACATGTGGAAGAACTTTAAATAAAACTATATATTATACCAATATTTATAATAAAGGCAATTACTTTTTATTAATTTGTATATATTATATTAATATTTATAATATAGTTAATTACTTTTTCTTAGTTCATGTGTCCGATTAATTAAATAGTACGATTAATTAGGAAAAGAGGCAGTATGAATGAAATTCAAAAGCTTCCCCCTACCACCGAAAAATAAGCTTTGGAGCGATTCAGCAGTACCTATTTTGTTGACTAATTATTTACGTTTGAAGTGATTCCAACCGAAGTAGCTATTTTCTTGTTCTAAAAATAAATCTCCCTCACTCAATTATTTATCATCATCGTATAATAAGGTTTTTCAACCCATCTATTTATAATAATCTTAATAAATCCTAATCTTATTTGGAAAGCCATATTTTAACTTCAACTTTTAAAACATATTCCTAAACTAATAAGGAAAAACAATATTAATTGGCCACTAAATAATTCTCCGTTCCACCAAGTCCACGTTTGAAAAGTCTAATACTCCTTAAGAGTTATATTAGTGTCACTAGAATTAGTTATAATTACAAAAATACTTGAACATAGTTAATATGTTTATACCACATGTAAAGGGTAAAATTTTTGAAAGTGCACTCTTTATGCAATATAACTCAAAATAGAATAGTGAACTCTTTGCATATAACGGAAGGAATAAAAACTTTTAAACACTTAATAATTCGAATTGAAGTAGTCACAGTACTAATTGACCACTAAATAATAAAAATTTCTAAACAATTAATAATTCGAATTGAAGTAGGCTTGGTTTAATATCGAACAATGAATAAACATGATCCCAGTTTCCAATTTTACTAGGTACGAGTTCAAATCTCACAACAAGAAGACTGCATAGATTGATTAGACAATTTTCAAAATTTAAAATTTGATTTGCAATGACAATCTATTTTCTTTCATTAAGTAAAAATGTATTTATACAAGGTATTGATTGCAAGAGACGTGCTAAATGTCAGCTATAAACAAATAAGTACAAGATTTCCTAATTATGGTAGGAATCCTGTCCTTGCTGAGATCGTCACGAATGTGTCTGAACATATGACGACATCCATCATTTAGCAATGGCAACGAGAGCCTCTAGTCCTTCAATGGACTTGGAGGAGTTGAAGAAGATCTCGATTAACTGCAATTTGCTAGGAGAAATAATGATTGATATCCTCTCTTGGCTGGCTGCCACTCAAAGATCTGTTGAGAAACAAGATTATCTAAGAGCTGGTACGCTCTTATGGAGAATCGAGCATGCATTTAAAGAAATGCATTTGGACAAGTCTTCTAGAAAATGAAGATGAGTTCTTCTTCATCGTTCAACAAGAGTTTGTGGAAACCTATTTGTATCTGCTTTCTCATAATCAACCAAATGCTTGCAGGGAGATCGGTAGGGTGCATTGGGGTTGTCTGCGAAAAGCTATTGGTTCAGCAAATGGCATAGTTTGCTTTACTCCGGAAATAGATCATAACGGGCAAACTTGCACAACCCTGTCATTCGTAGTCGTGAATACAAGGAGACATATCCTGATGGATTGAAAAGAAGGAAACCAAAGGGTTTGTTTCTGTGGGGTTTGGGTTCGATTCGAGGAAAAAGGATTACAAAATAGTAATAAGAGTCGAGCAATTTGTGGTGGGGCCAATAATAATAATAATGTAGTAGTAAAGAAGCACAAGAAGCAAAACAATTTCAAAATTCTATGTTATCATCTAGGGGAAAATGTCAAAAGATCAGATATGCCTAGATGGTAAAAAAACAAGTTACTATTAGATGGTTTGGGTTCCAAGGGCAATTTAATCTCTACAAATCCAGCCTTTGATATCATAACACTAAACACATACATCTTACATGAAAAACGGAATTGCTGTAATTAACTTTCTTGAACTAACTTGAAATACTATTAGAGATATTTAAACTTTATGACTCTTGACAATTTATTTATAGAGGTTTGATAGACTCTTTACTATATGCATAATATTATTGATCCCCTCAAAAAATCTTCAATAGTTAGTGAATTTAATTTTATAATTATCACCATTACTTTGAGAGTGAGATCCATATTGTTTCATTATTTTTTTTACTTACTTTTATTTAAATTTTTATCTCGTACTGCTTTGGCCAACAAGAGTTAGGTCTTGTATCTATTCATTCACAACTGATATTTCAGGTATTTGATTGATTAGCTTGCACTCCCACAAGAGATTGGTTTGATACTTCAACTATGTAAATTGTTTAGCGTGCACTCACAACAAAAGATTGGTCCATGGTTAATTACATATTTGACATATTAATTGGGAGTTAAAGTCGAATATTCTTTTTGAATTATGCATAGCAACAAATTAATAATGAGTAGGCAACTGTGTAATAAAACAAAAGGCCAGGGAAGTTCTTGCAAATATTGCAATACCAGGGGACTACGAGTTCAAAGATACGTAACATCTCCATTTTCATTTAATTTCCAACCCAGTTATAGTTCTGTTTCTCTATTTGTTTCTTAGTCTCTCTCTTCCAGTGAGAAGATGTCTGCCGGTCGAAAATCTCCGACGTTTTTTCTGGGAAAATAAAACCTGATATCGGATGAAACCGTGAATCCTTGATCTCAATGGATTCAGTTTACGGTATTCATATCCAACCCTAATTCGCTCTATTTTTTTCTTAATCTTTCTCTGGCAATTCCCATCTGTCTTGATTCATTGAATTCGACTGAACTCGGATTTGGATCTCAATCGATTTTCTTTAATCCTAGAGTTTTTCATCAGGCAATTGCATATATAGTTTGATTGTATGGTTGTTGCACTGTTTGTATAGAGAGTTTAGCTGCTAGAAATTTACTTTCTGATGGTTGTTTGATCGATTTACGGGGAAAGATTCATACTTGGCTCGTAACTGTTGAATTAATTGCTCCGGGTGATTTTTTTTTGGTTTTTCTTCAAATAAATTGAAGTGATGATTTGGTTACATTGAAATAGAGGTTTTATTTGATAAATTGATTGATAGAATATGTATACTGAGAATAGTTGTTTCAAAGATCGCTGCTTGTTTTATTGGGAAAATGATAGAGATTGAAGTTGGTATAGAAGAGTAACCGAGGTTTAGGAGTTTTTCAAATTGGGGGTTTTGGAATTCTTTTAGTTTGGTATACTGAAAAATTATGGTGAAAATGGGTTTAGAATCTGATAAAAAGAAACTGCGAAGTTCATATTATAAGATCAATCACTCGTTCTTGGATTATTTGGTAGAGGAAGTAAAAGGAGTAGACGAAGAAAGGAGGAAGTCAAAGGGAGGAGTTAATGATGGTCGTCTTAAATTTGGATCAAGTGATTCACTTCTTCCTGGTTTATATGATGATGTTGCTTTGATATGTCTTGCGAGGTCTGGTAGATTGGGTTATGCTTCTCTATCTTGCCTCAATGTGAGGTTTAATTTGCTTATGAGAAGTGGATATTTGTATGAGTTGAGGAAGCAGTTGAAGATAGTGGAGCATTGGGTGTATATGGTATGTGATCCTAGGGGGTGGGAGGCGTTCGATCCAATGAGTAAGAAGTGGATAAGATTGCCTAAAATTCCTTGTGATGAGTGTTTCTATCATGCAGATAAGGAATCGTTAGCTGTGGGTAGTGAGTTGCTGGTTTTTGGCCGTGAGTTGTTTGAGTTTGCTATATGGAAGTACAGCTTAATTCTTCGCAAGTGGGTGAAGTGCGAGGGAATGAATCACCCTCGTTGCTTATTTGGGTCTGGTACTCTTGGGTCTATTGCTATTGTTGCTGGAGGGAGTGATAAGAGTGGTAACATTCTGAAATCTGCAGAGCTATATGATTCTTCGACAGGTAGATGGGAGACGTTGCCCAATATGCATTCTCCTCGTAGGTTGTGCTCTGGTTTTTTTATGGATGAAAAATTTTATGTGATTGGTGGCATGACTAGTCCCACTGATTCGTTGACCTGTGGGGAGGCGTTTGACCTTAAGACAAAGAAATGGAGGAAAATCAATGGCATGTATCCGAATGTCAATAGGGCTGCCCAGGCACCTCCTCTTGTTGCAGTTGTTGCTAATCAACTATATGCAGTTGAGTATTTGAGCAACATGATCAAGAAATATGATAAAGAGAAGAACACATGGGATGTGTTGGGAAGACTTCCTGTCCGAGCTGATTCTTCTAATGGTTGGGGCCTTGCTTTCAAGGCTTGTGGCGAGGAACTTCTGGTTGTAGGTGGACAAAGGGGACCAGAGGGTGAAGCTATTGTGCTGAATTCTTGGTGTCCGAAATCAGTGATCAAGGATGGCACTTTGGACTGGAAGGTTCTTGGGGTGAAGGAACAAGCTGGAGTGTTTGTCTACAACTGCGCTGTAATGGGTTGTTGAGGAACGTCTTATAGGCCAACTGAGAAAGGCGTCAGTATTAACACCTGACCGTTAGGTTGTCTCGCTGCACATTTTTCTGATTGACTAGAAGTTCTGGTGTCCTGGTAAACTTTCATGCAAGAATTTACTTCTCTTAAATGTTCTTGTAGAAGAATGTCCCCTTCTTCCATAATCTGTGGCCTCTTTGCTTCATTTTTTTCTTTTCTTTTATTTTATTTTTTGTGGGACGGGGAGTGTTCTGTTACTGATTCACAGCCAACTGCAATAAACTGCGATGATTTTTTGTTTGTCATTTGAGTTTTATTGTATTGGTGCTTAATCCAAGTTCTTAATCCAGCTTTTCCAGATCACTTCAAGTTTTCTGTGCGAAGATAAATGAACCCCAGCCCAGCCCTCCCGACCCCAACCCAGGCACTGTGTCTTATATTATTTTTTCTTGGAAACAGAATTGTAATTCTTCTTGTATATGAAGTTGTTACCAAAATCTTGTTCGTGCTTGTGCAAATTGTTATTGTTGTCATGTTACTTTTTTATTAAACTGTAATTCATGATAAGTAGTCATTTTTGCTGCTGTTTGTGAGCATTACTCTGGTTCTCTTCAATGTGCAACATTAAGTTTTCAGTCTACCATCTCCAACTGCCTGGTTGACTTCCGAATGCAACATGCTTATTGGAATATTAAAATTTCATATGATTTTGTTATAAATTGTGAATCAAAATATAATTTGAGTTTATCTAGACTGGTTGCCATCAGATTTCTTATGATGTTGATTACGTCATCAAGTGGCAAAGTTAATTACTCCCTCCGTCCCAGATGAATGTTTCTACTTTCTATTTTGGGATGTCCCAACTAATGTTACTAAAGACGTTTGATCTACCTATTTTCTACTATTCTTCCTAATATACCCTTAAAGCTTCATTTAATATAACACATTCCAAAGAAACCCAATTATTTAAAATAGTTGAACTCAATTAATGCTCATGGCTATTATCGTCAAAACACATTTTACAGCACATCATTGATCATGTTATTTAATTCATGTGTTTTATCAACAAAGAACATTTATTCGGGACAGAGGGAGTATCTGTTTATTTATTGTTTTAAATGTATTTACACTTCCAAGCTATGCTGTATAAACGCATTAATGATCTGTTTCATTGCGTAGACTGAGGTAAATGAGTTTAATTGCTTGTCAAGCTGGTTTCCTTGCGTGTCCGAGGATCTATTCATCTCTTATCTGAGCCTCTCTTTTGCCACCAAAATGTCTTTGCCGAGGACCAATCTTTTCTTTTCCTCTAATTCACTTTCTATATTGTATCCTAAGGTTCTTTGATGGCCTTTGCCTGTTGGTTGTGCTGTTGCAAAAATTAAATCATTTTGTGTTTCTATCATGTACGTGACAGACCTTGAACTTCCTGGTTGCAACCTCCCGAATATATCTTCAGCTATTAGAGTGGTTGGTGTTTTGACATGGTAACGAAGCCCTGGGCCTATTAGGCATGGTTCAAGCCTCATTGAATATTCTTTTGTATTCATTTTGAGTTGGAGGTTGTACAGGTTCTTGATTTTCGGGCATCTAGCTATACCTAACCGGTGCTCCACCGATCTTCAGTTATCTATTTGATCAGCTTCAAGTTCATCAGACCCATCTAGACCCCTAAAGACAGAGTCATCCGTTTGCCCTTTCCCCATGTACCACTTTAGTTTTGAAGGAAGAGATTTCTTCTCTATTATTATCTGTGAGGATTTATCTAATAGTGGGAAAGAGAACTTCATAAGAATCAAGATGGATCCAAACATTGTGGTAAAGCATAAAGGTTAGGTGGGGTTGGGGCTATAACTTCAGAGAGACGTTTTGATTTGAATTGAGGTCCAAACTCTCATTGCTAATGAAAGTCTTGTTTTGTGTGTGTGTGTGTGTGTGTGTGTGAGAGAGAGAGAGAGAGAGAGAGAGAGAGAGAGAGAGAGAGAGAGAGATTGTGGTTATCATGTGGATGGGGCGCCGAGTTCAGTCGGGCACCCACCACGAACAGTGCTTAATTTGGCAAGTTGTTAGCTGTCTAGGCAGATGGGGTTTAGCCCAATATAGAAAGAAGCTGCTGGCTTTTTCTCTCTGTTGAGGTTCCTGCCAGAAGTGTTGGAAATCAGAGTGAATGAGCATGACTTGTCTACGGACTGGTGGGTCTCGGCTTGGGAGGGAAGATTCTTTCTAGGTAAACTATGAAAAAGCCCTTTGTATTTTACCTCTTTTTCTAACAACCCCTGTATGGTTAAAGTTTTTCTAAATAGCCCCCATGTAAAACTATTTAACAGACAAAAGGAAACGGGAGTAAGGAAAATGACCAGATATGAATGATGAATCCTCCTTGATAGATAGCATTAGCACCGAAAAAACTTGGCAGCCATGGATTTAAGCTTGCGCTGTAGATCTATTAAATATGAAACCATGGATTTTGATATTTTGGTTTAGATCTCGTAAATTTCGACTCTCTCATCTCTCTGTTTATTCCTCTGTTTTTTTCGAACACTTACATTTCTATTTAGGGTTAAAATGATACATATATTCAGTTTTATGGTTCTACAACAGATGGGTATACTTTGAAGTTGCTTTCTTGCGTATGCTTGAAATTATGCAACCGATGAATAATTTCCTAACTTCCAATGGTTAAATTTGTAAATTCGTATTCTTTTTTCTTTTTCTTGAATAGAAATTTTCTAAACCCATCTCTGATCCTTAGTTCCAGTCACTTTAATTTTATGATTACTGTTTTTTTAGATGGAAAGTTTAATACTATGATGGATACTATTGCCAAATTTGGAATCTTTTGAGGATAGATTTTCAATTACTGTCCTGATTCAAGCCTTTTTCCCAAGGGGGCTTCCTTTACTGGCTTCAGACCTGGAGCTTTCACAGTTTCACCTATGGCATATAGCATAAGGTAATTTGCAGTGGGTTTTCGTCTTCAAATCATCAACAATCCATACTCATTCTGGTAGATCTATCTCAGTATATGAATCTAATTAATGCTACAAATAAGCACCAAAGTTTGTGCACGAAATGATGAAATGACATTTTACGTCTATCTTATTTAGCAACTTGTGCGCTTAACCGTACATGTAAAGTCAAGCTAGTAAGAAGACACATAAGATTGTTACGTCGTCATTTTATGCATAAAAGTTGGTGCTCATCTAATGACTCTAAGGGAGTTGATGCTCCCACATCCATAGCATGAGTAGTTAAAGCAAGTGAATGATTTGAAATTCAAGTTATTTCACAGAATAAGACTCGTTAGTTTTGTTGAATTTACAATTCAAATTGTTTGTGTAAATGGAGTCTCGAATGCGAGCCTTTATGTATACTGAAAACTTTTTTAGAAGAGGTCTCCTCCTATAGCGCCCGACAAAATCTTGACGATTAATCTTTTGCCTTCAAACCTGTATTATACCTTGGAAACCAAATAAATAAATTGTGTCAAATGAAGAAGTTTTCATAATAAACATCATTGAATCGGTTCCTCACTAATGTAAATACATTGCGTGACCAATGGATTTCAAGTATTTTGAATATGGATTTGCTTACAAGTGTCCCTAAAATTTTCTTTGTAAAAATAGGTGCATTGAAAACACCCCACCCCCTTCTCAATGCATTATAAACAACCCTTGATGGATTGGTACTAGTTTTGTATCTACTATAAGAAAACTTAACAGCATTATAGAAATACTTGTTAGCAAGATCTTTTAAAATATTCTTCTAATTGAAGGATAAATTACACAATACAATGAAGACGAACTGTTTTAGACCTATCATACAAACTCTCTTAATATTCATTCTTGATCTTTCTCCGTTAAATGGCGACACATGGGGGCTACAAAGAAATGAACCATATGAGGGTTATTGAAAAATGATATAAATTACCTTACATTAGGGTTCTATTCTTTATATTATCCTTACGTGATCACTTACTACTTACCATCTTGAAAAGGACTTCCATGGAACCTAGGAGTGCAATATAAAAGGGGTGTCTGACTTGGTTTAGTGGCTTAGTACTGGGGTTTAGTGGCTTAGTATTGGGGTTTAGGGCTTCTCTTGTAATAATTGAAGAAAAGTAGAAAAGAGATAGAGAGAAAGTTTGTGGGATTAAGGAGTGAAGATATCAAAATATCCCGCCACCACGTGGCAAGAAAGCATGACACGGGGGCATGCTAATCTAGAGCCCGAAGCCATTCGGCCTCATCCCGAGCTTGGACCCGAGCCTGGGCATGACACCTACGCGACCTCCTCAACGTCCCGAGCTTCCCCACAAACTCGAGTAACGTGCCAGCTCGTCGCCATCCCGAATCCTAACTCGCCTAACCGTAGCGCAAGCTGTTAAGCCATGACCCCGAGGTCGCTAATCCCAGGAACAGTTGAAAGTCAACAATAGCTGACACATTTAATATCAACCTGCACCGACGTCATCCCGGGGACCACTGACGGACTTCTCATTGGTTTACAATAACCTACCTCCTAGCTGAATGTACGGCCGGGAGATCTACACAGGTTCCAAGGAAGAGACGAATCTTCCCCTACAAGGCATCACCTTTCCATAAATGCTCATCAATGGCTTTGGCGGCGCTCATAAATGAACATTTCTTTGCCAATCTTGAGCTGACATGTGGCAATCCCACTTGCACCAAGCAAGCGTTCCTCTAGTATAAATACAAGGTGATTGTCCTTATTTATGGAAAAGGTTCCATCATTACTTTTCAACTACTAAATCTTTAAAAGCCTCTTGTGCATTTACTCCCTAGAGTAGCCTGAGGACTGACCGGAGACCATATTCCCTTCCTCTATACTCACACTCTCACCGGAGGGCTTTAGTTGGACCACGTCCGGCTCCCTAACGGTGTTTTCTTTGACATCTCAGGTATCAATCGGAGGACAAGTTCCACTCAACACTTGCCTATTGAAAGCCAGGGCATCCTGCTAATCATCTAGTTGCACACGTGGACTCGACGTGGTTACCTTAACATTTTTTGGCATGATCAGTTTGGTTCCGTTGCCGGGACCTTGTTGGAATTTGATACCTATCCACATCTGGACCTACCTTGACCATAATTATCAAGATTATTACTATCAAGGGTATTAAAATGAATACTTTTAAAAAGCAAACTTTGAAACAAGCTCCACCTGCTACGTTAGCCGTCCAACCCACTGGGCCACCCCTCTCGCAGCTTGCTGAGCGTGCTGCTAAGTCAACCCACAAGCAGACTTCGGGGACCCCTGGTAAAGCCCCAACTGATAACACGAGGGGTAGAAAGACAGCTCGGGAAATGGCCTGAGTGATAAGAAAGAAACCTGTGGGAAAGGCGAGAGCGAAAAAGGAAAAGGCTGTCAGCAGACCTTGCCGGGATGGAGAGACCGCTAGTGAATCCTCAGATAGGGAGGAGACTTGCGGGAATGATAAGGTCCGGATGGCAGGAGAGAAAGGGCCTACATCTCAGTTGCAGAGAGATCAAACAGAGCTCGAACATCTGTGCAAATAAATAGCGCATGTTGAAAGAGTTAGAGAGCTGGAAAGGAGAGAGTTCGAGCTTACGCGAAAACTGGCAGCAGCAGTTCCCGACCTCCCTGTTCCTCTTGAGCGTGGGAGGGCACGGACTGAGAGAGCTAACAGTTGCGATCAGGGATCCCGGGCTGACGCCCCCCGAGTAAGCGCCAAGAACAGGCTTGGACGCCAAGCCAAAGAGGCACCCAAGATAAATGTGCATAACAGACTTCATTTCCACAAAGAGAGAGAGTGCCCCAAGGGAAGTGTGCATACTCTCATTGGGACCAGAATGAATACTCCAAGCCCTTCAAGGTCTCACAGATCTCATTATACAGAGGCAAGTTCTAGAAGGAGGGATTCACCAAAAGGCAGGCGAGAGCGTTCGCCTACCCCTCCGGGAAGCTCTTCCAGCTCGATAACTTCATCTCACAAGCGTTCTAGGAATAATAGGTATGACCGTCGCCCTAAACGCGAAGCCGAAGCTAAGAAGTCACAAGGACGAGACTTTAGAAAGTTTTGGGAATGGCTGGAAGCTCTCGAAATGGGAAAGCTAGGGCTCCCATCACATATGTTATAAAGTCCATTCTGCCGCAGGATCAGGGAAACTCCTCCAAATCCTTGTCTAAGACTGCCCGACTTTAAGGTGTATGCCGGGAAAACACATTCGCAGCACCTTCGAAGAGACGGTGATGAAGTGGTTACGAGAGCTTCCCAAGGAGTCAATATTGGACTGGACAAATCTAAAACGACAGTTCCTGAAAAAGGATGTTTTAGCTGGAGACCTGCCGTGCCGAAGGACAAGTCGGACCTCGCAAACACGAAGTAAGGAGTAAACGAGTCACTGGTAAACTACATCCAATGATTCAAAAATGTATTTGACGAGCTCTCAAACGTCCTCAACGACACAATAGTCGTCTGCTTCCAGGGTGGACACCAATCAGATAGGCTGTTAGACGAGTTTAATCTTTGAGCTCCCAATAACAATACGGAGATGTTCACCACTGCGAAGGGGGTTGCAAGGACCGAGAAGATCTTGGCAGACAAAAAGAGAGCCAAGGAGGGGACATCAACTTCTGCTAGGGTCGTGGTTCGGACAAGGAAAGGGCAAGGTGAAGGCACAAAAAATAGAGGATGAGACAGTGTACATCCCTCTGAATGCATCTCGAGAGCATATCATGACTTTGCTGATGCGGGGGGATAGACTGGAAAGGCTTAAACCTATGAGGGAAACGGGCCGCCCATGCAACCCGGACAAACGTTGTGCCTTCCATAACGAGAATGACCATAACACCGAGGACTGCATTCAGCTGAGGAAGGCTTAGGAGGTTTGAGCAAATAGACAACGAGGCAGAGTGACCTCGGGAGCGCAGGCGGAAGAACGCAGGTATAGAGGACCTAAATATCTCCACCATCGTTGAAGACAGCTTGAGCATCACTCAGTTGAGGGATACTATGTACAGCCTCAACAATGTGTATACCCGACCTCGAGTAAGGGTCGAGGTTGGCATCTCCTTTTACCCTAGCGAACTGGTGACCAACAATTTGGCCAAACTTCAGCCATTCACGCTACATCTAGGGATCGAGCATTACATGATGCGGAGAGTATTGATAGACACCAGGGCTAACAAGGACATCATGTACTACAGCTGCTTCAAGAAGATGAAACTTGCCGATATTGAAGAAGGCCATTTAGAGGCTGATTAACCAAGGAGAGCTTAGGAGGTTTGAGCAGAGAGACAACGAGGCAGAGTAACCTCGGGAGCGCAGGCAGGAGAACGCAGCTAGGGAGGACCTGAATATCTCCACCATCATTGAAGACAGCTTGAGTATCATTCAGTTGAGGGATACTATGTACAGCCTCAATAATGTGTATACTCGACCTCGAGTAAGGGACGAGGTCGGCATCTCCTTTTACCTTAGCGAACTGGTAGCCACTCACGTTATATCTAGGGATCGAGCAGTACATGGTGCGGAGAATATTGATAGATACCGGGGCTAACAAGGACATCATGTACTACAGCTGCTTCAAGAAGATGAAGCTTGCCAATACCCTCCTGACTCTGAGCAACGTCCAACTGGAGGGGTTCACCAGTCACAAGGTCGCTACAAAAGGCACCGTGACGTTGAAGGTGACAATTGAAGAGGGAAACATGCTCAGGTCTAAGGACATTGAATTCGTGGTCCTTGACATCCCTTCGTCTTACGATGTCATCCTAGGACTTCCTGCTCAGTCAAAGTTGGGCATAATTGATTCTTCGTCTCACTAAAGGATAAAGTTCGCTACCCATGGGGGAGTGGGGATGATGAAGAATGACCCCAAGAGCACCCTCTTTTATATGATAGAGGCCAGAAAGGATGAGGAGGCCTTGATGAAGGGGAAAACGCGAGCTGTTGAGTCAGCCAATCACTCCACCAAGAGGCAGTGACCTCAAGGGGAGAATCGTTCAACAAAGGAAGTTGATAAGGCTGTAACAATCGGGGACCGAGTCGCTGACAACAGCTCGGCCCAGGATTAGCAATTAGCGCGAGCTGGTCAAACTAGCTCGTATGATCCAGGCCCGAGCAGGAAGAAAGCAAGGGTTATCGCAATAGAAAGTTTGGATAACCGTGACATGCCTAACATCCAACCCCATGAAGACTTCGACGAAGTGGTCATCAACTTCGATTTCCCTGACCAAAAAATCAAAATTGGATTGAAAATCGACGAAGAAGAGAGGAAGGCCATAATTCAGTTTCTGAGGGAGAATATAGATGTGTTCGCTTTGAGGGTCGAAGACATGCGAGGGATCTGCGAAGACGTCGCAATGCACAAACATAACGTGGATCTAAAGGTCACCTCAATTCAACAGCGACCAAAGGTGTTCTTTCTAGAGAAACAAACAGCTATTAAATAGGAGGTAGACAAGCTACTTCGGGCTAAAATTATCAAAGAGATATTCTACCCGACCTGGATCGCTAATGTGGTCATGGTCAAGAAGACCAACGGGAAGTGGTGAATGTTCGTGGATTACACAGACCTCAATAAAGCGTGTCCAAAGGACTGGTAACCGATACCAAGGATTGATCAGCTTGTCGACGTCATAGCCGGACACAAGATCCTGAGTTTTGTAGATACATACTCAGGATATCATCAAATCTGGAGACCAGAAGCTCACAGCCTTCTGAGCTGCGGGGACTCTTTATTGCTATGTCATGATGTCATTCGGATTGAAGAACGCGGGGACTACATACTAGAGTATGATAAACAAGGTTTTCGGCGATCAGCTCAGAAGAAATGTTGAAGCCTACATCGATGACATGATGATCAAGACCAGAGAAGCCAACCATGTCGAGGATCTCATGGAAACATTTGCCAACCTAAGGAAGAACAACATAAAGCTAAACCCCGCTAAGTGCGCTTTCGGGGTAACAGCGAGAAAATTCCTCGGGTACATGGTAAATAGAGTCGGCAAAATCAGCCCGGCCCAATGGGCTGGCCTAGCCAACCTAACCTTAGGACGGACTGGGCTCTAGTTTTGGAGGCTCGATGCAACTTTGGGCTGGGCTAGCCCAACCCGATTTTAAGACTCGGCCCGATGGGCTTACGTACGGTTTGACAAAAATGTCAAAATTAGTGCAAATTAGCCCAAAATAATGCGTCGGCCAGCAGGCTGGCCCGTGCCTACCCGATATTTAGAGAGGCTGGGCTTTACTTTTAAAGGCCCGATACAAATTTAGGCCGATCTGGCCCAACCCGATTTCAAGGCTTGGCCCGATGGGTTGGGGTTGGACTTGCCCGACCCAGCCCATTGCCAGCTCTAATGGTAAACGAGTGCGGGATAGAGGCAAACCCAGAGAAGATCCAGGCATTCGACATGAAGGCCCCAACTGGCATCAAAGTCGTGCAACAACTCAATGGCAGGATCACGACCTTGGGAAGGTTCATTGCTAAAACGGCAAAAAAAAGCCTCCCCTTCATCAAAGTCCTTATGGGAAGCAAAAAATTTGCTTGGGGGAGAGGAATGCAATAAAGCCTCCCCTTCTTAATACCTTGGCAGCCCACCCTTGCTTTTCAGCCCGATGCCCGAGAAAATACTATACATATACCTCGCTGCATCTGACACGGCTATGGCAGTTGTTCTGCTGAGGGAGGAAGGACCTGTTCAACGGCCAGTCTACTACGTCTCCCATGCCTTATCTGATGTAGAGACCCGATATTTGGACGTAGAAAAAGTAGTGCTAGCATTGGTAGTGACCGCGAAAAAAATTGGCTTACTATTTCCAGGCCCACACCTTGATAGTGTACACTGATCTTCTGCTAAGAAGGATTCTGCATAAGCCCGATGTTGCAGGATGAATCATAAAGTGGACAGTTGAGCTTTCTACCTTTGACATCACGTACGAGCAACGCAAGGCGATTAAAGCACAAGTCCTGACATCATTTACTCACGAAGCATCCCTGGAGGTCGCACCATCAAGCGTAGAAGACACTCAACCCACCCAGCCCACTAAACATATTCGGTCTAGCTCCCAAGCTCCTAGACCGGATACATATTGGGAATTTTTGTGGACGAATCTGTGAGCAGCTCGGGAAGCGGAGTGGGATTGTCCCTGGTACCTTTCGAAGGTGGCAAATTTAGCAAAGTGCTACGATTTAAGTTCCCCGCTTCTAACAATTAGGCAGAGTATGAGGCCGTGATTGCTGGCTTGCAATTGGCCAAAGACCTCGAGGCGACACAGGTTATTGTCTTCAGCAACTCGCAACTCGTCGTGAACCAAATTTCGGGTGAATATGCGGCTAATCACCCCACTTTGTCAAAATATTACGAGCTCTACAGACAATTGCTAGATGAGTTCGAGTATTGGGAAGTTGAGCAGATTGACAGAGCTAACAATACCCGAGCTGATTATCTATCCAATGTCGTTTTGATGTAACTCAAGTATTTTACCTCCAAATATCCGGGTAGAGTTCCTCGATTCGCCTTCTGTGGACAGAGAGATCATCATGCCAGTCATGGTTACGGAGAGGTGTTCGATAGATAAAATTCAGGAGTACATAGAGCACGGGACATTGCCTTTAGAAAAAGCTTTGGCACAACAGCTAAGTAAGAGGGCTGCGAGATAACACCGTGATTGCGGGAATTATGTATAGGAGATCTTTCACGAAACCCCTACTAAGGTGTGTGCGACCTGAGACTACGAAATATCTCCTAGCTGAGGTGCATGAAGGAGTATGTGGTGGACACCCCAGGGCGAGAACTCTAGCTAGACAAAGTCCTTTTCCACGGTTATTATTGGCCAACTCTGAGAAAAGATGTTGAAGCCTATGTAAGAACGTGTGATAAATGTCAAAGATTCTCCAATATTCCCAGGCTACCATCGGTACCACAAACACCACTTTTATAATACAAAATTATGTCGTTTTGTTTATATATATATATATATATAAATTAAAAAATCTTTCTTTTAGAGAAAACCCAATTCGCATTTCGCAATACCCACAAGTACGCCGCTTATCCGACAACGGCACAACCCTAACCCTAGGCGAATCGACTACGACCTCGACTCCTGCAGGCGATCGCTCACTTCCTCCAACCACTCTTCCTCTTCACTTCAATCGGACGGCGACGGTGATGGCGATTGCGACAGCTCTTCTCTTCCTCTCTAATTTCAATCCTTCAAACAACTATAAGAGGCTAATCAGAGCCCTAACAATTCTATCTCTCTTTCCCTCTCTCTCTCTCTCGTCCACATGCTAAAAGTTTAATCCTTATAATTGAAGTGATATGGTGTTACCCTTATAACCTCTGATTGTTAAACATGAGTTTTTGTGTAGCACTATTTATTTTAATTGTCTACCCTGTTTTATTCAATTGGTTTTGATGTTTTTCTCGACATGAATGTGAGAGTTGATGACTGTAAGTAGTTGTTAAGTTTACTGGAAATAGTCAGTTGTTGTTTGTAGGGCCGACCCTGGTGCAAGTCCAATGAGGCCCAAGCCTTGGGCCCCCAAAATTTGTGAATTTTTTAGGCCCCAAATTATGGATCTTACTGTCAATTACTAAGGTTAAGGGGTCTCACTAAAAAATTTATTTTTTTACCCCATATTCTCTTTACCTTTAACAGCCACCAAACATAAAGAACATACCACACACACAGCCCTCTCCAGCTCTCCCAAACAATGAAACACGCACACACACACACCCACAAAATTTGTGATTTTGATGTGAGTTTTGGCATAAAGCTTAAAAAGGTCGTTAATTGAAGCTAGCTTTTCAAAGAATTTTCGGTAATAAATATACTCTCTCTTCCCTCTTTATTTTATCCGAAATTAGGGCTTTTAATTTGGGATTAAATAATTGATTCAAGCAATAAATTTGTATAGGAAAACATTTGGAGCTTTGGTTGAACTTATCTTGGAACAATTTGAAGGTAATATCAAATTTGTTGAAATTATTTGTTGGCTAATTTACTTGTGTGTGAATTTGAAATTTTTTGTTGGCTCATTTACAGATTTACTTGTATGTGAGCAACATTGCTTTTTATATGATTTTTTGTTGGCTCATTTACAGATTTACTTGTGTGTGATCAACATTGTTTTTTATTTGATTTTTTTTTTTAACTTGTTGTTACACACTTGTGTGTGAATTGATATTTAGGGGATTTGTTTGGTTTGAACTATTGTTGTGTGTGTGTGTGTATATATATATATATATATATATATATATATATTTGTTTGGTAATAGAATATTTGCTGAAATTATTATAGGTAGATCGTAGACAAAATGTAATCACAAAAGTATCTTTGTGGAAATGAAAAAAGAAAGAAGAAGCAAAAGCAAGAACAATTAACGCAAGATTTAAGTGGTTCTCTTAACAAGTATTTTACCTCTAGTACCTTGGGTGAAAGTAAAACTATTTCTACTTTGATATCTATTGAGAAGAACATGGTTGAAAATTTTGATTATTCTACTTTGATTACTGATTTTGCTTCTAAATGTGCTACAAGAGCGACGTTTAAGTAGTACTTTGTAAATATGTCGTGTGTTATGTCCATAATTTTGGAATGAAGTGTTTTATTTATTATCTTTTATGTTCATTTTTTTAAAAAAAAATTTTTTAAAAATAATGCTACAAATTGAAAGGGCTCTATCTAACATTACCAGTCTTGGGCCCCAAATTTCACAGAGCGGCCCCGTTGTTTGGACATCATGGCAATTTATTAACCCTTGTGCAACTGGTTGAAAAGGCAGGTTACTCAGTAGGTGAAATGTTTTTGATGTTGTTTTGCTTCTATGCTTTTGCCTGTGTCTACTTGTTTAACTGATAACGAAAGAAATATGAAATATGAAATAAGATATATATATATATATATATATGTTATAATTTAAAAGGTAATGTTATAATTTTAAAATGTTGGACTTGTCAAATACTACAAATAGAACTATTTCCACCGTTCTAAAATGAGTGTTTATTTTTTTGTTCATTATTATAAATAAAAATAAAAATTCATTTTGAGACTAGAAAGCTTATTGTTATAATTTATTTATTTTGGGAACTGAGGGGTACTCCATTAGAAATAACTAGAGCAACCAATACATCAGCTCTTCTTGTCACTTCAAGCACTCAAGAGAAGCAGCAAATAGTAAAACTTTATTTTTGTTTTTTGTTTTTTTTGGCTTTTAGAGACTGTAGGAAGGAATTGAACATGAACCTCATACTTTGTGAAGTACTCAGTTCTACTGTAACATCCCCTAGGGTTAATGAAACTTTTATACTTGTTGTGGACAAATTTATAACATTTATACTTGTTGACGAGATCCCCTAGGGTTAATGTTATAATTATAAATTTATAACATTTATAATTAGAGCCCTAACAAAAATGCCTCTGTAAGATCTTTATTAGTAAGAATATTGTAATATTAATTATGCGATAGATCCATTTTGTCATTTCTTTACGATTGAGTGAGTCTTTAAGTAGTGTGTGCGTGTGTACGCGCGCGCGTGCATAGCATGATTGTTGTATTTTTTTAATTGTGTTGACTCTTGCAGTCTTGCTTGCTAAATGTTAGCATGGTCATATGGATTGGTTTGAATCTTAGAATTATTTTTTTTTCTTGAGTTGTACTATGTAGTAATACTTAAATATTTTTTGATATATTCTATTATTCTTTGTCATTTTGTAGATGAAGAGAATCATTGATGTAGATAATGAGAATGAGAGTGGGAATCCTAGGAATGAGGATGAGATTGAGAATGTGAACCATAGTGAAAATGTAAATGAAGGTGAAAATGCAAAAGGGGAGGAAAAAAATGAAAATGACAATGAGGTCGAGGATAAACAAGGTGGAAGATCTTGGGTCTAGCAATATTTACCCTTTGTTAAGGGTGCAAAGACTGTGGAATGCAAGTATTGCAAGAAAACATTGGCATGTGATTCAAAGAAAAATGGTATTGAGTCTCTACAAAATCATTTGAAAGAAGTTTGTCGCACATCCCCTATTTATAAGAAAAGCAATAAAGATATGAAAAAACAATATCTTTTAGGTTTTAAGCCTACAGTAAAGGGAGAGAATGGGGTTAGTTTGCTAACTTCTTACTCTTTTAGTCAAGAGAAGTGTAGAAGGACCAATGCCATATTAGATTGGAAGTACTTGCACTTGAGGTGTTGTGCACATATTGTCAATCTTGTCGTGAGGGATGGGTTAGAGGAGCAACATCTATCCATTGCAAAAATCAGAAATGCGGTGAGGTATGTTAGGTCATCTCCTGCTTGGGAAGCAAGCTTTAAAGAATCTGTTGAAAGGGCTAAGGTTGATTGTCATAAAAAAGTATGTATCGGTGTTAATACTAGGTGAAATTCTACCTATTTGATGCTTGAAACCACGGAAAAGTACGCTGAAGCTTTTGACAAGCTTTAATTAATAGATTACAAGTTTAAGGCTTACTTTTCGGGTGATGATGAGGATGAATTTGAGGGTAATACAAGGAAAAGAAAGAGGAGAGGGGGTGTTGTGGGGCCTCCGGAGGCTGAAATTGGGAGGTTGCTAAGCAATTTATCGAGTACGTGAGGGTTTTCTACAAAGTAACAAATCTGCACCAAATATGTCACATCTAATTACTTGTTTTTTCGTGAGATTGTGACAATGCACGCAAGCATATCCAGAATGTGTATGAATGTGGATGAGAAGAAAAAGAAAATGGCTCTTTCAATGAAAGCAAAATATGACAAGTATTGGAATAACATTGATAACATAAATTTCTTCTTGTATGTGGCTATGGTTTTAGATCCCCGTGGTAAGATGTGTTTTCTTTTGTATTGTTTAAGTCAGATTTATGGGAAAAATTCTCCAAAAACCAAGAAAATTACTAACAGGGTGGTAAACACATTGAATGATTTGTTTGAACATTATAAAAAGAAAGCTGAAAAAGCTAATGTTGGGAACAAGGGACCTTCCTCATCTTCAAATTCGGAGTTACTAATTTTATGGATATTGATGCTACCGCTGATTTAGAGATCTAATCGAGTTTCTTAAAGTACTTGGAGGAGCAAAGGGTGTATAATTAACCAACAAGTCGGAAGTAGAAATTTATTTGTCGGAAGGAATGGAGAAGAGAGATGAGAATTTTAACATTTTAAGTTGGTGGAAAATCAATTCATTGAAATTTCCAGTTCTTTCTCAAGTTGCTAGACATGTGTTGGGAATGCCAATATCCACCGTTGCTTCAGAGTCTGCATTGAGCACCGGTGGTATAGGGTGATTGATCCATTTAGGAGTTCTCTTACTCCTAAGACGGCTGAAGCTTTAATTTGTGCACAAGATTGGATACGATCAAGCCCAACGGATCTCGAGCTCCCAGATGTTCATGCTAAGGCTATAGATGAATTGCAAGAAAAATTAGAGAGCATTGAAAAAGGTAAATATTTATATATTTCCCATTTTGTGTCTTTGTTTTGAATGACTTCTTGAAATATTAATACGCTATATCTTAATTTTTAGATGCATTTGCAAGTGGACCTAAGTTCTTCGCACCGTGCATACTTGATGATTGATCGTTACTTGGGTAATTTTATCAAATAGCAAGGTACGTGTTTCTAATTTGATTCTATAGTCACTGATTTGACCCTAAATGAAGTTTGATTATATTTGGTATCCTCCAGATTATATTGGATGATTTGGAATCATATGAAGAAAGTGTTTCTAATTTGTTTTTACATTTCTCATACCATTATTCTTTTTTTTATTTCAGCAATTTTTATGTATGCCTTGTTCAACATTATGACTAGGACTGAGTTGTTATCTTAGTAAGCATGTGCTTTATATGTATGATCTTGCTCTGGCCTATGAACTAACCCAAAAAGCTATCAAATACGTACGATGGTTAGGTTTGAATGATAGAAGTTATCTGTCCGTCTATGTTGGAATATTACAGAATCGCCTTTTATGTCATCTTCTTGGCACGACACATCACATCAACAATAGTGTCGAATTTCTTGATCACAACTGAACTGAAATCTAGATGTTTACGTTGTATGCATAATAACAATTTGCTGCTGAGAAAAGTTAATTTGCAGCACTAGTGAACAATCATGGAATTGCCCCTCCCCTCCCCTCGACTCCCAAGCCATATCTTTTAATTAGCTTTGATCAAATCTGTGTGTACAGCCTAAATACAACTTGAAAAAGCAGTAAATAAATATTTGTGTGTAATTGGCTTACTAAATAAATATTTGTAATTGAACTTCATAGAGTTAATTACAAATATTTTGGTGTTATGAACTTGTCTGTGCTTTTATTTACTCCTACTTCATCTCATTGCTTTGATTTTCCTAGTGTATCTGATGCATTATTGATGATGCCAAAATAATCACTATACCGGGGGTGCCGAAAGCGTTGGTTAAGTACGTGTCCATTGTCGTCGTCGTGGTAGGATATCTGCGAGAGTAAACAACCGTGAGAAGGCAGGGAATTTTTCCCGCCAAAACTCTCCGGTGTAAGAATCAATGTCTCAGGATATATAGAGAGATAATAAAAGTGAGCTTATATGTGTGTGAAGAGAGAGAGAGAGAGAAAAAAAGAAGCTTAAGGACTAAGCCAGTCCCTTTTTTATGAGGGGGGAGCCCCCTATTTATAGGGTGATGAAGTTTCTTGGACACACTTCGCGTGTGTAGGTCCATTTCGTACATTTTCGGGATATTTGGGAGTATACTTTTGGGGAGTATATTTTTGGGTCATTCAGTAGCCCCCCACTCCTTACTCCTCGAGATTTATCTCGAGGGTGAGGAGTAGTAGATGCCAAAAGTTTGCGTTTTTTGTCTTTGAATTTAAAAACGTGTCTTTGGTATTTAGTTTTTAAAGAGCAAGGTTAGCTCATTTGGCTCGGATTTACGACTGAGATTTCTAATTTGATTTACTCGAGTTTGCCGAGGATTAAGATTTCTCGCTTAGCGAGATTTTATTGGCTCGAGCGTGTCGAGATTTTATTTACTCGGGATTGAT
The DNA here is from genome assembly GCA_016624345.1 of Platycodon grandiflorus. Taxonomy (NCBI): domain Eukaryota; kingdom Viridiplantae; phylum Streptophyta; class Magnoliopsida; order Asterales; family Campanulaceae; genus Platycodon; species Platycodon grandiflorus. The sequence continues at coordinate 40,600,195 of CM028366.1, read as the reverse complement.
CGAGTATTGATTGGCTCGATCATATCGAGACTTGATTTGCTTGGAAAGACCGAGGCTTTTATTGCTCGAACTTATCGAGACTTTTATGCTTGCTGAAGCGAGGACCAAAATATACTCGTCCGCGAGTTACACTCGAGCGGCGAGGATAAGCGCAGGAAGGCGCGGGGTACTCGACCGCGAGTAAACTCGAGCGGTGAGAACCAAATCTACTCACCGCGAGTAATACTCGAGCGACGAGGATAAGCGCAGGAAGGCGCGGGGTACTCGACCGCGAGTAAACTCGAGCGGTGAGGACCAAATCTACTCACCGCGAGTAATACTCGAGCGGCGAGGATAAGCGCTGGCAGGCGCTGGGTACTACTCGACCGCGAGTAAACTCGAGCGGCGAGGACCAAATCTACTCACCGCGAGTAATACTCGAGCCGCGAGGATAAGCGCTGGCAGGCGCTGGGTACTACTCGACCGCGAGTAAACTCGAGCGGCGAGGACCAAATCTACTCACCGTGAGTAATACTCGAGCGGCGAGGATAAGCGCAAGAAGGCGCGGGGTACTCGACCGCGAGTAAACTCGAGCGGTGAGGACCAAATCTACTCACCGCGAGTAATACTCGAGCGGCGAGGATAAGCGCTGACAGGCGCTGGGTACTACTCGACCGCGAGTAAACTCGAGCGGCGAGGACCAAATCTACTCACTGCGAGTAATACTCGAGCGACGAGGATAAGCGCTGGCAGGCGCTGGGTACTACTCGACCGTGAGTAGACTCGAGCGGCGACGCGAGTAAACTCGAGCGGCGAGGATCGAATCTACTCACCGCGAGTAATACTTGAGTGGCGAGGATAAGCGCTGGCAGGCGCTGGGTACTACTCGACCGCGAGTAAACTCGAGCGACGAGGACCAAATCTACTCACCGCGAGTAATACTCGAGCGGCGAGGATAAGCGCTGGCAGGCACTGGGTACTACTCGACCGCGAGTAAACTCGAGCGGCGAGGACCAAATCTACTCAACGCGAGTAATACTCGAGCGGCGAGGATAAGCGCTGGCAGGCGGGTACTACTCGACCGCGAGTAAACTCGAGCGAGGACCAAATCTACTCACCGCGAGTAATACTCGAGCGGCGAGGATAAGCGCTGGCAGGCGCTGGGTACTACTCGACCGCGAGTAAACTCGAAGGGCGAGGACCAAATCTACTCACCGCGAGTAATACTCGAGCGGCGAGGATAAGCTTTGAGCGAGATTTCTTCAAAATCTCACTATTTGTAGCAGTAATAGTAGTACCCCCCACTTCTCGAGTGTTAGAGAATTCTCTGAGGTCGAGGAGTAAGAAAATATAGCTTTTACTTCAACGGTAGCCCCCCGAGTGACGGGTTTCCCTATCAAGTTCGTTAGTTTTACATACTTCAAATTCTGTGAGTAATAAATACTTCGAAAGGTGTTTGGACCATTTTAAGATATGATTTTGATGTGGCGAGGTTCGCTTTTAAGTGATACAACATGTTATAGCTCGTTTGTCTATTATCAGCATCTCTAATTTTAATCTTTGCGATGTGGATTATGTTTTTAATAGTTTGGAACTTTTACCAAGTGGCTAGAGCCTACCTTGGGTAATAATTGAATCATTATTGAGTGGCCAAGGCCGACCTCGAATAACAATTAGAACCATCACCGAGTGACATATGCCGACCTCGAGGTGATGCTTTAAGAACCATCACCGAGTGGCATATGTCGACCTCGAGGTGATGCTTTAAGAACCATCACCGAGTGGCATATGCCGACCTCGAGGTGATGTTTAAAGAACCATCACCGAGTGGCATATGCCGACCTCGAGGTGATGTTTTAAGTATTTTTCTTTATTAATATTTTAGTTATTATTAATCTCTTCACTGCGTAGATAAAGTGATCATGCTCGCAGTTCATGTGAATGGCGATGAATAATTGTAGCTATTGCATAGGCAAAAGATCTTATTTATTTATCATGAGTTAAGATCATATATGTATGTACACATTGTGCGAGGATAAATCATAGTGGTGACATGCTGTGCTTTTAAAAGATAGGGTAAGCTCATAAAAGTGTATATGTTCACGAAATTGAAGCATACAGTAACTCGTGCACGTTATGCTAATATAATTTTATAGGGCTAGCCATGTTATGTCGAGCTTGAGCTCTCGGCAGTCGAGATAAAAATTTCACATTTAAGTTCGCGTGTTTGACACAAGTGAGCAGACAGTATGTATTTACAAATGAATCATATAAAATGATGCTGGCTTTCAACCATCAATTTATTTTATTCTGTATTGTAAAGTGAGTCATGATGCGATATAATAGTTGTGATGCGTAAGCGAAAAAAGTATGTTATCTCGTGCATTTTTAGGATTTAAGTGTGCCGGCAACATGTTAGGAATTCCTTAAATTGTCGAATTGACTGAATTGAAGCATGAATTAATGCATACTTTTCATACTAATGTATTTTTCGCGGGACTAGCATGGTAATCCGGGTTGATGACAAAGCACAAGCCATTTACGAGATTTATACGATCAACATTTGAGTTGCATGGTGAGTTCATTTGCAGTTGAAGCACAGCGATGAATAAAGTTTGAGTCGTTCTTATTCGCGAGGTAGATGTGCAACATTGCAATTATTTGATGTATTTGAGCGAATAAATAAATGGACTTGTAGCATTTTTAATTTGAGTAGCATGTCATAATTTTTATAAAAGAATAAACCCGTATCTTATCAAACTTGTAAAAGAATATACTTTAAATGAGCACATTAAAGTAACGAAGTACTATTATTCAAGCTCGATATTCTAGTTTTAATCACGGCGTTGCTTTTACGAGCATAACATGTTAATTTATTAGTGATTTGCACTAATTATAAGCAATTAATATTATATGAATTGCATATATACCCTCAATCTAGGATTCGATAGCTGATTTTGCATTTTATATGTTTGATATATAGATAAAATGGACATAGGAGCAACATATTAGGTAATTGAAGATAAATAACGGAAGGAGATCACCTTAAGACATTATAGAGGGGGCCATTCATCACTTTCAGAAGTATGTGGGCCAGATTGGCATATCCAGAAGTTGAGGGTCCTGTTGATGGTTTCCTAGAAGATAAAGGACCTTTCTGCACTTTTAAGAAATTGAGGGGCTAGATTGCCATATCTAGAAGGTAAGGGACCATAATGCAAAATTCCAGAAATCCAGGGGTCATTTTGCTAATTCCAGACATTTAGGGATAAAAATATAATTTCTAGAACTTCAAGGACCAAAGTGTAGTTTCCAGAATATGAGGGACCTTTCAGTGCTTTTCAGAACTTTAGGGCTTCCCAGTAATTTTCAGGAGCTAAAGGGCCTTTGAGCAGTTTTCCAGAATCTCAGGACACGTGGCGCGCGTAGGGCGCGTCAGATCTGGTTATTCGGTGCGTGGCCGACGCGTGTACTGGCGGGGTTGGCTCCAGCGTCTTCAAGCGGCGCGTGGAGGCGCGTGCAAGATTCGTTGGGCATGATTATTTCGCCGTTGGATTCGTCTTGAGCAGGCGCAGCCAAGGATGCTGTTTGTTTTCTGTTTGGACGCCGAAATGTGGAACTGTTTGGCCGGAGCTCTGCCGACGTTTAGCGCCTCCAGCATCCTTTGGGTGGCGCGTGCGGGCGCGTTTCTACTCCGATGGTCGTTATTTTTTCGTGGTTGTGCTCGTCTGGCCAGGAGGTATTCAGTGGTGGTCTTACTTTTCGATTCTGGTCTCGTTTGTTTCTCTCAGCCGTGTGGACAGTCTGTTTTGGTGTTCCGGCGCCCTTTGAACGGAGCTCCGTCGTGGCTGACGGAATATGTCGTTCCCGGCAACGGAACCAACTGATGATGCCAAAATAATCAACATACCGGGGGTGCCGAAAGCGTTGGTTAAGTGCGTGTCCGTTGTCGTCGTCGTGGTAGGATATCTGCGAGAGTAAACAACCGTGAGAAGGTAGGGAATTTTCCCCGCCAAAACTTTCCGGTGTAAGAATCAGTGTCTCAGGATATATAGACAGGATATATAGAGAGATAATAAAAGTGAGCTTATATGTGTGTGAAGAGAGAGAGAGAGAAAAGAAAGCTTAAGGACTAAGCCAGTCCCTTTTTTATGAGGGGGGAGCCCCCTATTTATAGGGTGGCGAAGCTTCTTGGACACACTTTGCGTGTGTAGGTCCGTTTCGTACATTTTCAGGATATTTGGGAGTATACTTTTGGGGAGTATATTTTTGGGTCCTTCAATTATATTGTTTAATTGTAATCTATAGACCATACTTGTAGGTTGTTTAAATCTCATGGTGTTTCATTGGCTCATTGCTAAACTAAGTCCTTCCATGTTATAGAAGAAACCATGCATGCGCATACTATTTGGTATTGCCATGCATATAGTTCTACACTTAAATAATTTGGTGGATCTCTGTCTCCTATGCAGATTTTGAAGCCAACAACCATGCATGCAATATTGTTTTCTTATTAAAAGTCTAACTCTTCAAACAAGAGAGATGTAGTATTAATACTTTTAAGTGTGATGAATTGTAACGACATGTGCCCGAAGCCCGATCCGCTACGCGTAGCCCACACACTGGCCCACTAAGCACCTGGGTCAACTGGCCTACCACAAGCCACCCAAAAGTCCATGGATAAGTTGGTGCCCAGTGGTAGTGGGTGGCCACTTATAAAGCACACATAAGTCCCACATCTACCCGATGTGGGACATCACACAATCTCCTTCACTTGAATCCTTGACGTCCTTGTCAAGACCCAAAGGAGATCCAAAGGATCGGCACCCCAGGCGATGTGTTCCAACACATTTTCGACTGAGAACCGCTCTGATACTAACTTTGTAACGCCCCAAACTCGGTCCCAACATCGTGGTCCCACAATTTAGCCACGTTACTATAATAATTCTTAACAAAATTAACCTCGAGTAAATACAATATCAAATTAACCTTAAACCAACGTAGTCCAAAAGTCATTAACATTAATAATCCATAGTAATTGTCAATACATTACTCAATTCATCATTAACTTAAATAGTTCAAAACTCTCTTATTACAAGATAGTAAAATCATTTCCAAATATCTTGAAACACCCTTGTCGACATCTGCTTGTTCATAAGATCCTTCCTACTTATAACCTGGAAGAAGGAATAGGAAAAGGGTGAGCGAACAATGCTCAGCAAGTTCATATACAGCCCCTCCGGTTTCTAAGGAGGAGTTGACTCGAAGAAAATCATAAGTTCGTACATTTCAAAAAGACATCGAATCATAAAGTCAACATTCATAGTTCATAAGATCATAAGGGTAATAGGAATTCCAAAGGAAATGATACAGATAAGCAAATTAATTGCGAGAGGTACAGCTACCGCCAACCGTCCCATACCGGTTGGAGGTAGCGTCCAACTCGCGGACACTATGATCACTTAAGTGGTCTCACGACCTTAATAAACTAAATATTCCGAAGAGTTCTAAAGATTTATAATTCATAAATAAGGTATATCCGGATAACCACACCACGGGCCAGGTGGTGTAAAGTATTCATAAAATTCACATAATTCGTATCTCGTAGTACCGTAGTACCCCTGTGTAACAGGTTGTTTAACTTAGTGATCACAGTAGGAATTTCAATAAAATACACGATAGATTCAAAGTTGGAAGATATCACAATCGAATAGTTTTCATAAAAATAAAATATTTTTCATAAGACAAGGATTCATATGTAGGATTAACGACAAATCATAATATGAAGTAAGAATGAAACGATGCAACGGAGTTCAAAACAATTACCGGCATAAATACCGGCATAGCGTATAAAATAATGTTTGACAACAAAAAAATACAGCGGAAGCCTATCGAATAAAAATAGAATTCAAATACTTAAAAGAGGTATAATTCCTTACCTCGATACGCGTAACAACGATAAAACCAAAATTACGCGTGCTCGTACTAGTCTCGTTTATCGAAACCTAAAGTCAAAGCATAAGACTAATTACTATCTAAAATTATACTAATTAAAATATGCTCTTAAATAATAATATGCATTTACTATCGTACCTTTACTATACTCAAATAATATATATTTGCTAACATCTTGGTAAGGTGGTTGATCTAATTCATCTTAATTAGTACCAACATAATAGTATGTATTCAATTTCAACCTCCAAATCACAACCAATATATACTCACATATATTGTACTCATACTGTTAGCCAACTCATTCTGTTTGTACAAGGTAATATACACACACTAACTCACGCACACACCACATTAATCCTCTCTTCTGTCCACATCTCGTTCACTCTCTTTTTTTTTTTTAAACAAGTCACACACAGTTCTCATACACTTTCCAACACATACAAAATATGCACACACTTCCAGCAACAGGCATACCTATACGCACACACCCACACACACACACGCACATGCACACGCACACACACACCCATACTGCCCAAACAGCACATACACACACACACGCACATACAAATATATACATATATTTATTGTTATAACCCACATACATACACAAACACTCTCAGAATACACACCCATACAGTACACTACCCATTCACCACCTAATACACGCACACACTCATCATGCACACACTATATACACACAATTTGCTTGCTCATACAACACATATACACATGCACGTTCATGCACAGACCACACACACACTGTATACACACAATTTGCTTCCCCCAAAATGCGCTGCCACTAAGATTTGGCCCAGCTTTTAGGCTGGAGTATACCCACACACACACGTTCATGCACAGACCACAACACACATACTTATCACGCACAAACCCACACCGCACACATAATACACATGCATATAAACCAAGTGAGGAGGGACTTACCACCCTTCAGCAGCGATCTCGTCCCTTCTCTTTTCCCGGTGTGTGACGGCTGCCTCTCTTTCTCCTTGCGTCCCTCTTAACGTCGCTGCCTTCTTTTATTTTATTTTCCTTTTAACTCTTAACAAAACCCCTAGCTCTCTTATTTATACTAGAATATCTAGGATTTCTAGTAAACCTAGGATTTTTAACCTAATTCAACAATCGGGCTCAATAAATAATATAGTGGCATTTATTAGAGTAATAATTTTATTATTAGTCAAAGGTGGGCCGAGCCCAAATCTAATTAAATTAATTAACTAGTTTAGTTCGTTGAGTTGGCCCAATTACAACATAATAATTTAGTTATTATAGTAATATTATGTAATCAAATAATATTATAATTAAAATTGAGAATATAACATGAATAGCTGCCATGGTCATTAAACTTTGCCCTAATTTGTAATTGGATTACTAAATAAATATGTTTTCTTTTAATTAGGTTATTGTTCGCATAATCTGCTTGTAACTGAGTAATTTTATAAACTTTTTAAGTATTGTATTTTTAATTTCTTTAATTTTTCTTTGATGTTTGGTTTCATGTGAGCTTGGAGCTGCATGGGATGACTATGGAGCTGTTTGGGAAGACTTTTGAAGAGTGAAAACTTATGAAATAGAAGAAAACAATGACTTTATTTTTGTTAAGTTTAATATATAATTTGGTTCCTGAACTTTAGACATTTTTCTGATTCAGTTCTAGAACTTTGACATTTCCTATTGTGGTCCTTGAACCGCACTTTAAACTTTACCGTTCGTCCCTTAAGTGACGACCGTTACTTTAAACGTTAATAAATACATGAAATGCCCGAAATACCTTTACTACATGCTGAGTGTGATTCTATTGCGGACAAAATGTACTTAGTTGGAATTAATTTTTTTTTTCTAACTGTCTGCTTTGTTTCTTTTGATTCAACGACTTCATCTTCAACAAAGACCACTCCACTTTCTCTCCCCAAACACTCCCCCACTTTCTTGGGCAAAACTTCATCTCTCCATTCTTGTACTAATCTCTCTTTAATCACCCACACCCACCACAAAGTCTCTCTCCTCAGCCCCCTACGCGTCACAAACCCGTTCGCATCGTCGTCAAATCAAGCCCAGACGAAGAGACCCAATACAAATGAAAGACAAATAACATCGTCTATCAAATCCGGCCGTCGTCGTCGTCAAATCAAACCCGGCTGTGGCCCCACCGGCGGCTTCTTCTATAGTTCTCCAGCTAGTCCTATGCATTTCATCCTCTCCACCTCCTCCACACCTTCTTAAACAATACCGTCTATCTATAGCTCCTTCGAGTTTGAGTTTTCTGGAAGGAACGTCACGAACAGAACCACGGTAGCCGGATCAATGAGTTCCGCCGACGAGCTTTCCTAAACGACCAGATCCTGCCTATGAAGCTGTCGTCACATCTCCAACGACCTCAAATGCTCGCTTTGTTAGTCAATCTGCACAAAATCGACGGTGAAGAAGGCATCGAAGGTGTGTTGTTCTAGCATCGAAGGTGTGTTGTTCTGTTTCGGTGATTTTGGGTTTGCAAAAGTTGAAGGGGAATGTTGGTTGAGGTTTGGGAGAGAATAGGTCAATTATTGACGGTAATGGTGGTTGAGGTTTGTGTGTGTAGAGAGAGAGAGAGAGAGAGAGAGAGATGAAGATGGTGGGTGAAAATGAGGGCAGATGATTACTGGATTCCAAGGCATGTTTTTGAACTGGCTCATACCCCATTTCCGTTCCTCAACTTTTTTAATTGGGTTAAAGCTGAAGTCAAGAATTGGTTGAAGGATTTTGTGGGTATATCCTTAAATTTCAACCTAGTAAATGTAGTGAAAATTATGTGTTTTTTTTTCTTTTTTTTTTTGATAATTAAGGATTAGCCAACTTTGATTTTAAAGAGATAAAGAGAGTAGCGAGAAGAGGGAGAAAGAAGAGAGAAAAAACTCTACTCGTGCTCAACTCTTCATTTTGATCCCAATTGCAAGGATTCTCATCTATGATAAAAGTTCAGAGCTTAAGGACGAAAGACTTTCTTCAACGTCATTAATTTGCCTTAGTTTAGGGAAAAAAAAAATCCAACTAAGCATTTGTCTACCGTGGAATTCCACTCACTATTTAATAAGGGTATTTTGGTTTTTTCAGTAAATTATTAACGTCTAAACTCACTACCGTTACTTGAGGGACGAACTGTAAGATTTAAAGTGCGGTTCAAGAACCTCAATAGGAAATGTCAAAGTTCTAGAACCGAATCAGAAAAATGTCTAAAGTTCTGGGACCAAATTATATATTAAACTTTTTTGTTATTTGTACATTTAATGTTGCTTTTATTCAAATGTTTTTATCAATTTAATATATACGAATGTTAAAAATGTTGGATGTTTAGTACTTTATTTAAATGTTTAAAATATTAAATCTTCATTGAAGAAGTCCAGTAGGATGTTATGATAATTTAAATGGGCCATTAGTCTCCATTTTAATATATTATTATGGTATTTTGACCCAATATATTTTCACATAAAAATTCAATTGGGCTGAGCAAATGAGTCCATTTAGGGATTTAGCCCACAAACCAATAAACCGAAAAAAAAAAAAATCGAAACCGCTCCGACTGAAAATCGCAACCGACGTGAAACCGAATTATTTTGACCCGATTAAGCATGAAATCGAGTCTAGCCGGTTTGATGGAGGTTTTAGCTAAAAATCGAGCCAAGCCGACCCGTGCTCAGTCCTATTGGTTTATAATAACCTACCTCTTAGCTGAATGTACGGTCGGAAGATCTGCACAGGTTGCAAGGAAGAGACGAATCTTCCCCTACAAGGCATCACCTTTTCCATAAATGCTTATCAATGGCTTTGGCGGAGTTCATAAACGAACATTTCCTTGTCAATGCTTAGCTGACATGTGGCAACCCCATTTGCACCATGCCAACATTTCTCCGGTATAAATACAAGGTGATTACCCTTATTTATGAAAAAGGTTCCATTTTATTACTCTTCAATTACCAAATCTCTAAAAGCCTCTTGAGTATTTACTCTTTAGAGTAGCTTGAGGACTGACTGGAAACCATAGTCCTTTCCTCTATACTCACACTCTCACCGGAGGGATTTAGATGGACCACTTCCGACTCCCTAACGGTATTTTCTTTGACATCTGAGGCATCAACCGGAGGACAAGTTCCACTTAACACTTGTCTATTGAGAGTCGGAGCATCCTACCAATCAACTAGTTGCACACGTGGATTTGACGTGGTCACCTGAACAGCTTTTGACATAATCAAGGAGAGTCCAAAACCATAAACTCGAAATGATTTTTGGACAATGGTCGCCGTCTAGTTGATGTTCTGGTTATGTTCGTTTTTACAAAAAAAAAATTGAGGGGGGAAGGGATTTTGAACTTTCTCTTGTATTGGTTATAAGAGTTTCTCCAATACAATCATCTATATAATAAAAAATGCTAAACACATAGAAAAAAAATTTTCTTTAAAAAAATTAAGAACAAAAAAAAAAAACCTCTCCAATGAAAACCCCTTTCCATACTCATCATTTACCATCAGTTTTCTTTTATTTTTTACTGTCAATCAGTTACGGTATGGAGTAATTTTTATTTTTTGTATTTTGTAATTAATTATAAAAAATTATCACGTCTGAAAGAATGTTCTAAAAGGAGTTTTGCATTGAAGCACGTTTAGAAAGATGACTCTATCTTTTAATATATATTTTTTTTGCCACATACGAAAGAAATCTTCTTGTTGAAACATGTCACGTAATAAAAACTAAATAATAGCATTGGAGATGCTGTAACATTCTTTTCCCCACTCTTATTTTTTTTCATCAATCATTACAAAATTCAAAAAAATAAAAAACAAAACAAAGCGAATCACAAATGCCATGGTTCGAAGAGGATTAGTTGTCCTAAATTGGCTTCAGTTCTAGGCTTTGATATTCCTACCAGTATAATTGTTGATCAATGCACTTAAGTACTAGCTAGTACTTTATTTTACTATTAGAAGATGTTTTCTCTGCACGTACTATAAAATAGAGTGCTTTGATGGAAAAGTAAAGTGTGAGGCCAGAGTTTCTGTTCAATGTAAGAGTGAGATGAGTCTCGATGAAAAGTCTAGTACTAGCTGATCAGGATCACTCCCGATGGAGTAGCTTGTTGTTGGAAGATTGCTTTGTTACGATACGGGCTTTCCACATTCCAGAGATGAAATAGACGATTGTTAGATTGAGCTTCATGGAGATTTAATTAGATGAATAGCAATTAGAAGTTAAGTTTGATTGAAAATCAGGGTAATAGTTGTGGATCAACGAAAGAGAGTACGTAAAATTTGGACAAACTGGTGCATAAGAAGCACTGGCTTACGATTGAAGATGTGTCTCTTGTTGGGGCACAGAAAGAGCTTAACAAGGAGAGAAATAGTAGCGTCAAAGACGCGCAAGGCCGCTCCCACCTCTTGAACTTGAATTCCGTTAAGGTGGCATAGGACCTAGCTATATACCTCCAGAATGAAGGAGCTGTAAAGGATAAAGATTAATCTCACACTAATCTTTATCTTAGTTGTAGTCTTCTATGTAAATATATAGTACTAGTCTGTTCCAATTAGTCTTATATTACCTCTGTAACTCATTGTCTATAAATTCTGTAATCATATTATGAATAAAATACTTCTTCTCTCATTCTGTTAGGAGCAACTACACCGTTGTTTAAATATTGAAAGTTGACTTGAAAATATGAGAGAATTCAATGTTTTTCTGTTTTTTATATATTTGTCACAAGAATATACATGAATTTATACTATACAATGAGGAGACCAAGAATAGAAACACCAAATTCCTAGCTTTAAGTCTGGGATCTAATTCCTAATTCCTAAAAGTCAGTGATCTGATAGACTCTATATTAGGAAACTAAACCCCCTCAAGTTGGTGCATAGATATTATACATGCCCAACTTGCCAAGACATTTTGAGATAGCACGTTTTGATACAGCCTTGGTAAGGATGTTTGCTAACTGATCTTCAGACCGAATCTTGGGCAGCTCCAAAATTTTGTTCTCTAACTTCTCTTTAATGAAGAATATGTCAACCTCAACATGCTTAGTACGATCATGCTGGATAGGATTATGAGCTATATCGAATGCAACCTTGTTATCACAATATAATTGAATTGGTTGCTGTGGTGGGTAACCCAAATCTTGCAAAAGAAACCGTAGCCACAAAGCTTCACACAGCCCAAGTGCAATACCTCTAAACTCAGCTTCTGCACTTGATCGAGCAACAACATTTTGTTTTTTGCTTCTCCAAGTAACAAGATTACCTCCCACAAATGTGAAGTAACCAGAAGTTGATCTTCTGTCATCAACTGCTCCAGCCCAATCAGCATCGGTATAGCAACTAATATCTTGCCAATTTGTATTTTTAGTAAACAAAATTCCTTTCCCAGGAGCATATTTCAAGTATCTCAAGATTCGCATCACTGCATTCATGTGTTGTTCACCAGGATTATGCATGAATTGACTAACAATTACTCAATGCATAAGCAAGGTCAGGTCTTGTGTGAGCTAAATACATTAGCCTTCCCACAAACCTTTGATATCTTCCTTTGTCAACGGGTACTTGGCTTGCTTCTATACATAATTGCAGTCCTTCCTCAACTGGTGTATCAGCCGGTTGACAACCCAACATACCTGTTTCTCGCAATAAGTCCAAAGTGTATTTTCTTTGGGATAGAAAGATTCCCCCTTTTGATCTTGAAACTTCAATCCCAAGAAAATATTTCAAGCATGCCATGTCTTTCATTTCGAATTCTTTGGAAAAATGTTCTTGCAAAGCCTTCATTTCTTCTGGATTATTTCCTGTTACTACCATGTCATCTACATATACAATAAGAGCAATGATCTTACCATGTTCCCTTTTCAAAAACAAAGTGTGATCTGAATTGCTTTGGCGGTATCCAAAAGCTATCATAGACTTTGTAAATCTTCCAAACCATTCTCTTGGAGACTGCTTCAGTCCATACAGTGATTTTTTTAACTTGCACACTTTTCCACTCTGCCCTTTTGATGCCATACATCCTGGTGGAAGCTCCATATAGATTTCTTCAGATAACTCCCCATGTAAGAAGGCATTTTTTACATCAAACTGCTGCAATGGCCAATCAATGTTAGCGGCTAATGACAACAATACTCTAACAGTATTCATTTTAGCTACAGGTGCAAATGTTTCCGTGTAATCCACTCCATAGGTTTGTGTGTATCCCTTTGCCACCAATCTTGCTTTAAATCGTTCAATTGTGCCATCTGCGTTCTACTTTACAGTATAAACCGATCGACATCCTACTGGTTTCATTTTTGGTGGGCACTCAACAAGTTCCCATGTGTCATTCTTTTGCAAGGATTTCATTTCTTCATTCATCGCAGTTCTCCATCTTGGATCAGCTAAAGCTTCCTGCACACTGTTAGGAACAATCACAGTAGATAATTGATTCATAAATGACTTATTTGATTCTGACAGATTTTGATTTGATACATAATGGTTCATGGGATATTTGGCTTTGCCTGAAATTTCAGGTTCGTAAGTAGGTTTAGGAATACCTCTAGTGAGACGCTCGGGTAATTGTTTTCTAGGTGGTTCAGGTTCCAAAGTAGGAGCATCCTCAGTAGACGATTGATGAGGTATATAATTTAGGGATTCAGATTCTTCAATCACCTCTACATTCACAACTTCATTTTCACCCGATGGACTCTCAAACATTCGTTCATAATCCAATTGATTTCCTTCATTATCCAATTGATTTTCCACACTTTTCTCACCATGCTCCAAGGAGTCATTACTGTCCTTCAATTCATCAGTATAATTGTTATCAAGAAGTTGATACTCCCCCTGAAATTCATGCTCCCCATAAAGCTCATAGAATAGTGTCTGGACTTCCTTGTGATGTTTCTCCCTCGGAAGTTCAGACTCAGAAGAAAAATACATTGAATGTTCATGAAATACTACATCCACTGTTATGAACATCCTGTAGCCTTTCTTATTTGTAGTATACCCAAGAAACACACACCGCAAGGCTCGTACAGCTAACTTGTGTCGTTGTGGTTTATGAATATGTACAAAGGCTACACATCCAAATACACGAGGAGGGAGATTCGATACGGTGGAGAAGTTAAAGTCTTCGTCAATACTTGAAGTGGCGTTTGGAAGTCAATGGTGCGTGAAGGAGTTCTATTGATTAAATATACTGCAGCGGAAAGAGCTTCCCCACAATAAGACAATGGCATATGAGCCTGAATTAGTAAAGCACAAACCACTTCAAGTAAATGCCGATTTTTTCTCTCGGCTACCCCATTTTGCTGAGGTGTATCAACACAAGTGGCTTGATTAAGCATTCCTTGTGCTTCCAAATAATCTCTCAATTCAGAATTCTGATATTCCCCACCATTGTCACTATGAAGAACTCGAATATGTGCATTATATTGAGTTTTGATGATTTTGTGAAATTTTTGAAATAGTAAATTCACTTCATTTTTTGATTTCATTAGCCACAACCATGTCATTCTGGTGCAATCATCAATGAATGTAACAAACCAACGAGATCCACCCAAAGTTGGAAATTTAGATGGCCCCCATACGTCAGAGTGAACAACCATAAAAGGCAAAGGACTTTTATTTAATGTTAATGGAAATGAAGTTCGATGACTTTTTGCAAGTTCACACACAATGAAAACTAGAGACATCAATTCTTTCAAACAAACTCGAGAATAACCTTTTTAGATACCCAAAAGATGCATGTCCCAACCGTCAGTGTTGCGACCAGATTTTTGCTTTGTTCTTTTCCATACTAGAGTCATTCACTGCCAAGGCTTGATTCAACTTGTCTGAAGTTTCTGAATTCATTTCTAAGTAGTACAGATTCCCTTGCTTAATACCACAACCAATTGTCTGTTTTGTTTGGATGTCCTTAAAGAGACAAAAGTTAGGCCAAAAAATTACAACACAAGATAAGACTGTTGTAATTTGGGAGACGGATAAGAGATTGTAGCCTAAGGAAGGAACAACTAAAACAGAATCCAAATTCAAAGTATCAGCAAGAGTTAAAGACCCTTCTCCAATAATTGGGGCCTTATTACCATTTGCGGTGATGACAAATTTTTGTAGAGATGGTTTAATCTTAGTGACTTGCTTAGAATCAAATGTCATATGATTTGTAGCGCCTGAATCAATTATCCATGTATTATTACTAACAGGTGTAGAAACATAAAAGCTCTTACCTTCATTACCTGCCGTAGCTATCATTGCTGAAGTTGTCTCGATAACATCATCTTTTGTGTTTGTTTCAGCAACAGCAACAGTAGGTTGAGTCTTCTTTGTATTTCTCCTTCGAAGTGCTCGATTATGATCCCACCAATCTGGATATCCTACCAGTTCATAGCAACGCTCCTTAGTATGTCCAGACCGATTGCAATGAGTACATTTGTAGGCAGCCTTTTCAGCACCACCGCTTATTTTTGACTTATTTCGAGTCACCATTGCTACAGCTTCAGAGTTTTTAGACTCTCCTTTGAATGTAACACGACGATTGGCCTCTCGTCGGATTAAAGCATAACATTCTTCCAGATTTGGGATTGCTTATTTGCGTAGAATATCCGTACGGACCTGTTCAAAGCAATCATCAAGTCCAGCAAGAAATATATACACTCTCGGCCTTTCAATAGACTTTTGGTGTGCTTCAACATCATCCGGATCCTTCATGACCACTTTATCTCGATGGTCTAATTCCTGGAAGATTTCAATTAATTCACCATAGTATTCAGAGAGGGATTTTCCATTCTGTTTGGCAGGGAATGCCCTTTGATTCAAGGCAAAGATTTGCAATTCGTCACTACCATCATAAAAGGCTTTTGACAAAGCAGTCCAGATTGCATGAGCAGTAGGTAGGGGTGCCGAATAGTCTAAAAAAAAAAAGGGTATTTAGGTCTAAATTTATAATGGCATTTTTGTAATTTTTGTTAGGGGGTGTACTCAGGAATTTTATGGGTGCAAATAGCAATCCTCTTTTTAAAAAGTTATAACTTATCAAATGAGAGCATCGCTCATTTGAGCACTAATCAAATAGTAATGTTACGTGCACCGAATAAGTACCTAATTTTGTACGCAAAAAAGCTGTGACATCGTTAGGGTAATCTTAGTATTAGATATCTTGTGTACTCTCCCTCCGAATTAAAAAGTGAAACTAACAAGACAACGCATAGAATATCAGATTACACACAAAATTAAAGATTCATTTGGTGCAAGTAGCATTCTTAGGACGGGAATATTGGATTTCCGTCGGTTAGTATAATAATGTAGGTAAACAAGTTATCAAATAGAAGCTTGCATGATCCTATAAAGAAATGCACCTTTTACTTCTTATTTCAAATTAATCGCAATCACCGGCACGTGCCATTCGCTAACCTTTAAAGAAATGCTTAGTGCTCCTCAAACAAGGCTCACGAGAAATCTTCAATTTTATCAAACCTGTCACTAGACACTAGTAAACTTTATCATCCATTTGTTCAATAATATTCAAAATTCTTGTATTAATTTTAAACCAACTTGAGCCTCGTATCATTTTCAACAGGCAATGCTACAATTTATCCGAGTACAACGCCGCAAATACTCGCCTCCTTTGCCTGCCGTTAGTCGATAGCTTACTTCCTGTAAACTTACTGTCATACCAAATTTTTCGTAAGCATGAATTACTCTCGTTTTCATGAAAACATATTAGTTCTGAAGTTTGACTTGGGCAAATGCTATAGCTAAAGCATAACTGAAGCCATACACTCGAGTAGCACTCAATTTGAGAGAGGCCTTGTAGCGCTTTGGCAATAGCATTTGGTGCCATACGAAATGTAAAATTATCCCTTGATAACTCAATCAATTCTTCTCACACAGCAACAATGGAAGCACATAAATACACTTAACACATCCATAGAGTAATGATTCCATGATTGGCACAACACGGAAGAAGTTAAGAACACAAACACCACATCCATAGAGTACTTATCTCATAGTTGGTATAACAGGAAGCCAACATTGGTTTCCTCTCCAACCTAGATGAAACTTTAAACAAACACGTCTGAGCATGAAACAAGATAAAAGTACAATGCATACAGAGGTTTTTCTCGTAAATTAGATACTTAATCCACGCTTCAACCTCGATTTATTTTCCACACAAAGAGTAAAATCTGAAACATTCGACCAAGCACCATCGCTGGATTGGGCATTTAGTCTCCATACCACTGATGAACGAAAACACCACCATTTCTGAGACCCCTGAAAAGGCTCATGCAGTCTCCACAAAAACCATCTTTGCAATTGACGCTGTCTGAACAGCGAAGAAATAGCTCATCCACGTGGCATATTGCTCCAGTTTCAAATAACTCAAAGAGGAGCTTCAACTCTGCCACTCCAGCATTCATCATAAGGACAACATAGTCTCCATCTTCTATTGTTTCTTGAAACCATCGAATTATTTCAAACCCTTCTTCATCCAGTGGGGCACTCATATACTCATCCGAGGTGATACTAGGAGCAGCGGACTCGCCTGAGACAAGGCCTGGATGATAGACAAATGTAATACCTGGGTTTGTAACATATGAAGAGAGAGCAGAAGGGTTATGATCAATGACATAAACATTGAAATCTTGAGGCTGGATAGGGTAATTGGGTTTCAATGCTTTTGCAATGCTAGAGTGAACCAACTCCCCCGCACCTATGTTAATATACATCAACCTATTTCTCGAGGATATATTCATGAATTTGGGCAAGTACGAAAGTTCTGTATCATGCTGACCCGACTGTTTGTCCACAAGAGGCTCAATATGTTTCATGAAGGGCTTGTTGTTTGCAATCGATGGGCACTCGTTGGGAAGCCTGTAATGCTCAAATAAAGCAACGTTGTCGAATCTTTTCTTGAAAATGACCAGAGTAAAGAATCCGATCCCACAAACGTGGACAACATTGGAACTTTTCAAGAACAGCGAAATTGGGGTAGCAGACCTTACCAAGCTACCCGAGGAGAAATTAGGGGCACCCACAAGCATTGCACCAGTGCCACCAGGTCGTAAAACGCGCTCAATCTCTAGAACGAGAAGAGCCGGAACAGAAACCTTATCAAGAGCTCTAGAGAATACGAAATCGAAATAATTGTCCTTAAAGTCGAGCTCATACACGAAACGTTTCTGTAATAGTGAGAAGAACGGGTGTCTCTGGACACCATAAGCATTAGAGAAACCGAGCTCTCTCAATGCGGGAACAGCCAAAGCTGATCCCTCCCCAACACACAAAGCTCTCGCATCGGGATCTAACAGACCCTTCGTCATAAGCTCTTTTAAGACACCAATAGTCAAATTCTCACTATCCTTACAGGGTGTCAACAGAGAAGACAGGGATCCCAAAAGCCCGGAAATTTTCAAACGTGGGTTTGGGTTTGAGTTTGCATTTGAGTTCGAGTCAAACTCTATCGGGCATTCATTGAAATTCAACAAGAGCGGATCAATTGTACGAATTTCGTGGGCAATTTGAGTGAAAGAAATGACAATCATAGCCAATGCAAACAAGAATATCTTCACGATCAAACGCCTAGCCAAAGACCCACGAACGAATTGCCATTTCAACCCCTTATAATCCATTTGCAAGATTATAAATATTTCACCGATTCAGTCCAAGCAATTCGAATAACTCTGGATCTTTTCAAGATCCCTAAAGAGGAATTCAAGGGAAAGCTAAAACTTTGAAATTGATGATAAAATCAAAGAGTGAATATCGAATTGGAAGCACAAGTGGGAAAAACAGAGAATTTAGCGAGTACAAAACCTGGAGGAGGTGTGATTTCCACCCACGAGTAATACCATTGAATTTTGAAACCCTAACCAGACCCTCTTCGGAATCCTCCTAGCCATCGCCTCGAACCACAACTGATCCATCTAATTGACGCCTACATTATCAAAATTCAAAACAATTTTACATATTAATACAATTACGAAGAGTAGAATTAAGGGTTAGGGTTCGGGTTTGGGGCTTATAGAACAGTTTTTGGGGAAAAATAATGGCTGGATCTGAAAAAGGAGTGAAGTGAGCTGAGAAAGTGGAGTGTGTGTGTGGGCGACTTAAAACAAGATAGCCAGTGTACGAATAGAGTTCACAGGTGTCGAGGTTTGAGAGGGTAGAAACTTGAAAGAGAAAGATGCCACTCGGAAGCATTATTGAATTCGTTGACTCACTTAGACTCGGTTGCGTGGGCGTGACCAAGTTGGGTGGGTGCAAGTGAGTGACCGAGTTGGGTGGGTGCAAGTGAGTAACCAAGTTGTCGGTGCATTAATTTGGGCCCGATGAGAAAAATATGGACCGCAGCCATCCATCCATTCAATTGCTTCAATAACAATGTATTCCTTCCTTTTTAAAATAAATGATCTTTATTGATTTTAAAAAAATAAATTAATTTTATGTAATTTTTCTTTATTACTCTCGAAGTACTCTTAGTGATTCCAAATCAATGAGTTCTTCGTTTTTCTGTGTTATCAACAATTAGAGTATAAATAGACAATTTGCTTTTAAAAAATCAAAAAACAGAAAGACTAACTTATTTGTAACGGAAGGAGTATATCTTTTATTGACTTTGCACGAATTTCAATAAGTTAATGATTTTTAAGTGATTTTCTTTTAATATTCTTAATTTTTTTTTTTAATAATATCAAATCAATAGACCCCTTTTTTTCTTTTTTGACATCTCGTGTTGAATAAGAGTATTATAGTCAAATGGTTTTAAGAATCTTTCTAAAATAGAAAAAAACACCTATTTTGGGACTCCCAAAATAAAATAAAATAGAAAATATTTATTTTAGGACAGAGAGAGTAATAAATTAGCAATATCGTTAATTTGGAGAGCGAGCTTGCTAATTTAATTGGATGTGATACCACTTAGGGGGTTCCACTAGTAACTTGAAAATTATTCACCTAAGTTTAGACACATGCATTATAGTGTCGCTCAATCAAAATAAGTTAATAATTACAAGACAGTTTTTTTTTATGTTTTAAGAGAGCGTGAAAAGGGATTGAACCTGAGACTTCACATCATCTATCACAAGTGTAAATATATTATTGATGTGTTACGTAGTATCTCAAGTTAATCCATGACATAGCCATCACACTAATTAACTTCACAAGGGTAAGGGAATTGATTGGTTTTAGTGGAAAGTTTAGAATAGATCCATGTGTTAATTTAACGTTTTCATTTAAGCTACCAGACACCAATCATTTTCACATCATATGTACGAGGGACTAATTATAGAAATCTTTGAGACGTGTTTTAACTTTTTCTATGAAAGATAGAAATTATGTCTCAGATGTGACCACTTATTTTTTTAAGAGGATAATTTGTAGTAAAATAATAAATCTTGATGGATCATTCATTTTGATCCAACGGCTCAATAAGGGTATTTTTATAATATTTAATAAATAATTAAATAATTTATTTAAAGTACTCTTTATTGAAAATTATATCTTTTTTTATGAACAATAAATATGTAATAATTTATGGAGCAATAAATATTTTTTTTTATGAAATTTAGAGAGTAATAAATACTTTTAAATTTGATCAATTTGACATTACTCTTCGTAAAATCAGACTAAACAATAATACTCCCTCAGTTCCAGTCAAAGAGTCTATTTTGCTATTTTTGGATATTTCACTCAAAGAATCTACTTTAAAAAATTATACATACAATCTCTATTAAACTTTCAACTTTACCCTCTACATGTGATACAAATATATTAACTATGCTAAAATATTTTTGTAATAATGACCAACTTCAACAAGAGAGGTTAATGCGCGTTTTTAAGAGAAATTATCGAGATTAATGAAATTAGCAACATATTCCCTCCGTTCCAAGTAAAGAGTATACAATACTATTTTAGAATGTTTCAATTAAAGAGTCCACTTTAAAAAAATTATAGTTATAATTTTTATAATATTTCTTCTTTACCCTTCCCTTGTGTTGTAATCATATTGGTTGTGCTTAATTATTTCTATAATTATGACCAACTCCAATGACACTAATATACCCCTTAATATTTAGACTTTTAAACGTGGACTCTTTGGGTGGAACGGATGAAGTATTTCATTCGTCCCTAAATTATCGTCATGTTTGACTTTATTTTGTTAAATAAGATATTTTTCAAATGCAAATTTGATGTATATTTTTTATTTTTATTTTTAAATCATAAAGCACATAATTCATAATATTTGAAAAGTACTACGAATTACAAGTTTTATGATTTTAGAAAAAATAAAAAAATGTATACATCAAATTTGCATTTAAAAAACATGTTATTTGACAAAAAAATCAAACAAAACGATAATTTAAGAACGTATGAAGTATTATTCTTTAACACTTGATTATTGAGGGTATTTTTATTCATCATCAGTAGCATGCCAAACACAAGGATTTTAAAGAATATATTAAACATGAAAACAACCCCACAAAAATATACGTAGATAGTAGATAACGACTTCTCGTCCAAAAGTTAACAAAAACTTCATTTTAGGGATTATTATAAAATGACCACGTCTATCGTTAGGAACCGATTTAACCCCGTACTCCCAATATCCCAAAATTGACCATTGTACTACCATTTTGAGTCCAATGTGGTCCCTACCGTTAACTTTTCATCCAATTTTTTAACGGAGCAGTTAATTTGATTAACGGAGCTAATTTTTGAGGGGTATTTTTGTCCTTTCCTTCCAAATTCAACCATCCCAAAACAGAACCTTTCTTCCCCATTGATTCCGTCCCTCCTCCTCCGTCAGCCACCCAACAACCTCCATTAATTCCTTTACCTCCACCATCCCAAAGACACCATCACAATTCCAAACCCAAACAAAAGAGACCGAAACACCCATTCTCATCCCAAACTCCACCACCTTACAAATCAACTAGCACGACACATTAATTAGTAAAAAAATTAGTAATTTTATGTACACGGGCATTACACAACAATAAATCAATTCACCAGCTTTACTCCCGTAGTGTTATAGCACTTGCGCTTCTTCATTGGCCATGGTGGTGCACCGCGCCACCGCAAACCACTTCCTTCCATTTCCCACCGTCAAGAAAATCGCCGCTACGATTTCGCTATGTGCACTCGATTCCCGTCAAAAGAAAAAACTACCTCCGTTCCGATATCCTCAAAACCCAAACCGAACCCTTTCCTAAACCCATCCTCCCCAAAATACCCCCTAACCCCTTAATTCCCTTGAATCGCTCTTGAACAACAACAATAGCCGGAGTTTCCTTCGACGAATCTCCCGGAGGAGGTGAAGAAGTCCGACCCCATCAACAAAGAACCGCCGGATGTTCCTCCGACCAATTCGCGGCGAGAGATGAAGGAGTTTGCCTAAGTTGGGAAGCAATGAGCTTCCTCCAACCAATTTTCCAACGAGGAGGTGAAGGGGTATGACCCAATTGAACGAAAGCCAGGATTTGACTTTGACCGATTTCTAAGAAGAAGATTCAGGAGTCTAAGTGAGGGAATTTTCTTTCTTGGAAACAGCGAGATCAGCTGAATTAGTAAACGGCGTTGCTGTTTTGGGATGGTTGAATTTGGAAGGAAAGGACAAAAATAACCCTAAAAAATTAGCTCCGTTAATCAAATTAACTGCTCCGTTAAAAAATTAGATGAAAAGTTAACGGTAGGGACCACATTAGACTTAAAATGGTAGTATAATGGTCAATTTTGGGATATTGGAAGTACGGGGTTAAATCGGTTCCTAACTGATAGTACGCTGGTCATTTTTATAATAATCCCTCATTTTTACCATCAATTAGAGCAAAAATACAACCTTACATTACATCTTAATATGAAAAAATTAAAGAATTTATACCCGTAAGTACCATAGCAAGCAACCCACACGGCAGTAAAAATCAATTTGCCATCTCTTTTGTTTTTGAATTAGTTTTGTGACATAAGAATCAAAGATAGGGATTATGGCACATGCGAAGAGATTCTTTACACAGTGGTACGTACTCATTGAGCAACCAACAAGGATCTTTGAGATTTTATACGTTATTACATGATGACGATGGAGATCTAAAACTCACTGGATTATAAAATTAGACGAAACATGCGAAACCCGCCCCCTGAAAATGTAATTAATCAAAACCCATGTCAGTTTAGGTGAAATTAACGAACTCCCAGACCAACGAGCTTTAATTCAATGGGTACTGCTCATTTCTCTTAACGGAGAGGTCGAGTGTTCAAGTCTCGCCAGAGACGACACCCTGGTACTTAAAAAGGTTGGGTGTTCAAACCTGGCACCGTTGTTGTTCAAGCCTCACTAAAGGCCCATTTAGTACTGCTCATTTTTCTTAACGGAGAGGTGCTCACTTGTCTTAACGAAGAGGTGTTCACTTCTCTTAACGGAGAGGTTGAGTGTTCAATCCCTACACCAGAACCACCCTAGTACGTTACTACTCTCAGCGAAGAGGTCGAGTGTTCAAACAATTTGTTCTAGTCACACCAAAAGCATCATATAATCTTAATCGTAGTCTTTGAAAACATTAAATAATAATAATAAGGGTTGGGGTAAGGTTTATGTCCCCTTCAACATTTAAAAAATAAATAAAATAAAAAACAAACCCCGCAAAAAAACTTTAATCAAATAATCAAGTAAGATTGGCACTTGGCAGGGGCTGCTGGTATTATAGCCCAAGGGTGAGGCGGTACTGTCAAGTGCCAACCCAAATTTTTGAGAAATTTTTTTTTTTTCTTTTGTATTTCTTTGTTTATAAGAATTCTCTATTTGCCTTTAGAACGTTTAAAAATAAGTGTTCTATTTTTATTTTTAAAGTTAGTTTAAATTAATTATCTATAATATTCTTGTTAATTGTTAGATGCAAAAAAAAGAAAAAGAAAAAAGAAAACCCCGTTGATTTGAGATCACTAAGAGATAATTTTAATTGTTCAAGGTATTAAAGAAAAATTACATTGGGGGGAGTTTGGAAAAAGAATTTGAAAAGAAGATAGGGGTAAGATCTACATTTTATAAAGTTAGTAGGCTAAATGAACCCAAGGATTCTATCAAAGAAGAAGAAATAAGACTTTACCAGAAAGCCCATACGTCAAGTGTTTAATTCACATTACAAGCAACAAATATAGATCATCAATTAAAGAAAGGACAAGACCAATCATGCTAGCAATCAGTTGTTGAAAATATGAGATCACACATATCATATCAATTAAAGGAAGAGAGAGAGAGAGAGAGAGATCTAACGTGGAGACCCTATAAGCATGCAAACAATCAAATTCACGTGAGGGTAATGATATAGATATCTAAAGAGTATTAAATTTTTGCATTAAATGATGTATCAGCTGATGTTGTACAAAAAATAAAGGGCAAACTACACAAATGGTCCCTGTAGTATTAGAATTTTTTGCAATTCGTCCCTGTACAAAAATTTTTTTGCCAGTCGTCCTTATACCAACCAATTGAACACAATTTGTAACGCCTCGACCCGGATTTCAACACGAAATCCCAAGGTCGGGATGCCATAACAACTTAACAAGACATAACCAAACAGATAAACACCTGATTAACACAAGTATAAGCAATCTTCGGCGATAACATAACCGGAAACCAACTAGTAACAGCCACGAGTTTACAACTCGGGAAAGAAACTACTATAATAACATCGGCCACAACATGCCGGAAACACAACATAAACCACGAGCTATAACATGCTCGGGAAACAACTGAAACAATACCAATTGTACAAGAGCACGACATACATGTCGGCTACCAAAAGAATAATACACAACCAAGTATGATTCTACCCCAAAGTAAAGTCTGCATAACTTTACATACTAACGTATCTCACCAAAAGAAAATACTAACATAACTGTACAAACTAAGTACAACTACGAAGACAACCTGCTATCTAGCCCCGATCTTACCGACCTCACCGGGAGCTCACCGGGGGCTACCTCCCACCTGTGGCCAACAGGTGAGGTGTGTGTGTGCATACCGGTACGGCGACCTATAGCGATTCCAAACCTTGATTTGTCAAGGCTATATGTCGTCCCACCATGACTCGTTAACACAAATGTCAGCTGGACTCAATGCAATGCACAAAATGGTATCTACTCATCTTATGCAATTTAACCCTCAAGTTCAAAAGTAGTGAACTTGGTAATTGTCAAGTAATCTATTTTACTCAATAACATGCTATCATCAAGCACATACTTTCCAAGTTTATACAATCACATAAAGCTATATATCTACAAATCTCTATTCCACAACATCAACTATTCAATTCAACCAACTTGTTTGAGGGTTCATAATTTTACTCAAACCAACTCCGATTTTTGTAGAGATTTAACAACATGTTTGGTGTGTATTGTTCATTCAAAACTCTACCTCAAGAGTTCACTAACATAATTGTTCACTTTGGGTATAGTTGCTGTATACAACTTTCTCCCAATTAAAGTCTTTGTTCTTCTCTTAGTACAATTCTAAGTTCAACAATGAGTAATTAACTCAACCAAATATCTCATACCAAGTTCATCATCACAATCAAGATTTCACCCATCCATGTAACATTTAGACAAGTATATCACATCTTTAACAAAGCTAGCAAGTCTATAATGTCACTAGCATAGTTTGAAACTTTAAGCATGCAAAGGGGGATTAGTAACTTACCTCAATTACACAAATCAAACCACTAAAACAAGAATCAAAACCTTCAAAGTTGTTCTCCTAGTCCCAAGCAACACAAATCTAGCCTTGGATTAAAGTTTGGATGGTTGAATATTGAAGAGATGCAAAACACACAGCAAAACACCTTGACAGCACACACAATTCTTCTCTTAAGGTTTAATGGAGTCTTTCAAAGGTAATGGGAGTATTTGGGGTTACTCTCTCAGGGTGTTAAGGGTTAGAAGAGGTGGTGGAAGGCTGAATTACTCCTCCAAGGACGTGTCTCAACTTAAACAAAAGTCTTGCATGCATTATATAATATTTAAACACATTTAGTACATCTGTCAACAGGGCGATCGCCCTATCGCGAGACAAAGCGATCGCTCTAACCCACTGTCTACAAGGCGATCGCTTTACTAATAATCAAGGTGATCACTTTGTCTTCAAATCTCGAAAGCCAACATTCTGTCCACAAGGCGATCGCTCGGATACAAGCCAAAGCGATCGCTTTGCACTCAATTCACAAACACCACTTTCTGTCTACAGGGCGATCGCTTTGCCATAAGCCAAAGCGATCGCTTTGTACCCAGTTCACAAATACCAATTTTCTGTCTACAGGGCGATCGCTCTGGCCCATGCCAAGGCGATCGCTCTGTCTCCAGTGTGTTACAAACTAAATACAAAGTCATTTTTCATAATCAAAACCAACCCAATTGGTACTTAGGCATATATCACAAGTATATAAAGCTAAAATTCACAACAAGCTACATAACCATAGTTCATATTTTTAACATGGCATTTCTACTCATGCTAATAAAACATATACTTATGCAAATAACACATTAAGAGAGCTAAGGTATTATACAATTGGTCCTTCCGTTTAGTTCCGTTAAATTTTTTCGTTAAGTCTTGACATGTGCTTCTCACGTGAATTTGGGCAAGGACAAAATTGTCATTTTACCTATTAAAGTACAGGGACCAACAGTGAAATACTAAAATTTTATGTAATATTAGAAACCCAAAGGGGTCCAACTGAAAAAGAATTGCATTGCCTTGATAATCTGACCGGCCATTGTCGTCTTCTCCAACAATGGTGACCTGACTAAAAAAAATTGAAAAATAGAGTCACCCAATACAGAGTACCCTCCTAAATTGGTCCAGATTTCTTAATTCCCAAGCGAGATTTATGCATTTCTAAGGCTAAAAAACATGAATGGAAGGTCAAAGTCAAAGCCTCTCTCCTTCAATAATCACATCATCTTCTTTGGTCTTGAGCATAGTCTAAGTCTCCTGGGTGACAACTATCTCTATACCGCTTCTTTAGAGTCCTTCGTAAAAGCTCAGATTCTGATACTAAATTCGAGGGCTATCCCTTTTGCCCACGTAATGAGATTTCAAAGTCAAGATGGTAACTTCGTGGGCAAAATGGTAACTTTTCCCAGGCCAAAAAGTTCAGTGCAATGCCTGAAACAACCATGAAGAAGACTTTGGGTTTGTTGGCCATCTTCGTCCCTCAACCAGTCCAATGGCGTGCGCTAATTTAGTAAAAACAATATCACCAAAAGTCAAGGGATGTGTTGTGTGTCTGTGTTAGTGACTGTGTGTGTGTGTGTGAGAGAGAGAGAGAGAGACATAGATGGATTATCCAAAACCTGGCACTCCCCCACTCCCCCCTCCCAAAAAAAAACCACAAATTTTTAATTGTCCATTAATCCGCTCAACCCTACTTCAAAAAACCTGCCAGTAATTCTTTTCTTACACCTAAAAACATTAAACGAGTTGATTTAACTTGGTTTCCGGTGAGAGGAGACGAGTGTGTGCGTCTTCAACCCAGATCGTTCATCTAATTATGAAGGTCTCCAACCCAGATCGTTCTATTCTTGCTGCCACCGCCAGATCCACGATTCTTTGAACCACCGCCTAAACCCACCTGCCGCCGCCGCGAGACCCAAAGGCAATTCGGGAGATAAGAAGAGGGTCCTCTTTGGAAGCAACAACGACAATGACAACCATTATCATTATCAAGAACCACCACCGCCAGAGCACCACCGGAGAACCCATTTGGGATCGAGGTAAATTTGAAATTTGAAGAAGAAGAAGAAGCTGGTGATGAATGGAAGACCAGTTCACGTGGTATACCCGGATGACGACCGACGATTTAGGTCCTTTAATGGAAGACCAGTTCACGTGGTATACCCAATTGATGAATCAGCCTCCATCTTCTGCTCGTTAGGGTCATTAATGGTGATTCAAGCTTTGTAGGAATTTGAAGCTACAATCACTTTCAAGTGGATGTTTGTGTGTGTGTGTATGTGTGAAATCACTGCTTTTGGATGTTTGTGTATGCGCATGTGTGTGTGATGCCGCCATTGTTGGTGAAAAAGGGAGAAGGAGGTTTGGGAAATGAAAATGGACAGGAGGTTTGGTGAAGCTACAATCACTTTCATTTTCTTAAAAAAAAAAGAAGGTGTATTTAATATTTATATTTTAAGATTGGTCCCTGTACTTTTCAAGATAAAATGACTACTTTGCCCTTCTACAAATGCACGTGAGTGGCACGTGTTCGCACTTAACGGCAAAAAATTAACGAAATCAGACGGAAGGACCATTTGTGTAAAAAGTCTCGGTATAGGGACTATTTGCGAGGTGTAAGGACGAAATGCAAAAACACTAAAACTACAGGGACCATTTGTGTAGTTTGCCCAAAAATAAAATTAAAAATCATAATTAATGCATCACATCAACTACCACATCAGCTCATACATCATTTGATGCAAAAAATTTAGTACTCTTTAGTTACCTATAGCATTACTCTTCACGTAATTCAACATAGAGAAATTGATTCATGCACAAGAGATAAAAGCTAGCACGGAAGTTCTATTAAACAAGGAGAGTTCCAACACAACTAAATGAAACTAAAAGCAAGCATGTAGAATCACATAGCAAATAGAGAACAAGATGATCATGGAATTTAGCATGTAAGCAACTAGAGATTGAGATTACTCACATAAGCATAATCAACAGGAAAATAAATTTAGCATTCAAGGTACTAGCTAGAAATCTAACATTAGAATATAGCATGTTTGGAGAGATTTACCTTTAATAAAAAAGATTTTGAAGGAAAAGTGTTGAGCCTAGTAATGAGTGAAAGCCTTCTTTTGAACTATGGCTTGAACTTTTTCTTCTTCTTGGTATTTTGCTTGAAAATGGGGGAGAGAAGGATTTCTCTATTCGACCGTAAAAAAAAGGACCACTTTTGAATGATAAAAAGAGAAGTGATAAAGGTTTGAAATGTCTTGGGTGAATGAGTTTTAGAGTGATTAACTCCCTCAAAGAGCTTGAAAGACCCTTAAAATAGGTCTAAATTTAGGTTACGTTTTAGGGTTACAGTTCACGCGATACTTCCTCGGCTAAAATTCAATGGATAAAACCAAATCCCGGCTCGCGGGAGGAGACATGCCGTGGTGACATGACCCTCTAAAAAGTTCCTAGAAATTAAAACACTACTAGAATCAGACCAATTACCGACCAAATACTTACCGACGGACGATTCCTTCGTCAGTAATTACCAAAGGAAGTCGGTGGGTGAATTGGCGGACATTAAATTATCTACGGAAATCAACTTCGTTTGGTGATTCCGTCAATAATCCGATGGAATATTCCATCGGTGATAGTATGGGAAAATGGCTCCTAATTATCGACGAAGTTTTTGTCGGTAAACAAAAAATTTCGTAGGTAATTATTGACGAAATTTCTGCCTATAAGGCATCCATCGGTAATTTATTGAACTTATCAATTGTAGTATCTCACAAAACTCTCTCTCTCTCTCTCTCTCCACTGCCCCCACTTACTGCCGCCACCGTTTTCACCACCATCGCCACTCTCTTTCTCAAAAACTCTCTCTCTCTCTCTCTCTCTATATATATATATATATATTATATGTGTGTGTGTGTATTATAGAATAACGTGATTCTGGTGGAGTTGAGGACTTGGACCCTCCAACTTCTCAACTCCTAAACAGTATAAAGTCCACTAATTTTAAATCATTGTCTTTGCCAATATTATCCCAACCATTTGTGAAAATCCAAGTTGTTTTGCCATTTAACTTTACATTACCTATCTCCACTTTTATTCAGTTAGGCTGTGGAGATAGGCAATGTGAAGTTTGATGGAGAAACAACTCAAATTTTTGTTAATGGTTAGGATATGTTTGAGAAATAAAATAATTTAGAAATGAAAATTTGTACTTGTAGCTTCAATTAACATTTGGAACATTTGAAGGAAGTCGTGAAGGGCATTGTTTGTTTTGAAAAAATAAGGGGTTGATGAGGGAGCCGAGGAGGTAGAGACAAGTTTGAGGGAGGTGGATCATCCCTAGCTCTCCCAAAGTTGTCTTTGCCTCCTCTACCCTCTCCTCGCCCCTTTTTTTCCTAGAACCACACCCTCCACATCATTTGTTAAATGTTTTAGTTTGGTACTTATACGATGTGTCACGCTCCCTCTCTATGTAGTTAGAAAATAAACTTAAAAGCTTAGAAACATGTTCGAGAATATTTAGTGGGTATTGCGGTCAACATATACTTTTTGTTCGTGTTGTTGTCAACATGTTTATTGGTTCTTGAATTGTCCGTTTGGACAGTTTAGAAATGCATTGTGTGTGTGTTGTAAAACATTATTGTTTTCCATAATTTCTAATGTGTTTGATATTTGAGATATTTTGGTCAAATTTTCCATTGTTCTTTGGGTGTATACTAGATGTAGGTTGATGTAATACTATTGGTGTATAGCTGATAGTGTTGGAATGATCATGTCTACGTCGTGCACTTAGAGAGCCATAGGGAGGTGATGTCGAAGTTTTCTCATGTACCGAATACAAAACATGTAAACAATAATGGCATTATGGTACATACCATTGTCGATTTTCGAATGGGATAGAAGCTTGACCTGAAATCAAATGACCTATCAATGATAAAAACGACGTATATCCTTTAATCAATTTTAATGTGTTATCGATCGATAAGATTGAGTCAGTTAGGATATCGTAAATAATTAGGTTTATATATATATATATATATATATATATACATATGGGGGAGTATTTAATGGTTACTACATCTCACTAACCATCAATGATTACCATTGTAATTGGAGGTTGCCAAACCAAAGTGGTATTACAGGTGAGTTTAGGAGAGGTTTGAAGCTTTACTAATGCGCACCCCCGATACATGACTAGCGACAAAATTAGATGTTCATGTGTTAAGTGTCATAAACGAAAGTTTCTGAATAAAATAGTTATTGAAAAACACCTTTTGCAACATGGGTTCGTACCCGGGTACAAACGGTGGATAGGGCACGATGAACAAGTCATTGTACAGACAAACGTAGACAATATATGATTCCTAAAGGAATCGTGTTCCTGTGAGTGAACATGAACCTAAAATGATAATTATGGATGAAAAATCAATTAAGGGTATGAAAGATATGGTTAGGGATGCATCTCATCCTAAAGTTGACTGGTCAGAAACCCTGGACAAGAACTAATTCATGCAGCTAAAAAGTTCATTGATGTTATAGACTCTGCAAAGGAGAAGCTTTTATCCTGGTTTTGAGCTTATCGTGTTAGAGGCTATGGCTGAGCTCCTAAACATAAAGTATTATTGCAATTTGAGCCAGGTTGTTTATAATTTATCATAAAACCAGTTAAATGCATGTTGCCAAAGAGGAATAATATGGTATCTAACTTTTTTAAGACAAGGAAGTTGGTGGGTCAAATCGGGCTTTCGTACGTGAAGATAGATGCGTGTAAGAATGATTGCATGATTTTTTACAAGGAAAATGAAAGAAGACGGAGTGTTCTGTGTGTGGACATAACAGATATAGGCCAAAGCGGAATGGACGTTTGAAACACAAGAAGAAGATACCGCATAGGCAGTTACGTTACATGACGTTCATCTTTGATGCATCTTATCCTAACTTTGTTGCCGAAGTTAGAAATATAAGGTTATGCATATGCGCCAATGGTTTTAATCCGTTTGGGCCAGGGGCAAAATCTTACTCTTGCTGGTCAGTTATAATCACTGTCTACAATCTTCTTCCGTGGTTGTGTATAAGTGATCCTTTCATATTATTGTCAATTTTCATCCCAAGACCGAACAACTCTAGCAAGAATATTAACGTCCGTCTCCAACCTTTGATGGATGAGTTGAAAAAGCTTTGAACATATAGAGTGTAAACCTTGGATGCATTCAAATAGGAAAATTTCAACATGAGAGGTGCATTGATGTGGACAGTTAATGAGTTTCCAGTTTATGGAATGTTATTGAGTTGGAGCATGCACGGGAAATTGGCTTGTCCGTATTGTATGGGTGACACAAAGTCTTTCACACTCCAACACTCTAGAAAAACATGTTGGTTCGGTTCCTATGGACTAGGGGTGAGTAGATTTTTTCTAAAACCAGACCGAACCAAAAAAAAGTGGACCGAACCAATACTTTTGGCTTGGTTCTGGTTCTGATTTTTACTATAACCGATTATTTGGTTCGGTCCTGATTTTATAAATTATAGATTAGTTCTTAACCAGACCGGACTAATGTATATTATATATTAATAAATTAATGTTTAAAAAATATAGTTTCTATTTTCTAACCCTAATCCAAACCCTATGTATAAATAATTAGTGATATTTCTTTGAGCTGTTTACACACAAACATAGACTTGATGTTGTTTAACCTACTTTTTTCTCATTTTAGTTCATATTGCATGAACTAGATTGTAATATATGACAATGGTCAATGTACTATCTTTTTTTTCTTTTGTGAGCTTGTTTGTATTCTCAACATTTTATCATTATTGAATTCTTTTCAATTGTCGTATGAAATATTAGATTTTATTATTTGTTTACCAGCTCAAAATTTGAAAGGGTTTATTCCTTCAGAACCGAAAAATGTGCAGGACCAAACCAATTAGAACCGAACCAAAGTATTGGTTCTCATACATCTTGGTTTGGTTCCGGTTTTGAATTTTTTTAGAACCAGAGTATTGGTCTGGTTTTGATTCTCTATTTTTTTCTCGAAAAATGGACCAAACTGGACCATAATCACCCCTACTATGGACCACCTATTCAGGACTCAGAAGAATGCGTTCATTAATAATAGGGAGGAGCACGATGAGCCGCCTCTTCGTCTTAGTGGAGAAGTTATCTTTCGAGAGGTATCAAGTGTTCCTGATAACATGTGGGGGGGAAGAAGTTTGCAAAGGATAGAGTACAAGGGTTTGAGACTTCCCATAACTGGACATTTTAGTAAATTTGTAGGAAGGGGAACAAGGTTAAAGAATTTCTTGATAAATATTGGATATATATATATATATATATATATATAAATAGATGTTATATTGTACATGTAGAGGTTGTTATATTCGGTGGCTTTGGCTTCCGTATTAGGGTTAGGCTAGGCATGAGTTTTGTATGTTTGTTAGTGTGGGCATGTTGGGGAAAATTTGAAGAATATTCATTAAATTCTCATTAGGAGATGAACTTTCTCTTACATGCCTACATGTTGAACCAATAAAATTGGGTATATATGGATTCCCTATGTTAGTACCACATGAGTATATATGGATTCCTTGTATTAGTATAAAAGGTAAGGTGGGTGGGATACTGGAAATTGGTTAGAAGTGTAACTCTAAAATATCTCAACGATATATTTAATAGGCTGGGTTTATCTCTATTTCAAGTTTATTAGTTGTTACTCGTGTGATGCATGAAAACTATCTTTTACTCAATAAAATTTCAAATAATTTATTTACATGAAAAAACTTCATAAACTTAATATTGGCAGATGTCAAAACATATATATATATATATATATATATATATTTCTTTGATAACACCTATCTGAGATAATGGGATAATATTGGTAGATGTCCAACCATATATTTCCTTTAAATGATTCTTAAGTTTTGGAAAATGCATATATTAAGTTATAGTTTATTCTTTTGTCCAAATACCCATTAAATGTTAGAATATATAGGATGATATAAATAAATCTCCAATTGATATATTTTTTTAAAGGTTTAATTATCAATTTGGTCACTGTACTTTGCAACTTTTTTCAGTAAGCTCACTCTACTTACTTTTTCTCCTAATTAATCACTGTACTTGGCATTTCGAGTCAAAAAGGTCACCCAGGCTAACTGCCGTTAATTCCATGGACGAAATCGCGTAAAAAGACATTACTGCCCCTAAGATAAGGTCACCACTGGAAAACTTTATTTTAGGAGTATTATTTTTTTGAGACCAAGTGAGTGTACCGTGTAGGCGTGTATGGTTGCCAAATCTGAATTCAACAAAATCGCATTTCATTTGACAAAATAGTTCTTTCGGGAGAACCAATGGCGTCGTCTTCTTCCCTAATGGCCTCTCAAACCCTAATCCTCCGAAACCCTAGATTTCTCTCTCTACAAACCACCACTCTCCCTTCCTCACTTTCTCTCTCTAACCCTAGAACAACCCTCTCCCTTTCTCTCTCTAACCCCCCAAAATCTAGGGTTTTCGCCTCCTCCACACCAAATTCACATAACCATATCCCTATCCAGTCCCAGCTCCCTGAATCAACTCGCACAATCGCAACAATCGTAGCAATCACCATAACGGTGTCCAAATTTCTGGCCCACAAACTATCCGATTTTGTCGATAAGTTAAAATCGATTTGTTCAAGCCCTAGTCCCGACGAGCTCCTCGCAATTCAAAATGTCCAGGATACGGTTATGTGCACGGTGGGTCCGTTGTTTTTCGCGTCGATTGTTAATTTGAATATCAACACACCGTTGACAGTTGTGGCCGCGGAATGCACAAGTGGCTTAAAATATACCGTGGGGTTTTGATGATTAGGGTTTTGCTAAGTTGGTTCCCGAATATTCCTTGGGATCGGCACCGATGTCCGCCGTGCGCGATTTGTGTGATCCGTACTTGAGTTTATTCAGGAGTGTAATTTCGCCGTTGTTCAATGCTCTGGATGTTAGCCCTATTGTCGCGTTTCTGGTGCTCGGTATGTTGGCTAGACTTTGCAAGGTTTCTTGATATTTACTCTCAGTCATTTGTTTTAGCATCGGGTTTTGTACGATGAGGTTTTGATTTTGGTGGGTGTAAAACTTCTGTATTGAACTTGGCTCAATAAATATAGTAGTAATTTTTATTTAAAAGTAAAAAAAAAAGGTCACCACTGGATGGTCACGCGTGCAGCGCATGACTTGAATAAGGGCATTTTCGGGTTTTTAGAAAAAAATTGAGGGTTCCATCCACGAAATTGGACGGAGTGATGAACTTGACTCGAAATGCCAAGTACAGTGATTAATTAGGAGAAAAAGTAAGTAGAATGAGCTTACTGAAAAAAGTTGCAAAGTACAGTGATCAAATTGATAATTAAGCCTTTTTAAATGTAGGTAAAAGATAACATTAGGTCCATATGTTTTAATTTTTTTGTTGATTTTATATATTCGTCATTATTTATATTTGACATTTAAGCATATTTGTAGAAGCGGTCCCCAGTCCCTCCCATTGGTTTGGATAGTGCAAAGAATAACAGACCTAGCTCATCGGGGTGGTCAAGCATAAAGCACACAACGGGGTCGATCAACGTTGGTGAGCACCATGCGCGTATGGTATGTCCTTTTACTTTAACTTTCATAATCTTTATGTTAGTGTTAATGCTATGAATTTTCTTTGTCATCTTTTAGTATATTGTTTAAAGCATGCTAGGTAACATGTTGATGCTACGAAATACATGCCTTTAGTATAATTTAAGTTGATGTGTATATATGTTGAAAACAAAATATGTTTATGTTTCGTTCTTTTGGGTAAGGAGTCTTAGTATAACTAATTCAAATTTAAAGGGGTTTAGTGTAAATTTAGTAATGTTCTTCTATTACTTATCATTTAAGCATGCTAAGTAGCCATGTTGATACTATGAAATCCATGTCTTTAGTTTAACAAAGTTGGTGTTATATGTTTAAAACAAAACATTTTTGTGTTTCGCTCTTGGGTGAAGGGTCTTAGTGTAACTACTTAAAATTTAAAGGGGTTTAACATAAATTTAGTAATTGTCTTCAATTACTTATTATTTAAAACTTGTTGGGTAGTCATGTTGATGCTATGAAATCTACGACTTTAGTTTAATTTACGATGGTGTATATATATGTTGAAACCAAAACATGTTTGTGTTTCATTCTTGGTTAGGAGATAAGTACTTAGGATTTAAAGGATTTTAGTGTAAATTTAATAATTATCTTCTATTACATATAGTTTAAATTCATGTTTAACTAATACTAATAATGATTGTAGAATCAAGCATATGGTCCCCACATCAAATTTTCTAATTTTTTCGTCACGCACACCACCTTGTGTGAGCGCACCGATGCCGCTCAACAACGTTAGAGGCTACATTTGTAAGTATCAAAATGCTTAATGATAGTTAAATTGAATATATGTATTATACGTATATATAGTTTATTAATATATTCATTGTTTTGATCGATCGAGTATATGCGGACCTTCTCAATGCAGCAGTAGCCACAACAGCAGCAGCAGCAGCGTCCCTCTTCTTCCTTCTCTAACTCTTTTGTTAAGAACTTATTTGATGATCCTAACTTAGGAGACTATTGATTGTACATAAATTTTGAAATTTTATTTAATAATATTTGTGTTATAATATTAAATAATGTTATTCAACTTTGTCATCAAACTGGTATTAATGTGTATGTGCTACTAAAAAGGACCAAAAATCAAACTTTTTAATTTAGTAAAACACTAAATTAAACACTCATCAGTTTGGACGAATATATGACATATTAGCTAGATAAACATCATATTTTCAAATGAAATAAAATAATTGATAATTCTTTTAGCTTTTAAAATGAGACTATTTATTTAAACAAATAAAAATAAAAACTAAAATAATTTATTCCAGGATGGAGAAAATAATGTACAAAAAAAAAAATACAACATACATGAATTAGGATTACTTGAAAAGGTATGAATAGCTAAGGCTGGCAATGGAGCTGATGAAAGCATATCATGATCTTATCCAAAATGATTCATTAACTAATAAATGAATGGATACAAATACAAAAACGTTAACACATCGAACTGTGTCTAGATCAATCCAATTACATTCAAAAGTTTATCTGACTAGATAAATTTGAAACTCAAAATTCTCAAAACAAAAAAGTAAACACACAAATTTGGAGATTGACTAAAAAAATCTCAGCTACTTTAATCTTAACATACTCTCTCGCGAATAATAGAAGTTGAAGGGGAAACTGGAGAGGAGATGTCACTATTTTTGGGGTATTGAGAACAGGGGCTAAGAATATAATTGGGCAACTTGATGATTTCTTTGATGAAATTGTTTAAGGTAAGAAGAAACTTTTGGATTTCTGTACACAGGTAGGTTGTTGGTGTTGAGGAGGGAGGTGGTGGGGGCGGCGCTTATGAGTTGGAAGACGTGAAAGAGAAAGTAGGGTTTAGAAATTTTGGAAATGACCAAATTAGCTCTCGCGTGACTCGCACGTGGCCACTTAACGTCAACATAGTAACGACTGTTGGGGCTAGGGGGCAAAGTGGGACAAATTGGAACGTCGAGTGTTTGTACGCACAAATTTCAAATTAGGGTGCAAAGTGAGATTTGGTGGATACTTTGGGTTTTTTTTTTTTAATATTTTGGCCTTTAGACTATAACAACCACATGGAGTATAAAAGGATTTAGGATTAATATCTAAAAACCTTTTTTGCATACCTTGATGTTTTCCTTTCATATTAGACCCATTATCATAACCTTGTCCTCTTAGGTTACTAATATCAAGTCCAGTAATATTTATATCATTCATAATAGCATCAAAAAGAACTTTTTCAGTTGTATCATCTATTTTTGAAAAATCCTAAAAAATATTCAAAGATTTGAATTGGGTTTGAAGATATATCCACACATCGTAGTATAAAAGACATTTGCTCTTGATGACTAACATCAGGAGTACAATTAAGTATGATTGAAAAGTATTTTGCATTGATAATTTTTTTTAAGATTTTTGTTTTAATTTCATGTGCTAGCAAATTTATCAATTCGTTTTGTATTCTATGTCCAAGGTAATGATTATGAATTTCAGTATCTTTAATTCGACGAATGTGTTCTTGCATTATAGGATCAAATTCTGCAATCATTTCAACTAAATTTAATAAAAAAAATCATTATTTTCTTGGTAAATCTTTTCGTTTGTTCCACGAAAGGCTAAATTATTTTTTCCAAGAGTTTTAACAACTGCAATAATTCTGAATAACACATTTCTCCAATGTTCCTGATCTCTTTTTATTTGTTCTTGAACATGTTTGTCAATTGTTTTACTTTTTAACAATCTCATTTCTAAATCAATCCATGAACTCATGTTAACAATGTGCTCATTACTTATCTCATGACTCTTCAACTTTTTACTAATATTTCTCCAATCCTTACTACCCTCATTAGCTAAACTACTTGTACTAGGAAGAGCTTTAAATAATTTGCAGCAAAAACAAAATACTTTATCCAAATCTTGAGAATAAATCAACCATTTTCTTTCACGTTTTTCATCGTTGATCAAATTTTGAATGTAAAGTGATAAAGAAAAGTGTCTTGAAAATTCATCCTTAGGTAAATCTATATTAGCAACTCTAATAGGACCTTTTTCTACTAATAAATCTCTCAAACTTGTATCAATATTTGTCCATTGACTTATATACTTTTAGTAGTGAGTTCTTCTAATTTATTAATTTCGCTACTTGTTCCGTAACTTCTTCTCTATTTTCATTTTCATCCTCATTAACTAATACTTATTCTCTATTTTCATTTTCATCCTCATTAACTAATACTTCTTCTCTATTTTCATTTTCATCGTTATCTACATTATTAATTTGTTCATTCAACGAGCAATCAATTATATTTTCAACTTTCTTATTTGTATTGAAAACTTTCTCGATAGCCCCCTTTTCTGATTCAATCACAGCTTCAATTTTTTTCTTTTTTTTTTTTAAGTTTTGAATAACCTGATTCAAATTTTCTAGTAGACATTTCTATAAGTTAAAATAAATAAAGATATTTATTTTTCACAAAATTCACAAAATTAAATTAAACGACTATAAATCAAAACACAAGACTAAAGAAGAAAGTTAGAACAATGAAACCTGATCTGATTGTCAAGAAAATTCTCTGTTGGGCCAAATGCAACAGAAATAATTACGAGATTTCTGCAATAATTTAAGAATTGAGAAAATAATTAAATAAACAATTAAAATAAATGAGGGTCACTAAAAATAAAGAACACTCAATCTGTTCAATTCTTTAAAAGAAGAATAATTTAATAAAGTCAAAGAAAGTTTTTTTACCTCTTTCTTGACAAGTGAATAGTGGTCGTGGACTATTCTTTACAAATTACAATCCGTCAATTGCGAAATGCGAGTAAGGGCCAAGGGTGGAACAGGATCGGGATCGTGATTTTCTATGGAAGAGATTCCCAAATTCTTCTTTTTTCCAGACTTCCAGTGCATGTGACAAAGTGCGTCGAAGCCGTATGGTTCTGCAATTTCAAAGAATACTCAATCTGTGTCAAGATGAAGACGACGAAGCCGAGCAGCACCAGCAGTCGGGCGGCAGCCGGCAGGACGCAGGAGAGAGAACGAGATGAGATAGAGGAGGATTGGAGGAGAGGTAAAATTTATTAATTAGTTAATCTCTAATTCTCTTTTAATTATTGTGTTAACTAGAGCGTGACCTATATAGGGAAACCTAAGAGTTTGGCGTTAACTACTGCGTTAATTACGATACCTTTCCTTTTTGCAAATTGATCTCTTGCCAGACAGAATTGTGAACGTGATGAAATATTTAAAAAAAAAATTTTATTGAAATATATATATATATATATATATATATATATTTTGAGGTCTGAAGCCCTTGGTTCCCTTGCTTTACCCTTGGGCTGGGCCTGAACAGTCGTAAAGTAGTTGAAACCAAATGAAATTATGAATATACAATACCTAATAAAATCATATTATTGTATTTTTACATGAATTCCAACTAGTAGGAATCCAAATATCACCTCCTCCATCAAAATTGTGATTCCTTAAATTTTAGTAATCAATTCCAAGATTTTCGTAATTCATTCTTATTCCAAATATTATTCTTGCACTACCAAACATTATTAATCAATTCCATTGAATCGATTCTGCGAAATTGATTCTATTTTCGTGTACCAATGGAGGCCTTAGGCCTCAATTGGTACACGAAAATAGAATAAATTACGCGGAATCAG
The DNA here is from genome assembly GCA_016624345.1 of Platycodon grandiflorus. Classification (NCBI taxonomy): domain Eukaryota; kingdom Viridiplantae; phylum Streptophyta; class Magnoliopsida; order Asterales; family Campanulaceae; genus Platycodon; species Platycodon grandiflorus. The sequence goes on along the minus strand of CM028366.1, from coordinate 40,560,226 downwards.
TTATTAGTAATGAGATTCCACAGATATAGATGCGAAGATAATTCCTAAAAAGTATTTGGTAGCATAAGGAATGTGATTACTAATGTAGTACAAATTTCTATTATATTATTTTATAATAAACAAAACAACTTGGAATGCATAGATAAAATTAAGACAATTGACAACATTATCCCAATGGTTGACAAGTTATTGTGAATGATTTTCATGATAAAAATTAGACATTAACGTTATTACTGCAAAATAAAAAAAATTTTATTTTTTTAATTTTGGTGAAAATTGTAAATTATCTAACATCAATAAAGTATTTTTTTTATTAAATTAAAACTAAAAAAATAATAATGTTATAATGAAATTAGTTAAAATAAAAATAATTTAAATATTTAAAAAAATTCGAAAAAAGTACGTGTAATTACTTATTTTTAAATAATTACTAGTTCCAAGCTGATTAATTACCACTCTTCTTTTTCATCATCTCCGATTGTGAAAATTAATACTACAATCATAAATTATAAATTATTATTAACAAATTAAATCAAATGAAAGAGTTAGAAAAACCTTATGAAGAGCCGAAGAACAACGAAGACAAGTGGAGTAAAAAAGAAAAACCTTATGAAGAGCCGAAGAACAACGAAGACAAGTGGAATAAAAAAGAACAACCGTAAAATAATTAAAATCAAATGAAATTATAAATATTAAACAAATACGTGAGCTAATAGAAGAATATTATTGTCATTTACATAGATTTCAACTATTAGAAATTTAAATACCACCTTCTCCATTAGGATTATGATTCCTTAAATTTTAGTAATCAATTCTAAAGTTTTATTAATATATTATTATTTTAAATATAATTCTTATACAACAAAACTTTATTAACTAATTTCATGAAATCACTTCCGTAAAATTGATTTACGTTATTAATCAATTGGGTTAATTACACCATTAGTCCCTCGATTATGAGCTATTTCACCAGTAGTCTCTTAATAAATTTTTTTCAAATTTCAATCCCAAAAGTATTAAAAAGTCACGCAGCTAGTCCTTTTGATGGATGTTGTAAGTAAAATTTCGTTAAGTCAATCATGTGTGATGCACATGCCATTTTTATAGGGTATTATGAAAAATTCCTTTTTCTATATATTTAAAAAAAAGAAAAATAAAAAAGGCTTAAGTTCTCTTTTAACGCAACGGCAGCAAAGTAGCGGAGCCCTATCATTTCCGGCAAATCCCCTCGCTCTGTCAAGGCCCAAACCTGGCAAACCCCCTCCCCCATCATCTCCAGCAAATTGCAGCAGCAGTAGGTCCTCTTTGCCGTCTTCCATTGCTTATAATCTCCGTCATCCACTACTGCCTTCTCTCTTCCTAGTCCCCTTCATCCACTACTGTCGTCTCTCCCCTCCCCCTCCCTTTTTTTTTTTTCTCTCTCTCACTCACACACACACATCATTTCCGGCGAACCCCCTCCTTTTGTCAAGGCCCAAACCCGGCAAACACCCTCCCTCTGTCAAGGCCCAAACCAAGTAGGTCTCTCACCGCCGTCTTCCATCGCTCATAATCTCCGTCATCCACTACTGTCGTCTCTCTTCCAATTCCCTTTCATCCATTACTGTCGTCTCTCCCCCCCTCTCTCTCTCTCTCTCTCACTCACTCACTCACTCATACACACATACATCATCTCCGGCAAACCCCATCTCTCTGTCAAGGCCCAAACCCGGTGTACATCCTTTTGAAAAGTGAAAGGCCTCCGATGAATCATTCCTCGATACGGACCGAGCCTTTCACTTTTGCCATCACTTTGTGACGAAGAACCAAGAACTCTTGAAGAGAAAAGTCTTGTAGGCCTTAGCCCAGTGCCCCAGTTTTCACTGATAGTTCCAGTTTCATAAAAAGTAGAAGAGGCCTATGTCGGGAATTAAAAAACCCTAAAATTTTGAGATTAGATTTGGCATACTCACTAGATCCGTTCTATAAGAATTCATGGTATAAAAATCTGGAATTGATTTATTACTATCTTATGATGTAATTTTATGAGCACGATGAAAGTTGTTTCGTTGATTCATGTATTGTACATGATTGGGATGGAAGAAATTAGGTTTAGGGTTTCTATTTTGAAAGTTAAATTGAGTGATTGATTGAAGAGGGAGGTTGAGATGGAGTAGCATGTATAAATTTCATGGTTGATTATTTTCATCAATAATGAGTGGTGAAATGAATTAGGTTTAAAGCTATTTAACGATAGAGATAGAGGGGTACATGAAATTTCATTTTAGCCCTTAACCAAATGCACGTGAGAGACACATGCGGCACTTAACGAAATTTTGCTAACGACATCTACCAAAAAGACTAAGCGTGTCTAATTTTGATACTTTTGGGACTGAAATTTGAAAAAAATTTGTTAAGGGACTAATCGTGGAAAAGTTAATAATTAAGAGATGCCTTTGGGAATCAGGATTAAAGTAGATAAAATTAATAAGCCAAATTGTATAATGTTTGGTACGCAATAGTCGGTCATGACTATTAGCACGAGTTATCCGGATAAAGTTTTTTTCACTCACTAATAATACCAAGGGAGAGGGATCCTCACTAAAAAAAAATACGTAATTAACATTTTTAATTTTAAAATTATCTCATATATATATATAAGTAGGAATTAATAGCGAAGCTGCTAATAACACTAGAATTAATAACAGCCTAACTACCAAACAACCGTTGTAATTAACCCTAATCAATTTCATGAAATTTTAACCGCTATTCTCTCCGCATCTTCACCTAAAGCCCTAAACCCACCTAAAGCCCTAAACCCGCCCTTCAATCAACCCCCACCACCATAATGAACGCCGGCGACTATTCCGATCAATTAAGCCCGCCAGAAGTTGCGAACGGCAGCTCTATCGAATGTCCCAATCCCCAACCCATTGCCGAGACCGAACAAGGCGAGAAACGCAAGAGAGAGGAACCCGAACACGAACCCGAACCGGCTGCAAACAGTTCGGGTGAAGCCAAGGCGGCTTCCGTTCATCCTCTCTGGAAAACGAGCCTCTGTTCCTACTTCCGCAGCTCGAACGGGGAGTGTAGTCACGGAGACACGTGCCGATACGCCCACGGAGAAGCCGAACTCCGGCTCCGGCCCGACAAAACATGGGACCCGACCTCGGACAGGGCGAAGAAGCTGTTGAAGTCCGAGAATGGCGAGAGAAAGGATTCGAGGAGAGGAGATGATGAGGTTCTGCTGACGGAGGCTGTCTCGGAGGATCCTTCGTCGGAGCCGGCTCTTGAGAAGTGCCTGGTGAATCTTCCGATGAAATGGAGTTCGGATAACTTAAGGAACTTTCTTAATGAGCAGGTGAATATTCTGGTTTTTCTCAATTTTATTTTTGTGAATTTTGAGTGTTTTGAGCTCGATGCACTACTTCATCCGTTTGAGTTATAAATGAACCAGGGTAGTGTTTAACTCCATCTTGTGTTAAAGAAGCAAATGATAATGTAAAAAGTCTATATTTTGTCTTCAGTTCCGTAATTATTGAGCTTATTTGTGTTTGTCTAACCTTATGCTTGAGCTCGATTGGTTTGCTTCGAATCTAGTTTGAGCAGGTTTGGTTTTCGAATCTACTTTTTCTTATCAAAAAAGTAGGTGTAAGCTGGAGCATCCGACAACGTCTATAATGTATGGGTATATGTACTAAAATAATTCATAGAACTCTTTTCAACTTGATTTTTGTTTGAAGACACACGAGCTAAAGTTGAATTATAACATTTATAACAATGTACGATATGTTAACAGTGTTGCATTAATGGTTAGATATAATTAGGAATTTAGATAGCCAATTGGATTATATAGCATATCCAACAACCAACTTGTGAGGTCCATTTCCAGCCGTTCATTATCCTCTTCACAGATCATCAAAGAAAAAGAGAGTAGAGGGGTTAGAAGAAGAAGAGAGGGTACAATACTACAGTCAACAATTCATTCACGAGCACAGTATTTTTTCGTGCCATCTTCGTATAAGTCGAAATACAACTCAATCCAACTCAGTCTTAGTCCCAATCGCTTGGTGTCGGCTACATGAAGTCATGAATCCTTTTCCGCCATTTAATTCGCTCACTCATTCATATATTTTTGTATTACTGTCTTCTCCTACCTCTAGCCTGGTTAATATTGATACCATCACACTTCCTACGGGTGCACTAAGTGGTCTACATTGTATGTGTCCAAACCACATCCTCTATCCATATCTCTCGACATAAATCTCAAATTTTTTTCCACATCCTTTGCCTATCCATACTTTAACCATAACACTAATGGTCAACATCTGGATGAGAAGCACAAGTTTCTAGCAGACATTTAGTGTTTGGACCAACAAATTGGTTGGTTCCACTCCTATCAGCAATTTTTGGCCCATCAATTCGCTGAAACATGAGAATTGTAATTCATGCAATGTCACTGGGTTCATTTCATCAAGATACATGATGTAGGACAAGTTGAATAAACCTATTCTACGAGCACATACGTAGAACACGTAGGAGGAAGTAAATGCTTTACCTTGCAAAGGATCAGCCACCCCACAAGACCAAGGACATATTGACTCACTCGATTCTCAATAATATTCAATTCTATTAGGCATTGGAGATTATGTAGCCTATTGATAACATAGTAGAACAAGCCTAATTCAACTAGGACTAGGCTAGATTACTACAACTACTAAAAAGCCTTAATATTTTGACTTTACCAGATAATCGAGACATCTAATTATGCCAAAGCAAAATAGCTTGTGCAAGATGTAATTTGAAATGCATGGTTGGGTCTTTTGCATCCATCCATCTACATGAAAATGTTAACAAGTCTAGTAGGAAGTGCAGCATTGAGGAGAAAATTGAGTAGTGTGCATTTGTGGAATTTGAGTGCATTAAGCTTTTTGACCCAGAAAATGGATTCTTACGATGTCTATGCTTGACATTTTATGATTCTAACTTGGAGTGACAAAAAGGAAGTATATCCGCACAAAAGATTTGATTTTGATTGTTCATCATGCATGTTATGCTTGGTTATTTCTCTGGAACATTATAGATTATAGAATTTCTCTATGTTTTCCTTTAGATTGATTTTGTATACTCAGAATTCAAGGAAAGAACAATGTTGAATGTTTTGCTTGTAATTGGTGTTTTCTAACTTTATTTATTATTTTATAAATCAGTATGAATTTAAACTTTTAATACTGGAGCTTGAGTTTTCATTTTTCAACTTGTTGAAGTTCGTGCTAAATTGGCCTTACTGAAATCCAAATCTGTGTACTCATCTCAGGCGGCCCCAAATTCAAATTTGAGACCAATTAATTTGACAATTGTATCCTTGTTGAACTCCAACTATGATTCCTCATATCCAAGTTCAAATAAAATTTAAAATTAGGCCAAAGCTATGATAGCTTAAGTGCCAGGATGCTTGATGCAGATAAAGGAAAGGGAGGGGGTCAGTATTCACATCTCCTTAATTATTACAAGTACTACACTACGGTTTCTTAATATGCTGATGTCTTTAATTTAGAACACACACATACACTCACACACTTGTAATTTGTAAAATAGTATAAAAAAATCAATAATTTCCATTCTTGTTTTCATTTAATCATATCGAATCAACTTGGAACAATATAACTAAGGAGTATTCATTGTGTATATCTTTTATTATAAGGCCATTTTGATGATAAGTGTATGTTACGGTTGTCTCAAACACTCTTACATAGTCGTTCAATGTATGCCAGTTTTGTACAGTTAAGACTTTGTGTAGCCACTTAAGCTCTCAAAACCGGATACGAAGGATACTTGTTATTGAACTGAGAAGAGGCTGTTAAAATAGCCTTACAAAGTTTAACTGAATACAAAAAAATAGCTCATGTACAACTACAATTATGTGAACCCCAACAAATATGAATGATTCAAACAACTGATTCCTAGGGGCTAGGACTTATTGAACCCAACTGAACTAGACTCCTTATTTATAGCTACTAGTAACAAACAAAGACCTCTTCATACCCTCCCTTAAACTAGCAGTTAGTTTACTTTAGTGATATCAACCATTCCCATCTTCTTCCTAAGCTTCTGGAAAGCGTCGACTTTCAGAGCATTAGTCATCAAGTCTGCAACCTGCCCCTGAGTTCCACAATGCAACAACTCAACTTCTCCATCCTGTGCAAGGTCTCTTAAGAAATGAAATTGTACTCTGATATGCTTGCTCCTCCCATGCATTACTGGATTTTTAGAAAGCTTAATTGTAGAGCTGTTGTCACACATGATAGTAGTACTACCTTTTTGAACATGACTTAAGTTTCTCAAAACTCGTTTCATCCACATAGCTTGGCAGGCACAAGTGGTATCAGCTACAAACTCTGCTTCAGTAGTTGAAAGAGTAACAATTGGTTGTTTATTAGACATCCATGACACTGCTCCTGAATTTAACAAGAACACATACCCAGATGTGCTTTTAGAATCATCTTCATCTCCTGCGTAGTCAGAGTCTGTGAAAGCAAGCAGTCCCTTTCAAGTACCATAGCTAGCAGTCTCCATCCCCTCCTTTTTTATAAAAAATACCATAGCTAGCAGTCCCTTTCAAGTACCTCAAAATTCTTTTTGCTGCTTGTAAATGTAACTCAGGTCTTGACATATACCTGTTAATTAAACTTACACTGAACATGATGTCCGGCCTTGTAGCTTAAGATACATCAAACTCCCAACAATCTGCTTGTAATGTATATCATCCACAGCTGCTCCATCAACATCTCTGCTAATCTTAAAACCTGGAACAATTGGACTCTTTACAGGCTTACTCTCGTACATTACAAATTTCTTCAAAACATCAGTGGCATATTTCCTTTGACACGTGAAATCCCCTTCTGGTGTTTGCAGAATTTCAATACCAAGAAAGAATCTCATCTTTCCTACGTCAGTCATGTCAAAAGCTTGCATCATAGAGTTCTTAAACTCAATCATCATATCAATATCATCACCAGAATAAATTAAATCATCAACATAAATGCTAACAATTAAAGTTTTACCTCCATTGCTTCTCTTGATGAACAAGGTCTGTTCATTTGGACATTTTTGAAAGCCTTCACTTATGAAATGGGACTCTATGTGACTGAACCATAATACACCCAACAAAGAGTCAAAAGTGGTAAATAAGACTAGAGATGAGAAAAATTTATGTTCAATAGTTTAAATTGTTTTAAAACGGCTAGAAAAGAACCTGAAAGAGGAAAAACAAACATGAAGCGGTTATGATAAAAAACAAAAATTATAAAATAATGGAAATACACCCAACAAAGAGTCAAAAGTGGTAGAAAGTGCTCTTGGTGCCTGCCTTAGGCCATACAAGGTTTATGTAGCTTATAAACTTTATGTTCTTTCCCCTTCTTCACATACCCTTTTGGTTGCTCAATGTACATGTCCTCGCTCAATTCTCCATGAAGGAATGCAGATTTGACATCTAACTGAAAGATGTCCCATCCTCTGCATGCTGCAAATGCCACAATCATCCTCACTGTATCCATGCGTGCACAGGTGCAAAGGCTTCAGTGAAATCAATTCCTTGCTGTTGAGAGTAACCTTTTGCCACCAAGCCTTGTATTTATCAACTTCACCAAGCTCATTCAACTTCGTTTTGTAGATCCACTTCACTCCAATTGTTTTTGCTCCGATTGGGAGGTCCATAAGTTCCCTTTGGTTCTTTTCAATTGAGCTTATTTCACCGGCCATTGCCTTCCTCCATTTCTCATCCTTCACAGCTTCTTCAAAGAAAGTTGGATTATCTCCGATGGCATCTTGTACCAATTAGGCCTATGCTTCTTCTTCTTCACTTAGTCCCTCTCCGCTCACATAATCTCCCATTCATCTAGGAATCCTTCTCTCTTTTGAGTCACAATTTCGTGTGAACTCCCTTCGTTCCCAGCTTCACTGCCTCCTTCGTTATTTCCATCATTCTCACCTTCACCATCGACCTCTTCCTTATTTTCCTCTTCATCACTAAAATTGTCATCACCCCATACTAATTCTGCTTCAATTTGCTCTTTGAAAGTGCTGCCCCAATCCCAACTCCTTCCCTCCTCAAATATCACATCTTTACTAACTACAATTTTCTTGGTCTTAGGGTCAAATAATCTGTACCCTTTCCGACTCTTCACTAACACCTAGCAATACACAAGGAAAGCTCTTATCATCTAATTTACTTCGTTTTGCTTCTTGTACATGAATGTGCGCAACACATCCCCAAATGTGAAAGTGCTCCACTGAAGGCTCGACTCCGCTCCATTTTTTATCAGAATATCAAGACCCTTTTCCTGCAATTGACCTATGCTCAACAAGTTGTTTCTAAGTTCAGGAACATAATACACATCACTAACCACAAAATGGATGCCATTAAACACCAACTTTACATTGTCTTTACCTGCCACTAACATCCTAGTGTTGTTGCCACATTTAACGAAGTGTTTGATGCCATCATCCAAGCTCGAGAACATACCTTTATAACCACACATATGGTTGGAACACCCTGAGTCAAGAAACCATGCATCCTTTCTCTTTGTTTCATGTTCTTCTACATACGCCATCAAAAGTAATTCTTCTTCTTCTTCATCCAGTTGTGTATAATTAGCTTCCTTGTTCCATTTAGGACATTCATATTGGAAATGCCCCAATTCGTGACATTTGAAGCACTCTACTATGGCTTTGTTAAATGTCACCCTACCTCTACCTCTTCCGCGACCTCTAGCTGCAGCTCCTCTCCACCACTCTTTCTAAACTTCTGCTCATGCACCAAAAGTGAGCTTTGCAATGCATCAACCAACAATTTATCAATGTCTTGCGACTCCTTAATCGAGCAGACAATGTAATTGAACTTCTCGGTGAGAGTACGTAGAATCTTCTGAACGATCTTGACATCAGGCATGTCCTCACCACAATTTCTCATGTCATTCGCCACCACCATCACTCTCCCGAAATAATCAGTGACATTCTCTCCCGATCTCATCTTCAGCAGCTCAAAATCTCTGCGAAGAGTTTGAAGCTGAGCACACTTCACCCGAGCATTCCCTTGATACTTTACCTTCATTGAGTCCCACAACTGTTTGGCCGTCTGCTTCTGAGTGATTGTTTTCAAGATAGCCTTGTCAATGGAACTGAAGAGATAATTCTTCGCCTTTAAGTCCTTCAGCCTTGTTTCTTCCAAGGTCTTCCTCTGAGCTGTTGTCAAACCTTCTTCATTGGCCGGTTCTGTGAACCCTCCCTGATAACACTCCAGTACTCCTTTGATACGAGGAGATTTTCCATGATCATGCTCCAATGATCATAATCTCCATCAAACTTAGGAATGCACGGTTGTGCAAAGCTGTTTGCTTCAGCCATTGTCACACACTCACTACACGCACAGTATTTCAGTCACTCACAATCAGGCCTTTTATGGCTCTGATACCAATTTGTTGAGTTAAGACTTTGTGTAGCCACTTAAGCTCTCAAAACTGGATACGAAGGATACCTGTTATTGAACTGAGAAGAGGCTGTTAAAATAGCCTTACAAAGTTTAACTGAATAAAAAAAAATAGCTCACGTACAAGTACAATTACGTGAACCCCAACAACTACGAATGATTCAAACAACTGATTCCTAGGGACGAGGACTTATTGAACCCAACTGAACTAGACTCCTAATTTATAGCTACTACTTGTAACAAACAAAGACCTCTTTAAGTTTCTGGTCTGTAGTCAATATGTCACTGATTGGTACCCAAAATTTCAGTTTAGTTTTTGTCTTCTAGAATTAATGGCCCGATTTTGTGCGAATCTCTTTTTGCAGATATACTTCCTTCACCTTGTGTTGTTTCATTGTCTTGTGCATCTCTTAGCTCTTAATCCTAAGTTTGATTTGGTTGGGATTGAATAATAGAGATTGCAGAGTTTTTTCGTAGTTACTGTAACTTTTTTCCTTTCAGGGAATTCTATTCAAATCAGCCAAGAAGAAGAAAGGCATGATTGTGGGATTTGCAAGTTTTGAAACTGCAGATCAAGTGAAAAGTGCAGTGAAGGTACCTCTCAGTTTTGTATGAAGTGATACCTATAGTATCTTTGGCAGCTTGTTTTCTCAGCTATCCCTGTGACAGGAACTGGAGGGAAAAGCCGTTGGCAACAAAAATCTAAAGGTCGCAGATGTCCTTCCCCGGCCGTTTGAGAGAAAAAGTAGAGAAACAATGCTCACATCTCAAGATGCTCAACTGCCTGTTAAACCAGCCACAGGAAGTGGTAATGTAGACACCAGTGAGCCTTCAACAGGCTCTGAAGAGGGTGGCTCAATTGATGACAGTTCAATCCCTGGTAGTTCGGTCTTGAAGGGTAGGACTGCCCGTGATGTAGTGACTCCACTAGCTCACATGTCGTATGCGGATCAGCTGGAGCACAAGAAGAACTCTCTTGTTCAAACTCTTAAAAAACTTGTTAGAATCCTTGTTCAATCTCTATAGTTATTGTATAATTACCTTTTATATTATTTACCTTTTGATCTCATAGCTTTTCTCATTTGTGGAGGATGGACTATAATCTTTGTGAACAATATGAGTTACTACGTTTTGGTGAATATACTTGCTTAGAATAGAGCTGATATAACCTTTTCTTGTTTCAACCATTTGTAGACTCGAAATGCACGTAAAGCATGTCCAAATGGCGTTTCACTTCCAGAATGGATTCTTAAATCTAGAGAAATAGGTGCTTCTCTTAAATTATCATCTCTGAAATATCCAGTTTGTTGGTAATACTATGAGTCACCTGTGAGGAAGAGTACGGTGAATTGTGGCAAATGTAGTTTATTGTTCTATAAAATTTCAAATTGTCCATTTTGTAGTCCAGACATCAAGCTTCCCTTACTGAAGTTTGAGGTAGATTTAAAAGCTAGAAAACTTGAATGACCATCAGTTTTCTGTTTTAACATCTGCAGGTGGTCTTCCTTGCAAATTAGAGGGCATACTTGAATCACCACTTGTCAATGGATATCGTAACAAGTGCGAATTTTCAGTAGGATATTCTCTACACAGCAAACCAACTGTAGGGTTTTTGCTTGGGAACTTCAGGTAGTCTGCATTGAATCCTTTTTAGGGAGGTACTCTTTTGTTACTGTGTTTTATTTAACAAAAAGGCAAGAACTATTCATTTTAGGGAGGGTGTGACAGCAGTAGAAGAGCCTGTGGACTGTCCAAATGTTTCTGGAGTTGCTTGCAAGTATGCTGGAATCTTTCAAGACTTTCTACAACATTCTACCTTACCCATCTGGAATAGACTAAATAATTCTGGATTCTGGCGTCAGCTAACTGTAAGTTTAACTAACTAACTAACTTTGAATGGTATTAAATGTCTATCTCTCATTTCTGTCACTACTCTTTCTAAGGAAGTACTTGGTGCATTTAGTGAATTTATGACCTGCTTATGTGACTGGAAATGACTATATTCAATTCGATGACATTGTTTTCAGGTTCGAGAAGGGAGAACACCAGACAAGAATGTTGAGATTAAAATTCCCGAGGCTAATATTTCAGAGGTCATGCTCATGGTTCAGGTTTATTTCTACTTAACCCTGCTTATCAAAGCAAGTCTTCCATGTTTTTTTAATTAAATACTAGCCGTATCATGTGTTATTGCTCTACCGAGCTGATGATAACAATATGGGCTTGAGCTGACATATTGTAAAGCTTGTCTCTCTGTTGTTTACATAGCATTTGAAATTGGTTGAGTAATTGACTGTAACATGCAATCTACCCCATTAGCTTCTCTTTACTTATCAAATCTTATTCCGCTATCTTATTCTATAATTACTCAGGTTTCCTCAGCAGGCTTTGATGACGAACTGGTGAAAGGTGAATTTGAGAAGATGGCTCAAGCATTTTCTGCAGGAGCTTCTGCTAATTCCCCTCCTTTGCCCCTAACAGCATTGGTTGTTCAGGTATTCATTCTCGCATTAATGATGGTCCTTTTTGTTTTGTTCTTTATCTTTTTCTTGATACGGGGTAATGTTTACTCCCTATGACCCCTAAATTATCGGCAATTTTGCTTAATGTCATTGAAGGCAAGGAAGTTACTTTTTGTTGAAACAATTCAAACCTTATAAGAGCAGTTTCCAAGATCATCCTCTCGGTTTTCAAAACTTTTCTTTTCTGTATTTTTCTTTGTAGTAGTCAATCCATGTTTGTGTAAATAAGTAAATTTAATATATGAACATCTGAAAGAGTGACATTATCTGTGGGACCAAATGCAAAAGTGATTCACTTAGACATGGAATGAGTATTCCTTTTATAAAATGATGCTCTCTTGCTGATTGAAAAGTTTTTCAGATGTTAGATATTATATCCAGTGATGCAGGCCATCTCATTCTAACCTTTTTCTTAGACAAAACACTGGTTAATAATTTTCAACTTGCTGCCTGTGGCTCTTAAGCATAATATACCAACTTGACTGGGATCTAGGAAGTAGAAATTTAGTTTCTATGTTTTTCTTTTTCTTTCTTTAATAGATAATTTGGAATTGCGTACTTTCTGATTTAGATTCATGGATATTACCTGCTTTCATATTTTGCTAATACTTATGGGGTTGTCACTTGATCAGGCGTGTTTCTAGTAGCCATAGATTTTTGTTTGTGATAGAGATCAACATTTGTTGATGTAGTGGAACTTGGGAGTTTGATTGGAGAGGTTGGTTAATATGTATGATGGCTTTGGAGCAGTTACCTATCACTTCTTGGGTCGGATGAACCACATGGCTCCATGATTAGTGTGAAAAATTTAGATAGGGAAAATGAAGAAACTAAAGTGAAGGGAAGTGATAGGAAGATGATTTTTTTTTATTCCCAGGGGGCTCAAAATAGGCTAGATTGGGAGGGGGGGTTGAATAGCCTTTGACCAATGTAAAATTAAAATGGTCAACTTTCTAATTTAATCAAAGTATCACTATAGAAAGATTTGGGGCATCAGAATTGATTGGAAAGTTTATTACAAAGCTGCTTATGGATATAAACAAGGTTGTATCAACAGACTTTGTGAGTTGATGCAATTGTGGTTATACAAAACGTTGCTGATAGTTATAGAAAGGTAAGTGTGAACAAGCTTAAGGCAAGCTATTGCAAATATGTTGTTTTTGCAAAGTTTGCTATTTTTTCAGCGGAGTTTGATAAAGAGCACAATAGCTTAAAATAAGCAAATTAATCAAGAGTAATGTATAGTAGACAAGATGTAAAGTGGTTCACACTAGAAATAGTGCTACGTCCACTAAAAGTGATTAGCTCGGGATTTTAAAACTGTGCACTAATTTATCCAATGGTTACAAGTTTAAAGCCTACACTTTAGTCAAGTTTTCACATTCAACTTGAGTGCAATAACTAACTTGGTCACTAATAAATCATGTTCAAAAACTATTTTGACTTGGAATTTAAGAGAGGAATGTTCTTTAAGAGAGAACAAATTTCTTTCATGTGGGAACAATTAATGAGGCTTCCAAATACTATTAATTTGAAAAGCCACTCAATGATTGTTACAATAACAATGGGTAGGTTTGATCTAAATCAAAACAAAGAATAATAGAGTGTCGGAGTAATTGCTCTTTGAGAGAGATCTGGAGTGAATGCTCTTTTAACTCTGTCATGCTCTTGGTCTGTACTTGGTCTCGTTTGTCTTATCTATCTTCGATGCTTCCAAGCGTAGCTTTTATAGTAGGAGTCTTGAAGTCGTTGAAGAAGAAGATGGATTCAACCACTTTAGATCTGAATTTTGAATGCATTAAATGCATATAGTTGTTGGAGATGAATCCTATTGATCGAGCTTTTGCTGGTCTTTGAAATGAGCATCTAAAATGTTTGTAAATTAATTGTGAAGACAATTTTTCTGAATTTGGCGTAGGCAACCTTTGGTGTAGCACGTCCTTTCTTTTTGAATTGTTGCCTAAAAGAGGAAAGTGCCTTTTTGCAGTTCCATGTGATGACACATGTAATGCGCTTCAAAGTCAAACATCTATGTAATGATAAGATTGAAAATCTTCATGAGAATCCACTTATTAGCACACTTCGAGTCCTCTTCATTAGCAGCACATCAGCCGGCTTTGCTTCATAGTTGAAGTCTGCTGATAGAACTACATAGGTAGACTTTGCTTCAAAGCAAAAGTCTGCCGATGGTATGAAGCAGCGTGCTCATGGACACACCCGTTTACACACACCAACCTAACTAGTTATTGCTATGTTTGCCTTCTAAGGTGTAGCACGCAGTGTACTTACAAGGATGATTATAGGCACTCTTCTAAGACCAAATAATGGATACAAGCGTATCTAAAGCAATTTAATATTTCTAATAATCTCAAATCTAGAACAAGTGAATATTCCTAACATTTTCCATATGCATTTGGTTAGCACTTAGCACAATGACTTTAAAGGAATTTCCGTGTTTCTGATTGAATGAAAGTTACAAGAATCTTCTCCTAAATCTATGATCTTTAATGGAACATGCAATATGAGTAGGAAAAGTGGTAAAAAAGGAATTGAAATCTTTGACTAATAAGAAAGCTTTACTTTTGAAGAAAATATCAGTTTTCCAGTTTAAATGAAGCCTCCCAGCACTTAAGTTGGTTGTAACTAGAGTTTTTGATAACCCTGTTTCCCATGTATTGATTGTCCTATTCATTATATTTTGAAATTTGGACATCATCCTCTATTATTTGTGTATATCTTATTCAATCTCCATAAGTGTTATGCTTTTAGTAATGTTATTAGATCCAAGTTTGGGTGGCAGGACCTTGATATATCTTATTTAAGCTTGCTGAAGTAAAATTTTTGTTTTATTCTTCATATTTAGATCCAAGTATTTCATTAAATAAATTGTTCCCCAAGGAGAACCATCATGGATAGATGCGATTCTTGAAATAGATTCTCCTGTTTGTACGTGAGGTTTGAGACATGAAATGAGCTCTCATCTAGTTTCGATTGACAAAATATTCTCTCAATTTTGTATTTTTATTCTTAATCTTCTCTTGCCTTGGTTGTCTTTTGTCATTTAGGATCATCAAGGCATATCAAATGTGGCACCAGCTGATGCTCCATTGCGATCCTTGCCCATCTTTAAAGCTGGAACTGAAGCTGGAGCAGAGGCTGAAAATGATGTTGTAGAAGCAAGAATCCATGACTATATAAACAATCTCCGGTTCCGCATATCCCCAACAGCCTTTTTTCAAGTAGTCTTTCTTTCTCCCTCTCTCTCTCTCCCATCTCTGTCTATTCTGTTTGAATATCTGTCACCCTTTTTCCTTCTTGTTTTTTTTTTCTCTCTGTTAGAGTTGGCAGACATTTTAATTTCGCATCACTGCAGGTTAACACCCTTGCAGCTGAAAAGCTGTATTCGCTTGCTGGGGATTGGGCTGGTTTGGGTCCTGATACCTTGCTTTTCGATGTATGCTGTGGGACTGGAACAATAGGCCTGACTTTAGCGCATCGTGTTGGTATGGTAATGCTCACCAATCCAGACTACACTTTCTTTATATCCTTCCAACTATGCATGATGGAATTATATTCTTTTACCAGCAAAACTTGGCAAATACTCCTTGAACTGTATGGGGGAAATAAAAATGGGGATTACATAGGCTCATTATTACATATTTTTTAAATTAATTTCGACTCTTCTACTTCTGTATTCTTGCATTTTGTAATTGAGCTGTTTTTGGCCTTGAAACTTTGTTAGGTTGTTGGTATCGAAATGAATGCTTCTGCGGTTTCAGATGCTCTCAGAAATGCTGATATTAATGGCATAAAGAACTGCAGATTTATATGTTCAAAGGTGAGATTTCATGGATTCCCTTCTATTTGGTTAATTGTGCAATTCTTTGTATAAGATATTTCAGTGTGTCAACTCAGCCTTCTGTCCAAATTATGAACATTGATTGCTGTGAAAGAAGGGGGGTGGGGAAGCCTTCTTCTTTTGTGGGCCCCTCACCCCACTCTAAACAAGAAATCTTTAAAGCTAAATTCGTATAAACCATTGGCTGATATTGTTTTGTAGTACTAAATTCCCCAAATTTTGTGATTGTTGCGTAACAGGCAGAAGACGTAATGGGCTCCCTACTTAAAGAGTACCTGAATCTTCCTCAGGAACAAGATGAAGTTCCAAATGTATCTCAAATAAATGATGAAGACACTTATATTAGTGAAGAGAAAGGTCCCACTGTGAAGAATGAACCAGACCCTGAAGAGAGCTCAGGCCTTGAATGTAAGAATGGTGAATCTGGCTGTACTGGAACAGGCAGCCAGGAACCTGACACAGATGTACAAAAGAGTTGCAGTTCAGCAGATGGAACTAGTTCAAGGAAGCAATTTAAAAATGTTGTTGCTATTGTTGATCCCCCACGTGTTGGACTTCACCCCACTGTAAGTCCATACTTTCTTATGTTATACGTGCAGCTCCATACGCATATGTGCACTCTATGATGATCGGGTTTCTTGTTTCTGAAATTCAATTAACAAGTATCTACTTATGTTCCAACCATATCACTTCCTTAGTGAATCTGTATGTATGTTTTTTTTTTTTTAAAACAATCAGGGTTGGATCCTTCAAATTTCTTTGAAACTATAGTGCTTTGTGTTGTTTTTGATCTCTTATTTTTTTTTTTCTGAATCCTCAATATTGTGATTGGATTTAATGCGTCCTAGAAGTAGACCAGAAAATGGTTGCAAAAACCTATTGCCTTTCTTAGCTGGGTTTGCTCTTTTCTCCCCATTGATACTAAATTGTTATGACTGGTATGGGTTTAGTAACATGACAAAATGAAACTAAGATTGAATTGTAGAAGATACTATTATGGCTTTTGCCGCTTGAGAAAATTATTGAACTGGTCTGTCTTAACAGAGTGCAGATCTAAGTTACCAGTGATCCATTACGTAGTTATTAAAAAGAAAAACCAATGGATGAGACCCATAATAAAACTGGCAACCAGATGTTCAGAATGTTGAATTTTGTCATGAATGAAATCTATAGCCATCAAAATCAAAGGAAGGACATGGAAACAGGCTCTAGATGGTGGAACCAAATGACATTGAAACATATAATCCTGCCAGATGGACGAAATGTATTAGGCTCTGAAACTTCCAGTTGGTCCTTTGGGATGGTTCCCTCTTATTTTTGGCTCCCTTTTGATCATATAAGAGTTTGATTCTGTAGATTTTGTGTCTTTGTCGTTATTTTCTGGAAGTTTGAGTTCTACAGAGCTTATTCTTACTGTATTTCTTTGCAGGTGATCAAAGCTTTGAGAACTCATCCGCGTTTAAGGAGGCTTGTGTTAGTTTCCACATTGCATTGTTTTGTAGTTTTGGCTTAATAATTATGGTTTACAGAATATTGATTTTAAATAATTTGCTCTTCCTCAGTTATATCTCATGCAATCCTGATAGCTTAGTGGCGAATGCTATTGAACTGTGTACACCATCTGCTGATAAAACCGAGAAAGGGAAGAAGGATAATAGGGGATGGAGGAATATGAGTAGTGCAGGTTTGGCTCGCCATAGGGCCAAGTCCATGCCCAACTCGGAGCCTTTTCAACCAGTTAAGGCCATGGCTGTTGATCTTTTCCCTCATACTCCACATTGTGAACTGGTCATGCTTCTGGAGAGGTAAAATAAATGACAGCCATTCAGAGGTTTCTCATTTGAATGTTTCTTTTTTTTTTTTTTTCTGATAGAGTAGTTGAGATAAGAGCTTCAATTAGTTTATCCTTTTGTTAACATTATAAAGAGCGTGAGCAGGGTGTTGTATGCAACAAATAATGAGGTTTTTCCAGTTATAACAAGAATTGTTTCATTTTCCCCTTAAATATGTACTCTCTTTTCTTTTCCTTTTTTTGCCGCTGTGTGGGTCAGCTGGTTCTCTGTTGACTTGCTATTATCTCTATAGCTCTTTGCAGTTCATCCCTAGATTATGAGGTGTAAAGTATGATTTGAAAAATCCTTTAACTTTATGTTAAGGTCTCACTCTTGGCTTATCCGTCTTTAAAATGCTTGCAAAAATATGAACTAGGAACCCATTTCAGGTTCATTGCATGACTTTCACATCTTGTTAACTGGAAATTAAGGGTTCTACATGGCTCTTTCCGATGATGGCGATATGTTTGGATGGCAGGAATGGAAAGTGGGAATGGGAATCTTAATTGTACTCCCTCCTAAAATAATAGTCCGTCTTTCCTTTTTGGTTTGTCCAAAAAAATAGTCACATTTCTAAAGAAAAAAATTTATAGTGTAAATTTTTATAGGCACAAACATAGTTGTTAGTATCGTACGATACGCGATACGTATCGTACGATACGATACGAAATTACCCTCTTTCGATACGAATCGCACCTGCGTATCGTAATATGCTATGTATCGTACGATACATATGGCGTATCGGACGATACACCTGCGTATCGCAAAAATTGAGTATCGCACGATACATCTTACTTTCTTCAGGGGGTGCATGTGTAATATTTTTATCATTTAATTTCTTAAAATTCACGATTTACATAACCAGTCGAACATCGTCGACTTCTCGTCTTCTCAAAAAAGACGTCTCACGAAGCTTCTCAAATCTCAATCTATTAGGGCTTTGAATCTTTTCCTTTTGCTTCCTCCTTTGATCTAGCTAATGTCCATAATCCTTTGATCCTTCATGCTTCATCTTTCATTAAGATAAAGAAAAACCCTTTGTTGCTTTGCTGAGTGATGGAATCAATTGTGCTACTGCTATGAACTGTGAAGAGCGAAGACTGTGAAGAAGACAAAATTGATAACATTACAAGTTTATAACAACTATTTGATTTCTCATTTCTCTTTGCAAAAGGTACGATTCTTGTTTTGTTCTTGTTTGAATACTCTGTTTTCATGCAAGTATGTAACTTTGTCTCTGCCTTTTTTTTTTTCCCAAAACTTGTATATTTGATCTTTTTTTTGTTCTTGTTTATATACAATTCACATAATCAACAGATTATGTGAATTGTATATTTGAATACTCTGTTTTTGTTCTTGTTTTGTTCTTGTTTTCACAGATTATTTGTTCTTTTTTTCCCCAAAACTCTGATAACATTACAATTCACATATTTGATCTTTTTGGGATAGTAACAGCATAGGTTATGAAGTTTTTTTGGGGATAGCAACAACTTAGTTATGAAGTTTTAAGTTAATGGTTGATAATCTATTTTTATTAATTTATTGTTAAATAGTATTTTTTATTAATATATATATATATATAAATATAAATATATATATATATATATTTGCGTATCTTACGATACGCAACGCGTATCCCGATACGTATCATAGAAACAGAATTCCGATACACGATACGTATCCCGTTTTGACAACTATGGGTACAAATACCTATAAAAAAAAATTTGGAGGTACAAACATGTAAAGCGACATCTTAAAAAGTTTGACTTGCCAAATAGGACTTTTTTTTTTTTTTGTTTGAGACGGAGGAAGTATTATGCAGCTCATCATGTTTGAAGTGCACAATTGTTGATAGGGTTCTCATTCCTACCCCAGAGGGTGTGAATCTTGCATCCATGTCCTCTTTGTGTGTTGTGTTTCCTTCCCTAAATAATAGTTCTGCAAATACTTGAAAGTGGATTTTGGTGGGGTGAAGGTGGGGGAGAGAGAGAAGTGAGGTATGTTTTGGATAATGAGATTTTCATTCGGTCCATCGGGATGGAGTGTTAAGCAATGGTTGTTCTGATATGCGTTGCAGAAGGGGACTACTCTAAGTTGAGTAGAACGAATCCCCCCAAGCTATCAACTGGGATGAAGGATATTGACAAAAGTGGCTACATAATCTACTTTATCACTTCGAATATGTGCCCCAATTCACTCCTTGTGCCTAGTGTCTACTGGTGATCAATTTTCCACTGGAGCTCACATTCTCTTTATATTTCATTTTACTTTGCATTATTTCAGTATGTTGTCGATACAATGCAGGGAAACTGGTTATGTTACTGGGATTTGGAACAAGCTTGCTTTGCTTAACTAACAGGATGGTAAGTATGATTTCTGTAGAAATGGGGTAGGCTTTACAGTCGCCAACTCCCCATGGTTGCCACTTTTATCTTTCTTAGTTTCACCCACTTAATGGTCGTAAAAAGCTGCTGCTTATGAAGGAACAGCAACTTTATTTATAACCTTGCCTACCACTACCAGAATCCACTATATTATTTCTTCCTGAAGCTCTCTCTTTTATGCCTAATCTTCTGCCTTTTAAGCCTAATATTTTTGGACTGGAGCTTCATGGCAGGAATTCTCTATTGGAGGTTTGAACTGTTCAACTTCACCTTTCTCACTGTTTTTCATTTTGTGGTCCTTCTCTCATTCGTTTGCTTTCTCTTCTTTTTCTATTGACAGGTAAAACTGTGTTGTGTGTGTGTCTTTAGATAATAAGCCTTTGTCAATGATTTCTTGGTTTACTTTAAAGAGGTTTGAATCCCACAGTCTGGGGGAAAAAGCTTTACCTTGTTTGAAGGAAAAGCAATAAGCTGATTTGGTATTTAATTATCCTCTAGTGCTGGGGTATATGCAGCTAGAAAGCGAATTATGGTTAATGATTTCTATGATTATGGTCACTTTCATTAGTTGATTTTACGTTTTGTGTTATTGAACGTGTTTTTCTTAGATTGCTTCCAAGTGGGATTCGACTAGACAGAGAAAAAAATAAAGACTTGGGATTGACTTTAGTTAGAGGTCTGCACCACAATAAGTATTTGGTTTATTGGGATTCGACTAGGCTTGACGCAGAAAAACAGAAGATTGTGGTGTTGACCCGAGTCAAGCGTCTTGCCCGACAAAGTTATTTGCGTTCAATCTGAAATAGACGACGCCAGTATTGCTTTTAAATTAGCATGTAGGGTCACTTTTGTTTGACATCTAAACTTCATGTCACGGAGTGGATTACAAGAGAGGATGGATCTGGATCACTTGGAGGACTAATAATACCATTTGAAAGAAACACACACGTGAAACATTCAATGTTTAGGTGAACTATTTGCTATTGATGCCAATATGATGGACTCGTCGACTTTTTTTATATTGTGTTGCACACAAAATTCTTGTGTTTATCGGTTCCCTTGATGACTTAGTTCGTGTTCTGTCTCCTTATCTATGTGTCGAACATCTATAATTCTATTGGTTACTTGATGACTTGGTTTGTGTTCCCATCTACTTATCTATATGTCGAACATCTCTAATTCCTCTAGTGGTGATTACCGCTGTTACATAACCTTAAACCTAATCTGCATCTTTTGATCTTTACTGCACCGTATATACATTTGCCACAATAGAACTCACCTTTTGGTTAAAAAGAAAAATAAGGAAAGAAGACGAATCTTGGGTGGCTTAAGTTCCAATTTAACCTTTCCATGCCTCCCCCTCTATCTTGGTCCTCTTTCTTTTGCTTTCTCTTCTTTTTATCAAGAGATGAACACACACAACCTCCACTCTCTCTCTCTCTCTCTCACACACACACACACACATGCATGCATGCTCACGCGCTTGCACACAGAGAGAGAGAGAGAGAGAGATAGAAACTGGTAAGATGGTGAGACCAAAAAGAGAGAAAATGAAACACCAAGACTAAAACACCAAGACTAAAGTCCTAAAAAATTTATTTAGAGAACATAGCCTTGCTTTCTTATCAGATTGAATTCCCAAATCTCTTTATGGGCTATTTGTCCGATGGCTTATCAGTTTTTACAGGTGTACTTAGTATTTTTCAAAAAAAAAAAAAATTGGAATGAAAAAAGGTACTCCCTCCGTCCCTAAATTATTGTTTTGTTTGATCCGGTATACGAATTAAGAAAAAATAATTCACTTGATTATTAATATTGATATAGTGTTTAGTTTTCTTTAATGCCCATGTGTATGTGACTTATAATTAAAGTAATGAGAAAAAGTAAGGGTAAAATGATAAAAAAATATATCCTAAAAAGGAAAGTTTCAAACAAAACAATTACTCCCTCCGTTCCAGGCAAAAAGTCTATTATACTATTTTAGGATGTTTCACTCAAAGAGTCCACTTAATAAAATTATGCTTACAATCTTCAAAGAACTTTCAACTTTATCCTCCACATGTGCTACAAACATATTAACCATGTTAAAATATTTTTGTAATTATAACCAACTTCAATACCACTTATATATACCTTAATTATTAGATTTTTTAAACGTGGACTCTTTGAGTGGAACGGATGGAGTATTTAAGGACGGACAAAAAAGAAAAATAAGACAATAATTTAGGAACGGAGGATGGAGTATAATTTAATTGTGTGTGTGTGTGTGTTGTGCGCACTAAACTAAATTAGCATTCGGTGACATTTGTAGAACAAGTGCAATTACAATGGGAGATTTACTACTTATTGCAAAGAATTAATAATTTAAAAAAATAAAAGTCGTTAACTTTTCAACATACTCTGACTCAAGGATGGATTATTGACAGCAGAAAAGCATGCTTTCCTTTCCTACCTGTTTCAACAAGCTAGAAGAGGTATATTATATATACTCCATAATCATCTTTTTGAAAAGCGAAAGGGTTGGATGGTCCTTATTAAAATCTTATCTTTACTCAATAATAATATTTTTATTTTATTTTCAAATCAAATTGCCTTTTGAAAGGAACATTCCAATTCATAAATTATTACTGGAAATACCTATTCTTCTCCAAAGAATCTTGTCTCCCTTTTAAGTTTCTTTTGTCCAATTTCAAGTTTTCCAATTTAAGATTCTCTTTCTAGCTAGCCATGAGATTTGTATTTCAAGAATTTAAATAATGTTTTTATATCTTTAATTCTTTTCCATCCTTATTTGTACATATTTTGTTTTGTGTAGCTGAGTTTCTTGATTGACTTTCAAACTTGAGAAGTCATTTTTCAAACTCCCGTTTTTACCTTTTCCTTTTTCTAATTTGACGAAGTTCACTACAATTTTGTCGATCTTTATAACTCTGGTGATTTGTTTGTACCAAGTGAGGAGGATCTTCAATCTTCAAGCTATCGAGATCTCTTGAAGCACCCGATTAATTCATTTATATGTGCACAACACGTGGATCTGATTTCATGAGAAACTCAAAGATCCAAAATTTTCTAGTATAATTGCTAATTGTTAATTTTTCTAATTTAAAATTGACAAAAACATATAAAATATCATTTTACGGATATTTTCTATAAGACGGATCTTCCTAACCTGACTAACTATGTGTTAATGGACTGAGATGCGAGAGAGTGGTGCTCCACTAGAGACCTACTCTTTAAAATTTGATGCCGGTGACAAAAGACCATAAACCAATATATTTTTGCCACTTCAAAAGTGATACTCCAATCAAATGTCTATCCCTACCTACAACTTGCTTTCTCTTTTATCTTTGCTCCAAGATGCAAGATAAGATTTTGAATATATTTTGTTGAAATTAGGGATAAAAGTGAGTTGGGCTCCCAATTTGACGTGGAATGAGCCGTACTTTGAGCAGAAACTCCATTAACAACCTCATTCCCCCTCCGTTTCGAATAGTGAAAAGTAGGCCATCCCCTCCTCCACCCCCAAGTCTATCCAAACAACAAATTGAATGTTTTCTCCTAAGCTAAATACTATCATTAAAACTTTTATTTTTCACAATTATGTAAACTTGACATAATTGGAGAGTGCATCATATCGTAAAGATGATAACCCAGATTAGCAAAAACTCGATCTTAGCTTTCCAGTTATAATAATTGAGCTTGTTAACTCCTTATTGTTGACTTATTTAACATGAAATCAATCTATGCCGAGCTTACACAAGATATTAAAGAGGTATAAGATATCCTTAAAATAAAGTTGTAATTGAGACTTTAAAGTAAGTTGAGCTATTCGAGGATTAGTTGGGCGCTCGGGAGCATGCAGTATTCTAAGTTGAACATAAACTAAAAGTTTTCAAATCTTTTGTTAACTTAAGCTCGATCAATATATCTACAAGAATGTTATTGTTAAGTTAATTTATCATACTATAAGGACATAGTTTAGTAAAACAAACACTTTACTCATCATTCATTAAAGGTTGATTAAAAAAATAATAATACTCCCTCCGTTCCTTAATTATTGTCTTGATTGATTCGGCACACGGATTAAGAAAGAATAATTAACTTAATTATTAATATTAGTATAATGTATAATTTTTTTAATCCCCATGTGTATGTGGTCCATAATTAAAATAGAAAAAAAGAATAAAATAATAAAAATAATATCTTAAAAAAACTTTAAATAAAATAATTATTCCCAAACAAACAAAAAAAGACAGAAAAATAATAATTTAGAGAAAGAGGGAGTAATAATAATTGTCCAGACTAAAAGCTAAACTTGAGCACATCAATATCAAAACTAAATACCTTTCCACATGTGAGTAATACTTCATTTTTTATTTCTTTTAGTGGGCGCGGTGGACAAGATGGGGAAATCGGAGTAATGTAGTGAGTGAGTCTACTTTATTAAGCATCACTCAGTAATAGCCTGAGCTGGCTTTCAAGGCAACCTAACTGTCCACTTTGCTAATCATGACAAGTGTGCTAATAAACCATGGAGTTCGTTATGTTATTCTCAATGAGAATTCACTATTAGTACAGTTTTTCTTAGGTTGGTAAACATAATTCTTTTGAGTCAGCTGTATACTCACTTCGACTAATTCACATCCTCAACTAGTCAAAAATTATCCATTCATGCGGGTTTAGGAGATTCTGAAGAATAAATTCTTCACAAACTGCTCCCAAGGGGACTCGAACTGGAGATCTCTCAAGAACACACCTTTGACATTTGATTTATATATATTGAAATATTATCTCTTAAATTTTTAACTTTGCCTGTATCGAGTTTAGAGTCATATCCCTGTACAACCGATATCAAGTCCGTATAAAAGAGGGGGGTTGCGTTAGTGTTGGTCTTTCAATAATTTACTTAAAACCATTCTAATTTATTTGAAATCTTAAGGTCAGCCATTGTTATAAATTTTAAGCTGATGACTGATAATGACTTAAATATTTTCAAGTCAGTTACTGATAATTGGCATAAGAATAGTAGACTGATAATATCCTTGACTTATCTCTTGTGTAAGTCTACTGATCTTCAAACGGAAGCTTCCTTGATAAGTTTCCGTATCTATTTTGAATTTGGTCAGTACATTGTGTGTTTTAAATACAAATATACTTTGTGCTTTACATTTAATGTATTCTGAAACACTTTTCACTCTAAGCTTTCTGTTTATTTCAGAATGAAAAGACATGCTCAATCTACTTCTTCTGTGATAGCTCAAAGCTCGAGGAGAGTTGTTCGCTTAACTTGACTTGGACGCCAGAGCATTTAATGCAAAGTCAAAAACTTCCAACAGCAATAACTTTAGCTCTGCTTATATAAAGCCGCAGAAGCATTGAAGAACTCTCACCAAATTACACGAAACTCTTAAACATTCAAAGCACTTATAATGCTTCAAGAATTCTAAAGCTTCGGCATTAAAGTGCAATATACTTAGATCATTTATGATTTATTCTCATTCTTTGTATTTGCCTTTAAGTTTAATTATTGTATTGAATCCCTCTCAATTACTTAGTTTTTGAAGAAACATTGATTATAACACACGAGATTGATCTGTTCCTTTAAACATTCAATCTCTATATTCACCGATCTTTGTTGTACACCGATCCGTTAGTGATCATTTAGGATTATTAATATTAGTGCATTTCAAAAATTCAAGTTTGACCAACTTGGTAGTGGACGTAACAATTTTCATACTGTGAACCACTCTACATTTTGTGTTCATTTATTGCTTGCTTTGGTTGACTACACTGACCAAAGTTTTAAGCATTATCATATTACTTAAAGTTTCATTCATCCAATAAACAATCATCACTCTCTAATTTAAAGTTAGTTCATAAGTTAATTCTTCAATTGATCAGTTGACTGATTTTGCAAATACCTTATTTCTGCTACCAAAATTTTTCAAAGGTTTTAAAACTTTACTAAAAAAAATTTATAAGACTATTCACCCTTACTAACCTTATCGGTGTCTACAGTTGACCTACAATTAGGTAGCCTAATAGTCAGTGCAAAACTTTCTCAGAAACAAAATGAATTTGACTATTTCTTGAATTAATATTTGTGGTTAGATTAGTACAGTACATGCATAATAAGTAATGAGATGACCATCCAAACATTTTTGATATCTCCTCCACAATTTTAGTACTCCCTCCTCCTCTAGACGAATGTTTATTTTAGTTTTTTTATTTATTTATTAAAATTAAGAAAGTCAGTTTTTGAGGCATATTAGTATTATATGTACTTTATTGTCCTTAATGATCACGTGTAATATTTGAAGTCCACATTAAGAGGTCGTTTGGTAGTTAGGATTAAGGCCGGATAGGATTAATAAGTCCAGTAGTTGGATGTTTGGTACGCAATAGGCCGTCGGGACTAATAGCACGAGCTATCCGGATAAAGTCTTTATTCCCTCGCTAATAATACCAAGGTTGAGGGTGATATTATTAGCGTCCTCATTAAAAAAATATGTAACTAACATTTTTAAATCTAAAATTACCTCCGATTTATAAGTGAGGATTAATAGCGAGGGCGCTAATAGCATCGGAATTAATAATACTCCTTATCTTTGTCCAACTACCAACGATAAAATTAATAAATTTATACAAAAATGAATACTTATTTAGAAGAAATAAATTTTTAAAAACAAATACTTATATAGGAATGGAGGAAGTATTATTTTTCAATGCGAACACGATAAGCAATTAGACAATTACTCGGACAAAACAAAACGTATATATCGCTCGAATGTCTCGGCTCCATTTTTATAACTAAAAGAATCAATCTCGGGTCGACTAGTTTGACATTAGGTTTCAATTTATTAATTAGGGTTATCATGTCATCAATTGTAGATGATGAGATGGTATCATGGTCTTTAAAAAAATAAAAAGAAAGTAAAAAGAGAGAAAAATGGCTCCTCAAATTTTATGTGGCAGAGCCTCGTCTGACGATTACAAATAAAAAAAATATTTTCTTATTTTCAAAATAAGTGATTCATTTTTATCCGTGATCATTATGAGTAATTATTTTAAGACCAAAAGAGTATTAATTTTTGTAAATAGAAATATTTTATATATTAAAAAAACATTCTTTTTTATATGCGGTTAAATTAGCCTTTCTTGTGTGTTGTCTGATTTTTAAACCCTGTAATTGAGAAAAAAATAAGATTGTCATACTATATCATCTTACTAATATTGTATTCTTCCTTGAACATACGAAGTACTACTTAGTACGGTGGAGTTATTTTATTCCTCTTTGAACATACGAATTACTACCCAATCAAAATAAAATGAACCTCTAAATTTAGGGTGATAAAGGACACCTCACATCCTCTATTCTAAGTATAAATATATAATTGATGCATAATGAATGATACATTATCTTTGTAACATACTATCATCGTTCCACTGAGGTAAAGCATGATAAAAATTATTTTATGGATATTTTTTGTAAAATGGATCTGTTTGTTGTTTGCTGAGTGGATAGTGTGTGGACTTCATCTTACAAATTAAGATTCGTAAAATCGTCTCACGGATAAACTAATCTTTCCACTAAAAAAAACATTATGAATCGAAGGCAAGATGAACCGGAGAGCTTCAAAGTGGGACGGCCGGGAGGGAAGGGAGGAAGTGATAGCGCGCGGGGGAAAGAAAGTGGGAAGTAGGCGTAGTGAGTTGGTAGGGCAGAGATCTTGCCATGGGCCCCACCAGTACTACCCAACCCTCCTCTTACTTTTGCCATGAATGCAAAAATTGAAACTGTTGGCTTCCTTCATCATAAATAATATATAATCACAACACTCATTACTACTCCCCTCTCCACCTTCATTCCATCACCCATCTCAAGATTATTTACTTGTACTACCATTCCCACCCCCCAAACCCCTCCATCTTATCTCCGAGGACTTTGAGCTCAAAAAAAGGAAATTGATATACTATACGTGAGAGAGATGATGATGAAATCTGTAGAGAACAACAATCCTTTAGCAGCAGCTGATGATGATCATTTTCAAGAAAATATTGCAAGACCTTCTGATAGACTTCATGAAGTTGTCCTTCCTTCTACTACTCATCACCAGGACAGAGTAAGTGCTAAGCAAGCTTTTTTTTCTTTTTTTGTTACTTTCTTCCATTTCTTTTGCTTGTTTTCTTCTTGTTATATAGCATGTTTACAAGAGTGTTTTAAATTCTTGATAATGGGTCATTCTTGGATTTTGTGTTGGGCCTCAATTTTTCTTGTTGTTGCTATATTTTTGGGTTTGTTTTCCTGTGATTGCCTGGATTTGTTAGCATGATTATAGAAGTAGCAGTAATTGGTTTGGAATTCTCTGAGTGAAACCTCTTATGGGTCATCCTTGAACAATCTTGTATTATTGCTCAAAGCTCTGACCTTTAGGCTTATGATAGTATTTGGGCTTGTTTCTTTGTTATTGTTCTTACTTACAATTATGTCTAGTTCACTTCTTTGTGGATGCATGATTCGAGCTGATCTTAAGGAGCCTTTTGTAATTCCATTTTGTTAGCAATGAAACAACATATGTAGGAGCTTATACCATACTCTTGGAGACATAGGAAAGCAGAAAGGAAGAGAGGGTTAATAATTCTAGCTTGCTTTTTGACTTTAATTTGAATTTTGTTGGATTAATTCCTACTTTAGACAAACTTGCTCGATTTGCTTCTGGATGGCTTCTAGGACTGGTTTGGGGTTGTGATGGATTCTGGTCAAGCACTTCTGTTAGTTGAGCTTTGAAAAAATTGTTGTTATGTGGTTTCTATTGAAAGTTCAAATAGCTGTCCGAGAAAAATTGGAGTAGTGTTTCGAAATGATTGTGCTTTGCTTGCACTATGTTTAGGAAAACACTGTACCTGACAATGCGAGAATGAATGCCATTGGTTAAATAGTTTGTAGGCCTCATGACTGTAGTGCTAGGACATTCTTTATAATCAATCACATTTGTCGCGAAATCATTCTAAAATGACTTTGGTAATCACTATGAATTATGAATCTTTAGAATTATACTTATGAAATTTTATGCAAGAGCATTTTGAGGAGTACCAGAAGGGTGTTGGGGGTGGGTCAAAAAGTTCTAATGCCCAAAAACCCTTTTCTTATGCAATCTAAATAACTTGGAAAGTGAGGTTCATAATCACTTCAACATTTTTAGGCCACCAAAGTAATGCCCAAGAAGGCCTTAATACTCTTAAATCATGATTCTTCTCTGGAATTACAAGTTTCACTCTTCCTTAAGTAGACCGTTTTTGGGAAACGCAAAATGGTACTCCTCCATTCCATTTAGGTAGTCACTTTTCTCAGCATCCCATTTAGAGAATCAATTTTTTTTTTCGAAAATGAAGCCCACAACTTTCATGCAACTCTGTATTGAACCCTTACGGATCACACTTAAGGATAGTAAAGCATTCCTATATATGTTTGTTTGGATTTAAAAAAAAGGATGGGGCAAGTAATATATTGTAATTTGTAACTGGTGTTGCTATCTGTCCACATTTGCAGCATCCAGAGACTAGGGATCGGGCACTAAACGAAAACAAGTACCTTATAGTTGAATAAGTAACCAGACAAATACATGACTCACTCATTAGCTTCTTCTTTTGTTCTTTGACACCTCATAGTAAATAATTTTTTATGATATGACAAATTCTGATCACGGCCATGACAATTTTCTTCCAGGGTTAAATGAGATTGGTAATTTAAAGTTTATCTTATGTAAAGTTGAAAGGGTTATCTTTTGCACTTTAAATACATTTATTATTCCTCTTGAATTAGAGAGGCAATTATTGCCCTTGAAATAAAGCTAAAAGGCCAGTGGAGTATTGACAGCACCACCCTTTAAACCTTATCTTTTTGCAATGCAGGAGTTTACTCATTCTTTATGCTTTTACTACAAGACAAGTTTCTTAATGTTTTTTAATGGAATGCTCCCATTTTTAGGGAAGTAAAGTATGAAAAAAACCTAATCCATTTGATAACCGAGATTTCAAACTAGAAAAAAACATTAACACTTTTTGAATAAATTAGTATTAATCAAATTATGCCCTGTACAGAACTTTGTGTTTAAAGACAAAATTAAGAATTCATAAGGAACTAGGCACTGTTATAATTGCACACTTTGTGGAAAAAAGATATAAAGAGGCAATGTAACTTTCGACTTGACACTTTCATCAATTAGAAAAGCATTAGAAAATCTGCCACTTAACAGATCGATAGTGCAGAATGATTTGGAAAGTGTTCAGTTGTACTCAACATCTCACAACAGCGGATGGATAGTCACTGTTTATGTGCAGTGGGTGGATATTCACTGTTTATGTATGCTGTCTGGAATTTGTTTCATGAACTCCATTTCTATATTCTAAATATTTGCTAAAGGCATAAACTTCGTGGGGCAAACCTTTTACCACTTCAAATCACCCAACTCATATATGGCATTTGAAACAATTCTATCTGATTTCTCGGAGTTTAATTGTGAGAAGTTAACAAGAGCTATGCTTTCCCTTTCCCATAGTTTGTGAACACCTTCATTGTTCTATACTTCCATCTCCCTCTTTCCATTTTTGTTCATTTATTAGAGTTTACGTGTCTCTTATGTCTCACTGATGCTCCGTTGGTGTGACAACACTTTATTTTACAGAATACACTTATGCATTTACTATTACTGTTTATCAGAAACCAACGTGACTTAAAAATTTCTAAAACATCCAACGTCACTGCAGAAAGGCATTACCTTGCAGAAAAAGGAAAAAGAAAATAAAATAAAATAAAACCATTATCTTTGTCTTGTCACCTTCAGATCATCAAGAATTATTTAAGGGCCCCATCTTCATTCCTAAAGTCTGAAAGGTTATCTGGTTTCCTCATAAATGTAGAAGGCACAGTTGGGGAAGGCCTTAAAATTCTCTGAGCTTCTTTTAATTTGCATTTGGTTCATTTCCGGAGAATTTTGGGAAGTTCTTTACACCAGAAACTAGCATGGTGGTAGGGTAATAGCCAGAATTTGGTACTCATTAATGCTTAGCCATGTGCTCCAATTTGGCCAACTTTTTGTTCAAAGGAGTTCCACTGCCACAACTTTGAGGAAACGTCCTGTAAATGCTGAATTCACTGTCACAACTTTGGGAAAATGTCCAGTATGTGCTGAATTTTCTGTCACTTCAGATGATCTGAATGGTACAAGTACCAAGTTTTTGTTACTAGCATAGCTCTTTCTCTCCATCATCTATCTCTCTATGTGTTTTATATAATTTCCAAGAGCGGAATGTACTCCTTCTTTCCCTCGCAAGCCTAAAGTCTTCAAGGTTTCAGATACTATATATTCTTTACGATGCACCTTGATATCATTAATACTATGGTGCTCATGATATACCGTATTCACTTAGTAATGAACGTTAGGTGGATATTCCTGTCTGAAATGTAAAGAGACTTAAAGAATGTCGGTCTTATGCGAATCTTGCATTAACCATCTTCTTGTTTTCAGGTTGAAGACTTGTCTGGAATAACCGAAGAACCGCCAAATAATAAGCACTGGAGGAAACAGAACCTCTTCTTGGAGATACCATCAAGGACATTGCAAGTCCCTTCTCAAGAGTTTGTCCAGATAAGGATGGCCCCCACACCAACTCCCACTCCAAAGAAAGTCAATTTCCTCCTGACGCCTACCTCTTCCGAGGCCGCAAGGGTAATCGCGTCTCCGGGTCCTTCCTCAACCAGAGGCAAACCTTCCATAAAGAGTCTCCTAAATTTCAAATTCAGGAATTCTTGTTCAGACACAGACAAGTCCACCAATTTAGATCCAGGAGCTTCATCTCCAATACCAGAGGAGAAGCCTTCTATCTCAAGGTCGCTTACGAAAATATTTACTCCTCGCATGAAGAGAACATCATCTTTACCTGTTACACCAGTTGTGCATTCTAACCCAGAATCCGTAAGTGGAGGAAGCTCAGGCGGTCAGCTAAGCAAAGATGTAAGTTAATCTACAGCACTTCACATAAGAAAAGGTTGAAAACAACGAACTCGATTTGATTGGTCAAGAAGTCATTTCATTAATGATTGACTCGTAAAAGATGATGTTTTTTCTATCGTTGTTAAGTAAAATGTTCTTCCCTTATTTTTAATGACCAAAGACCTCCGATGCAATTGATTTGTAGACTAAAGTAGCCCAGCTGCACATAGCTCGCTCACTTTCAGTCCCTGACTTCAGTAAAGACAGAAGCCTTAGGAGAATGGATTCCTTTTTCCGTGTAATTTCCTCAACTCCTAGAGTAAAGGATACGGATGCCGTGACGGCGGTTACAGCTTCTACTGGAGATGCGGGTAATTATGCTTTTCTAATGCCAGTCATGCATGCCTCATGAAATTCACGGCAAGCAGATTTATTAATTAATCATGCATCTTCTTCATTGTTGTGATTGAATATCTTAAAGATTGCTGTAGTCAGTCCTCAACCCCTTGTGCATTTACATGCTCAGTTATTTAATAGAATAACGTTTGACAAGTTAATCAATAATTTGCTGGCAGCTCTCGCTATGATCCCAATACTGAATTTTATTCCTCTTTCATGTTGTGTTATTACTAAAGGCTATCTGGCTGTAAATGAATAAACAAGTTCTTGTAGTTTCAAGAGCATTTGTGAAGATATTTTTTGAGTAAAATATTTATGTTCTTATCGTGCTTTTGTCCATTTAATAAATCAGAAAACGATGAAGATGATGGTGAAGATATACCTGAAGAAGAAGCAGTTTGTAGGATTTGTTTGGTTGAATTATGTGAAGGTGGAGAGACCCTCAAGATGGAATGCAGCTGCAAAGGTGAACTTGCTTTGGCCCACCAAGAGTGTGCTGTAAAATGGTTTAGCATCAAAGGTAACAAAATCTGTGATGTGTGCAAACAAGAAGTTCAGAACCTTCCTGTCACGCTTTTACGGATCCAGAGTGTCCGAAATCGAACTTCTGGACTAAATAGAGGCCGGCATATGGAAATTGATGGATACAGGTAAGCAAGATGTGATGCTGTTTTCATGCCCGCGAGTAAATCTGTTGCAATATCTTTGTCTAGCTCACTCATGGTTTCTCTAGCATTAACGTCTAATATCAATTCTGCTTAACATGTCCAGTGACGTCTACAGGGTTTGGCAGGAAGTGCCAATTCTTGTCATTGTCAGTATGCTTGCCTACTTTTGTTTTCTTGAGCAGCTTCTGGTAAGATTTCAGGATTTTACTCTGCCCTATCCACTTAACTTGGATTTTCGTTGCTAACTGTTGTTCTTGTGTGCAGGTTGGGAAAATGGGTACCGGTGCAATTGCCCTCTCTCTTCCATTTTCTTGCGTGCTGGGTCTTCTGTCATCCATGACCTCTTCAACCATGGGTAAGCTGTCTGATTCTTCGAAAACATTGGAATACTGAAGATCGTTTCGTCCCTTGCATGATAGAGAATGTATGACCACTACATTAGAGCAAGTTAGCAGGTTAAAGGTCATATACCATAATGTAGAGGATGGAGTCCCACATTTAGTACATTTCTCGGTCTGAACCAATCCAGTCAATAACTAGACATTCCATTTCTGAACTCAACTCAAACTTTCTCCTAATTCGGAAGGTCTCCTACATAAGTCCTTTGCTTTTCTGCTCTTTCTGAAGCAAGATTCTGCTCCATTGTTGAAAAATGGTTCCATTGTTTCATTGTTTCTCGATAGAGATATACTTTATTACCTTGACATCCCCCCCCCCTCCCCCGTGCGCGCGCGTTCAGGATGTTCCACTTAAAAGGGTTCTTCTATTTGAAAATGAAACTTGAAATTCTATGAAGTTCTAGCTAAAACTCTCATCTCAAAGAAAACAACTTAAATCCTTCTTGGGAATTTTGTTGTAACGATATTGTAAAGGGTATTAGCATATTGACTATCGCACATGGACTGTATAAGTGGAATAATGGAGTATAAAGTCGCAAAATTCAGCGACATACAGGAAAGGGGTCAGGATACCTCTTCAATGGGGAAAATGAGTCTAGGGATCAATTTTATAACTAATTTTGTGAAGGGGGGGGGGGTAGATTTTCAATATGTTCCTTTTGTCCCTTTATTGAAAAAATAAAAAATAAAAATTACAAGTGATGGATGCTAGCCAAAAGTTGGGGCAAACACCCCTTAATTGGCTCCACAAGAGTTCTTAAATGACTCCTCCATGTGGAGTGGTGAGAATGTGCTGTTTATTGGAAGCCGAAAACAAGATATGTCATCAAGCACGTATTTCACAATATGGCTTAATCTTGAACTTCTGTTTAAATATTTCTGATGCGTGGTTGAAATGTAAGCTCACCGTGCAGAGATACCATAGAAACTCTTATGGAAGATGTAGTGAACATCCTAATGCTAGATGAAACATCTTTCTATCTTTAAGAATATCTTTTGTCTTCTTTGATATATCTCCTGACTAGAGGTTCTCGTTTCTTTTGTATAGTGAAGAGAAGGTTCGTCTGGGTTTATGCGTCGATTCAATTTGCACTTGTGGTTCTCTTTGCCCATATTTTTTACTCCTTGGTAAGAGCTACTCTACTAGTACAGTATTTTTATGAATTTGAGACAAGTTGGGAACCTGAATCTGTATAGATCTCGCTAGTCGATTATGTTTTTTTATTCTTTCCTCAGTTCACTTGATGATTTGCCAAAAATTTACATTTTTATCCAATGCTGTCTGTCACGTTCACAGAAGGAACATTCTCATCGTGTTCTACAGTATCATGCATGTACGCACGGGCATGTCACCTTTTTTCACATTCATTAATTTTAATTTTTAAATTTAACTTTACTTCTACCGTTTTCTTTGCGGACTACAGATTCATGTACAACCAGTTTTATCAATTCTTCTCTCAACATTCGCGGGATTTGGAGTGGCAATGAGTGGAAGCTCAATTCTTGTGGAGTTCTTGAGATTGAGAAGGAGGTGGCGTGCCATGTCAGATCAGCGAAACAATCCCCAAGTTGGCTTGCGACCGAATCGACTCTCACAGACTGCAATAGCATCGTCCCGTATAGATACTCAGCGCCAAATTGACATAGAAAGCCAAGAAACACCAAGTGTGAGGTAGAAGATTTTACTATAGTCTTAAACTGATAGAGCTAAAGAAGGGGATGAGGAAAAAAAGAAAAAGGGAGGGAGTGGGGAGTTGCAATGTCTACTGCAGTTTACTTAGAAGCTCTATCTATATAGAAGTATATGGATACAGAGTGTGATTGTATCAAAGTGTAGGTCTGTACATTGAAAGCAGCTGTGGAAATTATATAGTGAAATTTGTTTTATTGCTGTGTTGTATTGTTATATACTCTCTCCGTACAACGTTTGAAAAATCTTTTAATTAAGAAATATATAAGTAATATTGGAGATGGTCATAATTATAAAAATATTTTAATATAGTAAAAGTGTTTATAGCATATGTGGACGGTAAAGTTGAAAAATTTGTGGAGATTGTAAGCATAATTTTTTTAGTAGACTTTATATCGAACATCCAAAAGAATAATTGACTCTTTGTTAGAAGGAGGGAGTATTTATATGGTAAATTGAATTACGCAAGTGCATTTACCTTCTTTTTTATTTCTCTCTTTTTGATACGTTAAAAGAAGAGAGTGACGACTCTGTTAACCGGTAATTGAAGTATATTTACGAGTTCTATCAATGGCATGTTTTATAAAATTTAAGTAAACAAGAAATTTATGTCAAATCTTCATTTGAAAAATAATCAAATTAACTTTATGAAGTTAAAGTAGAACGCATTTAAAATTATTCTTCTTATAAATCATGAATATCAAAATTTTCATTTCAAAACCCACAAATCTTAACTCCTCATTAACATTTGTAAATAAATTTATTAGTCATACAAATACGGAAGTTCATAATAAATAAAAATTATGAATGAGTATGGTGTGTGTGTGTACTGACCTTGTTTTGGAATGGATTGAATGACGGAAATTAATTCATGCAACAAATCCCAATTAATTAGGCTTAAACCTGAGTTAAGTTGAGTTTGGATCAAGTTGCAAAAATGTGACCCGTCTAATGCGTAAACTATTACTACAATCATGTTACAAATTTGTCCACAACAAATGTAACCTTTAGTATCATAAATTTACTAGTTATAGAGCTCGTGCTCTGCACGAGTTTAATTTGATTTTGATATTAATTGATACATTTTAAAAATAATTTTGAAAACAAATTTATCGTTATTCAATATAGGCGTTTGTTGACTTAATGTATGACCAAAGTTAAGTATTGTCAATATATGCAAATTAGTGTTTATTTATTATAATATTTAAGTATTTTTTATTTGTGGTCAATATATGTATTTTTGTTTCTATACATTTTTTAAGTATCCTTTACTGATTTGGTAAAAAAAAGGTATCCTTTAATGAAATCAAATTGTTGGGTTTATTTTTTATTTTTTCATCTTGCAGTTAATAAACATATTTTAGACGTATATT
Source organism: Platycodon grandiflorus (assembly GCA_016624345.1). NCBI lineage: Eukaryota > Viridiplantae > Streptophyta > Magnoliopsida > Asterales > Campanulaceae > Platycodon > Platycodon grandiflorus. The sequence continues at coordinate 40,523,639 of CM028366.1, read as the reverse complement.
TGAAGAATTTTTACAAAATTAAAAATAAAATATTGATTTTAGGACATATTGAAGAAATGTAACATTTTTCTGAACAAAGGAGAATTATATAAAGATTGAATAGAATTATATTTTTTAAAATAATTTTTGAAGATCATTCAATGATTAGAAATGTTTAATTGAACACTATATTTACATATTTTTGATACACTATCGGTATGAATTTTTTTTTTTCAATATATATATATATATTGATGAAATGATTTAGATTTTTGTTGATATATATCATATATTATAGACATTAGTTTAGGAAGTCTTAAATAAGAATATGATACCCATAATTTGACATGGAGAGAGTGACATTTATATAAATAAAAATTGGTTGATTTATATTATAAAATAATTTAATATTTTTTAAAATTGTTACATATAATATAATTGGTTGAGTTGGTTTAAGGTGTATATTCATATTTAATAGGGTGTGAGTTCAAATCTCATTTACAACATTATTTTGTTTAAAGTTATTCTTATATTATAATTAGAAGAAGAAATGAAAAGTCATCTCAATTCATTATTTGGAGGCTTGAGAATTGAGAGAAATAGAAAGGAAGGTGAGGTGACACAATCATAGGCCTTCTCACCAACTTTAAATAAATATATATATATATATATATTTTTTTTGTTCACCAATGTAAACTTTAGTCTAATGTTAATCAACTCGACCTAAAAATTAATGCTACAGCAAATGTAACCTTTAGTGTCATAAATATGAGAGCTTAAATCACACGTGTCACTTTGTGTGTGTCACTAAGTTGAATCATCAAATAGACTCAATAAAGTTCAAGGCCCATATAATGAGATTAACAGTGGCACATATAAAATGACATAGATCACAAAATGACAGAGGTGATTTAAGCTCAACAAGTAAATATATCTTAAAACTCAAAACAGAGCCGTGAGAAAAAGATTAAAAAAAAAAAAAACTCAAAAAATCACAAGCAATAATTATCCTATTTTCGTGAAATCAGAATCAGCTTCCTTGCAATCATCAAAAGAGCAATCATTGTCGAATACAGATTTTGAAAATCTAGGTTGATGACTTCATTAATGAGTTCAATCCTTGATGTGATGATAAAAAAATATTGCCTTCTCAAATGTTCTCATTTCAAAAGGTATCATCATTCAAGAACACTAGTATTTCTTTTTCCCATTTAGAAGCATTGTAAATAAAATAAAATAATATATATATATATAAGGATAATGACATTACTAGTCCCTCGACTATGGTCGATTCCACCATTAGTCCCTTAACAATTTTTTTTATATTTTTGTCCCTTGAGTATCAAAAAGTCACGCGGCTAGTCCTTTTGATGGATGTCATTAGAAAAATTCCTTTAAGTGAATCATGTGCATTGCATGTGCCATTTTTTAAGGGTTATTATGGTAATTCCTAATGTGATTTTATTATAACAATTTTTTATTTTTAAAAATTAATATTCAAATACATAAAAAATCACCAAAATATTTCACGGTTAACTACTTAAAAAATCAAACCTTTCTCTGTCCTCCTCCCCCCTCCCCGACGACTTCTGGCATTAGACTCGCCGGAGACACAGCGCCGCTGGTCGCAAAAGGATCGCCGGAGGGTGACGAAGAAGAATAAGAGAGAGAGAGAGAGGATCTTGACGAGAGTCAAGTGGATCTCGACGGGAGGCTCGGGATTCCGAATGGAGTTTTGGGCTTCAATTTGAAACCAGCGGCGACAGATGGATAGGGAATCCCGCCCTGATATCTCCATAGCTCCGGTTGCTCTCCGTCAGTCTTTCCAGCGCCGGCGACCTACTCTCTCACCATGTCCTCTACTTCTCTCTCAACCCACCGCAACATCAACGCCGACACACACTCTCTCTCTCTCTCTCGCACGAGATAGAAGGCGTCTCGTTCATCTCCGGCTCCGTCCACCATTGCGAATCTTCACAATTCCAGCCGGCTTGAGACTGAAATTGCAACCCCTAGGGCTTGCAATTTAGGGTAAATCTTCTGCAAATGCTAAGCTTCACACTTAATTTTAATTTTCCCTTGAAATACATTGCGTATTGTTTGGTAATTGTTGGTGGGTTGCTGAAATTGTTGGATTCAAAATTTGGGGAATTGGGGAAATATTGTTTGATTGGAGTTTGGTATATTTATTCTTGAACGTAACTGATGGGAGTAGATGACATGCTCCTTTGTGCTATTCTTGTGTTGATTGAAGACTTTGAAGAAGAAGAGGGTTTGATCCTGCAAGTCAATTTGTGTAAAACCCTCATTTTATGCGCTTCAGAATCTTATACAAGGAATTTTCGAATTGCAGATTGTCTGCAGAGGGAAAATGCCAAGTTTTGTGTAGTATTTCTTGCTTTGTTGGGGACTGGGATATTGGTAAAAGGGGATGAAGATGTTGTGGGGGAGAATGAGGTGGAAGACAAGGTGGTGGGGAGGGAGGTCGTGAGAGCGGTAGAAAGGGGATAAAGACGTGGGGGAGGGGGAGAGAGAAAGAAAAAAAATTTTGTTTTAAGTATTAAAAAATATCTTTGTACGTGAAATTCTAACAATGCCCTTAACTAAAGTCATGTGAGAGGCACAAGACAGACTTAACGGAAAAATACTAACAGCATCCACCAAAAGGACCAACCGTGTCTAATTTTCATAGTCAAGGGACAAAAATATGAAAAAAATTTGTTAAGGGACTAATGGTGGAATCGGCCATAGTCGAGGAACTAGTAATTTCATTATCCCATATATATATATATATATATATATATATATAGAGAGAGAGAGAGAGAGAGAGAGAGAGAGAGAGAGAGAGAGAGAGAAGCACAGTTATGAAAAGATTTCCAAGTCCAAGCTTGGATAGAAAAACCCGAGCAATCCACCCACTACACTGATAAAGAAATCATTTTCGATATTGCAATTCTCAGGCCATCTCCAACCATTTGGTGCAAAAATTGCACTATCCCACTATAATAGTGCAATTTTTGCACCAAATATCTTTCATCATCTCCAATCATCTTACTTTAAACTTTACATTTAAAAAAAATATTCTTTACTATTCTATTTAAAACATATAATTTATCTCATTAAATTTATGTTAATATATTAGCAAAACAAATACAGTAAGTTTTTTTATTGAATAGTATATTTTATTTTGATAATATAATTTAAATAATATGCACTAAAATTAAATTATTAAATACAAGACTCTAAAATACAATTAAAATACAAGTTGAAAAACCATTTTTTTGAATATTACAATTAACATAATTAGGTTTTATACTTTAATATACTTTATTTGGTAAAATCTTTTATGTATATTACATTACCAAACAAAAAATAAAAGAGGTTTACAATTAACAAAAAAAAAAAGTAATATTTAAACAAAACCAAAAAATAATAATAAAAATAAAAAATTGGATGGCGCAAGCTTTGTTTTGCGCCAAATTTGGCGCACGTTTCGGACTGCTTTATTTTGGTGCAGTGGATGGAGCAGCTATTGGAGGCCCTCTTTGCACCAAAATTGATGGGATAGCGCAGAAAAGGAAGCAGTTGGAGTTGGCCTCAATCTAATTGAATCACTGTATTATAGTAATCATTACCACTCTTCTCTCTCCATTTCAATTATTTTCTCTTTGTCATAATGAATAAGGACGATGTAAAGTTCAATGAACACATATATATTAATGTTAGATAAAATCTCTTACAGAATGAATATCTAACTATTCTGGAAAAAAAATCTACCACAATTCGATTGAACCATCCATGAGCTCATGTTGACATTTTCCTCTCCCTTACCAAATCTAGTATTTCACATCGAATATATATATATATATATATATATATATATATATATATATAAAGAGTATGCTTATAAGTGATCACCTATTAACAATTGACACCAATATAATTTATGCACTTTTGAATGAGTCTAAGTAACCTTATGGTATGTCTAGTTAATCTAGATGCTATTGAGTTCTTTTACTGCTCTTGAGCTTTTTGGCATCTATTCTCCTCCTTCAATGTATTTTAGCTTTACCATTTAAGCCCTTGATTTGTCCCAAAAAAAAAATGGTTCCTTCTCATTTTTTTTACTCTCCACTCGCTCGATACTAGCCACAACTTTCGTGAAGCTTCTAGGTTGATCATTCCTCCAAAACTTATTCCATGTGGAGCTACCAAAACCTACCTAAACATTATTATAGGACAATGTTGAGAATGATTTGATAGTCAATAATCTCAAACAGTCTTCCACAGCAAACCGTATAAACCCGATTTACTATCATATTGAGCAATCTTTCGTCTTATTATGGTTAAAAGTTTTTTGTCAATTTTTTAAACCCAATTTATTGTCATATCAAGTAAATTTAGGGGTGTGCACGGCCCTAAGCCCGTGGGCATTGACAATGCCCAGCATAGGCCCATCAGGCAGTGGGCTTCATTTTTTAAAGCCTAGTACAGCAGTGAGCCCACGGGCATTAGTGGACGGGCTTTGTGCGGCTTTGGGCGGGCTTGATGAGCTTACGATTGATTTTCATATTTTTTAACAATTTTACCATTAAAATTTTGGACTTCAGCCCATCAATTTATTGCCATGGAGTTTCATTGAGACCATTAATTATGGGCTATAAAATATTTTTTATTTAGCCCAAAAAATTATTGTACAATTATTCAAGATCAAAATAAATAAATATGATAATCAATATATATATATATATTGCTGAGATCTTGATTTGATGAGTGTGAGAGATAGGGTTTTAATTTTTAGTTTGTTAGATAGATATTAATAATATTATGTAAATGTGTGTGTATATATAGATATATATATATATATATATATATCAATAAAACGACATAGTTTTTGTAATAGATGGGTCGGGCCGAGCTTAACGGGCAGGAAGAATTGGAGAGCTCAGTCCTTGTCCGAGACCGCGGGCTTTCACTCATGTAAAGCCCAATACTATGCATTAGCCCATGAGCACGGGCTTTAGGGGCCGGGCATTGGCGGGCTTAGCGGGCTGAGCCGATCTGCTCACCCCTACAAGTAATCAATTATCTTGTTCAACACTACAGCTAAAAGTTGTTAGGGATGAAATTGATTAATAAATAAAGTACAACCAAAATTATCACCTCAACATAATATTTTCAAAAATATTTCCTCCAAGATAAACTAATTAAATTAAGAAATATTAATTACATAAAGGATAGAGCATTGCTATTAATATCCCTAAAAATCTAAGTACACCCTTCTAAAATTTCAACTCCCCTAAATACTAAAAACACACCCTAATTTTTCTATTTTACCCTTTCTCACCCTCTCTCCTCCCTCCCTCATTTAAATTTTTTTTTTTTTTTCCTCTTCATCTCCATTCATCCCTCTCCTCCTCCTCCATCCCTTCTTCCCTTTCCTCCTCCTTCATCCCTTCTTCTTCTTCTTCCTCCTCCTTCCCTCCCTCCATCTCCAGCCTTCTTAATTCCGCTTTCATTTCTTTTTTTTCTTTCCTTCGTCTATATTTTCCCATCACCATTCCTAGTCCAACCCACCACTCTCTCTCTCTCTCTCTCTAATCTGCACTGTATTTGATCATACATTACCAAACATCGATACTGGTGTTTGAAATCCACTAAATGAATATTCATAGTGGTGTTGGTGGTTGACATCTACTAAATGAATACTCATAGTGGTGTTCGGTGTCGAACAGTTAAAATTTTTTTTAAACATAAAAAATAAAAAATATATAAAAATATTTAAGTTAAAATTTATAATAATATTTTTGTAATAATCACAACAATATAACAAAAAATAAATAAATACAATCATGACTTTTTTTTTGGGGGTTGGATTGGGGAAGGAAGAATTGACTTTTTAAACACTACTACTACAGAATACTCCCTCCAAGTAAATAGGGCATCGGCGGCAGTAGTACGGATGTAGACAAAAAGCCGTCAAACAAAGAGAGAGAGAGAGAGAGAGAGAGCATAGCGGTGGTCTAGAGAGTTATGAATAGTATTACCCCGACGAAAATGGCCGGACGAAGACTTCCCTTCTCCATCGGCCCTGGCCTCCCTCTCCTACGTTCTACCAGAGGTGCTCTTCCCCCATCTTCGTCAGTCTCTCCTCTTTCTCTCTCACACACCATTACTTACTCCATTTCTGTCTCTCACACACACAGCACACGCTCAATTTTTTCTCTCTCTCTCTCCCTCTCTCTGCATATATATATATATATGTATATTATAACCCAATTTAGGCTTTTGTGCGTGTGATTCAGGCGGGGTGAAGTTTGGATTGGTGAAATTATTTCCACAACAGAGCAATTGGAGGGGGTCTCGAGGTGGGTCGATAAAGAATATGGCTTGGAGTTTAGAGAAATGCGCGGAGGAGTCTAGTATTCAAGCTAGCAGCTCAGGTATTGTTCGGTCCGCTACTGAGACTCATGCCCAAGAAGCAATTCAAGCTCTGAAATCTGGCAAGGTCATTGCTGTTCCCACCGATACTCTCTACGGCTTTGCTTGTGATGCCTGGTATTGTATTTTACTTTTCGAATTCCTCTTGGTATTTGTCTTCATTTTTAGTTTTGTGGAATTTCTTATTTTGTGTGTGTTTATTTAGTTTGAAACTACTCTATCCCTCCCTCCCAACAATAGTAGTTGTATTTCGACTTTTTAAAGTCAATTTGATTATTTGGTTGCCCAATTCGATGATGGAGTCCAATTATGGGTATGCCATTATTTCCCTAAGTTGGTTGTTGAAGTTTGTGTGCTTCGTTAGTTATTCGGTGCTTCTTGTATTGATAATTTAGATGCCTTGTTTTGTATGTTTTGGAATCAATATAGATTGTGGGAAAATGCCGAATGGAATGAATATATATTTCCTTCAAATTTAACACTTATTTCTAAGTTAATTTCTATTCTTTTTCTAATAATATTTATTTTTAAATAAATAATAAAATTTTCATATCACTTCCCCAAAATGCTGTTATGGGTACTAAAAATTTTGCCCTTACTGTGGTTTGCTTGGTACTGCCCCTTAATGGAAAAAAGTAAACTAGCAACGGGAATATTTGTCTTTGACTTTAAGCAAAGTGACATTGTTTGAGGAGTACTATAGATAATGATTATTACATCCTTTAAGGGACAGTGATAGTAGCTTTAATGAGGCTTGGTTTGTTCATTGGAGATGACTAGCAGAGAATGAGAATCTTCTATGTGCACCTGCCGGTTGTTTTGTTAGCTTCCTGAAATGTATCTGACAATATTTTCTGCTGTTTTAGCTCGCTTAAAAAGGAGAAGAAAAACATAGGAATTTAATGCTCCCTCCGTCCCAAAAAAATAGTCTCTCTTTCCTATTTAGTTTGTCCCAAAAAAATAGTCTCTCTTTCCTATTTAGTTTGTCCCAAAAAGATAGTCTCATTTTTAAAAATAGTAATAATTGCAATTGGAAGAAGGTACAAGTAAGTAAAGCTACAATCTTAAAAAGTTTTGACTTGTCAACTGGGACGGTTTTTTGTTTTTGTTTTTGTTTTAGGGATGGAAGTGAGTATATGATTATCTACATATAGCAACACACATACATGAAGATATCTCAAACCACTATTACGCAGTCCATGAAGCTCCATTTCTCCAACAATAATTTAGAATTTATGATTCAGTGCATGACTGCACCAACAATACTCTTCACATATATACCCCAACCAAAACAATTCTAAAAGGTTATCTTTTCATTTTTTTTTCCTTCTGTCTTATTGGTTCTGTATCTTCCAACCGAAACTTTTATCAGTACTTTCAAGAATGCTTTTGTTTGTTATCATACATCCCCATGATCTCTGATAATGTCTTTATTTTTTTTTATTTTTTTTTTCTATTTTCATCTTTAATGTTGAGGCTTACTGCAGCTCTGTGGAAGCAGTTAATAGAATATACGAGATCAAAGGGCGCGAACACACAAAGCCTGTTGCAATTTGTGTTGGGGATGTCAACGACATTGAGCATTTTGCTGTCACAGACCATCTGCCCCATGGCTTGCTTGACTGTCTCCTTCCAGGGCCAGTAACGGTGGTGCTCATGAGAGGTTTGTAGTTCCTGACTTGTTTTCCTAAAGATTTGTTAGAGAACTGTACAAAATTGGATTTACTTTACCTCGAGAGAAAGCGTAAATGAAGTGTTAAGAGAGAGAATTATGCGTGGGACCATGATAACTGGACCCCGGGAGTACAACTAGATTGAATATTGTGGCTAGGATCACATCTTAGTTCTCCTTAAATATTTCATTTGATGATTCTGATATGTTTCAAAGAGAAGGATTTCCGGATCGATGTACACGCAATTGCCCTTGCAATTTTTAGAACATAGTCAATTTTCTATCTTCTATCTCCTTTCTTGCAATTAGCAATACGTACTTAAGTGGGTTTTTACCGGTAAATATTTATACGATTCAATTGAACGTCTGATACTTTTCAGGGGACTTGAGTATCCTTGAGAAATCGTTAAACCCTGGATTAGATAGCATAGGAGTACGAGTGCCTGATTCCAACTTTATCAGAGTGATTGCCCGTGGCTCTGGAAGTGCACTGGCCCTGACTAGCGCAAATCTTAGTGGAAAGTCTAGCTGTGTGGACATCAAAGAATTCAAGAACATGTGGGAAAACTGTGCATACATTTATGATGGTGGTGTGCTTCCATCAGGACGCGAAGGATCAACAATTGTGGACCTTACAAGGCCTGGAAAGTACAAGATTTTGAGACCAGGGAGGTAAGCATTAAATTTTGGTAATAGGAAGAACACTTCTCATAATTACTCAACTAAAATTTCTGATAGCTGCCAAAATAGTATGCCATGTTTGCTTCACCTTTTCTGCAAGTATGATACATGCTTTGACTAACATGATTTTTGATACTCCATCTGTGGAAAAAAAGAGCTCTATTTTGAAACTCAAAACATTTTAATAATGCATTTTGATTTTTGTATATTTCCTCCAATTTGCACTAACTTTATCATCTCCACTTCCGCAAAGAGTACTGTTTTTAACTCTTACAATTAATCCAAAGAATATCATAGGACTCTCCTGAAGTCGGTGTTAGTTCAATTTTGCTTAGACAAGCAGAAGTATAGTACTTTATCTGCTAAGCTTGAAAAAATTTACCGAGATGCTCTAGATCTTTAACCTAAAGTATTTGGTAAGAGAAGATAGTAACTGAAATTGGTTTGCGTAGGCAATTAAAATTGGCATAGGCAGGAATTTCCACCAGAATGTGATACGTATATGGATTTAAGCAGTACTGTATATGCTGGTGTTAGCTCTGAGCTAGGAGCATGATATTTTGCTTCAAGTTTAGTACTTTGGTTGCCATCATTAATGGCCATTGTATTTTTCTGAGTAATGACATATTTGGGTGGAAAAAATTTGCTTCGAGAAGATGCGTCTCATGTTTTTTCTTGACATCATGTTAGATTATTGCCTGAGCAATGCATGTGCAGACTTGCACATAATAAGTCTCCAAGTTTTCTGTTGTATTGGCAGTGCCAAAGAAGAGACGGTTTCAGTTCTTGAGAGACACGGTCTGCTGGAAGATGGAGCTGCCGCTTATCCAGGTTTTGAACTAGAATTGCAGCATTGAACCCTTTTGAGTCATTGCATTGAAGGGACAGATTTTGCTGAAGCCCATTAGAATCAGTTGACATGTCCATTTTAGTTACACGACTCTACTGCCCTGCATCGAGAGGCTCCCAACCGAAGTTTAGTCCTATGGATGTGGATAAACTTTTAAACTTGTTGTAACATTAGTTTGAGAATTTCTCAGCACAGAAATAAAGAAAGTTGTGTGCTACTGTCCCTATTTTTTCTTTTTTGCTTGTACAGAGTAGATAGAAAGTTGTGTACGTATTTAACAAGAAAAGTTTACATGTATCGAGACGAGTGAAGATCTAGCATCTAGTCTACAAGTAGATTGAAAGGAAAGACTTTAGGCTCCGTTTTGTTTGTTACATGGAGAATGAGTTCCAGAAAATGTGTTGTGTTCCTCTTTTCGGTAACACTGAAATAAAGCGAACAGTAAAATTTTCTTCTAGTCAATGGAAAATCAACCGCATATCCTAAACTTAAAGAGAATGACATATTGAGTTGGACTTTTCCTAATCAACCCTAATCTGGTTGACAGACTGCTCTGGGTTCCCCTTGTTCACCATATGCAATTTCTGAATGGTATTTTTACCTCAAAGATCCAATACTGCACAGCTTCTCGCCTCCTTGATGCAATGCAATGGATGTGTAGAGTACTATGCAGCTTAGGATCAAGTCAAGTAGCTAAGCAAACGTTTGAGAGGTGCTATTGCACTAATTTTTCATCTTTTTAGGACTACAATAAATATGAGAAGTTCCATTGCAACGATTTCATCTCAACTACGAAAATGTACTTTCAAATGTATTTGAGTTTCGAAATACAAAATGGTCCCAAAAGTTAGTTCTATTCTTCAGTTAGATCATCCCAAAAAAAAAAAGTCACATTCTAAGTTTAACCCATATTTTCAGTTTTGTTCTTCGTAAAACTTGATATTCTTTTCATTTTTGTACATTTCAATGTACTATAAAGTAGTTTGATCTCTACAAAATAATTTACTAGTTGATAGCCTTACTCCTAATTTTTGTATCAAATAAAATTATTATAATTTATTAAAATATGATTTTGAACTTTCTAAAATAAGTAAATTATCAGTGAAAATAACAAAACAAAAAATTTTTGCTACAGTTTTTATGATTTATAAATTTTTTTGAAATGTTTTACTTGCCAATCCTAAATCTGCCACTATGATAAGTTCTATATACTTTTTCAATCATTTTTTTTTTATAAAATAATGCAATTTACTTATCAAACTTTCCATTTTTAAATATAATCTTCAAAATAATTTTTTTGATGATTCTACGATGTAATTTTTTTTAATATCATCAAGCGCGTAAAACAGTTGATATAGGTTATTACAACCAAACACATAGATTAATCGGACTCGAGACTCTCTGCCTAACTCTTTAAGAGTATCCCCAATGGGACATTCTTGGGCAATTCTTAACCGGGATAAGAATTGCTCCCTTCAAAAGCCATTCTTGAAGAAAAATTCTAGCAGGCCTCAAAATAAGAATTTTGAGACTGAAGAAGAAGGCTAGGCGCATGCCAAGGAGGTGAGCAGCACGCCACCTTCTCCCTCCCACGTGCAATACACGCGCTACAATAGGCGTGAATTAGTCCCCACCACCCTCTGCGCCCTTGTTTGCCCCTACACCTTTTTCTTTTATTTTATTTTTTTGTTTTTTGATTCTCCTCATTTCCGTTTGCAATCAATCCTAATTTTTCCTTTTTTTTTAGTAACTGTTGTCGAATTTGTCAAAACTATCCGTATGAAATATTTGTGTAATATGTAATATTTTAACAAAAATTATAAGTTAATTTCTTTGTTTAACAAATATTTGTAATATGTAATATATTAATTAAAATTATAAACAAATTAATGGAAAACTAATAAATATTTGAATATGCAACAATTTAATTAAAATTATAAATGGATTAATTTATTTATAAAAAAATTTAATATGCATCATATTAATTAAAATTATAAATAAATAAATTTATTTATACGAAACATTTGAATATGCAATATATTTATTAAAACAAAATAAAATAATTTGTGTGAAAAGTATAAAAATAAAAAGTACTAGTATAAATAAAGTCGATGATTTGGTAATGGGACCCATGTAAGAATGAAAAAAATGGAAACATTTGGAAGATAAATTCTTTTGGATTAAATTTTTAAAATGAGGAGGTGACAGTGGAATATAGTTAAGAATTGCAAATCATCGGAGATGCTTTAACCAAAAAAATACATTCATTTTGCAACTGTACAACTATGGACAAGTCCAACAATGAGTATCAAATACAAATTTAATTTGATACGTAGTTGAAGGTCCTAGCATCTCTAATAGTCAAAATAAAAGATACAAAAATTTTCATTAGTCCTAAGAGAGGTAGCAAATTTACTACCTCTCTTAGGATTTACATGGCTGAACACGCATGCGAGTGGAGGGTCTGAGACAATAGCCGGTTAAATTATCATTAATTAATAATTTATTTTAATTTTTATATCATGAAGAATAACGAATATAATTTTTCCAAAATTTTTATTTTAACAAAAAATTAATTAATTAAAATAATGTCATATTTTAAATAAATGATAATGTATAAAGAATTAATAAAATTAATAAAAAATAAAAATTAAATTTAATATCATAAATTTGATATTTGAGATGATAATTTGATACTTGTAAATAGGAGTAATCAATGGGTAATAAAATTTGGTTTAATACCAATGGGTCAAGTACCATTGTAAGTCCCCTGTGGAAGATGAGAAAAGTTGGAAAGGAGGAAACGTCGGAATTATAAATAAAACCAGAAGACGGAAAACGGAGAGCGACAAGGAACCGAGTCGGGTCTTTCTTCAACGTTAAACCGTTTGTGTTTCAAATAGAACTTACGCGGCGGGTGGTTAGTCAAACCTTCTTCGCCCCCTTCCCTCTCCCCAAACTCTCTCAGTCGCCTCCTCTGTTGACGGTATTCCAGTAAAGAGTGAAAAGGAGAATGAAGATAGAAGAAGTACAATCGACAACAAAGAAGCAACGAATAGCAACCCACACTCATATCAAGGGTCTTGGTCTTGAGGCATCTCTCTCTCTATCTCCCTCTCTCTCTCTCTCATGATTCCCAAGGGTTTAGGGTTTTATCATAGCTCTATTGTTTTTTAGGGTTTTAATATTTCCTTTTTAGGGTTTAAGGTTTATCATAACTCTCTCTTTATGCTGCACTTTAACTATGCAGTTCTTTTGAATTTGCATTTTATCGTGTGTTATTTTGGTGAGCTAAGGTACTGATTTTGTGTTTCTCTTTTAATTGTGTCTTAGCCTAATGGGAAAGCTATTCCATTGGCTGCTGGATTTGTGGGTCAGTCAGCGGCAAGAGAAGCCGCCGGCCTTGTTGTTGATATGATTCGCCAAAAGAAGATGGCCGGAAGGGCACTTCTATTTGCTGGCCCTCCTGGTACCGGCAAGACTGCCCTCGCCCTCGGCATCTCCCAAGAGCTCGGTACTAAGGTACTCCTCCAACTACAACTCTCATTGTTGTTAGAAGCTTAAAGCTCATTCGTCTATTCTGTTTCTTAGCTGGGCATTTCATTTATTTGAGCTTTGATCACTTAGTTTTATGGTTTTCCTTTTTTTAACCTTGTAGGTTCCATTTTGTCCCATGGTTGGATCGGAAGTTTATTCATCTGAAGTAAAGAAAACTGAGGTTTTGATGGAAAACTTTCGACGGGCTATTGGTCTACGTATTAAAGAGAACAAGGAGGTTTACGAAGGAGAGGCAAGTTATAACTGTCTTAACATTAATTTAATCTACGTTGTTAATGTTGTGCCAACCCCAAGTGATTGGGAGTTGAGTTTAACTGTTAATGTTGTGATATGTTTGTTTTTATAGTTCTTCTTCTTCTTTGTTTATCCATTTTCTGATGTGTTAGAAGCTGTCTTTGTTTTAGGTGACTGAACTCTCACCGGAGGAAACCGAGAGTGTGACTGGTGGATATGGTAAAGCCATTAGCCATGTTGTTATTGGGTTGAAAACTGTCAAAGGAACCAAGCAACTGAAGCTGGACCCAACTATTTATGATGCCTTGATAAAAGAAAAGGTAATGCCCTTCATTATGTTACTACCCTGCATACAACAAAGGTTGTTAAAGGTTGTTGGTTGGTTGTCCTCCCCTCCCCCCAACCACCAAAAAGACAGTTCCCAAGTAGAAATAATTTGGTACTCTTATCTTATACATTAAACTGAGAAAGGAATTAGAATTGGTTTATTAATCTTTTCTTGTTGTCTTGTTGCTTGGAATTTGGTTTTTGTTAACATATCTAATTTTCGTGGTACTAACCACAGGTTGCCGTTGGTGATGTTATATACATTGAAGCAAACAGTGGTGCTGTTAAAAGGGTTGGCAGGAGTGATGCATTTGCTACAGAATTTGATCTTGAGGCTGAAGAGTATGTTCCTCTTCCGAAAGGAGAGGTTCATAAGAAGAAAGAGATAGTCCAGGTTTGTTTTATTTTTCGAGCTTTGGGTTCATGATATGTTACGGGTGAGTAATATGGCTCTTTTTGGCTGACCATAATGTAGTGGTGGTCATCTTTTAGTCTTTGAAGCTCCTTTTGTTAGTGGGGCTATTAATCAGCTTGTCAGCTAATTCCTTTTTCTTTGTCATTTGTAAAAAAGTAATTACTTGGTTTTTTCGAATCTTCTTTAAGAGCAGTCATTTTACAAATCATGCTTGTTTGTGCAAGATATTTCTGAGTTGCATGCACAACTGAGTGATTTGTTTAATTGCAGTTCTGTAAGGTTTTAGAGCGCTCCATGAAAAAATTGCAAATTTACAATTGAAAGTTACCACAATCGTGACCTGAAGCTCAAAAAAAGATTTTGGTGTTATTCGAGTATCCATTTCTCAAGCTAGTCAAATTTATTCACCTACTACTCATCCTTGTTGCTCTCTGTACAATTGATATAATTTGTACCCGTGCTTTAACGAATTCCTAGTCACCACTTTGCATCTAGATAGTGCTGCAGAGCTGAAATTTAAATTCTTTTTCCTACTGATTTTGTGTTCTGGCAGTTTCATTCTATTATGATAATATTTCGTTTTGCTTTGTGTGTTGATTCTCAAGATAAGCTAAAGTTTAGGGTTTCACAAACCTATCCTGTTATCCTTTATGTTGTTTTCTTTGTTGCAAATTAGGATGTTACACTGCATGATCTGGATGCTGCAAATGCAAGGCCTCAAGGGGGACAAGATATATTGTCCCTTATGGGCCAGATGATGAAGCCCAGGAAGACAGAAATTACTGACAAGCTACGACAAGAAATTAACAAGGTACTAAACTACGAATTTTCTGGACATATCAACTTGATATTTGTTTCCTTGGACAGATACGTTGCTCTACGGTGGTAATTCTTTCCTTATTGGGATTAACTTATACTCCCTCCGTCCCTAAATTATTGTCTGGGTTGACCCGGTACACGGATTAAGAAAACTCAATTGACTTGATTATTAATATTGGAATAGTATTGAAAAAGTGTGTTGTTTTCTTTAATGCTCATGTTTATGTGGCCCATAATTAAAGTAGGAAGAAAAAGTAAGGGTAAAATAGTAAAAGTGATGTTCTAAAAAGAAAAGTTTCAAACAAGACAATTATTTTGGGACGGACGAAAAAAGAAAGGAAGACAATAATTTAGGGACGGAGGGAGTATATGATTTAATGGTCCAAAAGTAGTCCCACATTTGCACCCTGTTTCCTTCATTGCGCAGCATATCAAAGATCTGGAGCATCATAGTTTAGCATATTAATATTTATCAATCACAGGTCGTTAACCGTTACATTGATGAAGGTGTAGCAGAGCTTGTTCCTGGAGTCTTATTCATAGACGAGGTTCTTCATCTCTTTTAAGTCTTTCCGTGTCTTATGTTGTATACCAGTTGGTATATTTGTTTTTTGATGTCCGTAACCCCATTCACAGGTACATATGCTTGATATGGAATGCTTTTCATACTTGAATCGTGCCTTGGAGAGCTCATTATCACCAATAGTAATCTTTGCCACGAATAGAGGAATATGCAATGTTAGGTATTAAACTCTACTTCTGAATCTTTCTGGATTGGGATAGGTGCACCATTTCATCAGTTCCAGCTGATTTTCCATTTCTGATATATCTTTATTTACAATAGATTTACTTATTAGAACTTATATTCCCTGATGAACTTATATATCACCATAAAGAATGGTAAAGAGTAGGCAAGCTATATTTGCTACATAAAAATGAAACATATAATCTCGCCATGTCATCTTAACAACTGAAGTTTGAGATCTAGCATCCACAAGAAGCTCTTAATAGTTACTTAAGACTACCAGAACTATCGAGTCTTTTAAAAGGCAGGTATGCACCAGTGGCGAAGCCACGCCAAGCCTTAGGGGGTTAGTTGACCCCCTATATCTTTGGAAATGGGTCATTTTAGTACCTTTAGGTTTAGAAAAAAAAATACTTTTTACTACTAAAAACAACAGTGTTAAATTTTGACCCCCTTTGTTTTATAAAAAAATTGCACTATATTATAATTTTGACCCCCATTTTTAACTAATTTCAAATAATACAAGTAATTCTCTTCTCCTAAAATAATTTTGACCCCCTTTAGACAAATTTCTGGCTTCGCCACTGATATGAACCAATAAATTCTGTATCAGAATGCAGCAGTTTTAGCTTGTATTGGCTGGCAAGAACAGTAAGAGTGTTTAGACCAGTTTGAAGTATAAGCTATTAGGTACCATGGTGGAGCCAATAATGATAAGCATAACTGATGATACCTTAGTGTATTGTTATTGGGTTGACTCTAATTGAATCCTAAAAACTGGCTGAATGTTGAAATGCACCAAAGAGAAGCACGGTGCTAAAGTGTCCTAACTAGATCACCTAGAGCAAGTAAGAAAGTGAGACTGAGAGTGCAAAGCATCTAGATAAAAAAGCAAATCAGAGTGGGAGTGCCTAGTGAGCCTTACAAATGATTACATACAGTATTCGAAAAATTGATTTTATTAGTAATCTTTTTGTTGTGTACTGTTTTTTATTTTAATACTATTAGTTAGTATAATTATAAAATGCTTAACAAAAGCTAAAAGTAATTTGCATGCATTGTAATGGTTTTAGTGGTTTGTACTCGCTCTCTCTCTGGAAAAAAAAAAAGTGAGAGATTAAGACAAATCTGATGTATTGGAATGGTCAATCCGGCAACTGTGAAAACTGAGTCCAGGTACCTTGTATGGGATCTGCTCTGTGAGTGAGTCTGTTGGGGTTTGTAGTTCGCAATTCCCTTTGGGGAATCTAGTGACATAAAACCTTGTCTGTGTTGTCAAATCTGTTATCATTTTGCTGCTTGATTTTCAAAATAAAAGATAGAAGAAAAATAAAAAGATGAGTTGGCAATGAAAATTCTAAAAATTGAAGCTTCATGCTAAAATCAAATGGGAGTATGGGACTATATGAAGCTTGACTTCAAGCATGTTTCGCTCAAATCCAACCATTCACGAACGGCCTGCGAGGTAAATCGAGAATCGAGTTCGCACGTAGTTTCAGTGGCTTGACTTGAACTTGATTTTGAAATCCCAAAACGCAGCTCTAGTCAGCTTGAATACAGAATTAAATATTTTGTTCTAAGGCCATGAAAGATAGGTGGTGCTCTGAGAATTTTGCAGACTCGACTTATTTCCAGGTTGATTAAATTGTTGTACACACACGCACACGCACACGCACACACACACACACCCAGTGTATCAAAAGCATGGGCATATTACAATTAAGTTTTAGCTTGTTGGTACCGTCCACCAATTATAGAACGTGGACAGATGTTCGAGTCTCACTAGAGACAAATTTTTTTAACTTCGGTTTGTTAATCTTAAGAAAGGAAGCACTGCTCTATATATTTTAGCTTGTTTGCCCCAAGGAAGCATTTATCTTGTGTTTTCATCTCTTTGATTCCTTGACACCCTAATTATGCATTGAAGCCTTGTCTTACCATCTGACTTTTTTAAGGTTTTGCTATGTAGAGGAACAGACATGACTAGTCCTCATGGTATCCCAGTTGACTTGTTAGACCGATTGGTGATCATACGGACGGAGACCTATGGTCCTGCTGAGATGATACAGGTTGAGGTTTTATGTAGTGTATACGATAATATGATAATGATTGTACCTAACCTCTCTTGACCACTAAGGATTTGTCTATAATGTCTGATTGTTGATAATTTTGATCCCGTTTACTTGTCCAGATCCTAGCTATCCGTGCACAGGTAGAAGAATTGATTGTAGATGAAGAGAGTCTTGCGTTCCTTGGAGAGATCGGACAGCAAGCATCTTTGAGGTCTGCTTTACTTTCTGCTGCTGTTACAGATGTTCTGATACACTCTTATCTCTAAGATACTTAGTTCAAAATATGCTGTTTTTTCAGACATGCAGTTCAGCTGTTAACGCCTGCCAGCGTTGTGGCAAAAATGAATGGCCGAGACGGCGTTTGCAAGGTACCTTAAACATGTACCTCATTTGCAGAGTTTTTGAGATGACACGAGTGGTACTAACTTGGTACTTGTAACCTTTTGTTTCTAACATTAGTTCATTTCTGTTTGTACACTTTACAGGCAGATCTTGATGAAGTGAATTCTCTTTATTTGGATGCCAAGTCTTCAGCAAGACTTCTTCAAGAGCAGCAGGACAGATATATCTCATAATTATGAATTCTGCTCGACTCTATCCCTTCCCAACGGTGCATCTTTTATTTAGAGCCGGAGTGTAGTCAGGGTCTTTTTTTTTTTCTTACTGCTGAGAGGTTGCTCTTGTAAAGAATGCGATTGGGATTCTATTCAAGAAAGGCAATGCTGGGCAATTTCACCAATCACCTATTAATCTATTATTACCCGGTAAGGTTTGGGGAGTTGGATATGTAGCTTCTGGGCTTAGGTATAGTTAGGGGTTTTCCAGATGTCGGGGGCAGAAATCGTAGATTTTGATTTGGAGAAAAGAAAACTGTTTTGACTAGGTTTTATTCTGGAGAAAGATGTCGGCAACCCATTGATACTTATTGTGACTTGTGAGCCAGAAAAACTATCTTAAGATTTGGAGGAACTTATCTTTATTTCCCGTTGCAGTTACATCTTCACGCATATGCATCTAGTGATTCTATTATATGATCCCTTAATATTGGGGGAAAATTATCAAAATGACCAACGTAATATCATTTAGGAATCGATTTCGTCCTGTACTCTCAATATCTTAAAATTGATCAGTACTTACTAATTGAGTTCAATATGGTTCTTCTCGTTAATTTTTCATTCAATTTTCTAACGAGATTGTTAACTATATCTAATTTTTTAACAAGATTGTTAATGTGGTAAATAGAACTAATTTATGAGGGGTAATTTTGTCATTTTTTTTAAATTTCACCACCCTACCCAAATTCAAACGGTGAGAAAAATACCTTTAATAAATTAGTTCCATTAATCACGTTAATTGCTCCGTTAAAAAAATGGATGAAAAGTTAACGGAGGAATTACTTTGGACTTAATTAGTGAGTATCCTGATCAATATTAGAATATTGGAAGTACGGAGTGAAATTGATTACTAAATGATAGCACGTTGGCCATTTTGATAATTTTTCCTTAATATTGGCTGTCAATTATGTACAATTTTATTGCCTTTTTTTATTTATTTATTATTTTTTTTGTGTGGGGGGCGGGGGGACAGTGTTGTTTATTCCATAATTGTAGTAAGGGTCAGTTAATGGGAACCAAATTCCCTGCTCTCTTCCAAGTGCCCCCCTTAATGATCTCGATCTCATTCCATCAATCAGTCAGTCAACACTTTCTTATACCCAAAAGGGCTGGGGGGGATATAATAGCCTGTGACTGTGTACACATTATTTATGATGTTCACAAGTTACTAAATATAGCTCTCTCTTAATTGTTCACATCATCAACAAATTGGTAAAGTTACTAAATATTGTTAAGAATTAAAACTAAAGCAAGAAGAAACTCAACAGAATTATGGGGGTTGATATTTTATTGAATAAATTTAGGCTTTATAAATAGCCAACATAACAGAAGGGAGAAATACCAGTTCAACAATAGCAAAGTGATAACATCAATTAACAACTTAATTTGAAAGTACTAACAAGCATAGCCTAAAGACTAGGACTTAATTCAACAAACAGAAAGCTCAATTTCAAGAAGGGCCCCAACATAGATTTTGACTTATTCTCTTCAAATATAGCTCTCTCTTAATTGTTCACATCATCGACAAATTGGTAATGTAGTAGTCTTCCTCGTGCATAAACAGTTTGTTCTACCAAACAAAGATTGGTTACACTTGGGAGTATATGTGGACATTAGCTGGTGAGAGATGAAACCCGCCTTAATTTCTGTGTATTCTACCCTCTTCATACCCACTACTTGCTTTTTTAGTTTGTTCGTTTTTGGTCCAATTTCTATAATTTTACATTTATTTTTTCTTTTCTTTTGAG
The DNA here is from genome assembly GCA_016624345.1 of Platycodon grandiflorus. Taxonomy (NCBI): domain Eukaryota; kingdom Viridiplantae; phylum Streptophyta; class Magnoliopsida; order Asterales; family Campanulaceae; genus Platycodon; species Platycodon grandiflorus. Next base: position 40,503,484 of record CM028366.1, on the reverse strand, counting down.
AACATGAGATTTTTCTATCGGTGTCAAGCAAAAAAAGATATTCCATCGGTTTCTAAATAAGTGTTCATTTTTAAAATTTTCTTGTCTTTAAATGAGTATCTATTTTTGTACAAATTTACTAATTTTATCTTTAACACCTATCATGTTTTAGTTCAGATTTCTAATGTTATATGTAGACATCTATTAATAATAATTAAAACAAAAGTCATTGTTCCCCCCTCCCTCACCCCATTGTACACGTGACTCAGAAGCTTTTATAATTAAATTTAACATTATCCTAAATATGTAAAATCTTTTTTTTCGTGTAACTTTTTTAATTAATTTTAATCTTATCCTAAATTTGTAAAATCTTTTTTTACGTGTAATATTTTTATAATTACCATTTTGACTTTAACCTATGCTAAATCTGTAAAACCTTTTTTAATTTGTAATTTTTTTTTTTTTTTGTAATTACAACGTTCATGTTTACCTATATAACTTTTTTAATTAACTTTAACCTTTTCCTAAATCGGTAAACTCTTTTTTTTACTAGTAATTTTTTCTAATTACTATTTTGACTTTAACCGTATCCTAAATTTGTAAAAAAAATTATTTATAATTTTTTTCTAATTATTGTAAAATCATTTTTGTGTTTAATTTTTTTTGTAATTACTATTTTGGTTAGTTAATGTCATTGTATTTAAAGTGATCGGTATAGATTTCTATAAAAAAAAATAGTAATTTAAATATATTGTATGTATTTGCTTAAAATATTCTATATAATTTTCCTTAAACAAACAATACGTACAATATATTAGTTATATCTCGATTTAAAACAAATATGCGTTAATCTAATTTTTTTTCACATAGGTATATATGAATTTATGTGATTATGCTAAAATATGAAATACATTTTTTTTTGAATTTTTCCGTTTAACTAGTTATAGATATTAATGTACATGTGCTATTAAAAAACACAAAAGTTAACTTAATTTTAGTAAAAAAACTAAAAATGACCGTTCATTTAGGGATGGAGGGAGCATAAAATTTTGTCAAATATGAAATATGACTTTTTTTTTTTTTTCCTTGAAGCAGAGGGAGTATGAGTTAATATTTTCATACAAATAACTGAGTAATTAATTAGGGTTTGGCAAAAACCAGTCTTATTTTTGTTTTTATACATTCTTTTACAAGTAGAATGAACCAACTTTAGTTAAATTTTATGCTAGTATGTGTGTATATATATATATATATATATATATATATATATTTTTGGGCATTGAGGTTCTTAGCATATCTGAAACATGGTAGATTTACTTGAAAGAAAATGGTTCTGCTAATAGTAAAATTTCAGGATTCAGACTCGTAGAAAATTTCTCTGATTACCAAGCTTTAAAATTAGAATTAGATGAACAATTTGAGATCAACGAAATTCAAATTGCTCTTTTAATTTCAATTCTAAGCTCTGAAATTAAGTATCCAAACATAACTTTAATTATGCAAATATTCAAGATTTACAGAGAAGATAATTTCAGGCATTGTTCTTTTCTTGGCAAATGATTTGTTGAATCAAGGCGCTTTAATTTAATTTAATTATATCTTGATTAAACAAACCCAAGATGACCCAAACCCGAATTTTCAAGTGTCTACACTACACAAGTAGCAAATAGATATTCAATAGATATATGGAGGGGCGGATCCATGTTATGAGGTTTGGCGCCGCCGGGGGGTTGGGGGCCCACTGATTTTTTTAATCTTATAAAATGTTTAGTTTTGGATAGTAATCTCACTCAAAATTGAATGCGTGATCAATTTTTAAAACACTCTCTTGTATGTTTTATTGAAAAAGAGTTGTTTAGGAGTATTACAAATGATGATGTAATTAAAAGTTTTTAAAATATGAAAACACATAAAAGATAATTGTGATCTCAAATTTGTGACACCAATAAAATATTTTTCTGGATCCGCTGCTCATAAATGGAGCGACAAGACAACGAGTAGCTTCTTTGTGGTATAAAATAAAATACTACTCCTTATAAAAACAAAGTGATAATATCAATTACATTGGCTCCATTTGGATACCTCAATTCTATTGCTTAGAATTGGAATTGGAGCCTCCAAAATTAATTTTGTCGTTTAAGAATACAATTAAAATTTTGAATTGCAATTGAATTGCAATTATAAATGCCTCAATTCCATAAAATTAATTATATACTAAAACTTAATAATTTAAAGTCAAAATTTTGTTACCATTTTTTTCTTTATTAATTAACACAATAACAACTCATCCTTCTTTCACCACCATCACCGCCGGCTGCCACCACCGACCGCAACCTCCGACCACCGCCACCACCGACCACAACCTCCGACTATCGCCACTGACCACCGCTGCTGGCCTCCACCACCATCGCCACCTTTGGCAACCACTAATCTCGGTCGCCACCCCTACCACCGCCACCGACCACCACATCTGACAGCCACCACCGACCACCAACTCCGGTCACCGCTGCTAAACGCCACCAATTCTGGCCACCACCCCTCTGCCGCCAACTTTGGCATCCACTGCTGCTGTTAACTACCACAACTATATGCTATTTATTTTTTAAAGTATAAAAAATTTGTGATTTTGTTATTAGCAAGGTTATACATTTGTCATTTAAAATCACTAACCACCAATACCACTAGGCTAGACAAGATATTTGACATTTTATTGAAATCTTATTTTAACAATAATCTAGAATTACAATTGAATTCCACACATTATTCAAACCATGGAATTGCTATGATTTTGAAAGCAAATTTCACACTATTTAAATTCCATGAAATTTGAATATTTATAAAATTCAAAAATAATGTATCCAAATGGACCTTGACTTATAAACCACTAAAACGAAAATTCAAACGCACTCTTTACCCAAAATTTTCTTTCTACAATGTCAAGTAGTACCCATTTCAAAAATAAGTTAAGTGTTGCATATTTCATTTTGGGAGGTTCCAAAATAATTGTGCTCTTTCCACTTTTAAGAAAAAAAGTTTAAGTAAATTATCTATAATACCTTTATCAATTGCGAAATAAAAAAAGAAGAGAGATTCATTAATTTGACACTAGTAGGGATGAATAATACTTGGGGTACAAAAAAGTCACAAAATTTTGGTAACACAAAACCTTGTTGTTGGTTGTTAATTGATTTTTTTTTTCATTAGTTAGTGACAGACATGTAAACTATACAACTAATTCATAACCGCCAATAAGGATTTTGTGACTTTTTTGTGCCTCTAACATTGCTCATAAGGAATACTTATAGAAATTAAAAAAAAATTGCATAGAGCCATCTTTATTCTTATAACTCGTCGTCTAAAGTTAATACATAACATTTATTTTGAAACAAACGGAGTAACATTTTGTCGTGATTCAACAACACACTTCCGTGAAATGGAAGTCTCGTGAGTTGCGTTTGACACACAATTGTCGTAGTATTGAGCTTGGTTAAGACATGTTAAAGCTCAATTGCTCTCATTCATTGGCTCTATTCTATTATTTTTGATCTTATCATGTTTTTTTATTAATTTTCGTTTGGATCAATTTGAGCGCACCTCAACATAATTCACCACTTTTTTTACTAATCATTATAAAAAAGTTTTGAAATCTCAAAGCCAACTGTATAAACAAACATTGTTTCATTTTCGGGGTACAGCTTACAAGGGCCTAATGGTTGAGTAGTGAGTACTATTTGTATTTGAATTTATTGGGGAGAAAGTCAATAAACCAACATTTGCACAAACTTCGTGGTTCACGTTAATGGTTAATTAATGTTTATTTCTAAAAAGAGTAATGTTAGAAGAATAAAATTGTTCTACATATTTGGTTTAGGCAAAACATATAATCGAGCCACTGTATTTTGGGAAAAATTACAATTTGGGTACTGATTGTTTGAAAATATTATTTGGGCCACTGTACTTCAATTATCTTGCAAACGAGCTCTCCAGCACGTTAATTTTAAATGAAATCTCTATTTTATCCCTGTCTACATTAAGGGAGATGAGGACGAAGATAGGGGTAAAATAGGAATTTCATTTAAAATTAATGTGCTGGTGGGCTCGCTTGCAAGATAACTGAAGTACAGTGGCTTAAATAACATTTTCAAACAATCAGTGGCCGAATTGTAATTTTCTCCAAAATACAGTGGCCCGATTATGTGTTTTGTCTTTGGTTTATAATAAACACTTAAATATATATATATGAAAATGAAAAACTATTAATAAGTAATTTGATTATTTTGTTTAGGACAATGGAGGAAGCAGTTGTTAGAATAAATTAAGTGGAATAGGTAACATTTTTTTTTTTTTAATACTTGCCTTAAGTTAAAACTTAAAAAAAGAACTATTCATATAATTATTTTCTATTGAAAGATTATCAATGCACTGAAAACATTAATTCTATATATTTCATTTGTATATTGTTAAATTTATTTTTTTTATTAGAGCACTTGTTATCAGGACATTTATCTTTTTGAAATTGTTTGGCTCTGTCTCTCACCGTTAATTTTTTTCTTACAAAAGTACAAAACTATTATGATGAAACTTATTTTCCAATAACTATCTCAACTTTTTTTTGTTTACCACTAATATTTATAGATAATAAATACATATATCTTACTTTAATGAGTTTAGAACATAATTTACTCCCTTCATTCTGAAAAGAGTTTATGATTGAATGTCAAACATTTTTAAAATGGACATAATTTCTTAATATATTCTAATTTTGAGAATTAAATAGAATATTTAATATTAAAGTTTAAAGGAAATAAAGATATTCTAGAAACTCGTAAATTTATTAGCATAAATTTGAATTAGATAATTTAAATAAAAAATCCCACAATAGGAAATAATTGAATGGAGGGAGTAATTGATAGACTAAAGAAAATGGAAGTTAAGGAATTGCATATTATGTACGATAAACAAATGGTGCGTGGATGGATAGTATCTTTGAAGGAATCATCTGGCCGAGATAGATTCCCCAAAGTAACCGTGTATTTGCATTTGAGTGAACCAACTTTAGACAAATTACGTTTTTCCCCTGCCTATTTTGATTATTTTCTCGCATGCCTGATCACTTCTTATATCATCTAGCTAGCGTTTCCTATATTTTCAGAACAAGAACATGCATTGCCGCCAATCAATGTGACAGTGGTGCGATATAGATGGTAAAGATCCTAATTTCATGGCTTTGGCTTATCGACACATAGGATTTAAGCAAAGATTTGAAATGTACATAACCTGCAAGATTTTGGGTAGCAAATGGGAGGTTGGATGGAGCTAGTAGTGGCGGATCTAAAAAAAAAGTCTTTAGTGAGGATACAAATTTAACAATATTTACCGACAAAAAAAAAAGAATTCTTCATATTTACCAAAAAAATTTTATAAAAATGATAGAAAATCCTAGAAAAAGTTCAACAAATAATCCCAAAAATGCCGTAAAAATCCAACAACACCAAATCATACTCTTTTTTTTTTTCCTAAAAAAATTACCCAAAAGCTTAAAAAAATATTTTAAAAAATAACCATAAAGCCAACAAATTATCTTTTCCTCTTGAAAACAAGTTGAAATAATAGAAAAATCAATGTATCAGGTACAATAAAAACGGCCATTTCAACTACAATTTATATAAAAAAATATTAAATAACAAAAAAGCTCCTTTTAGGCATTCAAACTACAATTAAAAAAATTGACAACGAAAATTCCCCCTTCTATCACTTCACACAGCAGATGAATTTTTGAAATAAAATTCAAAAATGAAGAACACCCCCCAATGGTGTGTTGTTTTTTTTCCAAGTGTTAGAACAAACGAGGAACACCTCCATTGGAGTTGCCCTAATTAAGGCCTATGTTGTTTACCCATTATACTCTTACAACATTGGCACTTGTCAACTTCTTAATTAAGTATATTGTTGAACTTTAGTTGTTTCATAGCCTTCATTGATTCCTTTGAGAATTTACTTATCGAGCACCGATTTCATTTGCACCCATTTCAATACCAAAAAAACCAAGTTTCAAGGAATGGTGTTCACCAAGAGTATGAATTAGCTTTTGCCAACAAATAATCATTTAGCTTTTTTACATAATTTATGGGAATGAAACTCTAGTTATAGCATGAATATTGAATAAGTGTTCGGATGACAACAAAAGTGTAACACTCTAATCCCACATTCGATAGATGTAAGAAGAAGTGTAGGCTTATAAATAGCCACCTACTATCAACAAACGTAAAAGTATACATAAACATATTGAGTAGCCTTGTAATAGACTTGATTGATCCAGGTGCTCTTTGGCAATGGCCGACACCCCGCAATTGCACGAACCAGTACAACACGATTATAAATAAGACACGAAATTGTAAATTTAGTTAAAATAATATTTATTATTATATTCATGATCAAATAAGATAGATAACACGATAATGTGATACGAACACGACACGATGATACAAATTGCCACCCCTATATATCATTCATTTACACATGATCACAGAAATAGTTCATTCCTTGTATCTTTAAATTCATTCTTATTTTATTTCCTTAATTAACAATTTTAAATACATTACTTAAAAAGTATCATGTTCCTTCCTATCCAAATGCTGATTAAAGAATCTCATTATTGAGAATAAATTTGAAATAACATGTCACACTTAATGGGATAGAAGATTTGAATCATCAAAACTATCCATAGTTTTTTAGTGGTGCTGTAATGAATGAACCTAATTGATCGACTTAGATTATCTTCTACTTGCACACCAGATCAGATCCTCCTTCAATTCCTTAGTGAAGAAAGAGTACGTGTATATCATTCATTAATCACACAGGACGGAAATTAATAGTCCATTCCTTCTATATATCCTTAGATTCTTATTTTATTTCCTTAATTAACAATTTTAATACATTACTTAATTAAAGAATTAATATCATCTTCCTATCCAATTAAAGGATCTCATTATTGATCAATGAGGATAGATTTGAAACAAATAAACTCTCATTCCTAATCTTCCATTTCGGTTATATATCAAATATATATATATATATATATATATATTTATAAACTTTTGAGTGGTACCTCTTGTAGACCTAATTAACTCCATCGGGTGCTCTTTAAACTTGTACGCTGGCAAGATCCTCCTTCTTTCTTTAGTGAAAGAGTTTTTCACTTAAGAGTACGTGTATATCATTCATTCACACATAACGAAAATACCACATTCCTTCAATTCCTTGTATCTAATTCTTACTTTATTTCTTTAATTAAAAATTTTAAATACATTACTTAAAAAATATTATGTTCCTATCTAAATGATGATTAAGGAATTGAAATAACTAAACTCTCATTCCTAATTAATCTCCATTTCTGCCATCAAAATGGAGGGAGGGTACTTTATCATTTTACATGGCTAAGTGATTGCACGTTGGAGTCTTATTTGGAACTAAAAAGTAAAAATTTGTTTCTGATGGTTTACTCTACGGGCGCATTGATCAAAATAATAAAAAATAAACGGAAAGAAAATAAAATGTCTCCAGAAAATTCAAGAAAACTTTGAAGAAAAAAAAAAAAAACCACTCAAATTTTGGGGTTTAGCTGAAAAGTTATGAAGAGTAGAAGGGTAAGACGGGTAAAATGAAAATAGAATTCAAGTTGTGTACACTTACACCCCTTGATTTTGATCTCTCATTGATGAAAACAAAAGATGCTCAGTGAACTCCATTTGTCTAGTCTTGATGAATAAATGTTCTTCTCCTTAGCCAATATATATAACTGTTACTTCCAATGCCAATCTCCAGATAAACTGGTGTTGCAGACGGAGGCCTCTCAAACTCCCCCCACCATTAATTTTCTCACCCTCTCTCCAAGACTTCCAGCTGATTTGAACCCAATTTCAGTTCTTTTCAGTGGAGCTCCTTTTTTGGGTTTGTGAGTAATTTACTCCAGCTTTGTTGAATTTCAGCTTCTGGATTTTACTTAATTGGGTTTGATTGTTAGTGGGGTTTCCTAATTGATTCTTTTAGCTGAAATGTTTGTTATTGATTTCATTTTGTGTTTGTTGACTTGTTTATATGTTTGAATCGAAAATATTCAATTGGGTTCATGTTTGATGAGCTGTTTCAAGTTTGTACCATGATTGAAAAATCATACGCTTGTGTGCTGTTTGTTTGCTGAGAAATTGAAGGAAATTAGAGTGAGAGTGAGGGAGAATTTTAATAGAACTTTGGTGATTTGAAGAAGATTGAAGACGAACTGTAGAGTTCTCGATTCCCTTGTTTTGACTTCTCAGCAAACAAACAGGAGAATGAAATTGGCGCTCACCTAGTTCAAAATTTAAGTTGATTGTGCTTGAATTCGACTTCACGGCATGGATTCAGTGCTACCAAATATAGCTTTAGAGTTGAAGTTCTTGATTGATTGAAATTTATGTCTTTACTGTTTCAGGATTGTGTGAAGTTGAATATTTGTGTTTGTGGAAATGGCGACCGGAGCTATCCCTGCTTCATTTATAGCTTTGAAGAGCAGGGATCAGGGTTTAGGCTTTGGGAAAACTACAAACTTTGTCAGGATTGCTGACTTGAAGAGTATCAACTTTCGACGGACTAAGGCCTTCGTCATTAAAAATTCAAACCCTGTTTCAGATACTGCTGAACTTGAGCCTGCTTCAGAAGGAAGCCCTTTGTTAGGTATAATTCCTGCTCTCCTTTCTCTAGTGGGCATAGTTGGACTTTGTTATTTTACTTCTAAATTTCCAGATTTCTTGAATGCAGAGCGTTTAAGTTGTCGTAGTTGTAGTTTATAGTTTTTATTTCCTGCCATTGAGCCTTGGGAAGTTCGAAACCATGATAAATAAGTTCTCGAGTGGAATGAATAGCAAGATTTTGAAGTTTTGATATCATTGCCAACCCCCCAACATCCCCCAAGGCAAAATAAAATAAAATAAAAAGGAAAAGAAAAGAAAAAAATAGTTGATTTTTCCTGATCAATTGTGTCTAAACTGAGGGTTTTGCCTATATTATTGGACCATTGTTCTTATTCTTTCGGATGTAGTTCCTCGACAGAAGTATTGCGAATCAACATATAAAACTGTCAGGAGGAAAACTCGCACAGTGATGATTGGCAATGTGGCTCTTGGTAGCGACCACCCAATAAGAATTCAAACTATGACTACAACAGATACTAAGGATGTTGCTGCAACAGTTGAACAGGTTTGCTGTTTTCCTATCTCTTTTACTATTCAGCATCTACCTTTAAAGATTGCCGTTTTCTTAGTCTCTTCCAACTTACCAAAGTCAGAAGCAGCAACATCAATTTCTCTGGACGGACCTTGATATTTCATTACTATATTTGGAGTCCATCAGTGGGGTAATTTTGTTGTTTCAAATACGATACCTATCAAAGTATATATCCTTGTGAATCAAGGAGACAATCAGCATGGAGAAAACTGTTCCATGCTATATTTTGCTGTTAGTTTATAAAATTTTCAAGGCGCGTGGAGGGTTCAGCAAATGCCCACTATTGTTTGGCAAATAAATGACGGCTGATCAGGTAATTGCGACTTTTGCAGGTAATGCAAATAGCCGACAGGGGAGCAGATCTTGTTCGAATAACAGTGCAAGGAAAAAAAGAGGCAGATGCATGTTTCGAAATTAAAAATTCTCTTGTCCAAAAGAAGTAAGACCTAGTTTGTGGTGTCAATAGAACTATTGGATTCTGGATCAATAATATAGATGAGCATGTGTCATCTCATGCATTCTCTTCATATGCAGTTATAACATACCTCTGGTGGCAGACATTCATTTTGCTCCTCCCATTGCACTGCGAGTTGCTGAATGCTTTGAAAAAATTCGTGTCAACCCAGGAAACTTTGGTATTTACTTCATCGGGCTGTGCATTGGTTTTGTATTTAAAATATTTTCAATGATTATTCTAGATCTAATGATGTAGTTTCTTGCAGCTGATCGGCGCGCACAATTTGAGAAACTAGAGTATACAGAAGATGACTATCAAAAAGAACTTGAGCATATTGAGCAGGTCAGGCTACTATGTAACATGGTGATAATGTGTTAAAATGCATCATTTTTCCAATCCTTTTTTAAGTCGTACAATATGGAATCTATAAATAGATGCCTCACATTTTTGGTTTCTGCCACACCAGGTTTTTATTCCATTAGTCGAGAAATGCAAGAAATATGGAAGGGCATTACGAATTGGGACAAACCATGGGAGTCTTTCCGATCGTATAATGAGTTACTATGGAGATTCTCCTAGGGGAATGGTAAGCAGCTCTTCTTGATGATCATACTTCCATAATGAGTTTATTTGTTTTAATTTCGTCTGTATCATAAACTTGATGTTACAGGTTGAATCTGCATTTGAGTTTGCAAGAATTTGTCGGAAGTTGGACTTCCATAATTTCGTGTTCTCAATGAAAGCAAGCAACCCAGTTATCATGGTCCAGGCATACCGCTTACTTGTGGCTGAAATGTATGTTCAAGGGTGGGATTATCCGTTACACTTGGGTGTCACTGAAGCTGGTGAGGGTGAGGATGGACGGATGAAATCTGCAATCGGCATTGGAACACTTCTTCAGGTCCTATTATGAAGCTAAATTTTTGGGAATGTTGATGAATTTGTTACATCCACTTTTTGAAAGTTTTCTATTTTGAAGAATTGAGTTGTGCTATACTTCTTTAAGCTTAAGTTGGTTCGTGGCTCCAAGCAATTTTTTTTCACCATATTGACATAATCTTTGCTCATCTGCCCTGTTTTCATAGCCAATTGAGAAATCACACATACACATATTCTCTGGTGTGACCAGCCAATCTTTGTTTTATATACAGGATGGTTTGGGTGATACAATCAGGGTATCCCTCACAGAACCACCAGAGGAAGAAATAGACCCCTGCAGAAGGCTGGCTAACCTTGGAACAAGAGCATCTACTCTTCAGCAAGGGGTGGTAGGTTTTTTCATGTCTTTCATTCGTCAATACATTTATTCATTTGATTATTATGTTGCTTATTTAGTACTTTTCCTTTGGTGGCACTTGATCAGGCACCATTTGAAGAAAAGCACAGACGTTATTTTGATTTTCAGCGAAGAACTGGTGATTTGCCAGTGCAAAAGGAGGTCAATATTTAGTTCTATGGAATTTTTTTGTACTATGCTTCTTCTTGCTGGTTCAACTTCTTAACTGATTGCTTCACATGATCGAATAACAGGGTGAAGAGGTGGATTATAGGGGTGCCCTCCACCGCGATGGCTCTGTTCTCATGTCTGTTTCCCTTGATCAATTGAAGGTCAAAAGTTGCTGCTATAGTTGCCTTTTTTCTATATATTGTAATTTTTTTTGTTTTTAATTAAAGGGAGGGGAACACCCTCTAAATTTATTAATGAAGAAAAGAAATAAAAGTGGGGGGCTTAAAACCTGACCACTTAGAATGCCTTCAGGCTACAACGTGGGAGACATAAAATTTATTCGAACAAAAGAAATACCTCTTACGCTAATCTGTATGAAAAATTTAATAGTTAAGACGAAAGACAGAATTTTTTTCCAATTACCTCTGCGGAGGAGTATTAACTTTTTTTCCAATTACCTCTGCGGAGGAGTATTACTTTACTTATGAATTGTTCTTGTTTCTCATTCATTGCTAAAACTTCTGTTGGTTTTGCTTTCTTATCTTACTTTTCTCCTCTTTCTTCTTTTGTCCAGACACCTGAACTCCTCTACAAATCATTAGCTGCAAAACTTGCTGTGGGCATGCCATTTAAGGTCTGTTCCTACTTTTTTGTCCCTTGACATATATCACTGGGCAGTATATCTTTGTAGGATATGCCTCAACTAACAACTCAAGTTTAATGTTGATATAGGATCTGGCAACCGTTGATTCAATCTTACTAAGACAACTTCCACCCGTAGATGATACAGATGCTGTAAGGACCCCCCTTCATTTATACTTTTATAGATGAATGAAAATATTGCATGGGTTAAGAAAAAAGTATTATGTACTTTCTTAAATAATTTTAGTGACGTGAGACTCTGCCTCTTTGCCGTTCAGAGTCTTCAGACCATATTGTATGGTGTGAATACAATTAAGATGGGGGGAATGAACTGATATTTTCTCTTGTTACCCTTATCAGCGACTAGCTCTGAAAAGATTGATAGATATCAGTATGGGAGTTATAGCTCCTTTGTCAGAGCAGTTGACGAAGCCGTTGCCCAATGCCATGGTCCTGGTAACCCTCAAAGAAATATCAACTGGTGTATACAAACTTTTGCCAGAAGGTGGTGCTTTTGTTTCAGTCCTGGAGTCTGTATTATTCACGTACCATTAGTATGGTTAAATACTAGTTCTCATACTATATAAGTGATTTACTACCAGGTACACGCTTGGTTGTGTCAATAAGGGGTGATGAACCCTACGAAGAACTAGAGACTTTAAAGAGCGTCGATGCTACAATGATTTTACACACTCTACCTTATACAGAGGAAAAGATTGGCCGAGTGCATGCAGCTAGGAGGTAATAGATTTGACCACTCTCCAGAAACTTATATGAACAGATGCAAATACACATGCATGTGTGTGTGTTCGTGTGTATAAACATTATTTGGAAAGATCAACTTAACCCTGTTCGGAACTGCAATTGTTGCTTCTTAAAAGCTTTTAGCCAGAGTCATGTTATGAAAGCCCAACACTAGATTCCACTGAAGGAATCGGATAATGTTGCATATGCATCACGATCCACTAGGCAATTGCTGGTTGATTGAATGATGAATGCTTTAGATCCACTATGATATTTATGCAAATGAAACTTGGAATGGTTGATGAAATGATGAGTAGTTTTTGAGTCCCTTGACAACTTTCTTTACATGATTTTACCTTGCTCCTGATAGTTTGACTTCTTTCTGGTGGCAGGCTATTTGAGTATCTTTCAGATAACTCATTGAATTTCCCTGTTCTTCACCACATGCAATTCCCCAGTGGTATTCACAGGTAATTAACGAGCCAATACTAGTTGACAAGATGCTTGTCAAAGAAGTTTTATGTGATTTTGTTCTACTTCTTGGCAGGGATGATCTAGTAATTGGTGCCGGTGCCAATGTGGGTGCTCTTTTAGTAGATGGACTCGGAGATGGTCTCCTACTAGAAGCTCCGGATCAGGACTTCGATTTTCTCAGGAATACATCTTTCAATTTGCTACAAGGTTGCAGAATGCGGAACACAAAAACGGTAGGGAATTTTAATTCAGAAGCAGAAATTTCAAATAATGACCAGCTCTTACTAATTTTTGTTTATACCCTGCAGGAATATGTATCATGTCCATCTTGCGGTAGGACATTATTTGATCTTCAAGAGATAAGTGCAGAAATAAGAGAAAAGACATCACACTTGCCTGGTGTTTCAGTAATCATCAAAACCCTTCTACTCATTGATTTGATGGCATTAATTAGGACCCTTATACTACTTAGGGACTGGGTTATTCATTTCATTCTTTTTGTATGGCAGATTGCAATCATGGGTTGCATTGTAAATGGGCCAGGGGAGATGGCAGATGCAGATTTTGGTTATGTCGGCGGTGCTCCAGGAAAGATTGACCTTTATGTGGGGAAGGTATGGAATTTTGGTTCTCATTCTTTTAGCATGAGATATGAAGTCAGAGACTCAAGTCTTCATCGAGGACCATATCATGTTGAACTTGCTTTATGCTGCAGAAACTTACTTTCTTTTTATCATACTGATAGTTAGACTACCTACTCCTCTAAAAGCTTTAAGCTATTGGAGAGAGTGCCCCAACAATTTGTACCATGCTCAACCTCAACAACTCCCCACCCCCACGGCAATGATGCTCCTACCTCTGCGATACATGGAGAGACTTTAAAGGGGGAAGCAATAGGGATTAGGGGGCCTCAAGTATATTGGAGGAAAACCTTAGTAAGGGGTTAATTTATTTAGAGGGGCAATCTTTCGTTCAAAGCGGACAAAGGAGCAAGGCACCACATGATTACGTTCAGAGTTTATTTTTTCCTAGAACTGCCGTTTGAGATTCTTTTTAATTTTTGGGGTTGGGTGGTTTGGTGTGGGGGAGAACTAGATATTCCGCCTTACCTATAGTTACTAACAAAAGGAAGGCTTATTGGCCACAAAAAGAAAAAAGTCAAGGAAAGTAAACAGTCAAAAGTTTATTTTGGAAAGAAAGTTAAGAAAACAAAGGGATCATATCTTTAGTCGGCAACACTTTCAAGTCCTAAATAGTATATTGGAATAAACCCCGTACATCATTCTTTTGCAGGGTAAATTTAGATTTCCTATCTGAAAACTCAGTCTATTCCTATCATAGCTGTCCCACTTCTTTTCTGGGACATTCAAAAGATTAGACCACTATCCAAATTATTTCAGTGATCTTTGTAATTTATTCTGTCGGGTAGAGCATAATAGTTGACATACATTGTTGGTTCTGTGGGTTGTTTCGGGTGTAAAATTGATTAGAATTCAATATAATGATGTAAACTATCCCTTAAGACATGGATTTTCATATGGGGAACTTTAACATTTGGTCCTCTAGATCGTGTACATAATTTTGTGTCCTAATCTTGGTGGTCAGTGTTGTGGTGTTGCAATGTGGGGGATTATTTAATTACATTGCTACTGTTATGGCCTGAAATGATAACAGCCTAACATTATTGGTTCATTGAATTGTATTTCAGACTGTGGTAAAACGAGGAATTGCAATGGAATCTGCTACTGACGCCTTAATTCAGCTAATAAAAGATCATGGTCGCTGGGTAGACCCTCCGACAGAAGAGTAAGGATCAGACAGACCATTTGGGTTATAATATCACACAATAATAGAAGTGCTGTCAAAATGTATTGTTGCACTACTACAGCCGACGAGATAAATGCTTGCAAACAACGACGATATACAGAATTCTCGAAAGAGGGAGTGTTGGGTATGTGTAGTTCCCTTAGAATGTATACATATCAACAAACTATACATGGTGTAATAGAACCATTGCTTTGAAAGCATTACATGGAGTAATGACATGCATTCTTCTTCTTTTCTGGCTTCTTTTTGGAGTAGTATTTTTGGTTGCATAGATGAGTAGAGGTGAGGAACAGGCAATAATTTATCGACTGGTTGATTGTCTGTGTTTGGGTTTGAATAAAATAGATTCAAACGCGGGAGGTGATTGGAAATGAAGGAGATGTGTATGTAATGTTGCTAAAGCCCGTTGCTGTTCTGATATCTGTGTAATGCACTAAATCTATTCCGTAAAGGGTCCTCCTAGCTATAGCCTAAGCCTACCCACTTCCATTTTCCCAATCTCCTCATGGCTTCCAAAACCTACAAAATTTCGCACACAAGAAAGACCGACCCGAAAATATACGTTAGACACTCGTCTTAAAAAACTTTTTATTTATTTTATGATTTTTAATATTCGTAACGCAAATGCCAAAATAAAACTGAAAATATATAATTAGCATGTAACCGGATCCATAAATAAATAGGTAAATAATATTACGTGCTTGAGTTTGTGATATTTTTACAACTTTAAGTAGTGTTAGTGTTAGTGTCGTCAGATCAAGTTTATTTAGATCTCTTTAATCATTTTCTAAGTAATGACGTGAACAAGTTTGTATATTTGATCTGACGGTGTAAAGATCTAAGTAATGCGCGTGATTTGGCACCACAAATACTAATTTTTGTAGAAATATCACAAGTTTGAACTCGTAATATTAGATCACAAATAAATATGTGAAATTCAAACAGAAACATACGGTCCCGAATGATTAAACCTTAATGTTAAAACAATTGAAGAAAGAGCATTGTTATTAACACCCTCAATATCTCTAAATACACCCCCTTATTTATTATAAAAATGTTATTATAAATTTTGACCTAAATGCTCTCGTATATTTTTTATTTTTTAGGCGAATAAAGAACAAGAAAAAAAATGTTCGGTGTTTGGCGCGGGTCAAACTTGGTTTGTGTTGAGTAAGGGCAGATTAAGAGAGAGAGAGAGAGGAGAGAGAGAGAGAGAGGGAGTAGAGATGTTAAAGAGAGAGAGAGGTTTGGTCAATTCTAATGGGGCGGGCTAAACGGTCCAATTTTTTGGGCTACTAATATTGCAGACCTAACCCTAACCCTAGCGGGTTTCGGGCTAAACGAGTCACTATCGGGCCACGATTAAAGATATAATATAACAATATTTTAAAATAGTGAATCGATAAACCATTCATGACTTTTATAGTTTCTTATGTTTTTCAAAAGAAATATAAACTAGACATTTATTTACATCGATGTGTTATAATTTTCAACTTGTTTTTCTCAAAATAAATAATGTAATAGCTCTACTTAGCAGTTCTTTCTAAAATTTTTGTTTATATTTCAGTATTTATTCACAAGTACACAAAGAAGACATGTAGTGCAAAGGATAAATATGTTTGACTTTGGATTAAAAGGTTGTTGGTTTTATTCTCATGGTGGTTGTTTTACGTATCTCCTAAACTTTTTACGGGCTAATTAATATTATGCGGGTTGGCGGGCCAACCCGAAACTCGGGCTAGCCCTAAGGAGGGTTAAACGGGCAGCCTTAAAAGCCCTAATTTTAAACGGGCCAAAATTATTGAGCCCTAACCTTATTTTTTTCGATTTAAACGGGTCAACTCTATATAGTGGCTCTTTTAACATCTCTAGCCGGGAGGGAGGAGGGAAGTGATGGGTGGAAAAGAAAGTAGTAAATTAGGCTTAAAGTGTTGATTTTGGAAAAAAATATGTAGGAAAGGTAAAATAAGAAAGTAAGGATAGGTGTACTTAGGCTCCGTTTGTTTTAAGGAAAATAACTTAGGAAAATGATTTACGGAAAATGGTTTCGGAAAATGAAAATGTTCTATTTTCATGCGTTTGGTAAATCTTTTGAAAATATGTCGGAAAACATTTTCCGGTGTTTGGCAAACTCATGAAATTTTTACGGAAAACATATGTGCAAAGGTGATATTAGGAGAAAATTGGAATGAACAAGTTTTGGAAAATGACTTACGGAAATTGAATCGTAAGTCATTTTCGAAAAATAACTTCATTTTCCGTTGACTTGGAAACATCTTACATTACTACATTTTCCAAATGTTACCAAACAGGAAAATAAGGAAAACGTTTTTCAAAATCATTTTAGTAAACAAACGGGCCTTAAATTTTTAAGGGTCAGAAATAAATACAATTAGAGAGATGTGTTTAATAAAAGGGTGTATTAGAAGGTTTTACTCCGTCGAAGAAAACTGGAATCACATGCATGCAGTGAGTGCAACCCCCACATACCCCAAATAACGGTACCCCACAGCCAAACTGGGCCCAATCCTATAAGACAGACAACTCACCTTTCAATGACAAAAGGGCGACATATACATCCAAAAAGACAGACAACAACAATATGCTCACTCCACCACTCTACATAATCCATTCATTTCCGGGAAAAAAAAAAACTAAATTCTTTTACATTAAATTTTTAGTATTGTATTTTTAAGAATTATATATTTTTGTACTATAGTACATAATGGAAGTTAGATTTTTTTTTTTTTTAGCATATTACAGCAAGTAAGGTAAACATCATTCTTTAAAAAAATAATAAGAAAATATAAAATATTTGTAGTTAAAAATTAGAAATTATGTGACTCTTTTATTTGGAGACAAACAAAATAGAAAGCAGGACTTAGTTTTTTGACTTTTTTTTTTTTTTAATGTTAGTAGTATTTTGTATCGTTTCTGATATTTACATCATGGGGGGTGGGTGGAAGTAGGTTCCTATAATCCTGTGGTGCTTTATATGCTTAACAAACAAGTGTCCTCTTTGATAGGAAACTACAGACAGACAGAATGTAATCATTCTCCTTCTCCATTCAAACTAATGACCCAAGTTTTATTTGATTATTATTGAGTTTTATTTATAAAAAAGAAAAAAAGAGAGAGACACTACTTTTAAGATGAAAATAATATAATTGCTAGCAAAAGTTGACTAACTTTTCACTATAGAGCAACAAAAATAAAATGTAAAAACAGGGCAGCTTCCTAAAAGATGTAAATTTGAATGTTGATACTCCCTAAGTTTCATTTACGATAACCTACATTTCTTTTTTATTCGTCTCTAAATTTTTGTCCACTTACAAATTTAATACACATTAACTATTTACTTTTTTGTTATACACCTAACCAAGTTGAATATATAGAAAGTAAACAATGCACATAAATTTACTAAGTAAATGGTATAGGTGGAAATTTAAAAGTTCAATACTACTATTTCCTTTCCTAAATTATTGTCTTGTGTACAGATAAGAGAATTATTCCTGCACTCTCCTTCCCTTGCTTTTTAACTGCTGACCTCATAGTTGTTAGTTTTGTAACTTCTTTCTTTCCTAAATTACTAGTGTAGAGCCCGTGCTTCGCACGGGTTTAATTTATTTTTGGAATTAATTGATACATTTTAAAAATATTTTTGAATAAAATTATCATTATTGAGTCTCTCTTTATAAAGATGTTTGATGCTTTTTCTGAAAATTTAATTTTAACATTAATTGATACGTATTAAAAATATTTATATGAAAAATTATCATTATAATTATAGGTGTTTGTTGGTATACATGTTATTTTTAAAGAATCCTTTAAGGATGTCAAATTGTTGGGGTTTTCTTTTTTATCTCGCACTTAATAAAGATATTTTTGAAGATGTTTACTAAATTAAAAATAAAATATCTACTTTCGAACATATTGAAGAAAAATAATAGCCATCTCTTTTTGAACAAAAAAAAATTATTTAAGGATTGAATATAATTATATTTTTAATATAATTTTTAAAAATCGTTCAATGGTTAGAAAATGTTTAATTGGATACAATAATTATAAAAAGTCTATTTTGAAAATGTTTAGGCCTCATAAGATTGAAGATTTGAAGAAGACTCATTTATGGTTCATTTTAAGTACATTTATTTGAAGAAGTTTCATTAATAATTTATTTCAACTGCTAGATATTATTTTTATAATTTACTATGCTTATTTAAATTTTCTTTTGTTTCTTCTTCTTAATAATAATAATAATATTATTATTTTATCTCTTCGTATTTTTGCTTAATTTCTAAATTCTAGATTAAATAATAGTTAGGATATACGTGAGTTTCTTTTGCACTATTAGTATGACAACATTTTAGAACTTTCAATTTCTCACAATTGTTATTTTTCTTTGAAATAATATTGTTATTAACAGATTGTTTGTTGCAGTGGACTAAATCAAAACCTCATTGACACTCTACGTGTGTGGTTCGGCTACATCTTCGGGGCTATATAATTAATTTATATCAACATGATTTATACCGTAAAATCATAAATCGTGAGAAATATATATTAACCCCATAAGTATCCTCTAAACAAACCCAAATTAAATACCGTAAATTGAAAGATCAAAAAAGAAAAACAAAAATAAAGATCAAGTGCAAAATAAAAGAAAAAGTTTTAATACCGAAAAAATCATACCCAAATTTAAAATAAAAACTAAAATCAAATCAAAGCAAAATTAAAAATCATGAGCTAAGTAAAGCAATAACCAAAAGCATCATCTAAAAATCAAGACCAATAGCTAGAAGTCAAACAATAAAGGGTCAAACCCCAAATATAACACAAAAAAAACAAAAACAAAAACAAAATAGAACAAACAAAAGAATCAACTAAAAAAATATATTTTAATAACCAACATACAAAACGAAATCGATGGCAATACCAAAATGAAAAGAAAAATATAAAATCAATAAAGAATCAAAACTAAAACCATAATCTAAAGCAAAAACAAAAATGAAAACAAAAATCATCATCTACACAAAATTAAATTATTAATCAGGTCTAATAATCAAAATTAAAAGCCAATAATCAAATCCAAGTCTATTAAAATATAAATTTTTAATCAAGACCAAAACTAAAATTAAAAATAAAACTAAAAACAAAATGAAAGTCAAATCTAAATTAAAGGTTTGAGGAAAAGCTAAAGAACAATTCAACAACCATAAGCAAAAGCAAAAGTAAATCAAAAATAAAAATCATCATCTTAAGAAAAAGCAAGAATGTATCAACTAGCAAAAACACAATCAAAATTTTAGTCAAGAATTGTAAACCAAAATCGAATATAAAAACACTAAAAATCAAGAAAAATATTAGAACAAAAATACAATATTTTAATTAACAAACTTTCTAGATCTAACTATAATATGATCGAGTCGGACCTTTTCATCAATAATAATGAAATGGAAGGCTAACCAAAATCCCTTAGTGACTCATATGAAGTTGATGCAAATGAAGCTCCATATGGTAGGAATATGCGAAAAGAACTCCAAGAGCACACCTATTGTATTCTCAAACAATATAATTCATTCAACTATTGTGTGCTAGTGAGAATTATAAAGGCGTTTTGTGTTCGGATTATAATTGTGTTCAACTATTGTATTCTCAATCTTTCACTTTTTGGTATTTTGATTTTGGTTAGGCAATATTTTTGGGGTTGATATTGCTCTTGATTTATAGTTTTACGTATCGATTTCTATTTTGAGGTGACAAACTTACATGCCTCCTCACCAACTTTAAATATATATATATATATATATATTTGTCTATTTAATTAAATTAATTATTTTTGAATAAAACTTTGACATATATTTTTTATTTTTGAAAAATTATAAAATATGTATTTTGTAATACCAAAAAGTATTATAAATTAGGTGTTTATGATTTTTGTCTCTAAGAAATTAAATTAAAAAATATAAGATTAATATTTGATAATTAAATAAAAACCCTTCTTTTAACTTTGCCCGTACCTATAAAATAATAATAACACCATGTGCAATGTGCAAAATACAGCCTGAAATACAATTTTAACAGAAACCGCGTCCAATTTTGACGAAAAAACAGTTAATAAAGTCCCAACCTAATTACAATGTTAAATTTGAGAATAATTTTAAGGTAACAAATTTAGCCGTATGTTATAAAGTAGAAAAACTATTGCTGATTACTTGTGATCATTTTCTTGTTGCTACATGCCTACTTTCAACATTGGCTATATCCCCTCTCTCTCACCCTCCAGCTACGCCTTAGCCCCCTCCTCCCTCTCTCTCTCACCCTCTCCGTCTCCCCTCCACCTACGCCTCAACCCCATCCTACACTAAAACATACCCCCTTGATGTCCACTTTAATAGCACATGTACACTATTGCCCTTAATGTCCACATATAACAGTTAGCATTCTACACTAGAACATGCCCCCTTGGTTCTAATCAAAGAGTTCGCTTTTAATATTTTGAATCAACTTAATTAAAATTTAACAAACAATTTACATAAATTTATTAAAGTTGTAATCTAAAGTCTATTTTCAAAAGGGCATTACTATTAACACCACATTTTTCTATTAATACACTATTTCTCTTAATACACCCCCTCTACTAATTTCAAACTAACCTAATTTCTAAATACACCACCTAATATTTTCTATTTTACCCTTTTTCAAATATTTTAATTTCTCTAAACCTAACCCATCCACCCCCTCCAACAGACAGCCCGCCCCCTTCCCTTCCCCTCCCTTCCTTCCTTCCTTCCTTCCTTCCTTCCTTCTTTTTCCTTCCCCTCCCCCTTTTAACAGCCTCCACTCTTTCCCTCATTCCTCTTTTTTTTTCTTTTCTTCATTCTAATCCTAACCCCCCACACACACGGCATGGTTGGAACACCCCCCTTCATCTCCCTCATTCTCCCTTCTTCCCTCTTTTTTCTTCTCCACCCTCCTCTTTGAAGCTCTTGAAAAAAATTTCGACCGGCGATTTTTGTGTGATGTTCGAAAAATGCCAACCGAACAACCCCGATTGTTCGGTAGTTCATCCCGAACAAAAATCGCCGGCGAAATTTTTGAAGGGGTGGGTAGAGGAGAGAAGGAGAGGGGAGGAAGGAAAGAAATGGGGGAAGAACAGATTAGTTTGAAAGAAGGAAAGGGAGGGTTTACCGGAGGGAGGAGAGAGAGAGAGAGAGAGAGAGAGAGAGAGAGAGAGGAAGAAGAAGAAATGAAAAAAAAAAAAAGTAAATGGTGTATTTAAAAGTTTAGTTGGTGTTGTAATATAAGGGTGAGTGTATTTAGTAAAAAAAGGTATTTATGTCTAACAAAATAATAGCATTTTTATAATTTATTTTAGGAGTGTATTAAGAAAAAAAGGGCGGTGTTAATAGTATTGCCCTTTTCAAAAACATATTTAATGTATGTTAAATTTTAATTTGATTTAATTACAAGTTGACTTTGTTAAAATGAAAGGTGGACTCATTGGTCAAAAAGAAGAGACAAATATGTATCAAAAGTGAAATTATTGAACTCGTATAAAACTGGACATCATTTAGGAACAGAGAAGTGTTAAATTTTATATAGAAAATGATGAAAAAGTCACCAACTCCCCCAAGTAATACAATTACGTTGGTTATAGTCATATTCTAAGGAAAGATTTAACAAATGTACATCTTCAATTGGAAAGAATTTAAACAAATCCGTGTCTAATCTCTCTAATTGGAATACATGGATTACATGAATTTCAAGTGCAAAAGTTCGCAATCCATTACAAGTATAAAGCATAAACAGATGACAAATGCATTTGGGTACGACTTTTGAAATCCACTGAAAGTAATGTTTAAAAAAAAAAAGTTTTTTAAAAAAAGTTTAAATTTGTTGACGTGGAAATGTAGTCACGAAGATAAAAGATCATCTCAAAACTGCGGGGATATACATGGTACCAAAACCTCATAAATGCGTTACCAAACCCGTACGCATATTATTTTCCAACGTAAAGTAGGGTAGTAAATAAAGAATATCAGCATAATAAATTGCGATAAAATCCACAACTAAGGGATAGTATTCATCTATGCATTAGTGATAGAGTTTGATGGAAATTATTTCAAAATACAAGTGTAATTATATTTCAGTGATTCAAAGAAATCAATCAACCAAGTAAAATTAAAAATTGGCAAAGCAATTCGGTTTTGATTTACTTTTAACTACAGAGTATCATTTATAATCTGAAACTGAACTATCAAACAGAAAATCAAGAAGCAGCAGTCAAATCTAAACTCAGTTCAAGGTGATAGACGTATCCAGAATTGAAATTCAAAAAAAAACAAAAACCTATATTACCAGTAAAGAATCAAACAAATGATATTGGCTCCAAATTCGATGTCGAAGATCCATCTAATCAAATTCATATATGATGCAATAGGTACGTCTATTTATAAATCGAGAAATAGTGTATCTAGAGAAACTCTCTCCTGACGGCGGACCCGTACTGCGACCGCCGGATGTTCTGTTGTCGCTTTTTGTACAGCATTGCTCCGAACACGACAAAGCTAGCGCAAGCAATTACTCCGATTGCAATACCAGCCTTCTTCCCCGCACTCATCCCACCGGAAGACTCCGGCTCGGCTTCTTCGTCAGCCACACCCGTATGACTAATTCCGGCAATGCCAGGAGCAGGCGAAGGAGAAGGCGAGGGCGAGGTCGAGTTCGCCGGGGAAGGAGCAGGGGCGACAGAAGAAGACTGAGAGAGATCTGACGGGGGAGGCGCAGGAGGCGAACTGATGGAGGCCAAAGGAGAAGGAGACGGAGCCGACGGCGCGTCGGCGGGGAGTGCTGGAGCCGGACTCGGAGAAGACAGCGGCGAATCCGAACATAAAGCATGGCGAGCAAAGACGAGTGCTAGGAAGATTGTGAGGGGGAGTAGATGAAGTCTCGCCATTGTTGAAGATGTTGAAGAAATGAATGAATCAATGGAGATGGTTAGGGTTTAGAAGAGACAGATCTGGAGATTTTAATACAGTGAAATCGTAGCAGAAAAGGGAATGATATCTCGAAAAACGAGAGAGAGAGAGAGAGGGGTAGATCTGGAAGCGAAGTAACGGCGGTTGAAAAGCTTTAGAGTGGGGAAGAGAACGTGGAGTGCCTAGAAATACGATATGGGGAAGGAGGTGGACGAATAGGAGTTTGACATGTGGATGAGTAAAGGAGTAAGTTGCGGAGCGTAATGCAGTTGATTAGTGGGGAGAGAGAGAACCGGAGCTGACTTTTAGAGCAACTAAGAGATGCTTGAAATTTAAGTACTAATTATGTGAATAAAAAAATGATAACCTCACACCGAAATTTAAAGCCGACATATGACAATTAATTTTGGTAAAGCCCGAAATTTAAAGCCGACATACATGGAGTGACAATTAATTTTGGTAAAGCCCACTTGAAGAGTGTCACCTCTACTTCGGATAGCAATTTTTGCTTTGCTTTTTCACTATGTGTATTAGGACCCGTGTGATGATACATCTTAAAGTGGAATTTGATTAAAGTAGAGTTTATTTTTACTAAAATATTTGCTTATCTATTACATTTATTAAAATTTAATTAAATTAATCAATATCATGACAAAATTGTCCTTCAAACTCATCTTATTTAAAATCAAAATAATCATCAATTACTTTGTTCCTTTATAACTTTTTCCTTTTTCCATCCTTAAATTATATTTAATCATGCAAAAAAAAAAATCATGACCATAAAATAAAAGGAAAATCATTCATAGCCCTAGTTTTCTTTGCTTACAAATTAGAAAGAAAACATAAATGACAAATTAGACTAACAAAATGGTGAACTGAATTATAAAATATAAAAATACAAATTATGAATTTAAAAAATTATGATAAATCCATTAATAAATATGTATTTTAAATTTTTGTATAATATTGGACGATAGTACAACATTTATAAGCATTTTGACAATAAAATTCAATTTGCTTCAAAAATAATATATTTTAAAAAGAAGTTATATTAAAAATAATGGATGGATTTAACTTCTTATTGTTGACAAATAGATATAATTTATTTGAGAAGATAAGAAAATAAATATTTAATTTTAAGTTATAAAAAAAAATAAACAAAATTAGTCAACTTTAGATAAATACTCATCAAACAAGGTAAGAGTTTGAAGGGCAATTGTGTTATAATAATACATAATTTAATTAACTATTAATGAATGTAGTGGATAAGTAAAAATTTATAATGGAAATAGAGTTTATCTTTGATTAATTATAAAAAAGAAATGAGTTATTTATGGTATTAGTATTTCGTATTCATTATGATTTATTACCAAGTTTTGTAATCCATGAATTTTGTTGATCTTTTCATTCCAAATCATGCATGACAAGTTAGGTGGCATGTACCACCAACTTAACTTTCATGGCACAAAAATGTTGGTTTTTTTTAGGATTAGAATGTTATTGAAGTTAAAAGGATGTTCTGTCCTCCTTACATAAATATGGCCCAGCAAAATGAATACTTATTTTTTTCATGGGCGCTAAATGTGTATTTATTTTTTTAGTAAAGTTACTAAATTTATTCTTAGACACATTATTATTTTTTAATGTGCACTTTTTGTTTGATAATTAACAATTAAAAACGCCATGGCCACATTACACACACCTTTGGGGGACAAAACCACCACCAAGACGGCAAGACCTATATACTCATCAACAGCCCCTTGCCAACTAATCAAGGCAAACTCAGAAACATAGCCTGTGTGAATTGGCCTCACATTTGACACACTTTTGGGGACAAAACCATCACTATGACCCGTCAACTACCCGTGGCCAACTGAGCAAGGCAAACCCAGAAACGTAACTCGCATGAATCGACCTTAGGACATGTGCGTTGTATTTTACCACACTCTCATTTTACCAATGTGTGCACCAAGGCTATTCATGAATGTGTTACTAAAACTATTTAAGAAGTTAACTTCTTTAAATTTTGTAAAAGCTTATATATATATATATATATATATATATATATATTAACATTTATTTCGTATTCTCTCCGTCCCGGATAAATGCTCATACATTCTATTTTAAGATGTCCCAACTAATGTTCCTAAAAAAATTTGATCTACCTATTCTCTACCATTCTTCCTAATATACTCTTAAAGCTTCATTTAATACAACACATCCCAAAGAAATCAAATTATTTAGAATAATTGAACTCAATTAATGTTCATAAGTATTATTGTTAGAACACATTTTACAGCACATTATTTATTATGTTTATTAATTTATGTATTTTATCAACTAAAAATATTTATCCGGAACGGAGAGAGTAACAAATAAGATAAATATCTAAAGTCATGTTGATGGATCGACCAATAATGTCTTAGTGATTCATTAACAAGTACAAGTGATGAGAGCAGGGCAAATGTTTTTTTTTTTTTTGAGAAAATAGCAATTGAAATTACACAAACCAAAGAGAGTTGAAATGTCCTACTTGCAGTAACCGCTAAGTTATGAGCCAAGTTGACTACATGCCTACTAACCTTTTCAAATAGAATATGGCCGTGAGATGCTCATTCCTAAATATCTAACAGATATTGAAAATGTATTCATCCCATAGGAAGCCCCGAGTACATTTGACTTATACATTAGGCGTAGTTGGAAAGGCATAGAATGTGGGAGTACCTTTATTGATGGCCCACGAGATAGATAACTTTGCACAAGAAGCCTCAAATTGAATAAATAAGTCACTTGTATAAGTCGGATCAAAAAAATTTATTTTACAAAAAAATACCTTTAAAACATCTTTTCAAAGTGATTGCAAATTGGGTTGCCTGGCTTTGATTGATTTCATTTGTTGTCCCACACCTCCATGCCATGCTCATTGAAAGCCATCTAACCTATACCTGCCCAACATCTGAAGATTTCCAGGCACCGTCCATCTTGATCATAATTTGCCAAGTCTGAATCTGAGATTCAGAGGTTTGATATTTGTTGGAAAAATTGTAAATAGTGAAAGAAATTGTGCATTTTATTTTGTAAATTTTTTAGTGGTTTGTTTATCAAATGACAGGAATAATTGTAAAAATGTGTTCTACTCTGTGATAACATCAAAATCATATATTTAGTTGTCCAAAATGATATTTGAATGATGAAGATATTAAGACCTAAAGTAGGTGGGGTTAAAATTGAATAAGTGTGTTTATCCCACATTAAAAAGAAAACAAACGCAAAGCTAATTTATATACAAGTTCCTTTAACTTAAGGAGTAAGTTTGTATAGCATAGAGGCTCTCTCCTACGCACACGCCTGCAGGGGGTGCAAAACCTAGTTCGATTTGAGGTCCAAACCAGTGGACTCATGTGCACCTTTGGCCTTAATACACGAACTCGATTTCTCCAGATTTGTAACTGCAAATCATTCACTTCTAGTCTTAATTCGAAGAGTAATTGGGTGGTGACAGTTTTGGTTTGATAGTTTAAAATTCAAGTGCACTTCTAGTCTTAATTCGAAAAGTAATTGGGTGGTGACAGTTTTGGTTTGACAGTTTAAAATTCAAGCTAGTTCTCCACAGTGAAGAACTGTAACTGCAAATCATTCACTTCTAGTTTTAATTCAAAGAGTAATTGGGTGGTGACAGTTTTAGTTTGATAGTTTAAAATTCAAGCTCGTTCTCCACAGTGAAGAACCAAAGTTTTCCAGCAATCTCTCTTCTTCCCTTTGCAGCATATTGCAACATCCTGTCTTTGGCCTCCTCTTGCAATACTGTGTTGGTGATTCTGCCCGGGCACGACTTCAATTCGCCGGAACCTTAAGTGCTAAGGCTTCTCCAGTTCTCCGTTGTGTTCTCCGTTGTATCCTAGGAGACAGACATCCGTAAACCCTCGAAGCACTAACGGTAAGGAGGCGAATCTGTTTTAAGGACATTGGGTGTTACACAGGCCTCGAATCATGAAGACAAACTATTCCGAAAACTGTTTCAATTTCTTGATTTTATATTTTGTTGTCTTTTCCAGTTTCTTAATTTGTTATTTTTGCATTATTGTAATAGATTTTCTAATGGTATTTTCCTCAACCCTCCTAGTGATACCTAGCTTCGTCTAATTCTCTGATGACACCTCCTCGTCTTTGAGAATATTGCTTGAGATATCTTTAACTTTTCTACCCTGGAATGTAAATCCGCATGCTTCTTCTTAAGGAGTATTATTACTTCAGAGAATGATCCACCGATGTTTATTCACGATTGAAACAAATATTGTTTCTCTCCTTCCAAATCATCCAAAGAAGAATGATCAGAGTTTTCAAGAAGCTCATTATCCTTTACTTGATCCTCCCACATACTGAACCAATCTGCAAAACTCATTCTGACCTAAGCTGAAGTCCAACCCAATGCATTAGAAGACAGCGTTCTTCTTCGTAAGAATGCGAATTTGAAATATTTTACTTAAAGAGTCCGCTTTAGAAAATTATCAATCTTTATAACTCACCCGCCACATTGATTAAACATGTTAACTATACTAAAAAATATTTGTAATTATAATAAACTCTAATGATATTTGCATGTCTCTTAATTATTAAACTTTTCAAACGTGAGCTCTTTAAATAGAACGGATGGGTAACGTAATATTGCCCTAAGTAGATTTTTCATTAAGAAAATAAAATTATTTTTTTAGGACGGAGAGAGTATTAACTAAACAGCAAACCGGTTCACTGGTCCGTTTCAACATAAACCACCAGATTCGATCCCACTTTGTTGGTTCTTGATGGTTTTGATTGAATATCTAGTCCAACTAAAAAACGGTCAGGGTTCCAGTTTATGATCCAGATGGTCTAACCCCCGGTCTTTGCATGGACAATTAGGGACCTATCTTCACTTCTTGCTGTTAAAAAAAATGAAAATACTTCTAGACCGTAAATATGAAACATAGGCCAGTACAGTAAATATGAAACATAGGCCAGTACAACGCATATCACCCTGGAATTTAACTTTTGAATCAATACCATTTACGTATCCAAACCCGATTTTGACTTGAGATTCAATATGGTTAACTTGTCTGGATAATGTTGGCAACCCTATATCAACCAGCTGGATTTCAACTTGAGATTCAATACAGCCTACATGTCTAACACTGCCACTATTGTCATAGAATCAAATGATCCAGCTGGATTTCAACTTATCCTTTACTATGTTCACTTCTCGACAGTGTTTTCTTATCCAGGAATGGATCCTACATTCAGAAGTGAGAGAGTGCCACACCTCAGTATTCGTATAAGCAAAAATTTCAACATTCTGACATTTCCTTATTTTCCTTTCCAGGAATGCAACCTATATTTTAAACTAGGTTACCAGACAGCATTGCACTTTTGATGTTCACATCCACAAAAGTTTCTTCACCACATTCTCATTTTTGTTGAGAGGGTACTAATTAATAAATACTTCACAGCTCAGTTCCATGGGCAACCAGAAGACGAAACAAAGTCCTCAGTAGCATCTCCGTTTAATTCCTAAATGAATATGCCTACCAAGCTATACCAACGTAGGATTATTAGTTGTCAGAAATGATCCCACCATCAAAGTTTCCCATACTTGTGGAACTGTGAAGGTCTAATATGATTAAAACAGGTTTGAAGAGAGAAGAGGAGAAGAATTTATTATTCATTTAGGACATATATTAGGCAGTCAAAACTTTATATTTCAAGATGCACCTTGAAAGAAGAAAAGAAAATAGTGGACAAGAAATAAATTAGACTCACCTCTAAATCATTATCTATTTCAGCTGCCTATTCCTGTTCTATCTGGATTCCCAGTTGGAGAACACTTAGTGTAACATACTGATACAGTTATCATAGTTCGTCTTTCAAATCGTTGGTGCCAGTCTTGATGCTTTCTTTGGCATCAGAGGCCTCAGATGTTGGAGTCGAAGTTGGTTTCTGGAGCTTGAAAGGAATAGACGCATGCTTCTTGATGAACTTGTAGAATGCCACTACTGTGCGATCAACATCTACAGTAATCTGTCACACCAAGGAAGCGTGAATACTTCCCTAAATCTAATCTAACTGCTGAAGAACGAAGGTAGAAAACCTGGGAAATTTAAAATCGAGAAACACGAAACCAAATCAAATGAACCACTTACTGGATCAAAGCTTTTGTTTCCGCTGGAAAGAAAAGAAGTGTGGGGAACCCATCGGACTGCAAAACCATATACTTCAATAAACTTTGACGATTTGCAAGGACAGTAGGAAATTAAATGAATGAACCAAGGCAATCACCCACACACACAAAAACAACTAGATAATGTAGATGCAAGAGCACCTGTCATCAATTGTCATGAAAATCCCACGAAAATTTTAAAAAGAAGCAAGCTCCCAACAAAGTAAAGGACAAGCCACGAAAACCCATGACACATTATACAGAACAATTCTTGATATAATTGAAAATAAATTATATGAAAATTATAGCATGACAAAACCACCAACATGAAATTTACTTTCAAGTGTTGTGAAGCATATATTACATGTATCTACTATTTTTGAGGGGTTATTTGTATATTTTACAAGTTCAAAAAATTATTACAGGCCATAAGATGAGCAGCCTTCCCTTCCCAAGCCCCTACCCCATCCCTAGGAGACTTGAACCTGCAACTACCTCCAGACGGAAGATAACCTTATTGGAGGGCCAACCCTGAGTCGCAAATTATATTACATTACATGAAGATAATTCCTCTAAGGGAACAACTATAAAAGATTTCTGTTTTTTTACAGTATATCCTTACAGAAAGTAATAGACTCGCTCATGGAAATAAAATAGGTGTGTTATAGGCTTTTAATTAACTAGAATTTATTAAAATTAGACACGTCAATTTTGCGCAGTGTCTCAGTGTGGAGTCCCTCAGAGTTCACATAAGGGCTTATGTTAATATGGGAGGAATCTAGAAAATCTCAACTCGTTTTTTATATACACAGAATATAGATAAACAACTAACAGAAAGCAGCACATGATCCAAAACATTACTCCAAGCCAAAACACCAAATTTGGAACACCAATAAGACTTGGGACTTACCTTTGCTCGAGGATGCTCATTCGTGGTTCCATCCATCTTTGCTATTACTAAAGAATCAATACCACGTAAATGCCTCGCAAGCTTGTTATAAGTTGGTTCAAGAGATTGGCAATGCCCACACCACGGTGCATAGATCTGTATCAAATATTTAGCACGAGTCTAAGCAACAAGAAAAAAACAACACAAGCAAACTACGCTAATCTATCTTACACTGCTTTTTTTATAGTACCTCAAGAAGAACATCTTTTGACTCATCCAAAACAATTTCATCAAAATTGTTTCCAACCACTATTTTCACGTCGCCATCATTCTGTATCGATTAATCCATAAAGACATGTTTGATTAGTTGAACAACATATTGAAGTCATCAACTACGATAAAATGATCAGTAACTCACGATCTCCGGAACTGGATCTGACTTATAGAAAGGTTTAAGCTTGTCTTCCAAGAATTCCTCCCCGAATGCCTGGGAGATAAAAGTAAAAAATATACATCCACAAGCATCAGATTAAACAAATGCATTCCACCACAGAAGCAACACTGGGTAGAGATACTATAGAAACAACCATAGCACCTTAATTTTATCGAAGATCACTTGTCCATCAAGTATAAATTTTTTAGCATCATCATTTCCTGTGTATGCAATAACCTGCATAGAGAAGCAATAAAAATTATTATTCAGTGAAGTCGTTATCTAGCTTAAATATCAGATAACTGCATGACAGTAGTGATAAAGTTGGTGAAGAATGAAAATAAGTGTCACCTGTGGAGCATCTCCAGTAATGCCAAAATACTCGGATACAGGTTTCCCCACATCTTCATTGTCCATCTCAACATATACAAAGATGAGCTGCATTGAGTCGTAAATGAAAGCATATTATTAAGAGTACAACACTATAGGTTCAATCTACACAAGTTGGAATGGCATAAATTATCAGCAACTGGGTTAAGTGTGGATAATCTGCAACCATAGCCAGATTCAAGGCCTCAAAGAACAATTTATTCCAAAAAAAATTAACAAAGCATACGAAAAAAGGGGAACACTGTGCCTACCAATCAGCTGAAACCATCCAATCAACAAAATGCTGGAAGGATCCTTTCCAAAAGGTGGATGAAACAGCCAACACATGCAACTTATGAATTCTACAACGGAGTTATGCCTATCACATACATATATATGTCACCAACACTTCCTGGACTCGCTACAATCTAAAACATATTTGTTAATTTTGGACTAGCAATACATGTGTTAAACTGACCACACATAAGAGCCAAAGAAATTATCTTTAAGAACTGATGGTAGAATAACTCTCTTGGAGGTACTAATAGAATATAATAGCCACAGACAGACACGTTTTGGTGGAATCACTCTGCAACTCTACTCAAATTATATAACAAATAACTCCATTTATCATGCCACTCCAACCATTATTTATAAGTCTCTCAAATCCACTCATTCCATCTAATTAGATCAACATATCAGCTATCATTTATAAATCTTACATTATTTTACATGATCAATGAATCTATTTATACATCATTGAATACATATGCAACCTAAAATATATCTTTGTTTTTGCACCTAAGGTTCTTTCAGACATTGACCATAGCTTTTCGGCTAGCAAACTCTCTGCTTTAGGAAGACATCAAGATACCTATCAGGACTACTCGGGGTTTCTGTCAAATGAAAGAACTACTTAAAGGATTTTAACATGTACCATCCAAAAAGTAAGTAGAGAAGTAAGACAAGAAAGATGTCAAAGACGAGAAAACCAACAAGAGCCAAAATCCAGAGTACATTTCATGACTTTCTTCCAAGCATTTCTTTAGAGCTAGGAATATGTAACAATCTCAAGGAATAACAACATACAGACAGGTACCTTTCCCTTGAACAGTTTTGCAGCTTCTTGAAATATAGGGACAACCTTCTCTGAATCATTTGACGTGGCAAAGAGCAATATCTAAGAACAGAAATGTATAGATTTGTCAATAGCAAAACAGATAACTCATATTGCTTCCAAAGCCAGGAGAACCCTCACATAGCTATAAATGACACAGTTATGAAGAAATGACTAATAAGTATACACGGTATCACCTGCTTCTTAATTATGCTCTCAAATATCAAAGAGGCACTTTCTCTGGTAAAAATTGTCACCAAAGGGAGCTTGTTTGCAAACACAAAATCAACTATTGCAGACTTAGCGAACTGACCATCTGTAGAATAATACCAGGACACGATAAACATCGCTTCTCAGAGAAATGCATTAGTGATATCTTGACTAGAGTGATAATCGAAGACACTAACCATAATGGTTCACTTTCTCAGCCTCCTTTTTCAACAAGACCAAAGCAGGGCGTTTAACACTAGCATCTAAGTGGAACAGCTTAGCCACATTAGGATTATCAGTTTGGTAAAAGGTGACATCATCTTCAAGTCTTGCGGCAGCAGCAAGCTCGTCACTTTCAGGACCCTGAAAAGGAGAAGTACGAGCTGAGACACAATGCTCTATTCGTAATTGGAAGTGTCAACAGAATTATTGAAATTAAAAAACTGACTACCACAGGAAGAACTTCTATAAACTTCAACCAGTTAAAATTCATTCTGTTAGCTTGGAGGAAACATAGTTGAATTAAGCAAATGAAATACCCATTACACTTGCATACACGCACCCATACACAAGGCCAACAACGGGGCCTATAAAAAAACATTACTGTCCTTGCAGGAAATTGGAAACCAAAAGATTTCCACATATCAAAATAAGTAAATAAAGATGATCAAGTACTCATCATTTATTGTCACAAAAGTAAAACAGTTAATGAAGCACAAAGTAAAGGGAGTTAGTTGATACCACCAAGGAGTTGAGGAAGCCCAATACAACTTTATTCTCAGACGTCAATATCTTTTCCGCATCCTCTGTCGTGGTGATATTGTAAATCCCTGGTCCTATCTTCTTCTTGATCCAAGTTACTATGGCTTCTCTGAATGGTAAATGAATAATTTAAATGATGTGCAGTATATAAAACCTTTATATGGGATACACTTCCTATAACCTTAACAATCCAAAAGTGAAGCAAAAACCAGGTTCGGACATCATCTTGAATTTGATAGCACATTAAATTTGCTTTATATCAATGCACGCATGGATATATATATACATACACAAGGCTAACAATGGGGCCTATAAAGCACACTTAAGATTTGTTCTGATTACTTTGCAATTTTTTAAATTGTTTGGGAAATTTTTTTTCTAGATTTTCCATTCAAAGATTGGAAAAATTGACAGCCTGTGGCTCTATTATTGCTAAGCCAAGAAGGGTCTAAGGGATATCTATAGGCCAAGAGGCTAATTTTGTAATTCAAGCCCATGACGTCCAAATCAAAATGGAGCAACACTACAATCATATCAAGAAAAGTTTCACTCTCAAATCTCAACAATATCTGATATATACTTGAGATAAACTGCATCTGCTCATCCACGTTGTAGATTCATGCAAACCATCTTAATCTCTAACACCAGTGTCTCACTTCATGAAAGTATTACAATGTGAACAGTGAACCTTCTTTCTAGATTGATGATTACATGAATGAAACAAATGCTTTAAAACCACCTTAGTCCTATATCAGGACTAAAGGGGAAAAAAAGATGCTAGAAAAATAAGTTGTTGCTCCTTGTTTTCTCTCATGTGCAAATTTTAGAAAGAAAGAAAAAAAAAATTACTGCACCCCGTCATCCACTTTGTAGATTCATGTAAACCATCTTTATCTTTAACATCAGTGTCTCAGTTCATGAAAGTATCACAATGTGAACAGTGAACCTTCTTTCTAGATTAATAATTACATGAATACTCCTATATTAGGACTAAGGGGGAGGGAAGATATTAGAAAAACAAATTGTTGTTCCTTGTTTTCTCTAAAGTGCAAACTTCAGAAAGAAAGAAAGAAAAATTACAATTTACTTTTACCAACTTAAGTGAGAACATGAGCATCATAGTGGAGTTAGTTGCACTGGGTATATCACAAGTTTCAAATGTTATCAGCCAAATCATCAAAAACAATTACACCACTTCCATTACGGATTTGACATTACGAATGTTATCAGAATCACACCCCAAATCATCAAAAACAATTACGCCACTTCCATTACGGATTTGACATTACAATATAGAGCATATTAAGTCTTATAATGGTTTAGGGTTCTTCAAAGTTGATAGACTTCATTATAAATCTCTCCACTTGGATTTTCGTAATATCGATTTTCATTTGAAGCCCTAAGTATGAGAGCCAGTCAGCAGGAAGTGGGAAGCACTACAATGACATAAATTTGATAAAGCTACTTACTTTCAACTGGATAATTTTAAATCCTATTTGCACAAGCTATAGCATAACCAGCGTCATTTATCAACATTACAAAAAATGAATCCTAAATATCAAAACCTCACGATGTTCTCAGAATATAGAACGTCAACATCAACCATTTGAAGCTAGTCCGTATCTGGGATATAATTATAAGAATTCTACCAACCAACTAAATAAAGTCCCATGTATTCAATAGCTCTTCTTTTAGGATTGACCAAATATAATTAAAGCTGAATGTTGGAGCTTTTGCCTATTCAATAAGTGATTCAGAGAAAGACTGAAACAAATACGCGAGTACAAAATTCAAATATAATGCAGAGAAATTAGATCCGGCATTGTTAATTATAATTGAAGAGTTCGGGGAGAGAGACTTACTTGGTGCGTTGGCCGGGGTAAGGCTTGTGAACACCATCAACGAAGAACAATACAGTAGGATAACCCTGCACTTCATACTTCTCCGCAATCTCACTCTCCTCCGTGGCATCCACCTTAGCAAGCGCCACCGACTCCGCCGCTCCCTTCAATTCCGTCGCCGCAGCCGCATACTCCGGCGCCAGAGCCTGGCAATGTCCGCACCACGGCGCGTAAAACTCCACCATCACGTACCTATTACTCTCCACAAACTCACTAAAGTTCCCTTCCTTCAATACGACGACGTCCTTGTCATCAACCGCCGGATTCGAGTGCTCATCGTCGTCTTCGTTTTCAAACTCCGAAGGTACCTGAAATTCGTCGTAGTTATCGAATTCGTCGTCTTCGTCGTCGTTGAAGTCGAACTGCGACGGATCTAGGTCGTGAGCGTGGGATGAAGCAGCGGCGTCGTTTCCATCGTCGGCTTCTTCTAGAAAGCTGAGGTCTTCATCGTCGTCGTCGTGCTTGCAGAGAGAGGGAGTGGTGAGGAGAGAGAAAATGAGGAGAGAGGAGAGAGAGTACTACGACGAGTCGACTCGCCATTTTTCTGCTTCCGAGTTGAGGTGGATCGCAGACTTGACACAGTTAAAAGAGTGTTTTTATTAGATCTGGTGAGGACTCTGTACGGGTTTAAGGTCGGTGGCAACTTGGAGAAAAGGCGACGACTAATTAGAGACAGACGGGACTTTTGGACAACGACGTCGTTGCGAAGTCGTGTGCTGCTAATGTTGACCGTTTAGTCCGTTACAAAACCACCACCAACTTGCTTCTTCTCCTAACTCCCTCCCTCGTGTGGTAAGTATTTATTTATTTACCCTAATTTGAGGCTTATGAAAGCATATTGGCATTAATAGATATGTTCTTCACAAATCACAATTGAAAGTATTTTTTAGGAATTTTGTGTTACTAATTACGTGCACATTGATATAAATACGATTTATTTTTAATTTTACGACTGTGAAACTAATGGTACAATATTTGACAATGACAAAGTCAAACTCAATGTGCAAAAAGACGATTTTGAGAACTTAGACCGAGTGAGTAAATTTGAAGACTCGAACTTAACCCCCCTAAAATGATGCTGACTAAATATAACGTATTATTTTCAAGTAAGAGGTAATGAGACCCAATAAATTACGTTCCATATGGCATGGCTAAACACGTGTTAAGGTGACTTGGGTCTTGCCAGCCACCTCATTTCATCATCCTAGGGGGCTCCTCCGAGGAACCCCGAGGAGCCAAGAGGCCACCTCCCGAGTTCGTCCCCAAAAATGGCTACAAGGATCACCCGACCTTGCCCTAGCTTAGAGATCTTGTAGAGATCCGACCTCCCTATGAGATCTTGTCCACGAAGTCCACTACAATTCATCCTGGGCTCTTGACCTTGACCTCAAGGATCATCATCCTTGGACAAAAAGTCAACTTAACATTTAATGCAACATTTATTGACAACTTGCTTCAGCGCTTTTTCTGGAAGAGTTGTTGATCCCTCATTGGTCCACGTCAGCTTGCGGCGCACCTGAAGACATGGCCGGGAAGATCCGCTCAGTAACCTAGGAGAAGATTCTCCTTAAATGCTTTGACAACGCCTATGGCTACAAGGATCACCCGACCTTGCCCTAGCCTAGAGATCTCATAGAGATCCGACCTCCCTATGAGATCTTGTCCACGAAGTCCACTACAATTCATCCTGGGCTCTTGACCTTGACCTCGAGGATCACCATCCTTGGACAAAAAGTCAACTTAACATTTAATGCAACATTTATTGACAACCTGCTTCAACACTTTTTCTGGAAAAGTCGTTGATCCCCCATTGGTCCACGTCAGCTTGCGGCGCACCTGAAGACATGGCCGGGAAGATCCGCTCAGTAACCTAGGAGAAGATTCTCCTTAAATGCTTTGACAGAGCCTATACTTCGGCAGTTTCCAGTGAATTCGAAGCTGACATGTGGCAATCTTGCCTAGTTTAACACACTACCCCTCCAGTATAAATACGAAGTGATTCACTTCATTTATTTCTTCTTGACTTCATTATATTTACTCTTCTTCATCTACTTCTTCTCCACAAAACTCTTAAGCATTTACTCCATCGTTGCTCAAGAACACTCATACACACAGTGCATACTAGCTTGGTAGCCACCCTTACACCCATAATATATTTACTCTCACACCGGAGGGTTTTAATAAATCGGGCCACGTCCGACTCCCCTAATGATGCTTTCTTTGCGAGCACATGTATCTACACTCACAGATCAAGTCCCAACAGCAGCCTTTGAGAGACGAGACATCCTAATAGACTACAACAAATACACGTGGAATCCGACGTGGTCATCTAAATTGTTTTGGCGTGATCAAGAGGTTAGAAATTGTTGTCTCATTATTTTCGGGGGAGGTCTTCAATACCACTGCATTGGATCCAAATCTTTAAATTTGATTTTAGAAACTACAGCAACTACGTGATTGGTTTTGATTTTTGATTAACTGCTAATCATGGACAACTCAATTTTAGAACCATACTTGGCGTGAATTGTTGACTGATGGGTGACAATGAATATTGCTAGACCTTTATGAAGCACATTCTTGTAAGATAAAGCTCGCATCAATAAACATACTAGCAAGACAAACTCCAGCTTGTTCAGTTCCTTGAGTTGAGTTTGAGCCATACAGTTTTAATCGAGCCAAGCTCAAATAATATCGAAGAGACTTCGCCTACGTAAGCTCCAGGTTTGAGCTCAATTATTTTAACAAACAAACTTTTAACACTCAGAAGCACAAGCTAGCTTGAAATGTCTGTATGCATCGTTAAGAGTAAATAAGATTTAACTATACCAGAAAATTTGAATTGAATTGTTTACTTCAAATGTTCTCTTGGGTATGCAGTTTGTAATATTAGAAAAAGAATAATGGAATAGAACATTTGGGGTGACTGGGGGCTATCACTTGAAGAGCTCACTACCAAGCGTAACATTGCCAATTTCATCACTGAGATCAGACCGAAGACAAATAATTTCCCTCTCTTGAATCTGTTCTAGTTCTTCAACGACATTCTTCATAAATGGTCTTCGTTCACCACAATCAACACATAACAATGCTAACTCCATCATTTGTTTCACGGCAGGCAGCCCGTGGTCCCCTACCGTCTGGTCAACCAAATAGTCGAGACCATAACTCTTAGCCTGTATAAGTTAGGAAGTAAATGTATTAGCATCCATTGCAGAGGCATCTAATCAAGTACAAAGTCACGACATGATGACAATATTGTTACAGTGGCTAGAAGCGGGAACCAGAAATATGGTCAAGATACTGTACAATGTCAAAACAAGAGATGTGCCTAAAATTTAAGTTCCTTGATCAGATAATCAATGATCAATCGGAACAAAACCTCAAAGGCACAAGATTAAGTTAGATATTTAGTTTACCTGAAATACTAGATTTTCATGCATGTGCGACTGAGTCTTGTCGAATGCTTCATGTCCACTAATCAACTCTAGCAAGAAAACCCCAAAACTATACACATCACTTTTCTCCGAGAAATCAGTGGATGATCTTAACCTTGAAAAAATGAAGTTACGTGTATGGCATTAGTATATTTATATTTCATGCTACTAAATATCCTGATTCCTGAACATGGACACATTGAGAATTTATACACAATATAACTGAGATCAAATTCTGGCTTTAAAATAATGGACTCATTCAGTTTAGCAATGTGAAAAAACTACAACTTGGAACTACTAATAGAGACAACAATGCAGTGATTGGAACACTAGCCACTTAAGCAAGTTCTTTTACAGTACTCTCTTTTTCAAAGAGATGCAGCACGTTTCGTTCATTTGATGCCTCAAAACTCAAACAGCCTTCATATCAGCATGCTTGCTCAAGTGTGTCGATGTATATACAAATATACATATACAACTCAAGGAGGTGGAGGAGGAGAGGAGGTGGGGGAGGCAAGGTCAATCACACATTCTCAGACAGACACCAATATGAACAAAGAAGAGCTTTTTAACTTCTGAAATAGCACAACAGCTAGTTGACTTCAAAAAAAGGCTCAGATTTATACTTCTGATCATTGAAAAGCATAAAAGTTACGCCAATATATCATTTTCCCATACAACTCTACAATTTCATTTTATTTAGTTGTCCTTGTACATAAGTTTGTTTATTTTTAATAGCCCCTTTTGTTCAATTAATGGCTAGGAACACTTGTACAAGTGGTTCATGGACGATTGTACAAGTGGATGAGAAGATAGATCACACTTTACCTTTAACAATGTTTAGACTAAAGGCAAAAAAAATATCTCACATCTAAATAGAAAGGTCAGTAACGAGGCACTGACCTTTCTGCACTCAGATGATAGAACTAGTATGCTTCAAAGACAGATGTACATACTCTGGGTCACGAAAGCAGTCATATGATGAAGAAGATCCAGCATGATTTGCTTCAACCAGCAATTTGGAAAATCCATAATCAGAAACCTTGGCAGTAAACTTTTCATCTACGAGGACGTTTGTTGTTCTGAAGTGCATGTGTAATACAGGAGGCACTGAAGAGTGAAGATGCTCGAGTCCTGATCCAAAATACAACCATGAGTGATTAATGTTGGGGACGAATGTAACTGATTATAGTAAAATGATATATAATGCAGTGCAGTAACCTTGTGCAGCACCCAAAGCAATCAATAACCTTTGCCGCATATTTAGCTTTCCCACAGGTAAACCTTCAGCATCTAAAGAAAAACTGCATTTAGAAAAATAAATGAATAGATTGAATCAAAAACTGCATAGACACACATAGTACAGTAAGGGATAGAGTGAAGGAGAGTACCATAAAGATGATTCCCAACATTGCCATTTGGAAGATAATCATACACAAGAAATTGTTCATTGTTTTCTTCTGAATAACCAATAAGCTTGACAAGATGCCTATGATGGATACAAGCTACACGTCTTACCTAAAAGGCATAAAAAAATAGAGTTTGATTCAAAAGGAAATATCACATAATTAGCGAAATATTTTGGAATTGGGTACCCTCCCCTCCCCTCCCCCACCCCAAGAAAGAAGTGCTTTTGATGTGGTACGAGTGTCTAATGATTATCGTAACTGATGAATTAATGGCTTGATAACTGGTAAACTGGGAGAACATCACTTGTAGACGACAAGATTTTACCTCTTGCACAAAATGGGGAATAAGGTAATGACGGTGTCTCTTAATGGCCACGATAGATCCATCTTCGAGCAATCCTTTGTATACTAAACCAAATCTTCCTTCCCCTATTATATTACTCTGACTGAATCTTCCTGTCGCGTGTTCTATTTCCAAAATTGTTAAGTGCCACAGCGTCTGAGGATTGGGCACTGAAGAAGCAGTTGCGCTAGGTAATGTACACCCTCCTTCCCACTCAACTGAAAGAAATGAACTCAACTTCATGATCAACGAAATTAGAAATCTAACCAACCCATAGCCCTAAATTTTATCACTGAGATCCAGCATCTAAATTACCATTGGGTGATGGCACAGAAGACATTGCATCAGAGGCTCTACTTATAGATCTTTTAAGCCGCATCAAGCAAACATATACAAATGCTCCGATGATTACAATAATTAAAACAGCGCCAATACCACCACCAACAGCGGCTTCTTTTTGCTTACTTGGCTTCTTAAAGTCAACTACTTGCACTGGCGTGAGTGTTGGCACACTAGTATCTCCATCAACTTGTTTCTCTGACCTGTAAGGAATTGCTTATAACTAAGTTCAGTATAGAAGAAAACTCAACTAGTTATAAAGAACAGCCTTTATTCTCTAAGCAAGGCAGGCTACATTGTTGCAAACTATGTGCGTGATCAAAATTTGGAACATTTTACATGTGTGGCAGACACGTCAAAAATGAGTGTCTGAGAGAGAGATAGCTTACAGGAAAAAATACTGAGGTCCTTTAACCTATGGCGATTGACATGATCCCAAATTCTCAAGCACGGAGACCTCTCCTTCTCGACGCTACTAACAAATTGTCGGGAACTGGTCACTGTGCTCCTTACTCCATCTAAAGCTTCAGCTAGAGATACCGGAAAAATAAAATTACTAATATCCATTTATAATAACGAAACACAACAATTAGCTTGGGGAAGGGGCTTCAGAATCAATGATAGAAGCCATTCAACTAATGAGATTTTCTGCAAACTCGAGCTCATGTAAGTATAATAAGCTAAGAAATCATTCAAACGAGTGTAATATGAATTTACATATGGCCAAAATACAGAAATAACCTCACACAACATGCAAACTAATTCTGACCATAGGTAAACAAGAAATGGCTCTACTTTTCTGAAAATTTGACCAACTTTACCACTTCCACGCAATAGGTTTGCTCAAAAGATCAGTTGGAAAAATGTACTCTCTGACTAAGCTACTTATAGCTAGTGAGACTGAAACAAACAGTTGCCAAAGAAAAGTGAAAGAGATACCATGTAGTTTGTGGCTAAACCAACATGATTCCAGAAGTTGAATTAATATAAGTAACTGCAGCCTATTTCCCCAGGAAAATCGCATTGTCAACAAGTATTTAATCTTCTGAAATCACCAACAACAAATGAGTTTCGGACATTGCCAGAACCAGAACCAGAACATTCAGGAGAGCTGGCATTGAACCCAATCCTGAAATCAACATACTTTAGCCCCTGAAAACATCCAAACAAATTAATATTAATCAAACCAAGTTAAATGAAATTTGAATCCCGAAAAGGAAAATCGAAGAAAGATTCAGCAAAGATTGAAAATTTCTGCTTGGTTATCAAAATTGAAATCAAATTTGTATAGCAACATAAACCTTAGATAGCAAGTCAATTACTGTCTTTTCATATTGTAAGTAACTAATTAAACTAACCAAATGGGCTTAATTTAAATGATGATTCAGCAGAGATCAAAGAAAGCTGGAAACTTTCTCACGAGTTACTACTGATAGAGAGCACAAAAACCCAAAAGCCAAAGCCAAGACCAAGATAAGTTTCTTGAATATCTAGCCAATCAATCATTCACCTTACTGGAGAAGCTAATCTTTAAATCCCCAAAGTCAAAGTTGGGTCAAACTTTTGGGTATTGTCTGTAATACATACAGTGTCATACAGAATACAGCTAAGCTTGGAAAAAGAAAAGTGAACAAGACAGAGAAAAAGCTGAGCTGAGTACAACAACAACTTATCTTTACAGACGGTTTTACTTTCCTCAAACAGTTGATTTAAACCCCACAAAAATTCTCACTTTCCAAATCCCAAAAGATTCCCAGGAAATCAGAACAAACACAAGAATAAGTTCCTAGTACTCTGAAAATCTCCCAAAAAAGTTTTGGACTTTTCTACAGAGATGCAGACTTTCAAAAACAATAGGGGGAAGAAGATAAAGAAAAAAAGAATCTTGTCTGGGTGAAAAACAGGTTGTACGTAATACTTCATCTAAACTTAAAAAATTGAGTTTACCATATCTAAGTGCAATGCTAGTAAGATTACATAATCTACGGAATAATCTAAGTAAAATATGTATGGTGTCTTGCTCGAAATGTGGAGTGCGAATAGCATTGCCTAATCCGAATAGAGTTTTTGACCTTGTTTTGTAGGAAACTTAAAGTATTTAAGTGCTCTAATATCAAATCACGTGTTTTGAAGTTCTTATTATTTCAATCTAGAGGGATTAAAACCCAGTTTCAGGAGAAACATGAAATTTGAATTATGGGTGTCTTTTGGAGGTGGGAAAAAGTTGTAGGCAGAGAAAAGTATGGTTTAGAAGAATGAAATATAATATTTTAATCCTTAAACCCTAGATCTTGAACTTTATAATTATCACAATAGCATACAAATAATCATAAGTAAAATACCCGAAGACATGATGTTTGATTCTATTAACTTGATGTAGATCCGAAATCTTATAATAGCCAAAGAAGACGGAATACGATTTCTCCTCTTGGCCCAAAACCCTAATGAGTTGTTTTTCGTAATAGATGAATATGATGGGTATTGCATCTCTTTATATAGGCAAAGGGAGGACCGATTCCTATTAGGATTAGGATTTAATCTCAACCGTCCATCAAGGTAGAGTTTAAATAGGAAACTAACTCCTTTTACAAACCAAGATTTAATATGATTTAGTAATCCCAAATCAACCGTGATTCTCACTATTGACCACATAATGAATTTCTTAACCCGCAAGAAATAAATCTTACGTCTCCCACTTGGTCAAAGTGATAATCATGTAATGGTTAACTTTAGAAACATAATGCGCGCATAACTACTAAATCAATAACTTCTTGGTTAACATAATACCTTCGTAAACCAAGTTATCCATGGAGTCATAGCGGTTCCACATTATCGGGTTTTCAATATGGTTCCTTCCATGTACTACAACATAAATAACTCAATTCACTAGGCCTTAAGCGAGTATAAATAATGGTCCAATAATGTTCTTTCTTCAAGAACAATTTCGTTATCAATTATCCATTCACATAATGTATACAAAATATGGAAACAGAAATAAAATTCGAATATCATAAATAAGATCTCAATAGAAGTTCAATGTACAAGCACAACAAAACATAAATCAATAATCGTAATTCTCTAGACCCATACTTGAAGTATGTTCATGAAAAGTCTTGAGAGGTAACCCCTTCGTAAGTGCATCCGCAACCATAAGTGTTGTGCTTATATGCTCAATGAACAACTGTTTCTTCGAATTGCTTGCTTCACGATAGATACTTAAGGTCCATGTGTTTTGTTCCTTTGGAATATCTATCATGCTTAGAGAAAATACTGCTGCGGCATTATCACAATAAAGTTTCGGGTGCGAGACAAAATTCAAGTCTCGAATCTTGAAATGAAATTCCGACCATAAGCAATGATTTGTAGCTTCAAAGCAAGCTACAAATTCAGCCTCCATCGTGGAATTAGCAATGATAGACTCTTTTGCACTTTTCCATGAGAT
Organism: Platycodon grandiflorus; assembly: GCA_016624345.1. Lineage (NCBI taxonomy): Eukaryota > Viridiplantae > Streptophyta > Magnoliopsida > Asterales > Campanulaceae > Platycodon > Platycodon grandiflorus. The sequence continues at coordinate 40,458,834 of CM028366.1, read as the reverse complement.
TGCTCCTCCACTAGTAGAAAAACATAACCAAAAGTGCTTTTTCGAGTATCTACACATCCACCATAATCGGAATCTGAATAACCAACCAACTCTAATTGATCTGACTTTTTGAATGTAAGACAATAATCCTTCGTGCCCTGTAAGTATCTCAAAACTTTCTTTGCAGCTTTCCAATGATCCACTCCTGGATTTATTTGGTATCTTCCCAACATGCCAACAGCAAAACTAATGTCTGGCCTTGTGCAAACTTGTGCATACATCAAGCTTCCTACTAAAGAAGCATAGGGAATGTTTTCCATTTGCTTACGTTCCAATTCATTTTTAGGACATTGATAGAGACCGAACTTGTCTCCTTTTTGAATTGGAGCAACGCTTGCGGTATGTTGCCATTGCAAATCTTTCCAAAACTCTTTCGATGTATGTTTTCCGGGAGAGTCCAAGTAATCCACATGATGCGTCACGGAATATTTCTATCCCAATTACGTAGGAAGCCTCACCCATATCTTTCATCTCGAAGTTTTGGAGAGATATGCTTTGGTTTCATGCAATAAGCCAAGATCACTACTTGCCAATAATATGTCATCAACATACGTAACCAAAAATATGAACTTACTCCCACCGATCTTGAGGTATATGCATGGATCTACGATATTTTCTTCAAAACCAAAAGCATTAATGGTTTCGTTGAATTTTAGATACCATTGTCGGGAGGCTTGCTTAAGTCCATAAATGGATTTCTTAAGTTTGCGACCATGTCTTCCTGTCCTTCTAAGGTAAAACCTTCGGGTTGACGCATGTATACTTCTTCTTGCGGCTCACCATTAAGAAAGGCTGTTTTCACATCCATTTGATGTAACTCTAAGTCATAATGAGCTACTAGGGCCATAATAATTCTAAGAGAATCTTTCTTTGACACGGGAGAAAAAGTCTCTTTGTAATCTATGCCATCCTTTTGAGTAAAACCTTTGGCTACAAGTCTAGCTTTATATCGCTCAATATTACCATGACATCACGTTTGGTCTTAAAGACCCATTTACACCCAACTGTTTTGTGTCCTTTCGGCAAATGAGTGAGTTTCCGGACTTGATTATCGCCATTGATTTTAACTCATCTTTCATGGCATCAATCCATTTATCGAATTATTACTCGTAATGGCTTGTGAATAGGAAACAGGATCTTTCATTATCCCTATGTCAAAATCGATTCTTGTAGATAAACAACATAATCATCGGGAATAGCACTTCGTTTTCTCGTTGAGATCTTCTTAATGCCGGTTCTGTGTTTGTTCCACAATTTCTTCATTGGCGGTGATTTCATTATGGGGTTGTGGCGATGTGGTGGTAGCTCTTCATCATTTATCGGTTCATCGATAATTGGAGCCATAGGTGGTCCTTCAACGTTTAACGGTTCAACGATGGAAGAATTCACCTTGTCTCGCTTGGTTTTTAGGTAATGGGATTGTTACCCTAATTTCGTGAATGACTTATCCTCCACAAATGTACTCCCACTAATCATGCCATCCTCAATGAATTTGACATTTCCAGTTTCCACAATTCGCACTTATGGTTAGGACAATAAATTATATACCCTTTGGATTTTTCGGAAAACCAATGAAATACCCACTTATAGTTTTCAAATCCAATTTGTTTGCTTGAGGGTTATATACCTTCGCTTCAACTGGACATCCCCAAACATGCGTGTTTTAAACTAGGTTTCCGGCCTTTCCACGGCTCAAAAGGGGTCTTTGGAACCGCTTTGGGAACCCTATTTAAAATATATACACCATGCGAAGAGCATATGTCCACAACGTAATGGGCAAATTAGCATGACTCATCATGCTTCTAACCATTTCTAAAAGCGTGCGATTCCGCCTTTCCTACACCATTCTCGCCAAGGAGAATCGGGCATTGTGTATTGAGCTACAATTCCAAGTTGTTCGAGGAGTCCGGCAAAAGGTCCAGGATGTTGACTGTTTCGTCATACCGCCATAAAATTCTCCACCTCTATCGACCTTATGATTTTCACTTTTCTTTCTAATTGCCTCTCAACCTCGGTTATAAATACTTGCACAGATTCACGATTGAGATTTATTATGCAATAGATAGAGATAACGAAACGTGAATAATCATCAATAAAGGTGATGAAGTAGTTTTCTCCCCAAATGTTGGAACATCAAAAGGTCCACAAATATCGTATGTATTATTTCAAGAAGCCGAGAACTCCTTGTGGCTCCTTTCTTTGTGTGTTTTGTTGCTTTGCCTTTAATACAATCCACACAACTATGATAATCGATAAAATCTAGGTTTGGTAAAACACCATCTTTTACTAATCTTTGAAGTCACTTACGGGATATATGTCCCAACTTCGATGCCACAAGAATGAAGAGTCCTTTTTCATTACATGATGTACATTCCTTGATTATGATGCAGGTCAAATGAGTTTCGATGTGGATGGAGAAGACAAAGTAAATTTGTAAAGACCATCTACAAGAATTCCGAACCAACATTAATAGAATTCTTATATAAATTGAAACTTTTACTACCCAAATCAAACATAAATCCTTGTAAGTCAAGTTTAGAAACTGAAACTAAGTTGCGGGAAATAGATGGAACATAAAGAGTTTGAAATAAATCCAAATAATATCCTTTTTCAAGAACAAGACGATATGTTCCAATAGCTTCGACAGAGCTTTATTGCCGTTCCTACGTATAAGAAGTTTTCAGTTGGGTTTATGATTTGGGTCGTAAGGTATCCCCGCATCGAATTAGAAACATGAACATTAGCACTGAATCCAACCACCATGTATTTGAAGGTGCATAAGAGAAGTTTGATTCGAAAAACTTACGAATCCCAAGGGATTACCTTTCTTTTCGAACCAATTACGACGTTTCTCACGCTTATTCCGAAGTGTCCATTTCCTACGAAACGACAAACTTCTTCTTTCTTTGCCTTGACTTGAGCAGTTGGACTTTATCATTCATTTTGGATGGTGCTCTTTTCCGCCTTTTCCACCTTTTTCCCAAACTTATGATTCGCTCCTTGAGTAGTGAGATGTGCAACATTAGTACCTTGTTGAGTCGGCCTTGCTTCTTCCCGAACTAACATGTTAGATAGTTCATTCACCGTCCACTTTTCCTTAATAGAGTTGTAATTCACTTGAAAAGGGGCATACTGTGGAGGAAGAGAATTTAGGATAAACCGAACAAGAAAATTCTCATCCACTTTCATTCCCAAATTCGAAGCTTAGCCGCAAGGTTTTGCATCTCAATAATATGATTGTGCATTGACCGTGCACCATCAAACTTCATAGTAGTGAGTTCGACATTAATTTCCTGCAAGAGACTTATCTCATCTTAAAGCGTTCGCAACGGATTCCATGAATTCCCTAGCCAATTTCGTTTCGAAGAGAGGTCTTGATGTTTGCGGCAATCGTCATTCGCATGAACATAAGGCTCAATCTGTTACTTTTCTCCCACGGTTTATGGAGATCTTTATCCTCTTTGGTACTTTCGGTTAATTCAGAGGTTTTTCAATTTGGAGTGCAAGATCGAGATCAAGAACACCCAAAGTGAATTCAACATTCTCACGCCATTCGAGAAGTTAGTACCATTAAGGGAGGGTACAGATGAAGCATGCGAGTGCAAATTAACGGAACAGAGCCGAAGACATAATAGAGATATATAAGAATTAAAATTGTCTAAACAAACATAAAGAAAATTCTCCCGTGGGTAGAATCTTCATCAAAATAATCATGTTTTAAAGAGTCAAAATTTTAATTTAATTATGTGTACAAGAAGAAAATAAATATCTCGTGGATATTTTACTTTTCTAAAACACATAAATCGTAATGTTGTTCAAACACGTGGATCGAATCACTGTGGGTGATCTTTTCTAATATGTATGCACAACCTAAAAGACTCATATTAATAAGTAAACATGATTATTAAATAACATTAATGTCATAATTTATTATCACTGTGGTGATAACAAAACTTTTATACATATTAAAACAGTTTAATTGCGGAATACATAAAATATAACAAAATAATAAAACTTAATAATAGTAGTATTCCAATTCAATACGCACAATACCAACTAGTTCGTACCATGCCCCGCATAAAAATTTGGAATTATCTTTATTATAGTATAATAATAATAAGGACAATAAAATAGGGCCGCTAGCATGCAAAATTAACTTGGTTATATTATAATAATAATAACAATAAAAATTAGGTTGTTGCTAGCATTCATATGTATGTTCAATAGTACAAGAACTTTATCATTAATGCACACACTGTGATTTGGGGAATACGAGAAACAATTTAAAACAGTTGCATCACCGTTTCGATATGCAAAATTATTCGTTTTTGGTGTGCATACAACTTTGCTTTAATTATTGATGAATAGGAATATCAACAAATTAATTTTAATTAATAAAATAATAATATTGCATACATTTTTTATGGATAATCATGAGTTCGTAACCTAAAGCTCTGATACCAACTATAATATTTTAATCCTTAAACCCTAGATCTTGAACTTTATAATTATCACAATAGCATACAAATAATCATAAGTAAAATACCGAAGACATGATGTTTGATTCTATTAACTTGATGTAGATCCGAAATCAGCAGATAATAGCCAAAGAAGACGGAATACGATTTCTCCTCTTGGCCCAAAACCCTAATGAGTTGTTTTTCGTAATAGATGAATATGATGGGTATTGCATCTCTTTATATAGGCAAAGGGAGGACCGATTCCTATTAGGATTAGGATTTAATCTCAACCGTCCATCAAGGTAGAGTTTAAATAGGAAACTAACTCCTTTTACAAACCAAGATTTAATATGATTTAGTAATCCCAAATCAACCGTGATTCTCACTATTGACCACATAATGAATTTCTTAACCTGCAAGAAATAAATCTTACATGAAAGAGAACAAGTGAACAAGGACGATACAATGATGACATTAGATGCTTTGTAGTCAAGTACTAGCAGCACATGTCTCAAAGAAATACCCGACAGAGGATATTGGTCACTCCCAGAGTACAAATGAGACAGAGTGCGAGTAGAAAAAGAGAGCTGCTCTGCTCATGCCCTGCACTGCATCTGCAATATATGAACTCCAAGTAAAATCAATGTACCTACTCTCAATTTAGGTGCCACGTGGTTCTTGCCGTTGAAGCTACATCCAAAATTTAACGGGCATGCCGATGTAGACTTTATTAACCTCAACAAAATGTTCAAATACGGAGGAATTTCAGAACTAGATCTTTTTGACATCAAGGTCCGTCAATAGAGTTCACATCAGCTGTCCTTTAAATTTTTGGATGGAACTTTGACGACTGACTACATCGCACCTAAATTAAGAGTATGTTCATCACATTTTGAATATTGAAAGTAAGTTAATGATATCAGTAAGTCCTAATTAGTACGATGATTAATTATATAATTTTTCCTTTTTAAAAAAAAATTTGAGATGACACTTAATTTTAACATCCCCTCTCCCTCTCTCTCTCTCTCTCTCTCTCTCTCTCACACCCGGGGAATGCGTGACAACTATTTCAATGTAAAGATACAAAATAAAAAATTAGACAAGCTTGTCCTTTTTAAATTAACGCCGTTAATTTAACGGGTTCAATGTTTGACTTTCTATTATTGTTTCTTCCATTGACGAAAGGGATTGCTGAGAGATCCCTTCATATTGGGCCTGGGGGGAACAGTTGTCAAACAAATTAACGGGGCATGAGCTGGATGGAGCAGCTCAACCGGATAGGAAATTAGGAATAGCTACAGCTGCTCGTAGTTGTAGGAAACGGAAACATGCGCCCTTCCAACATCATTTCAATTTCAACCCTTTGATAGTGAACGGACGGTCACGTGTGATTATTAGAGGGTCGTTTGCTAATTGCTGGCAGAGGAGAGTCGTCACATGCCTGCTACCTTTGCCATCAAGTCCACCGTTCCACCTCCTTCTCACTTTTCCTTGTAGGAACAAAAGATTACATACGTTACGCTCTGCTTAAAGATAATCAATAACAGCAAATCGGCGGTCAAAGATACAAAACCGAAGAATTGTTGAGGATTTTTGATATATATGTACCGTCCATAAAATTGTTTTGTTTCTTACCGTTTTGTTTGTCACCAACGTTTACTTGGGAACTTTAACTGATCTAATAATGTTAATGGATCTCTCTTGATGAGTGAAAAGCTTAAAAATGCTAAGGCCACGTTGGTATTGGATTAATAATAATATGGATAAGCAAATATGAAAGGCTTTTGGTAGGAATTAAGGCTCGAGATTATTAAGACGCGCTACCCAGATTAACCCCCATATTACCCTAGACTAGGCCTGTAGGTGAGCCCGGTCAAGCCAGGTTTACCTCAAACTCGAGCTGGGCTCATCAATTTTCTTGTCGAATCGAGCCTTGTTGAGTTGGGCTTTTGAGGGTCCTAAAATGCTCGGCTCACCTCAGGTAGGCAAGCTACTCACGAGTGGAGCACAAATCCATGAATCTAGTCGAGTCTTTGATTTGGTCCAGCTCGCTTAATGAACTCTTATCTTATTAAGTCAACTTCTCTATCTTGAATCATTGACCGGGCATCACAATTTCGTTCTCTCTCTTTTTTTTTTTTTTTTACATACATTACAATTTATGTTTTTGGTCGATGACGTGTCATATAGTCAATGGTAAAAGTAAAATAAAAATTAGTGATTGAAATCAAATCTAAACCGATCACGCCAAAAGGCTTTTGGTGACCACGTCGGATCCACGTGTCTTGCTAGCCGGTCGGACGCCTCGGCTCTCAAAAGGCGTTGTTGTTCGGGACCAAACCGTCGTGAAGGGTGGTTCTGTGATGAGACAAAGAAAGAAACACCGTCAAGGATGTCGGGGCTTGCCGACTACCACCCTCGGCGCGAGAGTAAGTGTATAGATAATAGTTGGATAATATGTGGGCGTGTAGTGTTTAATGCTTGGAACACAATAAATATGAGAGTTCGGTGTCTATAGCAATAAATGGTTTCTCGGTGTTTTGGTCTCTTTTGAGTAAATGCGGCTTGGTCTTTAATGAAGGAATGTTCTTCCTTTTATAGCCAAGGATGGCGTGCATGGGAGGGTTTTGGTGTGAGTTACCCGGTTTTCGGGAGCAGGTAGGAAAACCCATTCCTCTGTCGATCTGCAGGATAGAATGGAAGCTTTGCGGGGAATGAGGAGAAGCCATAAATGCTACTTGCTTGGTTGTGAAGAAATCTACTTTCTTAGTTGGGAGGCTGTGCCTCTTCCATGGAATGCGCCGACACGCCGCCAACATTAAATGCACGATGTTGACTTCTTGCCGAGGATAACCCGGACGTCGAGGTTCTAATATGAGTTTGGCGAGGATACTGCGGAGACTGCCGAGGTCGCCGAGGTCATTTGGTGAAGATCTACGAGGTTAAGCTCGGGCAGTGGCTCTGTTAGCGAGCTTTAGTTGGGGACGTCGCCATGAGCCCTTGTCAATGTCCTCGGATGACACTCTCGGCTACCTCGATGACGGGCCGTTGGTTGCCGTGTAAGATGGGGCCCACTCGGGCCGACGTGAGTGACACGTGGAATAGGATTTTGGGAGGATCCCATCGGTAGCCCCAGTCCTCGAGTGTAATGGATTTATCTGAGGAGAGGAATCTACTCCACGATCCGTTTATGTCTGTTTCGAGCTTTTGGTCCACGCTGGATATAATGAGATCAGCTCGGTCTAACCGCTTAGTGGCCGGAAGTTTTTTAAACGTTCAATTTGTCAGAGGACACGTTCGCCAAGAATGACCTTTCCATGACGTGGGCGAAATACGAGACCGACTAGCATTTAATGCGTCCTTTTCGTCTTTTCAAATTCACTTTGGCGCCTTTCCACTCGCGCGTGCTCGCCACGGCCTTTGGCTTCCAGAAGAAGCTAAGCCAAGATCCGCGTGTTTTCCCTGGGTCGACCCGAAGATCCGGACTATAAAAGGGGAGAGTTACTGTTCGTTTTTCACTTTTTCACTAAACCCTTCAAAAATCCCTTCTTCTCCGGCGATCCTTAGAGACTTCCGGCGCCCCAATCGTTCTGTGATAAGCTCAGTGTCGCTTCCTTCCATCACCAGTTCTCGTTTGCTTTGTAAGTCTGTTTCCTCCTCTTTCGTGTTTTCTTTTGTTTCCGTTTCTCGCCATATTTTGCGCTGGGTATTCTCCCAAACTGTGTTTTCAAATTTGCCGCCGGTGCTAATTCCGGTTTCCTTTGACTTCTCAGGCGGTCTGTTCATCTTCTCTCTTCGTTTACCCGAGCTCTTCATTTAATCCAGGTAATTTACTATTCGGCTTCCTCCCTTAACAATTCTAATATGTCGTTTCTGGAAGGAGTCGAGTTTGTCTTTAACCCTGTGGAGTCTCCGAGCTCGACCTCTTCGTCGAGCTCGGTTTCGTCGAGCTCTTCTTCTACGAGCTCGACTTCGTCTGGATCTCCTTCCTCGTCCGTCTTTGCTCGTTCTCCTACCGGGAGAATATATATGTCCAATATCATGGTAGATGGGTTTCGTACCCCCAGTGTGGCAAGGGCATACTTAGTAGGTCGGGCGTTGAGGTAGAAGACTTACGGGTGGTCGCGATGATCTTTACGACATTCCCGACCTCCCGCTGTCTTCGGCTATGCAAGTAATCCGCCCTGACGAGGTTGTAGACGAGCTCTGGGACCAATACTTCACCGTTGATAAAATCATAGCCCGCATTAAGGCCGGGAGGGAGAGGAGAGACCATGAGGTCTGAGGCCGAAAAAGCTCGAGCTCGTCGGTCTCGAGCTCACCAGCCGCTCGGGTAGAAAGAGCCCGTTACGGTTGTAAGAGATATAAGAGGAAGGCCGCGGGTCCTTCGTGCCCGCGTATTCGGATCTAATGAATCCGCACGTGCGATGGCTAGGACCAAGGGAGGAGCATCTACTTGTCGTCCTCCTGTTCCCCACGGTCTCCTCGGGACAAGGAGCCCCGACGAGGGTTGTCAAAGAGTGGAGGAATCGAGCCACTACCACCGATCTGTCGACATGGAGGACCCGTTTTGAATACTGTCCAATGACTTCCGAGTTACTCTTCCTCGAGCCGAGTCCCCTAGTTGATCTCCGATCGAGGAGGGATAAGGTCGGGTTTTATCTCGGCTTCTTTGATGTTGGCTGCGTCGCTTGATCCTTTTATCTGTCTATTTTTGAAAGACATGTTCGCACATCCTCTGGACCTCTCGCCGAACATGATGAGGATCTTTGGCGAGCTTTATAGGCGTGGTCCGTTCTCGTGGGTTCGAGCCGACCATGAACCTTCTCCGCCATTACTTTACGGTGAACAATACCCAAGGTCGGCTCCACCGCAAGACCCAAAACTACGGGGTCAAGCTTTTACGAGATACCCCAAAAAAGTTAGCGGTGGGCGGACAAGGTTGTTTTTGTTGAGAGTAGGAGGGATGGAGTTTTCCCCTCCTCGTCAAGCCTTCAAGGTTCTGATTCTAGCTCGGGTGAGCTTACGTTTACGAGAAGGAGGTGAAGGCCGCCATCGAGCCGGACCTCGGCCGTGGGCAAGACCCTGCTCGCCTTTATGGTGGGCGTCTATTGTCGGGAGCGAGGCCTGCTGCACATTGCCTGTCTGCCGGGGGTTCCGGGGTGAGGGTGATCGCCGTGGTCCTTGTGAAGAGCTTTCGGTGGCCTCTTCATAAGGATTTGCGTTCAGCGAGGATTGTGTTTTTGCCCGAAGCGAACCGAAGGGTGTGACCCCAATATTTTTCCCTTCTACTTCTTCATGATGCCATAGTTCCCCTGTCATTATTTGCTGACTGTTTGTTCTTTTCAACTGCCATGTTCGAGATTGATGATTTCTTGGCCTCCCCGGATGCTCTGGAGAAGGTCGCTGCGGCCCGCATCGCCGAGCTCCCGGTTACCTTGGCAGACGTAGAGGCCGGGGAGAGCACCGTTGTTCCGACGGTGGTTGTGGGGGCCCACCCCGCTACCGAGCAGTCTCAGAAGAAGACTCGAGCTGCTAAGACGACTTCTTCCTCGGCGGAGCCTTCATCAGTGATCCTCCTCGAAAAGGAAGAAGGTCTCGATTGACTCGAGTCGATCGACGAGGACGTCGAGGCCTCCGAGAAGTTGGGCCTACTTCTACCCCCTTCGAGCTTCCGACTTCTACCCCTCCGGGCCCCGACCGTTCGTCCACCCGGCGATCCCGAGCGATAAACCCGAGGAGCTTAAAGCTTCTGGTTGAGGAGTGGTTTCCGGCATCCGGATACCGTCTTTGATGGCCTCAAGCTCGGGCACGAGATCGGCGCCGTCCCTCCCTTGAAGAATATCTCAAACATTGATAAGTCGTCGCGGGCGTGGCTGCGGCCGGGGTTATTCTTCGTTGCGTTGACGACGACCTTTTTGATGAGCTCGGGTCTATGCATCCCGCCGAGGCGCCGGGCGAGCTGGATTTGCCATGAGCGAGTAATTCCCTTTTTGAGTTTTGTCATTATTTGAACTTTTTTTTTTTTTAATAGTGTTCCTCCTTTAAGATTGGCACCACGCTTCAACTGTTCGGCAAGGAGTGAACACTCGCTCCGATCTGAAGACCCTTGAGGTGGAGAGGCGAGTGATGAAAACCTCCGCCTTAAGGGTGAAGTTGAAGCTTTGGCGAGGAAGGCCGATGAGGCCCGAGCCGGGCTTTCTTGTTGGATAGGGATGTGAAGCGAGGCTCGGTGGGATGCCGATCGGCTCATGGTACCCATGTCCTAGAGACCTTGGTACTTTCACGGAGGCCGGGGTTCGAATCTCGCCGAGAGCCGTAGGTGAATCCAAGCGGTCGGTGCCGATTCGGGATGTGGGGGCGAAAAACCACGGCCGGGCGTGGGACCTTGAGGTGAGGGTCCGATCCACTCCAAAAAAGGCGCTTTTCGATGAGACATAATCGTCGGGCTTAGGCCTCGACCACGCTCACGGGGTCTCCGCCCATGGGCGGGTTTTGCTCTCCCATGTCTGAATCTAGTTTCGGTGTTTCGGCTCCCACGGGATTCGGTTATAGTCTTTGGGCAAGGGACATGAGTACCAACCGAGCTAGTCGGTTGGTACTCATGTCCCTTGCCCAAAGACTATAACTGGAGGTCAAGGGTTCGAATCTGGTGGGAGCCGAAACACCGAAACTAGATTCGAGACATGGGAGAGCAAAACCCGCGACCATGTGCGGGAGACCCTGTGAGCGTGGTCGAGGCCGGCTAAGCCACGATATGTCTCATCATAAACCTTAGGATGGTTCAAAATGACGTTTAGCCTAAAATAAAATATAAAAGTAAAGAGGTTGTCCACGTAAGCACTTATGTGGATGATATCAATGGGTTAGCACGTAAATTAATTTTCTACAAAATTTTTAAGTTTTTTACCATTTTTCTCTCCTCTCTCTTTAAATTTGAAGATAAAGATGGTGAAGTATGTAAAATTATTGGAGTTTGTGCCACCATTAAAAGAGAGTTTTTGTTCAGGTATCTTATGGGTATAGGTTTATATATATATAAATATATATATATATATATATATATATATATATATATATATATAGTAAAACTTAGTTGTTCAGTCAACTATGACCGAACAACACTCAGTTGTTCCGTTAACCATGACCGAACGAGAAATTTTCATAAAATTTTCAAAGAAGAAGTAGGTAGTGACGGAGGGTGGGGAAGAAAAAAAAAACAAGGGAGAGGAGAGAAGGGAAGGGGGAGCAGAAGGGGAAGGGGAAAGGGTAGATGGAAAGAAGAAGAAAAAAAAAGGGAAAAGGATAGAGAGCTGCGTGCTGGAGGCAGGGAAGATGGGGGAGAGATTGGGGGTGTTAAGGTCTTTTAACACTATGACATTTTTTAAAAATTTGAGGGGTGTTAATATCTCTCTTCTAATAATAGCTTCTTTCCCAAGAGGTTATTATATGGGCCCCACTGTAAACTACTCTCTATTCTGAAAGAGAGTTGCTATTTATACCCAAAATTTTATTGAGTACACTCCCTGCAAATATTACAAAAATGTCATTATGTTATAAAATGATAGTTATAGAACCACAAAGTTACAGAGAAAAAATAATATAAAGGTAGAGAGAATTGGAGAGAAAATCACCGATCTCGGTGTGTAACAAACAATGAACCAATATCAACCTTTTATAGGCGATTTTACAACCAATACACTATTTATGAATAGTAATATTACTATTTATGAATAGTATCACTATTTATAAATAGTAAAACTTACTATTCATATTACTGACTATCCATACACCGAAGGTCGTTCAATGCGGCGGTAATTATTACAGTGATGGTGTACTACCATTGTACTACAGTGTATTGTTATATTGTGTTACAGTCCACATATTAATTATTCATAACACTCTCCCTTGGACGTAGCACTGTAAGTTGGATAAGTTTGCCTCGTTAAAAACCTTAAGCCGAAAAACCCAGCAGAGGAAATATCGAACAAAAGAGAAAAATAGTGCATAACTTAAGTCCAAATCATGAGCATAGGCTGCCTCGTTAAAAACCTTACCAGGAAAAATCCTGTGGGAAAAAAATCATGATAAGGGAAAAAAAGTACAGTCATACGAGCTCCCCCTCGAGTTGATAAGGATAATCATTTTTGCAAATCTCGTAGGTTCCGCATCCCAATATTACGAACATGCATTCTGAAGGTTGTAGTAGGGAGTGCCTTCGTAAATAGATCTGCTGCATTGTTACTTGACCGAACATACTGAATATTAATATCCTTGTTCTTTTCAAGTTCTTGAGTGTACGAGAAGAACTTTGAAGGAATATGTTTGGTCCTGTCGCTTTTAATGTATCCTTCTTTCATCTGAGCAATACATGCAGCATTATCTTCAAGTATCACTGTCGGGTCTTTATTAACTGGTAGTACACTGGCTTCTTGAATGTGTTGAGTCATGGATCTAAGCCATATACATTCTCTACTCGCTTCATGAAGTACAATCATCTCAGCATAATTTGAAGAAGTAGCAACTAGTGTTTGCTTTTGAGAACGCCAAGATATAGCTGTACCACCCATCGTGAACACATAGTCAGTCTGTGATCTAGCCTTATGGGGATCAGATAAATAACCTGCATCTGCAAACCCAATTATTTCATGCTTTGAATTGCTGGGATAAAATAATCTCAGATCGATTGTTCCTTGGAGATAACGAAATACGCGTTTAATCCCATTCCAATGTCTTCGCGTAGGGGATGAGCTGTATCTTGCCAATAGATTTGTAACAAATACTATATCTGGTCGGGTACAATTAGCAAGATACATAAGAGCTCAAATCGCACTCAAGTATGGTACTTCAGGACCAAGTATTTCTTTGTTATCATCACAAGGACGGAACGGATCCTTTTCAACATTTAGTGATCGGTTAACCATGGGGCTAGTAAGGGGATTTGCCTTGTCCATATTAAAATGTTTCAAGACCGTTTTTGTATAATCGGACTGATGGACAAATATTCCACAATGTAAGTGTTCTATTTGTAAGCCAAGACAATATTTGGTCTACCCAAGATCCTTCATTTCAAATTCTCCCTTTAGATATGTAACAGCTTCTTGAATCTCCTTTGGAGTTCCAATAATATTCAGATCATCAACATAGACAGCGATAATTACAAATCCAACTATCGTTTTCTTGATGAAGACGCATTGGCATAATTGATTATTCACATATCCGTTTTTCAACAAATGCTCACTCAAGCAATTATACCACATGCGCCCGGATTGCTTCAGCCCATACAATGATCTCTGCAATTTAATTGCACATAATTCTTTGGGCTTTGAGCTCGTTGCTTTAGGCAACTTGATTCCTTCAGGGATTCTCATGTAAATATCGGCATCCAATGACTCATATAAATATGTCGTTACTACATCCATGAGACGTATATCTAGGTTTTTCAAAACTGTTAAACTGATCAGGTATTTGAACGTAATGACATCCATAACAGGAGAATATATTTCTTCATAATCAATTCCAGGTCTTTGGGAGAAACCTTGTGCAACAAGGCGAGCTTTGTACCTTACAATCTCATTATTCTCATTTCGCTTTCGAACAAAAACCCATTTGTATCCAATAGGTTTCACAGCTTCAGGTGTGACAACGATAGGTCCAAATACCTTTCGTTTGTTAAGCGAATTCAATTCAGTATGTATGGCATCTTTCCATTTGATCCAGTCATGCCTCTTTTGACATTCAGATACTGATTTCGGTTTTGGATCCTCATTCTCATTATTAATGTCTTGTGATACTGAATAAGAGAATATATCATTGATCTCCCCTATTTCATCTCGATTCCATATTTTTCCATTATTCATGTAATTAATGGAAATCTCATGGTTATCATTAGGGATTCCTTGGCTCTCTTATTCATGTGATTATTCTGGAATACACTCATTTGATTTAGGTTTTTCAATCCCCTTCCTCTTCCGAGGGTTTTTATCCTTGGAACCAATTGGTCGTCCACGCTTCTGGTGAATTTTGAACTCATTTGTCATTTCGTTGTTGGGTAGCCCTTTTGGAATTTCAATTCGAGCAGGAGCATTTACAGCAGTTATACGTGACTTCGTCACTCTTTTTGTGTCTGTAAATGCATCTGGTAATTGATTTGCTATATTCTGCAAATGTATGATCTTTTGAACTTCTAGTTCACGTTGCTTTGTGGGAGGATCAAGGTATAATAATGATGATGTACACCATTTGATATCCTTTACCATTTGTTTCCCTTTTTCCCCCAAATGTGGGAACTTACCTTCGTCAAATTGACAATCGGCAAAACGGGCCGTAAAAATGTCACCTGTTTTTGGTTCAAGATACTTGATTATCGAAGGTGATTCATACCCAACATATATTCGCAGTCTCCTTTGTGGTCCCATTTTTGTACGTTGTGGTGGAGCAATGGGTACATATACAGCAGACCCAAAAACTCTAAGATGGGACAAATCCGGTTCTTACCCGAATGCTAGCTGTAATGGGGAGTACTTGTGATATGCACTTGGCCTAAGGCGAATCAGTGCAGCAGCATGCAAAATTGCATGTCCCCATACATAAATAGGAAGCTTTGTTCTCATTATCAATGGTCTCGCGATAAGTTGGAGACGTTTAATTAATGATTCAGCCAAACCATTCTGTGTATGAACATGAGCTACTAGATGTTCAACTTCAATGCCCACTGCCATACAATAATCATCAAATGCTTGAGAAGTAAATTCACCAGCATTATCAAGTCTAACTTTCTTGATCATATAATTTGGGAATTGTGCTCTCAACTTGATTATTTGCGCAAGAAATCTGGCAAACGCCGCATTGCGAGTTGATAATAGACATACGTGTGACCATCTGCTAGATGCATCAATTAATACCATAAAATATTAAAATGGTCCACATGCTAGGTGAATAGGTCCACATATATCACCATGAATTCGTTCCAAAAATGTTAGTGATTTAGTACCAACTTTGGTTGGTGATGGTCTTATTATCAATTTTCCTTGAGAACAAGCATCACAAGATAATTCATGAGATTAAAAAATCTTCTGGTTTTTCAATGGATGACCACTAGAATTCTCAATGATTCTTCGCATCATTATTGAGCCAGGATGCTCTAACCGATCATGCCAATATTTAAATGTTTCTGCAAACTTCGGGTTTACAGTAGCATATGATTCAAATAATCTTATATTTGTGCAATACAATCTAGATGATAGAGCAGGTAATTTTTCCAACATACACTTGCTTCCAGAAGTGATTGATGTAATGCAAAGATATTCATTATCTTCCTTATTCATAGTTTCAATATGATATCCATTCATACGAATGTCTTTAAAACTTAACAAGTTTCTTTGGGATTTAGGAGAGAACAATGCATTACTTATCGTGAATCTTGTGCCTCCAGGCATTATGAAAATTGCTTTTCCAGATCCCTCAATTATCTTTGCACTACCGCATATAGTATTGACGTTTGCTTTGTCAATATTTAGATGAGAAAAATATTTCTTATCTTTAAGTATAGTATATGTTGTAGCGCTGTCCGCAAGACACAAGTCACCTTCTCGGATTTTGGATTCAAATATATTTATGGTCTATTTCAAATAAGGGACATAAATAAAATGAATAAATAGTTGTAAAATATTATTTAAGATATAACACAAAATATATATAGACTAAGAATTCAGAATAATATCGAACCATTACATATGGGAAAAACAAGAAGCATATAACACTCGTAGATAAGAAAATGCCACACTAATTCAAAAAGCACATATGATTACTCTTGAAAAACTATTTCTTCTGGTAGTCATTTTCTTCTTTAGAATTCACCAACATATCGGCCATATCCATGTAATTCATATCATCTAGTCCATAAGTAATATCATCAGAATCACTCGTGATGAAATTTGTTTCAACATTTTTCCCTTTGGCCTTTTGTGATTTCTGATAAAGATTAACAAAATGCTTTGGCGTACAACAAGTTCTTGATCAATGTCTTTTCATACCACATTGGTAACAAATATCATCCTTTTGATATTTATTCGTACTAGTGCCACCCTCACCTTTTCCTCGTTTCTCCCCATTATCGATCTTATTATTATAGGGTTGGTATTTTCTTCCCATTCCTTGTCCACGACCACGACCACGACCTCGACCACTGCCACGGCCACGGCCACGACCTCGACTATATCCATGGTTACATCCATGGTTATGATCTGATGATGTTGCATTCACTTCAGGGAATGCAGTAGAGCCAGTAGGTCGTGATTCATGATTTTTCATCAACAATTCATTATTCTGTTCGGCCACAAGAAGGCACGAAATCAAGTCAGAATATTTTTTAAAACCCTTTTATCGATATTGCTGTTGGAAGAGTAAACTCGAGGCATGAAAGGTGGAGAAAGTTTTCTCAAGCATATCTTCATCAGTAATATTTTCGTCACATAATTTTAACTGAGAAGTGATTTTAAACATTGCAGAGTTATAATCACTTATGGATTTAAAGTCTTGAAGTCTCAAATGCATCCATGCATAACGAGCTTTTGAAAGTACAACCAACTTCAGGTGGTCATATCTTTCTTGCAAACTCTTCCAAAGGACTAATGGATCTTTCACCGTGAGGTATTCGGTTTTCAAGTTTTCATCTAGATGACGATGGATAAAAATCACGGCTTTGGCTTTATTTTGTATAGTTGCATTATTATCTTTTTGGATAGTGTCTCCCAGACCATTTGCATCTAGATGAATTTCGGCATTTAGGACCCATGACATATAATTTTTTTCAGAGATGTCGAGTGCTTCAAATTCAAGCTTGACTAGATTTGTCATAGTGAAAGACTAAAACAAAACATACATGCATATTGTTAATATTTTGGCATTCAAGAAACATAAAAGTCTTATTATTTCAAAGACATTAAAGAAAGTAAACATACACGATAATTATTACATGTTGAAAGCTATTGCTATTGCTAACATATAATAAATAATACAAAGACCGAGAAAAAAAAAGCCAAAAATCATTTGGAGCATAATCAGCACTAAAAACTAATATGGTGCACGCGACAACCAGTATGATAATGAACGTCAAGAGTGGGTTAAACATTTTGAAGAAGAGGAAGATATAAGGATTGAGAATTTGTATGAAGGTGAAAAATATAAGTAAATTGTTGAATGAAATGCGGTTGTATTTATAGGGTAAAAATAAAATATGGCCGTTAACTAGCCGCTATGTAGCCGTTGGAGGAGAGAGAAAAATAATATGTAAAAGTTTTTTTATTATTATTATTATTATTATTATTATTATTAGTATAAAACAAACGGCAAGTTTATGGCCATACTGAACTGTCTACAATTTATCTTTAAGTCAATGATCATTTATTATTCCTTATCATTTTTTTCAACCTAGTACGGTAGTAGTCTACTGCTTGTTAAGAAAAGTTTGCATCTCATTAATTAGTCGTGCATGTACAAACAGTTACAAGTAAGGAAATTTTAAGTCAAGACAATGAAAGATGCTTTTATGGTACATTATAGGTTCATGCATTAATATTATGTACATATATTATATTCACGCCACATTACTCGATAAACCTTTCGTGCGGGTGTTTGATAATAAGTGGTAATGTTATCAATAGTAAATAAAAAGCATAACTATTCATAATAATATATATTCAGTTTGTAGCTTGGGGTTATTTCCGCTCAAGCATCAACCAATATATAGATTGCGTAAAATAATAAAATTTCATTTCGTCATCTCACTAAAATATTATAGATATATCGATGGAGGCATAGACATTCCTTTTTATAATCATGGTGATATACGATATTAAAATAAACCAGTAGCATGTCATAAAAGAAACGTATCTGTAGAAATTCTTACCTTTTGAAAATGCTTAGAAAAGCTTAGAGCGTTCGTGCTGATAACATGTTATAAAATGATAGTTATAGAACCACAAAGTTACAGAGAGAGAATGATATAAAGGTAGAGAGAATTGGAGAGAAAATCACCGATATCGGTGTGTAACAAACAATGAACCAATATAAGCCTTTTATAGGCAATTTTACAATCAATACACTATTTATGAATAATGACAGTACTATTTATGAATAGTATCACTATTAATAAATAGTAAAACTTACTATTCATATTACTGACTATCCATATACCGAAGGTCGTTCAATGCAGCGGTAATTATTACAGTGATGTTGTACTACCATTGTACTACAGTGTATTGTTATATTGTGCTACAGTCCACATATTAATTATTCATAACACATTATAAATTTTTACTTAAATGTCCTTATTTATTTTTCATTTTTTAGGTTTAAAAAAAAAATTAATTACTGTTTGGCAGCCCCCCTGCCGAACATAGCCAAAACTGTTCGGTAAGGGTGGCGAACAACCATAGTAATGTTTGGTTAGTAAGTACTGAACACCACTATGGGTGTTCTGTCATACAATGCCGAAAAACTTCAAAAAAAAAAAAAAAAGTTCACCATTGAAAGCAATGTATATCACGCCTTATTACACTACATTGATGTATAACAGGGAAAGTGCAGGAAGCAATTTATAAATTAGGGAAAGTGCAAGAAGCAATTGATGGAAAAAGGGAGGGAGACGGGTGGGGAAGGGGGAAGACAACAGCATGTTCGAGCCTTTGGGGTGGGGGTGTGAATGAGGAATGAGGAAGGAAGGAGGGGAAGGGGAGGCGGGCTTGATTAGGTGGGGAAGGGGAGGAGGCTGGTAGGGGCACCGCGGGGTGGGGGTGTACTAGGATAGGTTAATTTTGTTTGGGGTGGGAAGTGTACTTAGTAAGATATGTTAATTTTTTGGTAAGGGCAAAATAGGAAATTAAGGAGGTGTACTTAGCTTTTTGAGTGGTGAAAAATATTAGGGGGGTGTACTAAGTAATAAGATGTACTCAGTAAAAACTTGGATGTAAATAACAACTTTCATTCTTAAATTTTCACTCTCTCTCCTCATTTATATAAGGGTGTTACAATTCAAGCCCCTAAATCCTATAAGTAAACTTATTTTATAAGTACACCACCACCTAAAATTATCAACCCCCCTAAATTAGGGGTGAGCATATTTTTTAAAATCGGACCGGACCAATAGAACCGGACCGAACCAATTCATTGATTTGGTTCCGGTTCTGAATTTTAGTAGAACCGATCAATTGGTTCGGTCCCGATTTTGAAAGTTATCAATCGGTTCTGGAACCGGACCGGACCAATAGCTATTATATACTATAATTATATATATATATATATTAATAAATTAATATTTTATAATTTATGATTTTTATCCCTAACCCTAAATATAAATAGTAAATTTCTATTTCTTTTTTTTTTACCATAATATTCAACAACTAAGTTTTTAGCTGTTGAGTGTAATATCTTTATATTTTTTCTATCACATGAACTAGATTATAATGCTATGACTCTAAACATTTTAATTGTTGAATATACAATCTTTATATTTTTTTCCTTTTGCAAACTAGTTTGTATTTTCAATGTTTTACTATTATGCAATGTTCTTTAATCTTTGTATCAAATATTAGATTTTATTATTTGTTTATATTAAGCTTTTAAGAACCAAAGTATTGGTCTGGTTCTAGTTCTTATACATATTGGGTTGATTTTGGACTGGACCAATATATTGGTTCTCATACATCTTGGGTTGTTTCTGGTTATAAATTTTTAAGAATCGGAGTATTAATCTGGTTCTGTTTCTTCACTTTTTTAGTAAAAACTGGATCGAATCGAACCATGATCACCCTTACCCTAAATACTAAATACACCCCTTATTTTTCTATTTTACCTGACTAACATTTTTTCCAAAATACCCTTGTACACACCCACACCCACACCCACACCCACACCCACACCGTCTTTCGTCTCTATCTGTCTCACACCCCCAAGTCCTCCAAATCCTACACACACACACACATCGGCAATTCACTCCCACCAGAAGCCTCCACACACACGCACACAACGCCGAATTTTCTATTCGTAGCAAATCAAACCCATTTGAATCTGATTCAACATTTCCACGATCCACGATCCTCTTTGTTTTTTTTTTTTTCTTTCCTCTTTCAAGGACATTGGGCGAAAACTTTGAACCACCCTTTTTCAGTTTCCCCCAATTGAACAAACCACAGACCAATACTCAATTAATACCAAATCTTTTCAACCATTGAGCAACCAAACTTTTAGACACACAAACATCACAATCGCTCAACGCTTGTACCATGGATTCAAGTGATTCATATGGGTTCTTAATAATTTCGCTAACAAATTTGCTAATCTTATTAACATCACTCTCCACCTTATCAATGTTCGGTCCTGTGTTACCGAACCTCCTTAGTGGTGTTCTACATCCCCCTACTGAACAAACTTTTTAGAGCATGTTTGGTAGTTGGACAAGGATAAGGAGTATTATTAATCCCGGTGCTATTAGCGCTCTCGCTATTAATCCTCACTTATAAATCGGGGGTAATTTTAGATTTAAAAATATTAGTCACATGTTTTATTTTAGTGAGGGTGCTAATAATATTACCCTCAACCTTGGTATTATTAGCGAGGGGATAAGGAACTTATCCGGATAGGTTGTGCTATTAGTCCCGACCGCCTATTGCGAACCAAACATCCGACTATTCGGCTTATTAATCTTATTCGACCTTAATCCTGACTACCAAACGACCCTTAATGTTCTATTAAGAACATTTATATCAAAATTTATAATGACATTTTTATAAAATATGAAGGGGGTGTACTAATAGCTTTTAAGGGTGGGAATAGTAACGCCTTTTATAGAAAGAATAAGACTTTATACTATCATTTATCTCTTCCTCTCTTTATTGGCTATATATATTTTACCTGCATAAAAAAAAATATTTTAATGGCTATATTTTTAAATGACTATTACTGCAATGGCTATTTTTGTAAGCTCCAAACTTTTGGCTTTCATAAAAAATCTTACAACAGCTATTTTTTTATCAAAATACTAAAATCATTTTTTAAAATTAATACTGTAAACAATTTTATGATTCAATAAAATTAATTTAAGAAAAATAAATACATTGGTTTAGAATGTGTATTGTAGTTTAACTAGGTCTTTATGCCCGTGCCTATGGCACGGGTCAATATGGGATCAGATCAATGTATGTTCGAGGTTAATGTATGTTCGAGACTTTTTAAGGGATAAAAATAAATGACACAAAAATAATGAAATAATAGTTAAAGCATATCTCATTTATTTCGTAAGAAAATCAATAATGAAATAAATTATAAATAAATAAATTTGAAATATAGCAACAATATTCAATCTAAAAAACAATAAAAGAATACTTTTTAGGAGTATATATCAATAAAGTCCCTCCATAATTTTCACCAATATTAGTTAATTGCCTTCTATGTTCTTTTGTTTCTGTTCCATAGACCCGGACAGTTCTCACTAAAGAAAGAGTTTCTTGCACAACCTGCAATTCGCACACATATATAGAAATGAGCTATAGAATATAGGATTTAAGGGAAAAAAAAAAAGGTCTGTATCAGCTTTTCTTTTACTTCATTGGCACATGCAGTGAAGTCTTGGGTAATCTTTGCGGCTTTCTTTTGGTACCTATCCAACACGGCTCATCTTAGCAAATATTTTCAGAATTTCTAAATTCTTCAATCATGCCTTAATGAACATTAGTCCAAAATCTCTGAGAAATTGTAACCATATTTTATTTAATAACAGATATAACAGTGAAGTTATTTATCTTTTTACTGAACTCGTTTTGCAAAGAACCTATGCTAAATGCAGCAATTTTTTTCCGCAAAGAGCCAAAATCAGAAGAAGCATTTCAAATGAAGCATTCTACTTCTTAAATTAGTTTGAACAATGCAGCTCCCAAAAGAGGAGGTGGGGAAGGAAAAGAGAAAAGCCACATCATTAAAACACAATCAAAATAGAGAAAGGAAAGACATTCTTCAATTGCAAATAAACATTTATGATAGAACCCTTTTTAACTTATATTTGTAATCTAAATCCACAATCTAAAAGTGGCAATATAGCAATGGGCCATGGGTCGGACAATCATCCCCAATACCAAGGGCTGTGTACCTATCAAAAAACTTCATACTTAATGAGCACTCTATGAATTTTTAAAATGTGATGAGGGAATGCAATGAAGCTTAGAGACCAGTAGGAAGTCACTTAACATCAGACTCAGACTCAAAAAATTACACAAATCACATTGTACGTTGGGGAATTAAGAATCTATAATACAATGTATATTACGTTGGGGAATTAAGAATGTAATTACACAGAATTCTTAATTACACAGAAGAACTATGACATTGTATGTTGGGGAATTACAACGCGAATCTTACATATAAATGGAAATTAACTTTTTACAAAAATTGAAGGAACAGAGATTACCTCGAATTGGAACAGAGAGAGGGGACGCAAGGTTTGCAATCTGGAGAAGAGAGAACGGAGGGTTCAAATGTTAACAGCAGCACAGAAAATCACAATATCGATGATCATATATACTTGTGTTGTAAAGTACAGCACTATTTTTTAATGTTCTGCAACAAAACTCAAAACCTCATATGAATACAATCTTTACCATTTAGAGTCAAACACAATGTGGCAATTCAACCTAATTACCTCACAACCTTAGATAAATCTGTGCCATCCCCAATTGACAACCCAAATATTTCAAGCCTAAAAGCCACGTCAAGCCAAAATCTGATTGACAACCCAAATATTTCACGACAACTTAGATTGGCAACCAAAGATATCAGAAGCTTTACAAATATACCAATCAGTTAAAAGGCTCCATTGAGTAACACAGGTGCGTATTTGTACAAATAAGTTTCTACAAATAAGGCTCCATGGTCTGAGTAAAGCTTTTAACTGATTGGTATATTTGGACTGAGAGTCAAAGTACTACATAACAATTGCCAGATTTAAAAAGTAGATTGGGATTATGTCCTCACCACTGTACTCATTCTCACAGCAAGAGGTTTATGCATATTTGTAGAAACAGACACACACAAAAGCCATAGAAATATACCAATCAAATTGAAAAAAAAAAACCAGACACACATAAGTCATACAAATATACTAATCAAATTGAAAAAAAAAACCAAAAATAAATCCGTACTATTTAAAAAGTATGAGATATATTTATATGATTATTGTTCTCTGGATGCCTATCCTTCAGAGAGAGTTTATTAAGCTAATATCACATAGTAAGTAAATTGCATCACACTTGCAAAATTGGAACACGTGTTTGGGGATTTTACTTGCATAAGCTTGTACTGGGATTATGTCATCATTCTCACTGGAAGAGGTTTATGCGTATGTGTGTGCTATTGTGTGTGTGTAAGCAAGTTAAAAAAATATATATATATTTTGTTCTGAAAATGTTTCTTATTAAAAAGACTTAGTAAAAGATCTAGATATACGACTCTAAAGACTTGGTTCCATAATCTTTTTTATGTAAAAATCACAATTTACCTCGTTTCATATGTGTGTGTGTGGCTGCAGAAAGTAGATGAAGTTTTTTTTTTTTAAGCTGATAAGTTATGAAGCCTTTGTAGGTAAAATGTTTGAAAAAATTAAGCTAATATCACATAAGTAAATTGCATCACACTTGCAAAATTGGAACACGTGTTTGGGGATTTTACTTGCATAAGCTTGTACTGGGATTATGTCCTCATTCTCACAGCAAGAGGTTTATGCGTATGTGTGTGCTATTGTGTGTGTGTGTGTGTAAGCAAGTTAAAAAAAAATTTGTTTTGAAAATGTTTCTTATTAAAAAGACTTGGTAAAAGATCTAGATATACGACTCTAAAGACTTGGTTCCATAATCTTTTTTATGTAAAAATCACAATTTACCTCGTTTCATATGTGTGTGTGTGGCTGTAGAAAGCAGATGAAGTTTTTTTTTTTTAAGCTGATAAGTTATGAAGCCTTTGTAGGTAAAATGTTTGAAAAAACAAATGCTGAGTTGTGTTGAGTATATTTGAGGATAAATACATGTTTACTCACACCAGCACACACAACAACACACACAATAGCACACACAACAGCACATACACACACGCACCAGCACACAAAACACACACACCAACACACACAACAGCATACACACCAGCACACACACCTGAACACACAATAGCACACACACACACACACATAGCAGCACACAGAACACACACACCAGCACACACACACACACACAACAGCACACACATCAAGCTAATATTGAAATTTAAATTTAAGTTAAAATCATGTTTTGTGTTTGAGTGCTTTTAAATAAACAAAAATTCACAGTATTTTTCATAATTCTTGAAAGAAAGCAGCAGGTTAGAAACACACCTAAACCCACATTTGAAAATAAGATCAGATAAGTTAATTGCATCTCACAATCTTACTTTCCCTTCTATTATATTTCTTGATTTCTGAAGTCTCACAAACATGACTTGATTGCAAAGCACATTAAATCGACCAGAATGCTTTCACGAAATCAAAACATTCTACAGTAATAGCCGACAAATTTCCATCTTGTCCTTCCCTAATAGCAATATTTACTAAGCTAAAAATGGAACAGACAACTTTATCTTATACTCCAACATCTATTGAAAATACATCATCTACCTATATACGTACATATACATAGTCTACAGATAGAGAATTTCAATATCAATAAGCAAACACACAACAACACATACACACACGCACCAGCACACAAAACACACACACCAACATACACACCAGCATACACACCAGCACACACACCAGCACACACACCTGAACACAC
The DNA here is from genome assembly GCA_016624345.1 of Platycodon grandiflorus. Classification (NCBI taxonomy): domain Eukaryota; kingdom Viridiplantae; phylum Streptophyta; class Magnoliopsida; order Asterales; family Campanulaceae; genus Platycodon; species Platycodon grandiflorus. The sequence goes on along the minus strand of CM028366.1, from coordinate 40,433,483 downwards.
AATAGCACACACACACACACATAGCAGCACACAGAACACACACACCAGCACACACACACACACAACAACACACACATCAAGCTAATATTGAAATTTAAATTTAAGTTAAAATCATGTTTTGTGTTTAAGTGCTTTTAAATAAACAAAAATTCACAGTATTTTTCATAATTCTTGAAAGAAAGCAGCAGGTTAGAAACACACCTAAATCCACATTTGAAATGAAGATCAGATAAGTTAATTGCATCTCACAATCTTACTTTCCCTTCTATTATATTTCTTGATTTCTGAAGTCTCACAAACATGACTTGATTGCAAAGCACATTAAATCGACCAGAATGCTTTCACGAAATCAAAACTAAGCTAAAAATGGAACAGACAACTTTATCTTATACTCCAACATCTATTGAAAATACATCATCTACCTATATACGTACATATACATAGTCTACAGATAGAGAATTTCAATATCAATAAGCAAATATACGCAGAGATCATAATCATCATAGCAGAACAGTAATGAGTTTGATACTATGACAGGGATTCTATAGATCAACAAAAGGATAAGAAACACAGCAAAAGAAATCAGTTAGTACCTGAAACGACCATTTATCAACCCAACAGAAAATAATATTCAATTTTCTGATTAGATTCAAAAGTCAGTGTAAGAACTCAATTCAACTCAGCTTTTTGTTCCAAACTATGCCAGTCCATGATTCATATTTCATCATTCTGTTTTGTCGAATACAAAGTCATCACCTTGTTCACATTCTTTTTCTTTATTGTGGTCCATTTCACTTCCTAACCGGTGCATTTAGCACACCATTGTTTATTTCCAAGCCATCTGAAGCAATTTTCTCGCATATTATCTCCTATTAGAGGTACGTCTATTGTTTCATGCGTATGATGCATATGCTCTTTCTTCTTACCAATTCCCATGTGCAAATGTCATTAACCTTTTCCAGGTATTACCCACAGATTAGGTAATGTTCATTTCTTTTTTCATTCAAACTTTTTATTTCTTTTTGAAGGTGGGGGTTCCCTGTGCAATGCTGAATGAAAGGAACTACTTTTTAAAGACTATTTCCAACTTAGGATAAAAGGAACCACTAATTATCCACTTTGATGAATTTCCTTATCTGATTCAAGTGGTTAAGAGATTATAGTTGACATGCTAAATCCGGTCATAGTAGAGGCAGGTTGTGTTCTGAAATATGTTTGATAATTCAGACCAAAGCAGGTTCAGTGGTTGAAGTTTGACTTGGATAGGGATTCTCATGGAACTGCAGATTGTCTCTGAACATTGAGTGATCACTTAAGTTAGGTAATTTGGAACCCATCCTGACTACAGCCGAAATAAATTTAATCTGGGTGGAAGGAATTTAGTAAGGGATAGTGTTACCCAACATTTTGCAGTCCAACTGCTACGCTGATTTATCTAAAGAGTAATTTCTGTAACCAAGAAGAGGAGAAGTTGAAAGAAGTTTTGTTATCAGTAATGACAAATGAGAAGGACATGAAGGAGATTTTCTGGTTATTCAGGGAAAATTTTCATTGCCCCACCATGCCACCAAGGGTTATGAATAATCATTCTTCTTTAAGTTTAGTAGAAGCAGGTTGTGTTTTTCCTTATTATAATCTTCTTTACCCTTGCTGCGTATGCGAGGGCGAGAGACTGGGAGCGTTTGGTGGGCGGCATAAACTCAACCCAGATGTTGGCTGGTAAATCAGATGTATCAGAAGTCTTTGATTGAACAAAAAGTTAAAGGTGGACACTTTGACTTTTTACCCTGAAGATTAAGGCATTAGGCTAGTCCATTCTATATTGTTCATGATTGCTTTAAAATATTCATTTTTGATGATTGATACCTACCTACGAAATGAAGTTGCGATAGTCAATTTCAATACTTCTTTGGGCTTTTGGGTGAGGTGTGTAATTGAGAATGTGCAAGTCAAATCCACTAACTAATGACACCTATATGATTGATGGTTGTTTCTCATAGATATCATGAGATACTCAAATTGAGTATCCAAATTGGGTACTCCAGCATTAATTTGCTGTTAATATTAGATTATTAGAAGCTAAGTACGTCTTATTATCAATAAAATACTTGATAAGCTAAAATAACTTTTCATACCAACCAATATACAAATAAAAACTTAGTTTGCTTTGAACTATGCCTGAAGATTAAGGCATTAGGCTAGTCAGGCTTTAAAATATTCAGCCATTCCCATGTTTTGTGGATTTATAAATTGTTTTCCTCTATTGAATACAGTAGTCCATTCTATAATGTTTTCCACCAGCAAAACATTAATCAGTAACACAGACGAATCACAACTGGAAACAAAACTTTGAGATTTAAGCATACAAACGCATACAAAACTTTCATAATGCAAATGAGCAATAAACTTTTATATGACATGTTAGATAAATCAAACTCATATCAAAAGACTGACCTTCTACGGGGGTGGAATCTTCGTATGGGTGTGGAATTAGGCTGCCGGAGACGGAGATAGGCTGCCGGAGACGGAGAGATGAGCAAAAAAAAAATCAAAATGAAATTGAAGCAGGCTATGGTCTTTAATCAGTAACACAGAGGAATCACAGGGGAAGAGAGAGAGAGACAAACCTGTAGAGCGCAGAGGAAACTCTTGAAGTGTGGAAGGAGACGACCCAAAGAGAGCCAATCTACCAAATCAGAATAGGAGGGGGAGAAAAAAGAGTAAGACACTGCCGCAAGCACAGAGGTATAGAGAGAGAAGAGTGAAAAACCTTTAGAGCGGAGAGGAAGCTCTTTATTTTATACATCACAATCCTTTTCCAATTTGGGGAAGGGATTTCAGTTGAGAAAGGAAAGTTGGAGGGAAAAAGGGAAGGGATTTCAGTTGAGTTGAGGAAGGAGAGTCTAGAGGGAGAAACGGAAGGGATTCAGTTGAGGAAGAAGTCGCGGGTAAGGAAGAGGGCAGAACCGTCGCTCGCACGCGTGAACACTCCATTTAATTACAGCCCTTAGATTTTAAGAGATGAGTAAATCCTAACCGCTAGTTGTCCCCAGTCAATTGTAAGCGTGCGAACCGCCTCCTATTGTATTATAGATAAAAATAATTTTTATAGGTTGTAGACAGTGAGTCTATTATAAAAGATATGTGGGTTCAACCATTGTAAGAAAAAAAAAATGGATTTGTTCTTTGGTGACGTGGTAGTGGTATGGCTTGTGGTTGAATCTGTTGTGGGTTTCAACCACTGGAAATGCTCTGAAGTTCAAAGCCGAGCTCGCAAACTTAACTTGACTCAGCTTATTCCCTCCGTTCTACCCAAATAGTTCACGTTTAAAATGTTAAATAATTAAAGAATAATAAGTAGCATTAAAGTTGATTATAATTACAAAAATATTTGAGCATACCCAAAATATTAATAACATATGTGGAGGGTGAAGTTGAAAGGCTTACGGAGATTGTATACATAATTTTTTAAAATTGACTCTTTAGGTGAAAATCTCAAAATAATATATTAGACTATTTGCCTAGAATGGAGGGTTTACCATTTATACGATTTGAGCGTGTGAAGAAATGAGTCATTTACGTATGAACAAAACTTCAAAAATATATACCAACATTATATATACCTTATTAATTTAATACTCCTTCCCTTCCTGAAAAATTAAAATTTCCTTTGTGATATTCCAGAAAGAGTCTTCATTTTGAAAAGTGAGCATTTTTTATGTCACTTTTTCACAAATTTGTCCTTAGTTCTTGGCAAAGTTAACAAGTGGCATTCACACAGTCGCAAGGGTAAAGTTGAAATACACAAAATATGTATGTAAATGTAATCGATTAACCAACATGTTCAAATGGTAAATTAAACAAGTTGAGCTTGACTGCTTGAACATGACTATATATTTTTCGGATCAAGTCAAATATGAATACGTCCCGTATTCGTAATGGACACTGGTGAGTGGTAAGCATCTAACGACCAATCTGTGAAACTTATGGTGAGCATCTAACGATTAATCTATGGAACTTACGAGGAATTGGATCGGGGGGGAGGTTCTAGTTCCGTTGGTTTGAGAGATAGAAATCTTTGGAGATTATAATGAAATTAATAATAGACAAAGTTGAGTTAGAGGTAATGGAAAGAAGTCATGCCGCATTTGTGGATAAAATAATGGACTGGTTACCATCTAAAGTAACTACAAAGTCTATGCATTACGCTCCTTAAAAAGTCAAGTGGAGTAACAATTTACATGTAAGAATAATGAGTACCACATGACGTATATTACATGCAAAGATAAATATTAAAACATCAAAATGCGGGATAATGCTAACAAATGTGGTCCTCCATTGTGGTGAATTTTGTTTTCCTCTTTTTTGTGTCTCTTATAAAATATTTTTATGCCACATTGAGTCTGAAATTAATCCTCACTCACGGTACTCGTGGTGCTGAGCGAAACATCCAAAATGTGGTACTCCAATGTGGGAGATTTATTTATTTAGTCTCCTACAAAGTGTTCTCATACCACATTGAGTGTGGTGTCATATAAGGTGTTCTCATCTAAATAAATTTGTATTCAGTAAGAGTCAATTACAAGAAATACCGCTAAATAATCACTCTACAAAATAACTCAGGGTCGTCAAACCACTAGACTAGCCTAAACTCACTCAATGGTAGTGAGGCGTCTAGACTAGCATAAACTCTAAGTCCAAAGGCCAAAATGAGAAAATATAAGTTCGGCTACTATTATATGTACTGATGGTAATTTTGAACCGAATCGTGAATATTCGAACTGAACTAAATCGAATTTGACTGGATATGAGGCGGGTAACGGGGAATAACTGAATAAAAAATTGGGGAACCGTTTGGTTTTGGTAATAGTAGTACCTGCCCCATTACCCGCCCAATTCCCCGAACTGCTTATTTAGTATTAATATAATTTTACCCCTATTTATACAAGTATTTACCATATAACTTAGGTATATATATGTTAAATTTAAAATACTAAAATCCAAATATCTTTCTCAATTATGTGAATCCGCCGCTCAGTGCGCTTAATCGTTCATTCCTCTTCATTACTTAATTATTTAGTATTTGATGAATTTGTGGCGTGCAAAACTACTTAACTAGACTTTTTAGCTTTTACATACATGATAATAATGAGTTTTAAGTATAATTATTATCCTTTATTAAATTTTATTAACTTGATTAAATAGTATGTTATTTGAAAATTTCTTTTTGAGTACTTTTTCTAATCATAAAATTATTTTAAGCTAAATTGTTAATTTGACTAATTACTCGTGGGTATTTTCCAATTAATCGTTACCCATGAAAAATAGATATAGGGGAACAAATTGATTTCCCGTGGTAAATGAGGCGATTATGAAGCATAAAATTGAATTAGAGAATGGGGATGATATACATATAACCACCCCCAAACCACCCTATTGTCATTCCTAATTATACGAAGCACATTAGTAGACCCCATCTACAAATTACATCAACCGCATACTTTATAGGTATAACCTCCGATGCATGTGATTGATGCATTCTATGGACGAGTCAATTGCAATAGCATTTTGCGTGAATAATAGGCCGGTCTTTTTTTCAATATTTCAATTCGTTTCAGTTCATCATTTTTATTTTTAAATTAAAAAAATGTATTTTTTGGTTGGAAAGACGAAAATACCCTTAATAAAATCAAAACACGCGCGCATCAGACATTTCAAGGCATCGGGATGCAATAATTGGGCATTGAGATTCAATTTAAGATGCAATAATTGAGCATTAAGATGCAAAAAATGGGCATCGGGATGCAAAAATTGGGCATCAAGATTAAATTTGAGATGTAATAATTAGGCATCGGGATGCAACAATTGAGCATCGGAATGTAGTGCCACTTTCTCAGATTAATTTGGGCATCGAGATTAAATTTGAGATGCAACAATTGGGCAATGCAGTGCCACTTTTAATTTGAGCATCGGAATTAAATTTGAGATGCAACAATTGGGCATCGAGATGTAACAATTGGACATCAAGATTAAATTTGAGATGCAACAATTGGGCATTGAGATGCAATAATTGAATATCAGGATGTAACATCAGTATGCACTATCACTTTCTCAAATTAAATATATATTCTTTTCGATTCAAATTAAAAGATTCAATTTCTCTTACTAGTATGTTAATAGCTCGACATTATAAGTCGTAAAGGGGAATAAATAATAGTTTAATGAATTTTATTTTTTCTTTTGGTTGAGTTTGTGTATGTGTCAAATTTTAAAGTGGAGGATAAAAATATTGCGTGAGAGAAATGAAGAGAAGACAGAGAAGAGAAGAAGAAAAGAAAAAAAAAAAGAATGTGTGTGCGCCGGAGGAGTGGAGGAGGTGAGCACGGTAGAGAAATGAAGTGGGTGAAGGAGAAAGAGGAAAGGGGGGGAGAGGAAGTGGGGCACGGGCAGAGAAGAGAAAAAGAGAGAATTGAAAGTGAGAGTATTTTTGAAATAATTTTATAAAAATTTCTTTTAATGGTTAAGAAAAAAATTAGTAAATTGGAGTGAATAAAATTTTTTTTAAAGTGGACAGTAATTTTCCGTAGCATTTTCCTGTATGGCCCAAGCCGCCAAGCCTAGGACTAACTGTTATTTTCTATGTTTTTTAATTATTGTTTTGTTTAATTTGGCTTACAAATTAAGAAAAAATAATTAATTTAATTATAAATATTAATATAATATATAATTTTTTTTAATAGTTATGTGTATGTAATTCATAATTTAAATAAGAGAAAAATAAGAATAAAATGATAAAATTAATATTTAAAAAAAGTTTTCAAATAATATATTTTGAGATGGATAAAAAAAAAAAATTGACAATAATTTAAGCACAGAGGTAGTAAAAGAAAATAAACTCGAAATAAACTTCCGCTCCAGAATATATTTCGCCATTAAACACAGCAGAACCCAAAATCTTTTTCCCGGCAAACGTTCCAACGGAAAGAGGCGAAAGCTGCCATGATTAGCGTTCTCGCTCAGGTCAACATACAAGGGTTCTGTTATCTCTCTCATTCTATGCGTATTTATGATGTTAAAATGGTTAGAATTGATGGTTGGATTTGGGGGTAAACGCAGGAGCGTCTACTTGGCGCTGCCCTGGGAAGCGTATTGACGGCGATAGCTGTATTTGAGCAGCGCCGATACATCTACAAGACAATCTCCGATAATCAATCTCTAATCGCTCCTCCTCAATCCCAGGTAAATTCCCCTCTTTTGCTTTTTTGCCGAACATTTAATTTGGTTGCTCAAACCCTAGAACCGTTCACTCGTCATTTTTGATTCATTACAATCTGGACGATAACCGGTCATTGTAGGATCCTCGTAATTTTGGTGTAGACAAGTATAATTTGCTTACATTGTTGCATTGATTGCGGAAAATTGTAATTGGGGTCATTGATGTACCCTGGAAATGACTAGCTGATTTTGTATCATATAAGGGAGTAGGGATTGATTATGCTAATTTATACTTACCATATTGTTTGAAACCCGTCCGGTTCCTATTAATATCAATTTCTGTCATCAAGGTAAAATATGGTCAATGGCATTTTGTCTTTTTGGATGCTCCAACCAGGTCATTAATGTCTTATTCTAAGAGCCATGATTTAACATAGAAACTGCGATAATATATGTTGGAGGGGATATTTGATCTGCATGAATGGTTTATTAATTTGAGAAATGAGGAGTGAATTGGGAAACCAGATGGAGTTGCAGGAGATATAGAAATTGTGGCAAAGAAGACGGTGATATGAATTGATCCATAGTATAAGCTCATTGCATTCAATAGTGTGTGTACTTACGAGCAGTTGAAACTAGAAAGAAGGAAGAAGTACAATTCCTACCTATTCATTGTGGTCGCGGCTGTTGGTATCTGTAATATGAGATCCATTATGGTCATTCTGTTGTCTTTGGGAAGTGCTTCATTAACAATGTCCAGTTGGCACTTATAGAATGACAATGTCATATATACTAAATATTTTGCTAGCATCTTGTAGTTTTGGGAGGTGCAACACGCAGTGTCACTGTCATGTAATAAGAGATACAATGAGGAGGGAGCTGCTCTTGTTTAAACATGATAGTTTTTATGTAAGAGTGTAAATGGAAGCCAGTTGTTGCGAGATTTGGAAAAACATTTAAACTGGATGGAAGCAAAAATATCTTTTTGAAGGAGGGATGTTGACTTCAATTACAACCTCTCTCTCCAACATTCCCACTCACATCTCCATTTCTTATTCCTGTATCTATTATCAATGCCTTGAAAAGTTGGAAAGGGGCTTTCCATGAGAAGTTATGGGCAGGAAAGAAAGTATCATTTGGTGTGTTGGGAAGCAGCTGTTGTAACATGTTTCAATATTGAGAGTGTGACCATGAGGGGCTGTAGTGAAGGATTTATTCACGTTTAAATTTCTAATGCAAGTCAAATGGTTTTGAAGGTATACAACCAATGTATATGCCAAGTGAAGAAATTTGTGGTTGGGAAGTATGGAGTAGGGGAGACTTTGATGGTTCCCAAGCGAGTGGGGGTTTGGAAGTGTGATGTGGGAAAGATGGTGGGTTACCTAAATCCATCCTGAGAATCCTTTGGAATCTTCAATGTGCTGTTATTCTCTAAACAATAGAATGAATCTGTAAATGAAAACTGAATCACTTCTTGAAGCCTTAATACTTGATTTGAAGGGGAATAATTCACTCACAATATGCACAAGCGTGTATCAAAATTTTTTATAATTCAAAACGATCACATCTAGTTCAAAAAATTCTAGATGACCTATTCTTTAAGAAAGAGAATTTTTCATAAATAATAAAAACTTAAGATGAAACATTATAAAAAACACTCCTATAATTTATTTCTGATTCTAACGCATAATATTAAATATTTTGGACTTCATATAGATTATAGACTGCTTGGAATGCTAAAGATTATGCGCCATGATTTTCGGAATGTACTTGGACTTTCTTTGGCATTAAAGGCATAACTGTTTGGTCCAGCTTAAAAGTAATACTTAATTTTGAAGTAGGAGATGTGTCTGATTAGTTTTTAGAAGAATGAATGAGTGGAAGCGCTGCTACTATATCAGGAGCTCCTAGCCAATTTTGCTTATACTAGATGCTCTGATCAGTGATGTTGTTCTTGAGCAGGCAGGAAGGGTGACTTTTTCACCGACTCTAGGATCTTAATGATTTAGAGTTACACTAGTATAAGAAGACGCATTTCTTACATACATTTTTGCTACAAAATTTAGTAAAGGGGTGGCGAGACCAAGTGATATGAAAATAAGGAAGGAGAGTTCTCAGTCAAATCCTTCTATCAGATTATGTCAAAGGATCAAGGATGCAAACTACTTTGGAAGGCAATCTGGAAGACAGAATCCCTTTCAAGGTAGCTTCCTCACATGGGATGGGACTATGGGAGGCAACTCGTGAGTCAACATTAACAGGTGACTTTAGATTATCTGGAAGAATATGCATTAGTTCATTCTTCATGTGGGGAAAGGATAGAGAGCTTTAATAAGTTACTACTACACTAGACTCTTATGAAGGAAATTTGAATTATAAATTAATCATTGTTCAGGCGCTGGTTGGGTCATGGCAAAGTCAAACTTTGGACTTATGGCGGGGCTGGTCACTTTACAAGGAGGAATAAGTCATTGGAAACAACTGTCTTGTTCATATTTTTTTTGGTCACCTGCAGTTAGAGTTATAGAAGCTTTGAGAATGTAGAATCTTGTATAGAGCATATTGATGCTTCATGACTGCACCTTATGGTATTTTGGATAGAGTAGTCAAAGCCATATTCAACAGAGCATTTTTTTAGTTTTTGGACATGTTCTTGCAAAATGTGAAAAATTGAGGCGTTTTATTCTTGGGGTTTATTTGAGGTCTGTGTATGTTGGGGCCCTTGGGGGTTTATGATGTATGCTTTCTGTGTCCATGGGCAGTAGTCTGGTCACATCAATATATATTAGTTTGTCATGTAATAAAAACAAAAATTAAAAGGTAAAAGAACAGTAAGTGTAAGTCATTGTGGTGACCTCTACTTTGCTTGGTACGTGCATCTGGAAGGAGTATTAGTATAACTTGATCTCAGAAATTTCCAGCAAATAGAAGTTTCACTTTTTTGCACTGGTCAACAAATTTTGTCCTCACGATGATGGCAAACCATACTTGCTAAACTCCTAAAGCATTTTTATTTGTTATCATTGTCCTCAACATATTATTTTCTAGTAGCTCCATCATTAGTGTCACCATCTTAAATTTTCCATTGTAGAAGAACGGACAGAATCTAGAGGGGTTTGAATTGGACTGCTGACCTGCATGAATATACCCGATACCCATTCCTGATATTGTCGTAATCCTTTTGGTTGAAGTTTCCGACATGCAGGAAGTATCTGGGAAACTATGAGGCCCATCCGTCACACTTGTGTCGTGTAGGGCCATCATGTGCATTTTGATGCTTCTTAGGTCCATTGTGCCAAGGGCAAGCCCTCCGGGGCACTCATGTCATGTAGGGTCACAGTGTGTATCCTGATGCTTTTTAGTCTCCACTGTTCTTTATGTGCATGCCCCTTCATTGCCATACTGCCTTACTATCTCCCAAAGCTGCCCCAACTCTGATGTGAATACCATGAATTTCACGGGCAGGTCTTGGATACCTTCTTAACTGAACTGTTAATATCTGTCCGACTTGTCATATGCTCTTTTTGAGATTTAAACATAGTAATAAGATATTATCTTTTGAAATTGGCAAGGGATATAGTTTTCCGACCTTGCTCCCTTGATCAATTGAAAGAAATGCTTCTACAATGCTAATGGAACGGGTCATTGTAGTTCTAGATGAAAGAACATATGGCAACATCAAAGTAACTGTCTTATACTTCCTCCATCCCAGAATAAGTGTCCACTATTGACTTTACACAAGTCTTAAGAAAGTGTTTCACTCTATGTGTTTTTCCTCCAGTAGCATCAAGGTGTTCTTTGGTGATGTCAAATCAATGAGACCCACTTCTTTTTCTATATCACAATTAAAAAGGGTTATATAGACAATTGGTTCTTAAAACTTTCTAAAAATGGAAAGGGGACACTTATTTTGGGATGTCCTAAAATGGGATAAGGGACACTTATTTTGGGATGTCCTAAACTGGGATAAGGGACACTTATTTTGGGAAGGAGGGAGTAAGTAGGTTGACGTATCTTAAGTTCTGCTGGAAAACGTCTGGCCTTGCAATTTTGGTTTCAACAGCAATTGAGTCTTTGAGGAGGAGGATATATGCTGCACCAGCAACACAAATGCCTATGGCATACCGTCTATTTGATACTCCCTCCGTCCCTTAATTATTGTCTTGTTTGACCCGGCACACAGATTAAGAAAAAATAATTGACCTGATTATTAATATTGGTATGATGTGTAATTTTCTTTAATGCCCATGTGTATGTGATCCATAATTAAAGTAGGGGAAAAAGTAAGGGTAAAATGGTAAAAGTAATGTCTTAAAAAGGAAAGTTTTCAAACAAGACAATTATTTTGGGACGAACAAAAAAGGAAAAGAAGACAATAATTTAGGGACGGAGGGAGTATTTAGTTAATCTGTGGAACAAGTGATACCGTTGCAATTGTGACACTTGTGACCATGCTGGATCTCTTGGTATTGTTGTTAGCCTTAGTATTTTGTATTTGGGGTATTACACTAACTATGTTGTATCTTTTTTGTTACTAGTCTATGCTTGGTCTTTCTGCCTTATGTTGTAGATCAACTTTGTCAGTATGATGAGACTTTAAGATTAAATGTGTTTGGGAACTTAAGATGCAATGCCCACTTAGAAATTTAGAGTACAAGTTAAAGCACAGATCCTGCACTCTTGATTACTCCAGTCACTGAAGTTTTATATCAACACCTGAAAGGCTTTATTTTTGAACTTCCAGATGAAAAAGCCTATTATTGCTAAGAAATCTCAATGGGGGTATGCACATTTATGGAACAAAGCAGTGGATGAGACTTTCGGACCTGTGATCGAGGCTCTCAGTTCACGAGGATGGTAGAGATTTTAGACTAATTTCAGTACCTGTTTTCAAATTTGTTCCCTTCATGATGTAAGATCTAAACATATGATGGCTTTCCATTGCATTCTTTTATACTTCTGACTTTATTTGAATTGCCAAAGCACTACAGTGCTGGAGCTCTATAAGGACCATTACTTTTTTGGTCAGTTCTTTATGTTTCATTCAAACGCATTCCAGTAATTGTTGATACAGTATTTGCTTTTCTCCCCGGTGAAAGAAATATAGTAGTCGTCATATCTGCACTTGTCTGTCTCAAGTTTCAACTCTTTAAAAGAACTCTCCTCTTCATCTTTTTTTCCTTTTTTTTAATCTGGTCTCCTAATTGTCCTGTCAAAATTTGAGTGGTACAGTGATACTTATTAGAAAACCAACATATCACATGAGAAATTTTCTTCCTCTTTGGCATGGAAATTTTTCTTGTAATGTGTCTACTGATTACAAGTTATTTATGTTTTGAAATTTCTTAATACTTTTTATAACTTATGGACGTCAGAGAATTTGGAATTTAACCACCTGCACAAGGAAAAGTGCTCCTTATATAGTAATTAAGGCTAGATAAATCTGTGAAAGTAATTTGATCACTGAAATTTTGATGTCATTTGCAGCGCATTGATGTTGATGTTCTGCCCTTCCCATCTTTGCTTCACGTTATCTTTAGGGTTTATAGGTCTATTGATGGTAAAAGAGCAAGTATTCAAGGGCCGTTCTGGGCAATATATTTTGGCCAAAGGTTGCTTATTTGTTATCAACAACTCTAGAGATAGGGGAAGAGCAAAACCAACATGGACATCCACAATAAAGAAAGGAGAATATGAATGAGAGTGACTTGTGTGATGACCTTGCATTGTCAATGGCAAAAAAAGATTCATGTAGCGGACCCCAAGTAATTGGGACAAAGACAGAATTTAGTTGCTTGATCTTGGTTGTTAGAGTTTAAGATTCAATTAGGATTTGTGAATTTTTATTTTCTAGCTTGAGAACAAGGATTGCAGATTAGATTATTGCTAGAATTGCAGAAAATCAGGAAACAAGAAAAAGAAGAGAAAGGACAAACCACGCATCACACCTAGGCTCTCTTAGGCATCATAGACATAATGTAAGTAGGTTTGTCCAAGTTTTAAAACCAAAAGGACTGGATTCCCTACTAGAAGCTGAAGAAATATGGACCAAAACCCCTCTGGGAGGGCAATGCTATTACTCTACTTTTCAACTAAAACACTCCATGGTAAAATATATGCATTAGGTACAAGTAAAATAAAGCATCAATGGAGTGTATTGGCTGATAAGTGGAGTGCTAATAGCAATGCCTCTGCCGAAACCTAATAAATCCGTAACAAGTGACATAGTGACCCATCTACTAATAAAATACCCATCACTCAATACCCATCTCCACAAAAAACTGAAATTACTTAATACCCTTGGCTCTTAAAAACATAATAAAACTTGTAGGATAGACCAGCAGCTTATTACAGTAATAATACCCTATAACAAGACTACTAATAAAATAACTGACTTCAAATGTAGTAAGTAGGCCTCACCTTGTATTCGATCAAAATAGGAAGCTTGTTGTGATCTTGAATTTATTTTATCTTCACCCTCAGCATCACTGCTTTTTGTAAGAGAAAATGAACCTAGGCAAGTAGAATGTGATGAGAAAAACCAAGATCGTCCTAGATAGGTTTGATGGTGAATGACTCCGCAACCCAACGCCCTCAATTAGACGTGAACCTTAGAATTGTGAATGATGCCACAATTGAGATGACTCCAATTGATAAGTCGGATTTCGATGCACCACCCGACACACGAATGAATGTACCCAAGTATTCAATCCAGAAAACTCAAAAGAAAAAGCACAATTCTCATAAACTCAATGTATCTAATAACAATGGTTAGAGGCCTTTAAATAGGCTTACAAACCCTAGGAAAGCTATAAAAGAAACCTAAAATAAGTTGAAAACCGAAACCCTAAAGAAAATACCCTAAAACAAGTCTTTCCGAATCAGAAACAAACGAAAACACAAAAACCAACGGCGCAGCATGGCCGCGCGGCTTGGGTGGAGCGAGCGCACCTCTTCGAAGGATGTCTCAGTTCTTTGCGCAGGCGCGCCTCCTGTAGCTTCAATCTTTCCGAACTTGACTTTTAAGCTCCCAAACTCTTTGAGATCATCCCCCAAGCCTTTAGACTCGCCCTTGAACTTCCAATCCTCACCAAAAAACCCTTTAAAATGTAGATTCAACACTGACCCCCTCAAGATCACATCAGAATGCCTATAATGTAATATGAAGTAAATTTTGCTTCATGAATCATGAGCGCATGCATTTAATTATCTACTTGTGCTTTAACTGGCATGACTGATCAATGCATTTAGTACTTCTATTTTCTTTTAGAATCAGTTCAATTAGTCTAGCGCATTCATTTGAAAGAAACGCCTCATTTTTGCAAAAAGTGAAACCGATTCGGAGGTGGAGATAGTATAGATAGTTTGATTAGCTTGTTTTTCTTAGTTTACTTTTAGCACTGTGTTATTGTATCTATTTCCCCATACTTTTCTTTGTTATACTTTCTATGATTGCTTGGTCGATGACCATGTTATGGGCCTATCCTACCACCCTTGGTAGCTTTTGGATAATCTGCTTTTGATTTCAGAAATAGTTGTAGTGGATGTGTCTCCCCTGACAGTGTACTTGCTGTCGTCATTGTTTGGAAAAATGATTAGTACATGTATCAGTTCAGAAAAGAGAGAGTTGAGTTGCAAAAATTACTTGCATTGGTCTCCAATAAAGATTTTAGATACATTCCCCCCTTTTAAATTAAGGAAGAAGGGGAGTTGAGAAGAAGGAAACGCGCCTAAAATAATAAAAGGGCTCAGTGTGTGCATATCAAACATTAGGTTGAACTAGATTATTTCGGCTCAAATTGGCTCGACGTGCAGTCACCACATAGTAGACACCCATTGCCAGGAGCACAGCGAATACAAAACCAAAGATGATGCCAGCAATTCCCCCAGCTCCTATTCCGCTCCTAGTCTTGTCAGGTATGGACCTGCTTTCATGTGCTAGGCTTGACTCAACTGTAGCTGCTAGAGGCATTGGTGAGCAGTTTGTCTCATCGCATGGGTTCCTAGTGTTAGGTTGTTGAGTTTTCGGGTTGAAAAACTCGTAAGCTGATGGCGAGAAAGCCAACGGGTGCTCTTGACTTAGCCCGTGAGGAGCTCGATCTTGGGCGTTAGAAATAGAGAACACGGAAAGAAGAACAAACACAAATAGAGAAGCCATTGGGACCATGTTTAAAGAAGCTTTAGAGTAGCTTAAGGCTTAAGAAGTTGTTTTGCTGTGGGACTTGTCTGGACTGGGTTTTATATAGAGTCTAGGGGAGTGGTTGTTGCTTGAACTTCAATTTTTGTGATGGCATTAACTATTGAAGAGGAAGGGAGCAAAATGATGGGACTTGGGAGTGTGTTCTATGACAGACATATCGTGATAAAAAAAAAAGTGTTGTTTCCCCAAATTCTCCTTTTGAGATCAACCTCTGATATTAAAGTAAGCTCTTCCTTCCGTATGCTTTCTTGCAATTATAGAGAGGATGATCATTGCTTTTCAAGTATAAATTCATGTCTAAACTTGCATGTAATGACTAGGATTATGAGTGATATTATTATCTGTTTAATTTTCCAGAAAGGGGAAAGAAATAATTGAAAAAAAAGATGCTTGGAGTTTGCTTAGCTTAAAGGGGCAGCAAAGGCCACCATGAACGAACATTATTATACTTACTAGTAACTTAAAACTGTGTGTACGTTCATTCATGTGCTGCTATGTGTAATTATGTAATCTTATTTGCCCATTTTGGGCCATTATTACGACCGCCGCATGCTGTAGCTGAAATCAATGCATACCTTCTGCCCCCTTCGTCCCCATCTAATAATCCTTTATCATTTCCTTACTCAAATTCTCTTTCACCATGTTCTTCTCTCTCCTTCCCTCAACGGATAGTGACCTTTGTTTGTGTGTGTGTGTGTGTGTGTGAAACCCATTTAAGTTTGCACAAGGACCATGAGACGTGGTTTAATGGGCTTTTAGGGTTTCTTTCACAAGGATGCTATGCACCCCTTGCCAGTCACAAGATTTGTCCATACTCTATAATTGAAGGAAATATTGCGGGTCAGTTCACTTTTAACAATTTTCAACCGCTTAAATTTACAATATTTATTTTCAATCGTTCAAGTCTTTTTAAAGTGATAAATTGACTATTTGTTTCAAAATTGCCCCCATATTAACATATGATTTTTTAAGTGTATTTTGTGCATCATCATGTGTGTAAAATGTGCATCGTCAATATAATTTGTGATTTTGTATTAAAAAATGTGCATTGTGTGCATCGTCAATGTAATTTGTGATTTTGTGTTATTAAATGTGCATCGTCAAGTATGATGTTATGCATTGTCAAGTATAACAGTACTGTTTTTCAGTATAATTTTGTGTAAAAAATGTTCATCGTCAAGTATAATTTTGTGCTTCGTCAATTATAACAGTATTATTTCATTATACTTTTGCATCATGAAGAGAGTTATTTTGTGTATCGTCAAATGTAATAACTGTAAATTACACTTGCGATTGCACTCTTTTTGTGCATCGCAAGTGTAATTTCAAAAAAGATAAATTTATGATTTGTTCTCAAACTGCCCTTGTAACAACCTATCACGTATTTTTAGTTGTGTGATTTCCTTGATTTACTTCTTTCAATCCCGTATTTATTTCCATTGCGATTTCTTACTAAAATTTTCATTCATATCAACACGAAGAAACATAAAAAATAAATACCAAAACAGTTCAATATCGAATTCATTTTAAAATTGAAATCAATAGATTAAACAAACCAAACTGACTGATGTCATGTTGTTGCTGAAATTTAGAGGAGATACTATTGTTTCGATAATTTCAGAGAATTTTGGTTTATCTGAATTGATCGAATGTATTAGAGGTAAATATTCTAATTACCAATCGGATAATTGTACTTTGATAACAATTATTATTTAACCAACGAAGAAGATTAATTGTACTTTGATAACAATTATTATTTAACCAACGAAGAAGATTTTAAAAACATGGTGACATTGACCAAAATTTTATCAGTTTATATTATCATTGTTGATGTGTTTGAAACTGATAATGGTTTAAGTTATGAGATTAATAAAGAAGGGAATTATGGAGATGAGATTGCAGAAGACGATGTAACTGCTTATAAAAACGACGAAGCACAAAATTTGCATCCCGATGCACAAAACCTTGACAAAGGTAAAGGAAAAGTTATGCATCGTGATGCACCACATCTATTTGGCGATGTACAACAATGTAATGAGGAGAACAGTGATAGAAATTGTACCAATTCTTCATGTTCTGAAAGCGATGTTGAAAATGTCCTATGTTACGACATATGTGCTGCTCCAACAAGAAATGAACTCTTGAATTCTTGTTGGGCAAATCTTATTATTGGTGTTGGTCAATTATTTAAAGGTAGAGTGAAAAAATTTCGCACGCAACTTATAAATTATTCATTCAATATTGGTTTTAAATTCATTTACATTAAGAACAATAAAAATAGGATTAGCGTTGCATGTGTGAAGAAATACAGTGATGATTGCAGTTGGTTCATCAAAGTATCTTCAATTGTTGATGAATCATTATCCATATGCAAGTGCAACCTTTCACACAGTTGTCATTTGACCACGGTTGACGATAATAACTCGAAAAGGATGGGCTGTGGTATCATTGCGCATTTGATTCTTGACCATGTTCGCAGTCGATCAAGCTATTCGCCGATTGATTTAATTGATCACATTAGGACTAATTATGACATTGAGATAACATACAACAAGGCATGGAGGAGTGTAGAGAAGGCTCGAAAGAAGCTATTTGGTTGTTACGAAGAATCTTTCCAGGAGATGCAGTGGTACATTAAAGCCTTGTATAAGAGTAATCCTGGCAGCTTTGGTTTTTTGGAATCGGACGATGCTACAAATCGGTTCAGTAGGTTGTTCATTTCGTTTCGGGCATGCGTGGATGGTTTCAACTACTGTCGTCCTATATTGTTCATAGATTGTACATTTATGAAATCTTAATTCAAGGGCACACTTTTGTCTGCCACGGCCAAGGATGAAAATCAAGGTACGTCCAATCTGTTCTACATTTTTTCCTTTTGTTTCAACATTATTTTGATTAATATCATAGGAGGATCATGTTTTTATGCCCCTGTTTGTACTTGTACTTAATAAGAGAATACATTCAGTACATTATTATGCATCGAAAAATAAAAGTGGTGCATCATGATGCACAAAATCAGTACTTTTGTAATACACTTTTGTGCATCGCGATGCATACTGGTATACATCCCAAATCTTATGTTGTTAATTAAGTAGAATAATATGCATCGAATATAAATTTTGTGCATCGCGAGGCATAATAATAGTATTTTCCAGTACAAGTATATACATCGCGATACACACTTTGATTAAACATTGTTCATATGCTGCACGTCTGTTCCTGTTTGCATTTGTTGTTGTAAGTTCTGAAAATAAGGATAATTGAGCTTGGTTTCTGTCTAAGATAAAAGGAGCAATCGATAGTGAAGTGCTGGAGTTCCAAGCATTTTTTTTGCTTGGTGCATCTTTATCGGAACTTGAAATAAATGTTTGTCGGTAAACATTATTCCAATACGTTCCGCAACAGTTTGTGTTTAACACTCAAGGACTGTGCGTATGCTCCCAACATTAGATTGTTTAATGAGAAATTGAGATATTCAAAAAAGAAGGGGGACATGTTGTCTGTGATTTCTTGGCCACCATTCCATACGATAAGTGGGCGATTGCACATTACCATGAGAATATGAATGCCGAAATGACCTCAAATACTGCTGAATCGTTCAACAATTGAATTTTAGAGGCTTGCGGTCTTCCCATCACTCACATGGTGGATTGTATAAGATCAAAAATAATAAAATAGTTTAGGGAGAGATTTCGAAATGGTAATAGATAGAATAAATTATCATGTGCGAAGATGGATAAAAAGTAGAAAAAGTACCTTAATATTGGGATCACGTGACAGATTCGCATGACACCCAACTCATTATACGAGGTTTTATCCGATTCAAGCGTCCATGTTGACTTGGGGAAGCGGACATGTTCATACTATCAGTGGCAAATTCAAGGATTCCCATGTTACCACGTAGCAATTGTGATTGTGAGATCCGGAAAAAACATCAGTGATATGGTTGATAATTACTTATTAACAAGCAATTACGTCAAGTGTTACGAGGGAAGCTTTATGCCAGTTTACCACTTATAATGAAGAGATTACCCGGACGTCCTAAAAAGACAAGGATCCCATCAAATGGTGAATCAACACGAAAAAAAAAGAAAAGAAAAGGATATTTAGCAGATGTCACAAACTTTGTAATCACTACTCTAGGTCATGCAGAGAGGCTATACAAGATAGATTTTTGTTATGTTGTAATTTTTGAAGTTCATTTCTTCTATTATTATGCATCGGAAATAAAAATCATGCATCGCGATGCAACAAACAACACTTTTTGTTGAACTGTTTTGTGCATCATAAGTGCAATGTTAAAAAAAAAAATATTGCGCAATGTAATTAACACACATCCATAAAACACCACAAAATTGAAGGGCAAATTGAAGGGCAAACACCACAAATTTTTATATTCAGTTTTATATGCAAATTTGTAACCCTACAAACGATATTCAGGACATTTATACTCTGTTTTTTAAACCTTAAAATGTATTCAGCAATACTAACCTGATACTTCGTTTTTGTTGGTTCTAGTAGTTTTTGCCTTCTTTTCGGCGCTCTTTTGTAGTTGAGACGACATTTTTTTCTTTGATTGATAGTAAGATGTTTTCAAAAGTTTCTGCAAAATTTTCGAAGGATTTTAAGAATTTTTGCTCTGTTTTGAAATGAATAGGATTTTTTTGCTGTGTGTTTTGAAGTGAAGAGGGTTACTCATGGGAGTATCACTTTAAGTTAATTAGGTTGTTTTTGGCATGGTAGTTTTGAGTGTTAGATTTTTATTTTGTAATGATAGAAGAAAAAGTAAAAAAGAATGAGAAAAGTTGATGGGGTCAAAAAAAGAAAAAATCAAAAATTAAAAACTAAAAACTCTAAATCTTGTAAGGAGAACAAACACTCAAAGTTCATTATTGTTAATCCATTTACCGAGAACTTTTTTGGCAAAATTTTCTGGCTACCGTAGAATGTAACTTTCATGTACACAGACCGATGAACTTAGTTGATAGAATAGAAGTGAGAGGTGATGAATATTTTCTCATTACTGATGAGACATAATCGTTCTGGGCATGGTCGGCCTGGGGGCATGGTTACCCAGGTCGCAAGCCGAAAGTCGGTCATGCTCACAAGGGTCTCCCCACTCCATGATAGTGGGTTTTTGCTCTCCCTCACTCCCTGAATCACACTTGGGGATTTGAACCTATGACCTCCAGGTTAAGTACATAGGTACTCATATCCCACAATCTGTATACTTATCCTGGAGGTCACAGGTTTGAATCCTCAAGTGTGATTCAGGATGTGGGGAAGGCAAAAACCCACTGCCAGGGGTGGGGAGACCATGAGTTTAAACGGATGCATTCGCCAACTTCCGGCCAAGCTCGGAACGACAGTCATCTCCTCAACAAAAAGAGCGCCTTTTCTGATGAGACATAATCGTTCCGAGCATGGTCGGCCTGGGGGCATGGTTACCCAAGTCGCAAGCCGAAAGTCGGTCATGTTCACAGGGGTCTCCCCACTCCATGGTAGTGGGTTTTTGCTCTCCCTCACTCCCTGAATCACACTTGGGGATTCGAACCTATGACCTCCAGGTTAAGTACATAGATTGTGGGGAATGAGTAACACTTGAGCTACTAGCCCAAGTGGTACTCATTCCCCACAATCTATGTACTTAACCTGGAGGTCATAGGTTCGAATCCCTAAATGTGATTTAGGAAGTGAGAGAGGGTAGAAAAAACCCACTAATCTATGTACTTAACCTGGAGGTCATAGGTTCGAATCCCTAAATGTGATTTAGGAAGTGAGAGAGGGTAGAAAAAACCCACTACCATAGAGTGGGAAGACCCCTGTGAGCATGACTGACTTTCTACCAAGCTCGGAACGATTATGTCTCATCAATTACAATTTTTCATTTGTATATGAATAAAATTTAAGAGAAAGGGGTCTAGTTGAAAATGTAAAAAAATTATTGATTAATTTTTGAAAGAAGACAATTTAAGGGAATAATCTCAAATAAAATAGTAAACTTTTTATATAAAATGGGAAAAGTAATTAACTATGTCCTTTAGGACATCATTGGCCCTACACAAGGATAACACACATAAATAACATAATTATGTAACACCGGGGGGGAGGAGGGGGGGGGGTTGGTTATACTTCATATGTTGATAGCCTAAAAAAAAAATTCATAGCACTTTGGCCGCTACGAGGTGTCATTTTACTTTTTTCACTGACAGTTTTTTTTAACATAATTTCTCAATTTCGATCGAAATAATTTAAAGTACTATAAATTTCTCTAGATGATTGACAAATAAAGTACAACGTCATGATATATATAATGGTTGTTTCTGTTTCTTTGATTTTATGGACAACGACAAGTAGTTGTTGGAGGTCACCACACGCGATGGTCAGAAGGTGGTAGAGGGTGGTGATCAGAGTATGAGTAGTGGTTGTTAGAGGTTGGTGGAGGATGTAACGGGTTAGTGCGCACTTTAACCCAACATATTTGATGTGTTAACATGGGCTACACATTTCAACCCATTATTTTAAGAATTAATTGCTGGTATGTTCTCTTTCATAGATTTTTAATCGCGTTAAGTCATTATTTTTTGTTTCAAACAGTTTAAGTTTATTTTAAGTGATAAATTAGTAAATTGTTCCAAAATTACTTTCGCAACAATCTACACAACGTTTTAAGCATTATCTTTCTTTAATTTTTTCCTATAAATTCTCTCTTCTATTTCAATCATTGTTTACTATGCTACAACCTTTATCTCTCTCTCTCTCTCTCTCTCTCTCACCTTTTTAGAAGTGTCTCGGAGAATTCATTTAATCTTTAATTCCCTAATATTCACAATATATTGTGCATCGTAATAAAAGTTATCCATCGCGATGCCTAAAAATAATATTTTTTTAGTACAATTTTATGCATCGCGATGCAAACTTTGATACATCGCAAGTGTAATGTTCTATATCGCGATACACAAAAACAATACTCCCTTCGTCTCAGATAAATATTTTTATTTTTTCTTTTGGGATGTCCCAACCAATGTTCCTAAAGACTTTTGATCTACCTATTTTCTACTACCTCCGTCACAAAATAATTTTCATTTTAGCTAAGTTTTTTTGTCTCAAATTAATTGTCGTTATAGGATTTCAAGAAATATTTGTCCATATTTTGTCAAAATTATCTTTATTTATTACTAGCATTAAAGAGGGTAGGTGAGAAAAAAGAGAAAAATATTCTTATAACTTATGTATAATATTGAACTTAAATAAAGGTATGTAAATTTTTTTGAGAACTTTTTTAATTGGTATATAAATTTATAAAACAACAATTATTTTGGAGGTGATAATGGTAACAGCCATCGACAAAATAACATAGTGTAAGCTAACTAAATAATTTTCCGAATGTAGGTTCAAAATCACTAGTCCAACTTCATCAGAGTTCTGACCTGTGTTGAATAAAGCAACCAAACCATTTTTATTAGAAAAAATGATAAATGGGCCAAGTATATGGGGACTCGACTCATCCATGACTACTACTAGGGTAGGGGCCAAGAAGACATAGAATACTGGGTTGGACACTTGTCCCTGGGTCTATCCGTATGTATCAGTTTGCCTAAGGCCTAACGAGAAAATAGCACAAGGAAAAAGCACGTTAATAAGGCGGATATTATTATGATCCACATTTAGAGACTGTCCATGTCGTAAACATGATCATATTGTGACGCGATAAACTATACACTTCGAAATAAAGTCTTCGATGATGGAGGTAGTAACTGTTTAGATCTAGATACGAGTAATGTTATAATTATTTAAAGAATATTAAATTTTTTGTAATAAATAATATATTAGTTAATGTAGCAATTGATGTGATACATTAATTATAATTTTATTTTTTATTTTTTGTACCACATCAGTAGACATTATGATTTTTAATTTTATTTTTTTATACCACATCAGCTGCCACATTAACAGATATATTATTTGGTACAAAAAATTTAATACTCTTTAAGTACTCATAGCATTACTCTTTAGATATCGTTGGATCAAATCAACAGACAGTTATATTATTGCCATCACCCAAATTTGGATGATTTGTTATTAAAATGTTGTACTACTAGTCTACTAGTTAATACCTGTCCTCTATTAACGAAAAATTCAAAAAATAATACATTTTATATTTTAGCATAATTACATAAATTTTATATATATATCTAATTAAAAATGTGAAAAAATATATAGATTGACGCGTATTTATTTCAAATCGAGATATAACGAATCTATTGTTCATATTGTTTGTTTAAGAAAATACATACTGTATATTTTAGCATAATTACATAAATTTATATATATCTAAAAATGTGAAAAAATTATTGATTAACTCGCATTTATTTTAAATCGAGATATTATCAATCTATTGTACATATTGTTTGTTTAAGGAAATAGATACAGTATATTTAAATTACTACTTTTTTTTTTTTTGAAATCTATGCCGATCACTTTAACTATAATGATCTTAACTAACCAAAATAGTAATTACAAAAAAATATAAATAGAAAATAATTTTATTGATTTAGAATACAGTTAGGAGCCATTTGGTAGTCAGGATTAAGGTCGGATATGATTAATAATCTGAATTATCGGATGTTTGGTACCCAATAGGCGGTCGGGACTATTAGCACGAGTTATCCGGACAAGGTCCTTATCCCCTCACTAATAATATCAAGGGAGATGGTGATATTATTAGCACCCTTCACTAAAAAAAACACGTGAAAAATTAATATTTTTAATTTTAAAATTACCTCCTATATATAAGTAGATATTAATAGCGAGGACACTAATAACACCAGGATTAATAATAATGCTTATCTCTGCCTAACTACCAAACAACCCCTTAAAGTTAAAACAGTAATTAGAAAAATAGTTATAAATAAAAAAATATTTTACAAATTTAGGATACGATTAAAGTCAAAACAGTAATTAAAAAAAAAATTACTGGTAAAAAAGAGATTTCACAGATTTAAGATAAAACTAAAGTTAATTAAAAAAGTTACAAGGTAAATCTGGCAAATGTAATTACAAAAAAAGTTACAAATTTAAAAAGTTTTAGAGATTTAGGATATGATTCAAGTCAAAATAATAATTAGAAAAAAAAATTACATGTAAAACTTTTTTTTTATAGATTTAGGATAAATTTAAAGTTAATTAGAAAACTTATATAGATAAGTTTAGCGATTGGGCGAAAAAAAATTTCACGAAAAACAGTTACGTGGACAGTGTGAGAGAACAACTTTTATTTTAGCTATTATTTAATAGATCATTTATGAATTGAGATGCAATTGTAGACAAACTGTCACACACAAACTAACTAGGTAAATAATACTAAATAGATTAAAGTCTACTTAACTACATATCACAACCACACCTACTCCATAACTTAAGGCAAAAAAGTTGAGCATCTAAGAGCAAACATGTCAGCATAAAATATTGACAAGATAAGGTGTATTAGAATTAAAACAAAAAGAAACCAAGTAAAATGACAATGAAAGAGCAAAGCAACCCCTACTCTATCATAAATATAAAAAAGCCAATTAAGCTCTATCAACCTAACCATATGTTTATATATATATATAGTGACCTAGCTAAGATTAGATGACTAATTAAAAATAATCAAGTGCATTACTATCACACATTCAAGAAAATCCCAAAAATAAAAATTAAAAACCTGAGGAATCAATAACTGAGAAGGCCAACTCAACTACCATGATCTATCCTTGGGGTTGCAAGCTACTGACACTACTTATTTACTGATTAATCCTTTTTTAAAGATTGTTCAATCTTCAACTATAATAGTTTAAAGAAACAGGATAAGAAGAATCTGCTGACTATATGGCCAAAGGTTTGGAAACATGTAATATAACCATCCACTATTCAACTGACTATGACACCTGCACTGAGATTGTCCAACGAAGTTTCCTTAACAATTTTCTTTCTTTTCAAGTGTGGTGTGTGTTTGAGTGTGTATGTGTGTGTGTGTGTGTGTGAGAGAGAGAGAGAGAGAGAGAGAGAGAGAGAGAGAGAGAGAGTACAGTTGAAGTAGTGAAGTTCAGCTTAATTTCATTTGATTTTAGCCTTTTTTAAGGGTGAGATGAGAGAATGTTACTACCAAATCTTTGTTTGATGATCTTCTCTTTTCAAGAACTCCAAATTGAGAAAAGCCAAAACAAAACACAAATCTGTTTAATAAGAAATGGTCGATGATCCATCAAACATAGAGCTCGTTTGTGCCTAGTGATTACAAATTCGAGTTTCATCAAAAAGATAGATAGATAGACATGCTTAAGAGACACATATGAGCAACTTCTGCAGTGTTAATGCTATATAAATTGAAATTGCAACTTAAATCTTTATCTCATTGTAGTTAATAAGGTTTGACACTTGATGATTAATCTACCCAACACCATTCACTTGATTTATGGAGAAAAACATTACCATCCCAAAGAGACGAGGAAATTGATAAAACCACACTTAATTAGATAAATGCAGATCAACATATATGTCACCCAAAGGACAAAAAGAGAAATAGAAAAAGAAAAAAAGATACAAGAAAAAGAAAAAGAAAAAAGAAAAGACACATGCTTTGCTTTTACAAAAGGGAATTTTATCTACAATTAAGTGCCATAACTTTCCATTGTCCACTTCCCTTGATCAACCATTCAAATTCTCCTCCATTTTTATTTTCTTGGAACAACCATCAAATCATTTGTTGTGTATGGATGAGAAACTTAGGCATTGCTTCTGAAAGAACCAAGGGCTTTAATGGCTGCTGCCCTTAGAACAAATTGGTGGTAGAATGCAGCAATTGCGGCGCCGATGAATGGTCCAACCCAGAATATCCACTGTTTACCCAACAACAAAAAATACATCATTGTTAGAAATTAATTACACATATTATTTGGTAAAATTAAGAAAATAAAAAGACGACTCGAAAAATATACTTGATCATCCCAAGCCTTCTCTTTGTTGTAGATGACAGCGGCTCCAAAACTTCTGGCGGGGTTGATGCCCGTGCCAGTGATTGGGATTGTGGCTAGGTGAACCATGAACACGGCGAATCCAATGGGGAGTGGTGCCAACACCTTCATTCAAAAATTAATCAACAAATTAAAGTCGGACGAGCAATTTCACAAATAATTAATTTAAACTGTAAACTGAATTGGGTATGGATGCCGTTCATGTTTGGTTTCGTGCTCAAATAGGCAAGTAAGTAAATGCACAATTGATAATATGGGTGGGCTCGAGTGCCTATGAGCGCCCATTGTAAACAAACATAACAAAAATTCATTTCAACTAAAACCTTGAATGAAATTTTCAGTAAAGCATATATTACATAAAGAACATCCGAAATTGGGAATTATGATTGGCGTCCAATGTAAGCCCATTTCTGCACATGAAAATTTGTGGACTAAAATGGTATCGGCCATTATAGGTCATTACTAAAAAGATACTCCCTCCGTTCCTAAATTATTGTCTTTCTTTTCATTTTCGTCTGTTCCTAAATAATTGTCTTATTTGAAACTTTCCTTTTTAAAACATCATTTTTACTATTTTACCCTTACTTTTTCTTTCTACTTTAATTATAGGCCACGTACACACAAACATTAAAGACATTAAAGGAAACAACACACTATTTCGATACTATTCTAATATTAATAATCAAGTCAATTGATTTTTTTAATTTGTGTGTTGGATCAAACATGACAATAATTTAGGGAAGGATGGAGTACTATCTAACCATACCCACTTATGTATAAATATAAATGATCTAAACAGATAAATAAATATGAACAATAATTGTTACCATGTCACTTTAAAAAAAGTAAAGAACTTATTAACGTTATGCCATAGTAATAACTTTGTCGTTTCTCTAATACAAAAACAAAATACTCACCCAATTCACATTTATAAATCTAAAAATTCTGACTACCTTGTCAGTGTCTTGGAAATCTAGCTTTCCAAGTACTAACTCTAGAAGACACTAGACTAGATTAAATATTTTCTAATTTTCCTAAATTTTCAATTAAAAATTACTGTAGCATTGAGTAATCCAAGAATATAGGAATAGCGAAGTGATAAGGTGCTTACAGGAACATGGGAGTCTCGTGCATTCCTCTTGGGATCAGTGGCTGAGAAGACGGTGTATACCAAAACAAAGGTACCGATGATCTCAGCACCCAATCCAGTGCCCTTGTTGTACCCTGCGGCCAGCTCGTTGGCCCCACCACCGTACCTGTTGTAGTGTGACTTCTGGAAAGCCTTCACCAATCCCACACCGCATATTGCCCCCAAACACTGTGCTACCATGTACAGCACTGCCCTGATTAGTGACACTTTCCTTGCCAAAAATAGCCCGAATGTCACAGCCGGGTTTATGTGTCCACCTGCGCACGTTAACAACACCTCCACTCAGCTCTGCTATACTACGCTACCTAAAAGAGTCTCACCTAACTTGGCTTTGTGTTTGGAACAAAATGGTTGAATTTCCCTTACATACATAAAACTTTTTTCGATGAAATTTGATAGTGATTTATAAATTTATTGTATGAAAGCGATAAAATTAATACAAAATCTAAGTCGTACGTTATTTTGAGACCATAAATTAAAGATATATTGTGCATAGCCAAAATCTAAATCGTACGTTATTTACATTAAACATTCTTTTTTTTTTTTTTTTTTGGACTTAATTTCGGACATGTCAAAACATAGCCAAAGAGATGCTTAGATATTGTGCTTACCAGAGATACCGGCGGTGCAGTAAACAAGGATGAAGATCATGCCACCGAAGGCCCAAGCGATACCGAGGATTCCTACACCACCGCACTCATCGACACCGGGGATGGTAGGATCGGTCTGGCTCTTGTAGCCGATGACGGTCAAGACAGTGATGTAAAGGAAGAGAAGGGTGGCGATAAACTCGGCGATGATTGCTCTGTAAAAAGACCATTTAGTAAGCTCGTCGGGGTCAATCAAGGCGGAGGGCGGTGGGTCGTGGTAGTCCTTGGCGGAGAATTCAGTTTGCTCAGCTACTTCACCATCTTTTGCCATGGTTAAGATCGAAACTAGCTGCTAGCTCACTGTAGTTTAGAAGTGAGGGAGAGAAGGATATAGCTATAGCTAAAGCTAAAGTGGAGATGGGAAGTGTGGAGTGAGAGGGGTTGGTATTTATGGTGGGGGTGAGAGGTGATGATTAAGAGTGGGATGAAATGATGTAATTTTAGATTTTTAAAAATAAAGGAATATGAATATGATGATTATTTACTCAAATATATTTGCCGCCCATACAAAAATTATTATTAGGGGGTTTTAAGGTCCCACTACCACCTATTAGTGCCAACGGCTTTCTTTTTCTTTTTCTTTTTCCGTGTTATCCTTAATCCTTGTGCTATTTTCTTAATTTAGTTTGATGATGACAAATTATGATCCATGAATTATTATTTATACTTATTAGTTTTACTCATCCAGCTATTATTACTATTATTATTATTATTTTGTTTCTCAAATGTGTCATCGGCCATGAAAATTCAAGACTAATCTTTCAAACCGAGTTAGACACGAGAACAGTAAAGCTCCCCCCAACAAGATGAGACTCAAGACTAATCCTCTGAGTGGGGTCGGACCATGAGGACGATAAAGTTTTCTCAACAAGATTTTTAACACAGTTATGTTTTTATAAGTCTCAAACCTGAGACTATGGTTATAACTAATATTGTGTGTTACCAGCTAATATTATGTGTTACTCCTCCAAAGCATTTTCTAATTATTACTCGCTCCGTACTTAAATAAATGTATTGTTTTAATTTTTTAAAGTCAAATTAATTGTTTTGAAAATAAAAATTTGACATGTATTTTAAAAAAAAAAATTTAACTATAAGACACGTAATTTGTAGTACCTTATGTATATTACAAATTATATATTTTATGATTAAAAATATATATACATATATATATATATAATGCACGTTAAATTTTATTTGAAGAACAATCAATTTAATTTTAAAAAGTTACCCTTATTAATTTAGGAAAGGAATAAGTATCTATTTTATCACTTTATATTTTACCATAAACTTATCGAGAATAATATTTCTGCACTTCTTTTCCGACATTTAGGTGTAACTAGCATGTTCCGGTTGTGATTCTTTAATGGAGCCTTCCTCTAATTAGAATATATCTCATTTCACGAATATTCATTAAATATTGCATTCTTCTTTATTATTATTATTATTATTATTATTATTATTATTATTATTATTATTATTATTATTATTATTATTATTATTATTATTATTATTGAGAAATTGAATTGCATTATTCTTAAACAATATCCAATAATACAGATTCAACTAGAATTCCCTCAAAAACAGTTTCATTACTATACGAGCTAAGTCTCATTTTACAAAAGGTTTATAGACAATCTTAAATAATGTAATACACAATGCTACAATTTCTATATCAGTACGTAGCGGAAATATCTACGATGCTCCAACCATTCCAAATTTCTAATAAAAAAGTTTACATTTGAAAATTTTAATAATTAAAAAATATATTATTAGATTTTAAAATTATGTTACACGTATAGTAGAGGGTAAAGTAAAAAAATAATGGAGATTGAAGCTATATTTTTGAAAATAAAATTTTAAATAACACATTTCAAAATAAAATAGTAAAATTTTCAAATAGAACAGAGGAATAATTGATGATAAATAACACAAAAATGAAAAAGGATAAAGGGTGCAGCAACGATCCAGTGCTTGACTTCTAAATCTCTTTTTCTTATTAATCTCTTTCTTTTCGTTTTATTTTGTACGTGGGGTTATTTTTAATGAGTATGCAAACGCATATTCTGGGCCATAAATCAAATTATAATTTGAAAAATGATTATGAATACTTTCTTTAATTATAATTTCTTGATTTTCAAAAATATTTAGTAAATAATTAAGTCCTGTCACAAATTATTAGTGAATTTCTTAATAGAATAAATTAATAGATCGATTTAATCATCTTGATGAGTGATGACCTTTTTGCCAGATAAATTTATCTGGACAAATACCTAACCTAAGGCAAAAGACAGCGTACAAAGATATGTTAACATGTGGTTCTCCTCACTCAATCAAACTATTCCTTATTCTACTCTCAAGTTTTGACTTCTAGTAATGAGATTGAGATGCTCTTTAAGGAGCATCCGCAACAAACACTCACTATACACTTTTATATCACACTTTAAATACTTTATTTTTTATTTAAATTTTACTTTTTTAACACTCTAAAAAAAATTCACTTCAACAAGCACTCTATAAAACACATCTGTGACAAAACTAATAATTTAGCTACAATCATCATTAAATTTCTTCATTTTTAATAATATATTTAATTCTTTTTAATACATTGGATCCAAAATATTAATAGAAAAGGGAAAAAATCTTTCTGTGTGTTTGTGTGAAAGTGAGGGGCAGGAGAGGAAAGCGAAAAGAAATGGAGAAGGAACAAGCAGGAAACAAAAAAAAAAAAAGTTACTATTTATGTTAAAAGACTCCCTATATTTTGGGGGTAATTTAGTTGGTTTTAGAGATAGGGGGTAGGGTGAAGTGTCCACTGTGGAAGTAAAGGGAGGTAAAAATATCTAAAAGAAGGTTTAGGGAGTGGATTAGAGGTGTTGTTGTGGAGGCTCTAAACATGCTACTGTATTAATTAATTTCAAACTCCCCACTCAAAATATTCATTGTTTAGAAAATTAAGCTAATGAATTTTAGGATCCTTGTGGTTTTAGCAACTTTCAAAAAAAACCCCATGGTTTCTTTTTATACAGAAACCCCCTATAGTATCAAATACTGTAGCATGTAAAATTTTTGAACGTTAAGGAAGTATAACTAGCTAGCGCACTTTAAAAGAGCTTGAAATAGACTCTGAGGGATTTCTACATATAAACAAAGTCCTATATTAGTGAACATACTCTTTTTTAACTCTAATAAATCAATTTGGATCCTTAAAGTGAAAAATAAATACTACAACTTTAATTAGTTATGTTTGTTTTATTTAAAAAATCATAAAAATGTTAATACAATTTAGTTAGTGCATGCTTGTCTAGCATTTTGACAAGTTCTTATTCTTAAGATTCAGATTTACTTGTAACATATATGTGCTCAGTTAACATTTTAAGACATTAGCTTAACAGAAGAATAATACTAATCAACATTATCTTTAACATATTACTAATACTCCCTCCGTTCTACACAAAGAGTCCACGTTTGAAAAGTCTAATTATTAAGAGATATATTAATGTCATTGGATTTGGTCATAATTACAAACATACATAATCACAACCAAGATGATTACAACACAAGTGGAGGGTAAAGATGAAAGATTATAAAAATTGAAAACATAATTTTTTGAAAGTGGACTCTTTAAGCAAAATATCCCAAAATAGTATAATAGACTCTTTGTCTAGAACGGAGGGAGTATATCTTAATTTAGAACGTTAATTATGTGAATTTTATGAATAAATATATATTGCTTAGTAGTATAGAACCTAAATAAAACTACCAATAAATATACTATTTAATCATAAATTAGCACATTAATTTTGTGAATTTTATTATTATCCCCAGTCTTTTTAAATCTTTACCTCAAGTGAAAGCGAGAATCAACGTTGAACAAAGAACCATACAATGTGCCAAGCAAGCAAGACTGATTTTTTCTCCCACAGGAGGAATGATCTCAATTACCAACACTCTCCAAACCATTGCCACAAGTTGAAGGTCATGTTCAAATTCTATAATGCACCAACGATGAAGTCTTCGAACTGAGTGCAAATTTTAGGATAAATCCTTTTCAAGAGAAGGGGAATGATATGAATCTAACAACCAAGAGACCTTTCACAAAGTTTGGGGGCTGTTTTGCATATTTTGAAAGTTTATTTGAAGTTCAAAGGATCTCTTTGTCGAGTTTCGGAAGTTAAGGAAGCTTTTGGACACTTGACAGACACTTAACAGAGCTGCAAACAACGTAAGGGGATCAAAATGCAAAATCTGAAACCTCTGACTGGCGCCCCAGGGCTAAGATGCCAATTTCAGAGAATTTGGCGCTAAGGCCATGGCCTTCGCACGGGAACAACGCTAAGGCGCTGCGTCATGACCTGTTTTAGAAAGTGGCGAATTTTGACCTAAAACTTGGAGTTTTTTATTTTTTGTATTGATTTATTTTCCTAATTATTTTAGGATTCCCTTAAGTTGTTTTCAGCCTATAAAAGCCTCCCTTTATGCATTGTAAACTATACACATTTTTTTAGATTAATTATAATTCGTGAGATTTCAATTCTCATTTTCGTCCTTAGAGAACTTTTTGAACTATCAAAATTATTTTGTAGCGTTCAAACTTTTGTGACTTATCAATATTGGTATTTAATCGCAATTGACATTATTCATTATACTGAGGTTTTTGGTCGTATCAAGCATCGGGTTATGGCTATACATGACATGATTCGTGTTTGTACAGATTTCAATGGTCGAGATGTTACCTTCCGTTGAAATTCCTTAATCCATATAACTTTTTGCCGCGTGTTCATCGTGTCTTGTCAAGATTCTTTGGCGAGGTGCATAACAAAATATATACTCCAACTGCGTTTCAAAATAAGTGTTGGTTTAATTTAGGGTAATGTTTGACTCTTAAAAGCTAAGTACGCCGAAGAAGCTTAAGGTTGACAAATATAACCTTATTAATACCCTTGTTCTTGAGCTAAGAGTAATTAAAAAGATAAATTTGGAGATGTTGATTATTGAATAAGATAAAATATTTAATAATTATAAGATGTCAATCGTTGGAACTTGGGAGAAGAGAATGATAAATTAGAAAAAATCATGTATTTAAAACTAAAAACAATACTGATTTTAAAACAAAAATAATTTGTTAAAACGTCGCTTATTTTGAAATGGAGTGAATAATTCAATAATTCATTATACAAGAAAAGCTTTAATTCTCCTCTTTACCCAAAACTCAAAAGGTCCATATTTCCTTATTCAAACATTTAAATTACTCCCTTTCGTTCCGGGCAAATTAAATCCTTGATTTTAAGAATTAAAATAAATTTGCTAATGTTAAATGTATTATAACCATGATAAACTTGAAAACTCATAAATTGATAGGTTTCGTTTTAGAATAAGACCTTATAAATACTCCCTCCATTCCAGGCAAATAGTTCACTATTCTATATTGAGATGTTTCACATAAAGAGTCTAATTTTAAAAATTATGCTTACAATCTTTATAATTTTTTAACTTTACTCTTCATATGTTATTAGATTTTTTCAAATGTGGTTGGAACGGAGGAAGTACAAAATCTCAAAAACAGAAAGTACCGCTTTTGTCATTTTGGAACGGAATTACGTAATAAAATTCTTTGAGCAGAACATAAATATAAGTAAGAAAGACACCATGAACGTTTTCCAACTTGCTAACCCATTCTAAATTGAGGCCTAACATAAATGGCTTCATCTGATGTTTGAGATGGATAAAGACTCCTGTAAATTGTAATTATTTATTATTTATTGGCTCAATATTTAAAAAAAATGAATTATAAAAAGGATTGGGGGGACCCCACCTTTTGTAATTGGCTTTCAATAGTGGGGCCCACTGACATAACGGCCAGAAACGTTAGCAAAAGTAACACGTGTTTAGTAGCAAACAGACCAATTTGTTAAACAATGTTTTGTTGCTAACGTAATGCACCGACCATGACACATATACCGACCGACCACTAGTTGGCTTCCACCTGTCATCTCCAGCAGCCAACCCAATTATTTCCACCCACATAAAAACACCTTATTTTAAATTCATTAGGTCACTAATTTTGTTTATTTAGCTTAAATAATGCTATCTTATACGGCTAAAATCAACCACATAGTAACAAAAAGAAATGCTCTTTTTGAAAAAAAAAAATAAAAATAAAAATAGATAAAAGCATTCTTTAGTGTTAGTACAATTATTGGTTTTTCGTCCTAGTCCGTTGAGGTCATTCATTAATTCTTTTGTTTTTTTGTTAATATATTTCCTGTTTTGACAATTTCGTATGATACTGATGAGTGATGACTAGGTTTTAACAAACTATCTTAAATGAAAGTAACAAGATAATTCTTTGGAAAATTCGTTGCACTGAATTATAGGCTTACTGAATAGAGGTTAATTTGTCCTATATTTATGATTATGAAAGCCAATTGTTCTTCTTTTTTTTTTTTTCGTTCTTTTACTTTTACTAATTTTGCATTAATGGTAATTATAATACGTTTAGCACTTGGAGGGTGCTAAAGGCACCCCCAATATGCTAAATCCAGTCCCCTAGGCAAAATAACCATATTACCCCCGACGATTTTATATAAAAAACTTTCAACTAAAACCCTCATTTTCAATTGTATTCAATTATATTTTGTTATTGTTATTATTGTGTTATAATATATATATATATATATATATATATAAATGATACAATGTACATTTTAACACAATAATAGCAACAAAAAATATCATAATTTAACACAAAATATGTCAAAAACATACCTTATTTGGAGAAAACTTGTATTTGTAATATTTCAGAGGGGGTGGTTGTGTAAATCAAAGGAGGTAATATTCAAGGTTGGTCGGGGCAATATGGTCATTTCGTAGGCGAGGGGACTGCATTTAGCTGCGTCACTCAACTTCATTTTATAGCATTGTGTATATATACTCTCTCCATATCAAAATAATTGTTATGTTTAACTGGACACACGGATTAAAAAAAATTAATTAATTCTATTATTAATATTGGTGGAATATGTAGTTTCCTTTAAAAACTCATGTGCATATGACCATAATTAAAGTACGAAGAAAAAATAAAAGTAAAATGATAAACGTGTTTCCTAAAGTGGTAAGTTTAGAAACATGATAATTTTTTTAAAAGTAACAAAAAAAAGAAAGTAGGACAATTATTTAAGAACTGAGAGAATTCAATATTTTCATTGTAGTGATGTATTGTGTCTAGAGTCACTATATAAAGGAGTACGACAATTTTGCGTATGAGATTTCACTTGCGAAAATTGATCGATCAAAAATTACATGTCTCATTATTTAGTGGTGTACCCAATAAATTACATGATCAACCATATATGTGAGATGCCAATTAAGATATAAAGGCATTTTGTATACTCCCTCCGTTCTACCCAAAGTATTCACATTTGAAAAAAAAAATTAAGGGATATATTAATGTCATTGGAGTTAGTCATAATTACAAAAATATTTTAGCATAGTTAATATGTTTGCACCACAAGCAGAGGGTAAAGTTGAAAGTTTTATGGAAATTGTAGGCATAATTTTTTAAAATGAAGTACTTTTTTAGTGGAACATCCTAAAATATTATAGTGGACCTTTTGTGTAGAACGAATTGCCTAGTGTTACTCTTTTTGTCATCCTTGATTTTATTTTAATTAGAAAGGGTGGGTTCGATTCTTTGGACCCTCAAGGAGTAAACATTAGGTATTACACATTTTCAACACACGACACTATTTGATTGATTAGTGATATCAATGACATATTATTTTCAATATATTTGATTAATTATTAATACTACTGATGTTGTATCACCGTAATATCGAAATATTTTTCCGTCAAGATCAAGAGGGGGTGTATGACCCCAACTCAGAAGCCTATTGTAAATTAATTTGTCATCCTCTTTGTTCCATTTCTTATTCTTATTTTAGTTTATTTTTTCTTATTTGAATAAGTTTTAAGTTGATGGAATGTTATCATCCCTTAGAGTCATGCATGAATGAGGAATATATAGATGGCTCGCGCGCCAAGACAGCTACAAGCATTTTTGGATATCAGAAATGTCAAGAAAAATTAGATGGCAAAAAGAAACTAGAAGAATTTAATCTTAAGAGAGAATTTATATACATCTGTAATATATTACTGAACTCTATTTTAATAATATTGACCCTTTGAAAAAAATATGAGATGCTCTCTTGCTCCATTCAAAAAGAATTTAAAAAAAAAAATTTCATTAACTTTTTGAAATTAAATTAACTATTTCTTAAATCAGCTTTTTGATAATTAATATCTTTAAATGAAGGAAGGGTCTTCTTTCTCAATTTTATTTATGTTCCCTTGTTTCTTCCATCAGGTCATCGAATCTGAATCTCAAACAACTTGCGAACAACAAAAGGATTTGAATGAACAATCGAAACGACAGTCTGAACCAACAAACGATCGAAGATCATTAGTCCGAAAACAAATGTTGATTCAGAAATAATTCCTCCGTTCAGACTAATGATCAACACAAATGTTGATCTATATATAAGCCTTAACAAATGTTGAGAAAACAAAAATTTCTAAGAAAAGGTGAAATACATTCTGCATGCATATAGTATATGCGAGATACAAAGAGATAGATGGCACACAACATCATGATTTTTTTTTTTATAAATAAAATTACATAAAAAGAAAAGGAAGCATTGTTACATCCATCCTGAATAACATGACAACCTAAGACGTACGTACACGAAGTGTTTGAGATTATTTACATAACCTCATATACATGTACAATATTATTTACCTCAACTCGAAAGACCTAATAATTATAAAACAAACGTAAACCATATATACCGAAAGTTAAGAAAGATATGGAATGTATATATACATTCCTATTGTCGCATCGATCATCCACAGGCTTCCATCCTATTGAGGCTATATATAGTGCCCCCGCAAAGCGCTTGTGGAATCTCTAACCCAAACGAACGAGACCGACAACCTCGATTGATCGATCAATCAATCATTCCCATTGTTCATCATCATCATCATCGTACTCTTCGTCTCTCTCTTCTAGAATAGGTGCCAGTTTGGGAGAAGAAGAGTACGGTTTTTCCGGGAAAATGAATGGCGATGGTGCAATCTCAATCCAAGGCGTAGTAGCGCGCAATGTCCCCCTTGCCATTGCCATTGTGTTCGGAGAAAATACCGATTTCTTGCTCGAGCTAACAAAAGATGGAGTGTACGTGGTGGTGAAAAGGAAGAATTGACCACTCTCTTCCTCTATGATTCCAAGGAGAAAGAGAGAGAGAGAGAGAAAGGAGGTAAAGTTGAATGAATGATCAGTATATAGAAGAAAATGGTTAAATTTGTTGAGAAATTTTGGGGAGCTTTGTTTTGATATTGGAAATGGAGATGTAGGAAAAGCTTTTGCATGAGGAAATGAAGGAAATGTGAGGGGTGTTATATAGGGGGATGGGGAAGAGGAAGGAAGCTACCACCATGCTGCATGAGAGAAAAAACAAATCAATCAAAACTTGTGGTAAATCAAGTGACGGTACGGAGGGAAAGTAGGTGTGGACAAGTGTGAGGTTTGTGAGAAATGAATGGACGGTTTGAGAGAAAATTCCAATGATGACGTGTTGTATTGAGATTCTAGAAAGAAATATCCTCCATGCAAAAACTTTACAAGGCCATAAATGAAGCTCTTGTCTTCGCTTCAGTTTGGCCATTTCTCACTTTAATTCGACACGTTTTCAATTCTGTTTCTTTTCTAAGCTCCTCAAAAACAAAATCTGCGGTGCAAAAACAAAAAATTTAGTTGGCTTAAAGATCTTTATATAATTGTAAGGTTTTTTCATCGACTTGTTAATTGTTATGCTTACACGTGTACGGACTAAAGACTTTAGTTTAAAATATCTCTAATGCTATTATCTAATTTTTTTTATTTGACATGCTTAAACAAAAATAATCTTTCATGTGTGAAAAAAATTTAAAAATAGAAAATCCTCTTTCTAAATGTTCTCCAATATAAGACTTTTTTTACAACATTTTTTCAGACGTGACATTGTTCTATAATTAATTGTAAAAAGTAAAAAATAAAAATTACTTTTACTGTAACTGATTGACAGTAAAAAAATAAAAACTGATGGTAAATGACGTTTAATGGCAAAGTTTGATTTTACTAGAGGTAGATTTAGTGTCTAAAAAAAAAAAAAAAACTTAAAAAAGAAGTTCTTAGTAAGATCCAAATCTGCAAGACAGAGTCACTTTTGACTTTCAAAGTATCACTTCGTATTTTATGGATCACTAAAAATTGTCATTTTATATCCTAAAAGCGTTACTATTGACCTTAAATCGATCACTTTCGATTTTTAAAATGTCACGTTGCATTTAAATAAAACTCTCTTTATACATCACTTTTTTCCTTAAAAGTGTCACTCTTGCCTTCAAGATGTCACTTTGCACACTTAGCATCTTAAATGAAAAATTGACACTTTTAAGATCAAAAGTGACTTCGCCTTACGATAAAACGGTTTCACAAAGACACAAACTAGTTGAATTGTCTGTTTTTCTATTCCCCTCAGATCCAGAGCTCCTACATAATTATTACTCCAAGATAAATTAGAAAGAAATAATTATTAAGAAGATAAAATATTAATAACAAGATAATTAACTGTTTGATTTCAGTGAAAAGAAGGATAAATTAGAAAAATTATGCATTAAAAACTTAAAGGCAAAACACACAATTGGGCCACTGTACTTTGGAAAAGGTTGCAATTCGACCACTAAATGTTTGAAAATGTTATTTGGGCCACTGTACTTTAATTATCTTACAAACAAGACCATTTTTTGGACGGCCGTTACTTCAGCCGTTAAAATAATGTAAAATACCGATTTTACTCATGTCTTCTCTAAACAATCTATGTTTCCTCCCTCCCATTTTTTCTGGAATTCGATAGGAGAAGTTTGGGCAGAGCTTTGGCTCAAAGGTGGACGTCTCAAACTCTCAATCAAAGTTTCACCGAAAAGCCTTGCTTTATAACTCCCGTTAAAATAATGTAAAATACCGATTTTACCCATGTCTTCTCTAAACAATTTATGTTTCCTCCCTTCCATTTTTTCTGGAATTCGATAGGAAAAGTTTGGGCAGAGCTTTGGCTCAAAGGTGGACGTCTTAAACTCTCAATCAAAGTTTCACTGAAAAGCCTTACTTTATAACTCCCCTTTTCAGGTGGGATGGTCCAATTTCACCTTTCACCATCCAACATCTAACATCCACCATCCACCATCACCACTTTAGATCAAGATCTAATTATTAAATGAAAATTTTTGGTGTTTCAAATCCAGATCCATAGTCCCCGCACATATACACACATAGATTCATTCAATTGGATCAATCATGGAGAAAATTTATCAAGTAATCATGAAATTCCTTGACAGAAAACACAAAACCCTAAATTTCACAACCCCAACAATCCAGATTCTATCAATCAAAGCCTGAATCTAAGAACTCACCGTCATTTTCAACAAATATGATGCACCTTGAAAAAGCAGTGGTTTGGGGCGGGATTATTCTACGAAGGAAGCGAAGAGGTGAACATAGACGTCTTCAAGAAGCTGGAAAATCGAAAGGTGCTGAGCAACATGGAGAAGGCGGGGTTGTTATTGAAGGCGGATGAATTTAGGTTTACTCTCTTCTATTAAGAAATTGGGGATTTTCTCCAAGGCAAAGTATCTCGAACTGCTGAACCTCCTCGTGAAGGTGTCCAGCTCATCTCCGGCGGCTTTGGCCTCGGTGGCCCTGCCCATTTTACTGGTGCGATCCTAGCCATTGTTTTGAAACTGGATGACTCGGCAGCTCTGGTGGCAGTACAGGCAGTGGTGGCGGGGACTCTCTCAAGCGCTTGGTCAGGTTCTTCGTCGGAGTTGGCAAGGGAGACCGGAAGGATGGGTTTGGTCTAACTTACTGGGGCAAACTAGGAATTTCACTAAAAGTTAACGTAATGTTCTAACGCCTGTTAGAAAATGGGTTAATTTGCATCATAACTGAAGTATAGTGGCCCAATTAACATTTTCAAACAATCAGTGGCCGAATTGCAACATTGTCCAAAGTACGGTGGCCCAATTGTATGTTTTGCCAAACTTAAAACAACTAAAATAACACTTATCTTGAATCGTAAAAAGTATTTTATTTGATTAAAAATCTAAAGTTTGGGAAGGTTATAGTAGGCAGAGGCCACTGAGCTACAAGTGCAGATGATTTTGTGTTAGCTCTCTTTTTTTCTTAGACACAAGAATTAGTTCACGATAAACTACCCAACTAAAGCATGCTTCACGTGAATCACCCATCCTATTGTCCTCGAGGTTTATGGCAAAAGGCTAAGAGATAAAGTTATTCCAAGTAAATCAAACTCTCGAGTTGAGAATGGTACCTTCACAAATCTCAAAAACTGACTAATTTCTACTCCGGCCTCTCAATATTCTACAGAGAACAATATGAAGTTCATAATTCTGACCAGTTTCCTAGCGCAAGTACAATATATTTGACCAAGTTTGGAATTATGTTACCCTCATTAAAAGGGGAAAAAAAAATGAAACGCTTTGACACAGTATCTATCAATTCATCAATGATTGTTTTGTACAACTTAAATAAACTCCTATAGCTGTGTTCGTTCACAAATGTTAGTTAATGGAGAAACAGAGAACACCAACTTTAACCCACTGAACTAAAAGTATACTAATGTTAGTTAATAGAAAAAACAGAAATGACAAACTTCAATATTCAGCATTCGAAGAACACTGGGAATAGGAACTAAAGTGAACGCACATGCGCCAATCTAACAAACAACATGTGTCCCCCCCAAAACATGGAATTCCTACTACTACTACTACTTTAGGGCCAAAAATCCCAACCTTCTTCAAAAACTTCCCAAGTATAATAGCCACAGGGGAAGAAACACAATGACAACCGATAAATTCAAAATAAGATCCTTTCCTCCAAATACAAAATCATGGCTGGAACACAAAAGCCAACGTTAAACACCAGCCAAAGACGAGGGTATTTAACATAGCAAACAAAAACAACCAAGAGTACACTCGATAAAACCAGAAAACAAGTACATGGAAATCCCATTTTATGGTCTTCATTTGGAAATGCAATTATGGTATTTTAAAGTTCACCTCAGGAAAATACTGATATTTTTTAAGTACAACAACTTCCATTGAAATTCGATTTTAAAGGAGCTTTTTCATCAAGAAAGAGACTTGACAAATGTAACCTAGTGGTAAAATAGAACAGGATGGGTCTCTTAGCCACCCAAAAAAAAAAAAAAGGAAATAGGCAACAGAAAATGAAGTGCCCCACTCAAAAGCTTCTAATAAAGCTAGAAAAAAAAAACAATTTTGTAATCCCACCACTAAAGTAAACTTGCACTGCTACCAAAACTTCAAAACAGATCACTTGCAAGTTTGAAGGTTGAAAGTTGTCAACTAGACCACAACTTCTAACAGCAGGATCATCTTAGAGTCACCACAACAAAGTTACTCATCTAAGTTCATACCCAAAATTGAACATTTTTTCTTGCAACTTTGTTCATTGGGGTTGAGAAGCCCAATTTAAACAAACAATATCAGAAGTAACTTATGAACTACTAAATCACCTCATCGGCGAAACAAAAAACATCTTCCAATCATTTTATCTTTTAAAACTCAAAACTTCAACAAATACACATGTCGCGGTGTAAATGATCATCTTAGTCAATTGAAATTTGCATGAAAATGCTGATAGGGGGCAATTGAGCAAGTCAAGCTAATTGCTCTTTTCAAGAGCTTCACCAATAGAATGCAGCATCTCTTTCACAAGTGCCAAGTGTATTAAGAGTCGTAAACTAATACTCGCAGTAAAATTTCATAAAAATAAAATATGGCATAGATTAATCATATCAAAACTAAAAAAATTCTTCTGACACCTAAAGGCCAAAAATGGCAAATTATAGCCAAACTGTCTCCAATTTCACTGATCAATTCATATTAAACCTCAAGTATCACAAAACAGACAACGAAAATTGAAGCTATATCGAAAAACAATTAACACCCTCACTTGCATTGAACTCAATCCTGAGGAATCTCAACGTCTCCATCGGCAATTTCCTGCTGCAAATCCTTCGGATCTTTCCCATCAACCGTACAGCCAACCGAAACGCAAGTTCCGAGTATCTCCTTCACTGTTCCGGTCAATTCCTTTGCCATAGACCTTGACCGCATGATCTTAGCAATTTCAATCACATCATCTAGAGAGATATTACCTGAATGCTTGATGTTCTTCGTCTTCTTACGATCGCGCTCTGGCTCCTTGAGTGCTTTGATGACTAATGCGGCGGCGGAGGGAACGACGGATACCTTGGCTTGACGATTCTGGACGGTGAGCTTGACAGTGACACGCAAACCCTTCCAGTCCTTGGCGGTTTCCTTTGCAATGTCTTCTCCGATCTTCTTCGGGGAGAGACCGAGTGGTCCGATCTTTGGAGCGAGGGAACTGGCCGCACCAACTTCTCCGCCGGTGACGCGGACGTATACGTCGACTACCTGAGATGGATCGAACTTCGGCGGCATTTTACTGAAGAGATGAAAAGCTAGGGTTTTGGGTGTGAGGGAGAGCTGGCGTTTGTGCGTTAAAATGAGAGTGCTAAACTATGGCGAAGAAATTGGGAGAAATCAAAGCGGGCGCAAATGCTAGGGTTTTGCGGAGTGTACGAAAATGACCAGTTTACCCTTTTAGGGCTTTTGGGCCTAAGAATAGAACACTTGGGCTTATATGATCTTAAAAAGTGTTCCTGCCGAGCTAGCTTAGTGTGCTGAGACTTTTGGTGTCTCATATTTTGGTATTTGGTTTTGGATAAAGGT
Source organism: Platycodon grandiflorus (assembly GCA_016624345.1). Taxonomy (NCBI): domain Eukaryota; kingdom Viridiplantae; phylum Streptophyta; class Magnoliopsida; order Asterales; family Campanulaceae; genus Platycodon; species Platycodon grandiflorus. The sequence goes on along the minus strand of CM028366.1, from coordinate 40,390,358 downwards.
TGGGCTTTGTTCACTTATCACAAACTCACAATTATTTATATCTACAATTAAGTGGGAAAACCTATAATCTGTAAAAGTAAATTGCATTTGTTATTTATATATTTGGTAAACATTTTTTCACCCTGGTCATAAGTTGTATAATGGGATGTTATATATGTGGGAATCTTGTCCTTAAGGGTGGTCCAGTGGTAGACCAGAGGTTTCACAAAATGTGAGATCTCAAGTTCGATCCTTTCTCATGCCTCATTTAAACACCACACAAAAAAAGTGGGAATGTAACCATTGAAGTATCAAAAACTTGTACACAAGTTGAGTTGAACTTTGCTCTATTTATCTCCTTATTTGGACCTCACTTGGTGTACCTTCCTAGAACCAAGTTGGGTTTTTTCTATTGCACATTTACTTTGGTTGTGTTTGGCTTTGCGATTTAGTGATTTAGTTTTGTGTTTTCTTTTTTCTTTTTAGGCAATAATTGAGGAAAAAGTAAGAGAGAGAGACAGCGAGAATGCTAGTGAAACCAAAGAAATTGCTAGAAGAGTGGATCGTGTGTATTTTTTTTAAACTTCTTCCATCTCAAATAAATCAGCTTACTCTTATTATATTTGGGAATATTAAGAGAGAGCTATATGTCCTTTTCCTAGAGATGTTAAACGGGCTAGCCCTATCGGTTTCGGGCCAGCCCTAACGGGTTGTGGCCCTAACGGGCCGCGGGCTAAACGGTCTAATTTTTTCGGGCCACTAATATTACAGACCTAACCCTAACCCTAGCGGGTTTCGGGCTAAACGGGCCACTATCGGGCCACGATTAAAGATATGATATAACAATATTTTTAAATAGTGAATCAATAAACCATTCATAACTTTGATAGTTTCTTATGTTTTTCAAAAGAAATATAAACTAGACATTTTTTTACATCGATGTGTTATAATTTCCAACTTGTTTTTCTCAAAATAAATAATGTAATAGCTCTACTTAGCAGTTCTTTCCAAAAAATTTGTTTATATTTCAGTATTTATTCACAAGTACACAAAGAAGACCTGTAGTGCAAAGGATAAATGTGTTTGACTTTGGATTAAAAGGTTGTTAGTTTTATTCTCATGGTGGTTGTTTTACGTATCTCCTAAACTTTTTACGGCCTAATTAATATTACGCGGGTTGGCGGGCCAACCCTGAAACCTAGCGGGCCAGCCCTAACGGGCTGCGGGTTAAACGGGCCAGCCCTAACGGGCCCTAATTTTAAACGGGCCAAAAATATTGAGCCCTAACCCTGTTTTTTTCGGTTTAAACGGGCCAACCCTACGGGCCGTGACCCTTTTAACATCTCTACCTTTTCCAATATGCTAATATTCATCTTCCTTCTAATCTGTTATGGGAATTAGATACTCTATCTCTTCACCTGCAGTTCACCTTCAAAAAGATATAGAAGGCGATTTCTATTACTTGGCAAAGGCCTGATAAAAGCCTTAAATTGAATTCTGATGGTTGCTCTAGGGGTAATCTTGTGGAGTATGCTGATAGGGTATTATAAGGAATGTTCATGGTAAGAGCGTCTACAACAGTGAACTCCCTCAACCTTCTAAAAGCAATTTTAGAGTTCCCCCGCCCCCCCTTCCTCTAAAACCAATTAAACCGCCCTTCAAATATAGAATGGATTTTAACATGAATACTTAAATAGTGACTCAAATCCTCCGTTTTCTCTTGCCACGTCTTCTTCCCTGTGGCTAGCTACCTGTTTTCTTCCCCACTCTCTTCACTTTATTTGAGCACAGTATACTATTGTTTAATATCTTGGAATGGAAATTATTAAAATATTACAATATATTTTTCATAGTATATAAAATTCAAAATTTAAGATATTTTATTTTCATTGTGGTGGCAAAATATAAATAAAAGAGGACAAATATAATGGTAGTTAGATTTGTTAGTTGAGATTAGAGAGATTAAATTTTTAGAGAGTCGTATACAGGATGCTTGTTGGAGTAAATTCTTTTTTTACAGTGTTAAAAAGTAAAATTGAAATAGAAAACGAGATATTTAGAGTGTGATATAGAGTGTTGTTATTGTGAATACTCTAAAATTAGTGTATGCCTTCTCTTCTTAGTTTGGGCATTGCACTAATATGGTTGCTGAACCAGGCTTAAAGATAATGGTCAACTTTGTGAACAAGCCCAACCTTTGTCCAAAACCAAATCTATATATACATATATTTAAAGTCGGTGAGGATGCCTTAGTTTGTGGCACCTCACTCCCTTTGGTTAAAGTTGTATTCTTATGGCTTGACTTTTGAAATTCTAGGGAGAGTATCATTAACTAATAGTCTTAGCTAAGTACTATAGGTATGATATTGTGGTATATAATATTCTTTAAATACATTAGTAGAGAAACTTTAGCGAATGCCAAGAAATGAAAAAGCTAAAAAATAAAACAATGTTGTTAGTGAAAATATCAATCTCACGGCTAAGGAGGCTTAATAGCAGTATTTGAACTCACATATCCTTTCAAGGAAATACACACACCTTAAACAACTCAACCATTTATATTTTATATATTTATTCAGAAAACTACATATGTTATCATCAAGTGGGGAATAAGATTTTCACATGAAGAGGGATATTGGCTACTCGAAAGATATTGTCCAGGTTCATTTAAATACTTGCCTCTTCGTGTATCTATATAAATCTTCTTCATTTTGGTATCAAAAATGGCTTCATATGCTTCCCGTTCACTCTTAAGCATAGAAGTTCTATATTGTTTTGTCATTATCTAATAATTATACCTAATTTTAATATAGCTATGACATTGATCAGATATTTACATCTAATATATAACACTCATAATTCTTACTCTATAATTTTAATAGCTATGATAATGGGGTATTAACCCTTATTATATTATAATTACTAAGTGTATAATAACTATGATATGGGGGTATTAACCCCTATTATAATTACTAATACTATAATAGTTATATCTCAATTACAATTACTAATAATTTAAAGATAATGATTAGATGAGTTACATTTCAAGTTATGTGCTAGATGTTATGTATTTGAAGAGTTATACGTACATTAAAAAGAGTGCTTTTATTAGAAGAATTATATATAAAAATAATTATAATGAAACTCTTCTACCACTTATATTGATAAGTATTCATCTTAATTTGTCCATAGGATAATAACTCTAAATATTAATATTTTATTGTATAACGAATGTAATATGACTCCTCTTCTCCTATTAGTTGTTAGCATAAATACATAGAATAATATCTATAAACATGATAAATTAGCTACTGTAATCAGTGAAATTTAATTCTATTATAATTATAATTATAATTATAATTATAGAACATAAATATTTATAGTAATAGAACATATATAAGATTATATAATAGTCAAATTACTTAATCTATAGCTTTCTTCAAAATTAAGGAATTTGAACAGTCAGCATGTTGAGCCTTGAACCCCTCGGCAGCCAAGCCATGCATACGTTAACCATTTAAAAACGTAAATGTTGTAGGAGTGAACACAAGCTCTCTCCCTATCCAAGAATTTCAATCTCTCTAATTTTTGTACACTGAATTTTTTAACTTTTTGGATTTTCAGGTAAGTATTTATTCAATTGTTTGTCAATTGACTTTTCTGTGATTAGATTCAATCTGTTAGTGTGTTCTATAATTATGTGCAAATTAGACTATTTGTGGTTTTTGATGGGATTGATATTGATAATATGTGTGTTTGTGTGCTCTTCTATGTGTGTGTTTGACGATTTCGATGGTATTGGTGATTTAGCTGATGAGAAATGATTTATGATTGATGACTTATAACTGATGACTTATAGCTGATGACTTATGAACTGGTGTTGTTTGATTTAACTTTTCAAAGTGCTCATGAGCTGTCTTTAAGTTAATGTGATTGTTTGATTGATAAGCTGAAAAAGTGCTGAATTAAAATATAAGACTAAAATACCCTCATCATTAAATATTCTTTGCATTATTATTATTATTATTATTATTATTATTATTATTATTATTATTATTATTATTATTATTATTTACTATTAATATATATATTATTAATTTTTATTTTAATTATTATCATTATTCACTATTATTTATTTATTATTATATTTATTTCAATTATTATGTTTATTTATTATTATATTTATTACAATTATTATGTATTACTATTATTATTTACTATTATTATTATTATTATTATTGTTGTTGTTGTTGTTGTTGTTGTTGTTGTTGTTGTTGTTGTTGTTGTTGTTGTTGTTGTTGTTGTTGTTGTTGTTGTTGTTGTTGTTGTTGTTGTTGTTGTTGTTGTTGTTGTTGTTGTTGTTGTTGTTGTTGTTGTTGTTGTTGTTGTTGTTGTTGTTGTTGTTGTTGTTGTTGTTGTTGTTGTTGTTGTTGTTGTTGTTGTTGTTGTTGTTGTTGTTGTTGTTGTTGTTGTTGTTGTTGTTGTTGTTGTTGTTGTTGTTGTTGTTGTTGTTGTTGTTGTTGTTGTTGTTGTTGTTGTTGTTGTTGTTGTTGTTGTTGTTGTTGTTGTTGTTGTTGTTGTTGTTGTTGTTGTTGTTGTTGTTGTTGTTGTTGTTGTTGTTGTTGTTGTTGTTGTTGTTGTTGTTGTTGTTGTTGTTGTTGTTGTTGTTGTTGTTGTTGTTGTTGTTGTTATTATTTACTACTATTATTATTATTACTATTATTATTTACTACTACTACTACTACTATTATTATTATTATTTACCACTATTATTAATATTATTAATAATAATATTATTATTTACTACTATTATTATTAATATTATTATTATTATTATTTATTATTAATAATATTAATAATATTAATATTATTATTATTATTAACATTAATATTAATATTATTATTAATATTATTATTATTATTATTATTATTATTATTATTAATATTATTATTAATAATATTGATTAATAATATTGATAATATTATTAATTTTAATTTTAATATTATTAATATTAATATTATTAATATTAATAATAATTATTATATTATTAATATTATTAATAATAATATTAATAAGAGTAATATTATTATTATTATTATTATTAGGGGTAATCTCGGGATATAGAAAGTTTAATAATATAATAATATTATTAATATTGTTAATAATATTAATAATATTATTAATATTAATAATATTATTAATATTAATAATATTATTAATATTACTAATATTAATAATCTTATTACTATTATTAAAATGTTAAAAATGTTAAAACAAAGGTCAAAACATACTCAAAATCGGACTCTGTTCGTCCGATTTTCGTTCTTTCTCGATTTTTAACATTTTTAAGCGGTTTAAAATGCCCAAACAAGCCCGGGATTGGACCAAACACTTACCCATGGTATTAATAAAAGATCACACTCCATTTTCCTCCATCATTTCATCCTCAACCCAAATTTTTGAGAGAGAGAGTCTAGAGGGAGAGAGGAAAGAGAGAAGAGGAAGAATTCGCGATATCTGAAATAAAATTCGTCATAATATTAAAATTAGACTTTTCAGGTAATATACTCCATTTTAATATCCGTCATAATATTAAAATTCGTCATAATATTAATATTATAACCCAGATTTTTCACGTAAGTATATTAATAGTAAGATATAAAAGTGATATTAAAATTAGTCATAATTATAAAAATATTTGAGCAGTCAATATGTTTATATCATATATATGAGTGGTAAAGTTGAAAGATTAGTAAAAATTGTCAGCATAATTTTGGGAGAAATTCGGACCGGTCTCCTTTAGAGAATTTTCAACCGCTTAAAAACACGAAAATTATTTTTAATCTGAAAGTAACACTTTTGTTGTAAAATATCGTCTATGTCCTTAAAAAACACGGAACAACACGCTGTGCATCGCGATACACAAATTTTGGCAATGCACAAATTTTTGCAATGCACAAAATTTTCGAAATCAACCACAAAAAGAAGAAGAAGATGGGTAAGCAATATTCACCTCCTTTTTGCATCTTGTCTTTCTTCTTGCCCACTCAAAAGATCTTAAGATAAGGAAGAAATCTCTCAAGAGAAATGGTATGACATAAACCGTAAAGTCAAAATGTCATAATAGAAGAACCGCTCATTTCTCTTTCTTTAACCCTTCTTCGTTCTAGAAATAAGCTAATCAATTTACCTGGTTGCCCAATTAATGTGAACATCTTGCCTTTCTTCTTGCCCAAATTCGTCCGCCACTTCCATTTGTTTGCTAATGATGAGAGGGACGGAGGAAGAGAGAGAGCCAAGGAAGTTGTGAAGATATGAATTGGGTTTCTTGATAAGTGAAGGAGATGGTTATAGTATTGGAGAGATGAATTGAGATTAATAATACGCATTTCAAACACATGATGATGCACAAAATTCACTTAAAAACGTCATATGTTGATACGGGGGAAATTTTGGAACAAATAGCTAATTTATCAATTAAAAGGGACATGAACGATTGAAAACAAATACAGTGGACTTAAGTGATTGAAAATTTCACAAAAGGTATTGGCCGCAATTTTTTCCATAATTTTTTTAAGTGAACTCTCTTTATGTGGAATGTCTCAAAATAAAATAATGAATCATTTGCCAGAAACGAAGAAAATATTATTTTAGCCATTAATAAAATTTAGAAGGGTGCCACCCCCTCTTTCTCCTTAAAAGAAAAAATATATAATCTAAAATGATATATTCAATAATTAGAAGGTGTCGTGTATAAAGATTGGGTTGATTTTCATCTCCTATAAAAATTAAAGGGTGAAGTGCGTACTGGTCCCCTTTGATAAATTTTCAATCAATTTTGATTTATACTTGTTTCAAACCAAAAAAAATTTTGTTTCGAAATGTCGTCTATACCCTTAAAAACACGGAACATACACGCTATACATTGCAAAATAAAATTGATGCATCACAATGCATAAAATTGTAAAAAAAAGTATTGTTTTATTACATCGCGATGCACAAATTTTATTTCCGATGCACAAATTGTGCATTGCACCTTTTACACTTGTGATGCATCAGCATAAAATTGTACTAAAAATATTATTTTCTTGCATCGAGATGCATGAATTAAAATTGTGAGCCAATCTTTTTTTAAGCAGACAAAATTGTACGCCACGCCTTTTACACTTGTTCGTCGCTGTTGATACCCACTCGCCGCTGGTCAACGTCCGTCGTCTTTAGACCATTTTAACTCTTTCCTATCTGACCTTTGAGATGAGTCCCACTTGTTAGTTCCTGAGGTTCCCTTTTTTCCCCCCCCCCCCTTTTTTTTTTTTTTTTCGTCAGAGCACATGCAATTCATCTGCTTATCCAACATTTCTTTCAAGTAGTGTAGTAGTATATCGCATCAAATCTTAATATTAATTATTTGATTCAGAGTAATACTATAAGTATCTAAAGAGTACTAAATTTTTTGTACCAAATGATGTATCACCTGATGTAGTAACTGATATGATGCATTAATTTTGATTTTTAATTTTATTTTTTGTACCACACCAGATGACACATCATTTAGTGCAAATATTTAGTACCATTTAGGTACCTATAACATTACTCATTTAATCCATACAAATGAAGAATATTTATATCAGTCCATGGAATATACAAGTCTCCTTGCATAACGGAACTAGGATAGAACGAAAATGCCCAGACAAGTGCCAATAAGAAGAACATTTTAGGTCCTCCCAAACCAATAAGATCTGAAGCTAATTTCGAATCGATTCTATGGCTTAGCTTTGGCCCATTGCTTTTGCAGCTTTGATTGAACATATTTCTCTCAAAAAGTTGAGAAAGAGATCAGATTCTTTTGTTTTCATAAGTAGAAGAGAAGGGAGTGCACTGAAGGAGAAGCCTTGGTCTTGCTTTGATCTGGGTAAGTAGATATCAATGGCGATCAGTAAACTTGTTCATATGAAACGAATGCTTAATATGACTTATATTAAAACCTTGAAAGATAATTTTATATTAAAACCTTGAAAGATAATTTTATTTTGTAATATGATTAGTTTTCGATTGCAACTTTCTACACAACAAAGTTTAAACGAAGATACCTTCGGTGAAGCTCCACTATCGAGATATAGAGAGAGATAAAAATTGTAGCAAAAGTAAATAATGGTTGAAATAAAAGGAAGGACTTACAAAAGAAATTTAATGAAAATGTCATTATTTAGGTTGTTATGGGGCATTTTTAAAACTATTGAGTCATTTATCCACTAAATTAAATTTATCGGTTAAAAATAAATATTGAAATTTAAAGCGGTTAAAAATTTCATGGCTCGCGATTATTCCAAAATTAAAAAGAGATCAGGATTTACCGATTTAGGGACATGGTGACCATACGTTGCCCAAGGGAAAGATTTTAGGCCCATTACCTAAAAAGTCCCAACCCATCTTCAAAATCTAAAATGGATAAAGGCCAGACTTCTCAATGTCTTCCAAGTGTTTTTTAACATTTGGAGCATTTGGAATGTTCTAAAATAAGTCTCATTTTTAGTTTTAAAATTTCATTTTGAGAAAATTATCTATACTACCATTATAATAAGTAGTGAGATGAAAAAGAAAAGGGACATATTGATTTGACACATCTAAAAAATACTTTGAGGATATTAAAAATAATTCATTTAATTACAATTTTCTTAAAATTCGTCTAAAATCAATACGAGACTTATTTTGAAATGGAGGGAGCTATAGTTAGGGGCGGTAATTCGTGCTATCGTATTGTGTTCGTATCACATTATCGTATTTTTATGTTATGTTTCTTATTTGATCATAAATATAACAACAAATGTTATTTTAACTAAATTTTTAATTTTGTGCTTTCGTGTCGTGTTTCGTGTCGTGTCGTGTCATATTATGTCATTTCTCTCTGTAATTCGTATTTATAATTGTGTTGGTTTATGCATTCGTATCGTGTCAACCATTATCACCCTAGCTGTAGTCAATTGTGTATCTGTTGTCCACATGACACACAGTTGGGAAAGTATGTTTACCTCCATTGAGATTGGGACATCTTTAATGTTCACATCTTTTTTGAAAGAAGTTACATTTGTCTCCCTCATTTCTACAACTCACATAATAAATATCCCAATCATCAACATGTTGTCCAAATAAGTTATCTAATATATATAGCAAAACCTAATTACTAGTTAATAGAAATTATAAAAACTCGAAAACAAACACAAAATACGTATAATTTTAAATGTCATATAATCTCTCATTAAAAGACTACTTCTTAACCATCAAGGGCCTACATCAGCCACTAGGGAGTTGTTTCAACTTAACTATAAGTTTTGAGTTCGAGTTTAGGTCATAGAAAATGCAACTGCGTTAAAACATGGTATGGAGGGTTTTATCACCCTTTTGGTCCTATCTGGCTCAAGAATTAGTCTTTTATGCCAATAATTACATATTTTAAAATTTATTTAATATTCTCTATGTCTAATATAAAATAAAATTAATTGATTTTAATTTTTTTGATCAATTTAATCAAATTTTAACAAATAATTCATATAAATTTTCTTGTCCCTACAAAATTATAAAAGTTGCAAATGATATTATTTCAAATGTAATTTTTAATTATTTTAATTTTATTACCTAAAACAAAATATATATGTTAATATTGATTTTATATTTTCCCACATTGCCTTTTTAAGTCCAAAAAGCTGATTGTTTACTTGGGAGGAAAGGAGTACAATCTATTGTTCTTATAGACTGAGGAAATTAGTTAATTCTTATTAGTATATAGTCAATCAAAAGTACGCTTCTAAATAAATTTCAATACCTAAATTATGAACACCAATATGTTAATTGTATATATATATATATATATATATATATATATGTATATATCTATATATATATATTAAAAAAAAAAAACTACGACTGACCAATATGTTATCTGTCATTATGTACAAATCTTTTGTTTTTCCTTCTTTTTTGTAAATCAGTAGTCAATGCAAACCCTAATGTCACACCCGACAAGTAAAAATAATGTATTTATAATATATTATCAATATTCTTGTTTAATGAATATTTGCTTGTATTGTATTTTACTCAAATACTCCCCCGTTCTATCCAAATAATTGATCCTTGAAAATTCTAATAATTAAAGAGATACATAAATGTCATGGGAGTTGGTTATAATTACAAAAATATTTGTGAATAGTCAAAATGTTTATATCAAATCTGAAGGGTAAAATTAAAAATATAAGATGATTTTAAATAGACTCTTTAAATGAAACTTTTCAAAATAGAATAGTAGACTATTTGTTTAGAATAAAGAGTACTCCCTTTATTTTACCCAAAGAGTTAAAGTTTGAAAAGTTTACTAATTAAAGATATATTAGTGTCATTATAGTTGATCATAATTATAAAAATATTTAAAGCACAATTATTATGTTTACAACACAAGTGAAAGGTAAAGATAAAATATTATAAAAATTGTCAATATAATTTTTTAAAATAAATTATTTAAATAAAATATTATAAAATAAAATAATAAACTATTTAACCTGATCTAGGGAAAGGAGTATAATTTAACTTAAAACTCACGTACCTAGAATTATGTGATAAGTACTCGTACCTTCATGAAACCCAAATGCTCCAATTCCAAAAGTAAACCATTTTATTGGAATCGTGGCAAAGAACTGGCAGGCACGCTGAATCATGGCCTCAAATGTAATAAACTTATTTTTGGATTGGGTTTATCTGCAAAATTAAGTGACGGGTCGGGTTTATCTGCAAAATTAAGTGACAGCTCTCTCTCTCTCTGACTTTGGATAGTGAAAAAAGTGAGTATGGGATTGAGCATCTAGGTCACTTCAAGTACCAATAAGTTATTTTCATTGGAGTTTTAGTACTATATAATTGGAATTTGGAATATTTTGGGAGAAGCTTTTTAAGCTTGCAAGTTATAATAACCTCCACCCCCACACTTCAATCAAGAGGGTCTTTGTCACCCTCTTCAAGTCATTGCCCAAAGAGACTTCCATTTCTTTATGAAGATGCATGGATGGATATATGGTATGGTACAGCTTGTATTAAGGATCACACATACATGTCATGACCCACCAACAAATCATTATCATCCTTGTGGCAATGAGGTCAAATTTGATAAAATTGGTGTTTTTTTGCTAGAAAATTAATGGTCATTTTTTTTCTTTATCTAAGGGTACTACTAAAAGTGTCATTATTTCAAAACCAAATTGTGCCCGCTAACCCCTTCTGGTTGGTTGTTGCTTCACCACTCACCCTACGTACATTACATCCCCCCGGTTGTCGAGCTTGCTCGCGTTTAACCAATCGTCTAAGCCTTTTAGGTATGAGACCGAGTGTTCATTGGTCCACTAAATAATGTTCGCTTCACCACGTATCACCAAATTTTAGTATACCTCCGTGTTGCCTACATTTTTATCAACTTGTTTACAACTTACATATATCATCTTGACACTTACAACTTGAGCTCTCCTCTACCTTGACATTTTTTGCGGGTTGAATTATTGTTACATTACAACCTATTTTTAGGAAGTATGTCACCGATAAAGGAGACGAGTCAACAAACGTTTCTTCATCAAACAAAGCCAAAGAAGGATCCTTATCTCTTCAAACCAACATTGTGGCGAGAATACCTCAACAACTTCAACCAATTTCCTATATTCTAGGCTTGTTTGTTTCTTTGTATTTGAGGTATAAAAGGGAGGAACACATGTATTTTTCACACACATTCTCACTAGCTTAAGCTCCCTAGTATACGCTCTTAGTCTTGTATTCAACTTGGTTAATAAATCACTTGGTCAAGGCAGGTTCCCTAAAACCTCCGGGTTTTGTGCGAACAAGCTGTTCAAGGGCTTTCCCTAGTTAACAAAATCCTTTGAGTTCATTTCTATAGCATTTCATAATCATTGTACCCAGATTAAATCCTTTTTGTCATCTTTCTTATTACTAGTTTCCTCGTAGAAATTTGACCAAAACAATTTGGCGCCATCCGTGGGACTCTTTGATTATTTATATAGAAATGGCCAATCCATCGTCCTGGTAGTCTTGGTGAGAGGAACCACCACTTCCTAGTTCGGTATCTCGTGCAATCCGTCTTCAAATCCGAAGCCGCCAATATGGAGCTAATGTCTAACATGGTCACGATATTGAAAAAGTGATCGACCGTTGGATGCTCAAGAGCATACAAACACTATGATACTCAATGCCATTGATTCCATGCGTAAAGGAAAACAAACCGAAACTCAAACATCTACTCCATTTTCACCTTTGCATCCTAGATCTTTGTTTGGTGCAGTACGTGACCAAGCCATGTTGGAGATATCCCTATGTCTAGTACCTTACCGCCAGAAAGTACAATCATGACGTCAATTCCAACCTCGAGGCCACGGTTCAACTTTACAACTAGCCAACTGTGTTGACGTCTTGCTATACCTATGCCGCACCCTCGATGGGGCAAACAGGAGTTTCTTTAATACTTTTGACGCTTCGCATCCCGTTTAATAATAATTCTCTTTTGCGAAAGTCAACTTATTAGGGAAATGCAAACCATAAAGGAATTGCTTCGAGGTGTGCCCGAGTCAACTTGCCTCATCACCAAATTTCCCCAACTTGCTACAACGAATCCCGTTTTGTTCCACCATAGCTAATGTGGAAATCCCAAAGAAATTTTCAGTCCCTCATATGAAGAAGTATGATGGAAGTACGATCCAAAGAACATGTGTTCTTTGTATCAAGAATCAATGGACATTATAAGTATCCCCCTGTTTTTAAAGAAGCATGTTTTGCAGGGGCTTTGGCTCAACTCTATCGGGACCGGCTTTAAAATGGCTAACAGACTTCCTCTTAACTCTATTTCTTCCTATGCTCAACTTGTCGGCATGTTCACTAATCAATTTTCATGCAACAGGCGTTCGACAAGTTGACCGGACCTTTGTGCAACGGCCTAATGAGAGTCTTAAGGAATATTTGCACAGTTTAATAAAGAAGCGGTGACCATACCCAATCTGGATATGTCCACGGCTACCGAAGCATTCCGTATTGGCCGAGAAAGAACTCTCCATTTTATAATGAGTGGTGATGACACTGCCAAGCAACTTGAAGAAATAAGGACCGAGCCTTACGATTCATCGATTGGAGGAGGATAGTCTAGCAATGGAAAAGTCAATTGGAAGGACCCTCTATTTGAGCCATCGGACGAAAATCGACTCCCATCATTATAAGCTAGCAGGGGCAAACCCCGTTAAATCGAATCTTCTAAAGTCCATTTTGTAGATGATGATCAAGATGGAGATGATAATGACTACCCTAGAATTTCGACTATTGCTTTTACGTGGATATTGCGGGAGTTCTTTGCGCCATGGAGAATCTTGGAGATAGAGCAAGATGGCCTAAGAAAAGTGACAAGCCCACAACTTGGAAGGATAAGTCCAAGTGGTGTGCATTTCATGAGGAATTCGGGCATACTCGAAAATTGTTTCGCCTTGAGGAAGGAGATTGCTCATTTATTGTCAAAAGGACTCCTCAAGGATCTGTTGGGTAAGAAGAGGGTCGAAGTGAATCCAAAGAACCCGATTACGTGGAGCGATCCGCACCCGAAAGTTATACCTCCTCCACCACCAAGGTAGTAAATGTTATTTCGGTGGATCCTATATTTGTGGTACAACTTATTCTCAGCCAAGCGTCATGCCAAGAGCTCAAAGGAGGATCGCCGAACCGCCTTCAAGATGCCGCGACTTCACGATGGTCAAGTTATCTCCTTCGAAGATGAAGACAAGGATAACACGCTGGACCCCCATCATGATGGTCTAGTTGTCCAAGTTCGAGATAGCTAATTGTATGGTCAAGAGGATCCTTATTGATGGTGGTAGCTCTGTAATATAATCTTTACCCATGCTCGCAAGAGATGGGCATTCCTTTATCGAAGTTGTGAGGAATTCATCCGTACTAGTAGGGTTCGGTGGCGAAGTAAAACAGCTTGGAGAAATCAAGTTGCCTCTATCTGGAAGGTATGAATTCTATGGAAAGATTACTGTAATCGAATGTTCTTCTTCGTACAATGTCATTTTAGGTAGGCCGTGGATCCACAACATGAAAGCCGTGCCGTCAACCTATCACCGTGTGTCAAGTTCCCAACTCCTTGGGGTGTAGCCAAGTTGAAGGGCAATCGCGGCTTTCTAAGGAATGCTACAAGGTCAACATGAAGGCAAGTTCGGTCCTCGTCTGCATAGCAATTAAAGAAAAAGGCCCGGATGTTATTGAAGCGGTGGAGCACGAGACGAAGAGTGTTTCGTTGATGAATCAAATCCCGAGGCCCAAGTGCAAGTTGGTAGATCTTCCGACCGAAGTTGAGGAAGAGCCGATCGAGTTTTGAAAAGTCGAAATCTTTGTTTTGCATGGAAACACGAAGACATGACAGAATAAGCAAGGACGTCATTACTCACAAGTTAAATATTGATCCAACTATTCGTCCCGTCCACCGGAAAAGGAGAAAGTTTGCCCATGAACGCAACAGATTATTAAAGATGAAGTTGAAAGGCTTTTGAGAGCCAAGATGATCAAGGAAGTACAATATCCAAGATGGTGGCCAATGTTGTGGTGGTAGAGAAGAAGAATGGCAAGTGGCGAGTATGCGTAGACTTCACGGACTGAACAAGGCCTGCCCGAAAGATCCATTTCCTCTTCCTCATATTGATTCTTTAGTCGATGAGACAGTGGCCATGATATCTTGACATTCATGGATGCATCCTCGGGATTTCAAGAAATTCAAATGGAACCCTCGGACCAAGAAGATACGGCATTTATGACTCCGAAGGTATATATTGTTATATTGCTATGCCATTTGGTCTCAAAATGCGGGGCAACTTATCAAAGACGGTAAACAAGATGTTCAAAGATCAACTTGGCAAGACGATGGAAGTCTACATAGATGATATGGTAGTCAAGTCTAAGCATATTGAAGATCACGTGGAGCATCTTGCCGAGGCATTCAACATCTTGAAAGCTTTCAACATGAAGCTCAATCCAAAAAGTGCAACTTCGGTGTTAAAGCGAGGAAGTTCTTGGGCCATATGGTGACTAAGAGAGGAATTGAAGCCGATCTGAACAAATCAAAGCTATTCTCAACTTGGAATCTCCCAAGAATATTAAAGACGTCCAAAGGTTAACCGGTAGAGTAGCCTTAAATAGATTTATATCTAAATCATCGATAAGTGCAGGTTATTCTATGAAGTGTTAAGAAAGAATAAACTATTCCAATGGACTGATCAACATGAGGCAGCCTTCAAACAACTTAAGGAATACTTGATGACGTCACCCCTACTTGCCAAACCAGAACGTGGTGAGCGCCTCTACTTGTATTTAGCTGTATCTGAGAATGCAGTTAGTGCGGTCTTAGTGAAAGAAATTCAAGGTGAACAAGCATCCCGTATTATGTAAGTAAGTCTCTACTAGATCTTTGAAACAAGGTATTCTCATCTTGAAAAGTTAATTTTAGCTTTAACTACCGCCGCTACAAAATTGCGTCATTATTTTGAAACACATTCCATTCTTGTTAGAACTAATTATCCTATAAGAAGTGTGTTGAGAACTCCGAAATGTCGGAAGATTAGCCAAGTGGTCGGTCAAGCTAAGCACATATGACATTTCATACGAGCCCGCAACAGCCTATCAAATCTCAAGCTCTAGCGATTTCGTAGCGATTTCAGTCCAAGTCGCAACCCGAGGTAGAACAAGAGGTACAACAGCTTGAAGGTAAAACAACTCCTAGATTTTGGACACTTTATACAGATGGAGCTTCAAATTCCAAAGGAATCGGCTTGGGAATCGTTCTGAAGTCCCCCCAAGGCGATATCATACCTCAAGCTGTATCCTGTGAATTCAATGCGACGAATAATGAAGCTGAGTATGAGGCTTTAATCATGGGTTTAACTACTGCTTTAAGTTTAAATATTACTCATATAAATGTATATGTTGATTCTCAATTGCTCGCTAACCATTTCAATGGCGGCTACATGGCAAAACATTCCAAAATGACTCTATATCTTCAACATGTTAAAGCTTTGGCTTCAAAATTTCTGTCATTCTCATTGGAGCAGGTCCCTAGAGAAGAGAATACGAAGCGATGCACCGGCCAACTTGGGATCAACTTGCAAATCTATGTTGCATACTAATATCCCCATTATTTATGTTAAATACCCACTATAGACCAAGTGGAAGAAACTCAAGAAGTGACTCGGTCTAATGGGACACAAGTTACAAGTCCATCTTGGACCCAACCTATAATTGAGTTCCTTCAACTTGGAACTATACCACCCGATGTTAAGAATGCTAGATCCTTTAAAATGCGTACTTCAACTTTTGTTTTAATAGATAATGTCTTGTTCAAGAAATCTTTCGCAGACACTATTTGAGATGTATTGACAATGAACAAGTTGAACTCGTCTTTGAAGGAGATCCATGAGGAACGTGTGGAAATCATTCCGGTGGAAAGGCACGGCATCAAAGGCCCTCGGACTGGTTATTACGGCCAACAATGCGTCGGGATGCTATGAGCTACGTACAAAAATGTGACGCCGCCAAAGGCACGGTAACATCTTGCATCAACCTGCGAACCTCTACATCCTATTGTTTCATCTTGGCCCTTCATGAAATGGGGCATGGATATTGTGGGCAAGTTGCCTAAGGCTCCTGGAGGCAAAGTGTTCATGTTAGCAATGACCGACTATTTCTCAAAATGGATCGAGGCGAGGCCTATGTGCAAGTAAGAGACAAAGAGGTAATTTCATTTTTAAAGAAGAATATTATTAGCAGGTTCGGTGTACCATCGAGATCATATGTGATAATGGATCCCAATTCATAAGTAAAAAGATGGAGATTTTTGTGCTCGTTGGGGCATCAAGCCGATCACATCCACACCATCCATCCTCAAGCTAATGGTCAAGCTGAGTCAAGCAACAAGTTGATTGTCAACAACTTGAAGAAACGCCTAGATCAAAAGAAAGGAAAGTGGGTGAAGAATTACCACTTGTACTTTGGGCGCATGAACAACTACAAAAGGAGCCACGGTAGAACTCCATATTCTTTGGTGTTTGGAGCGGCGTAATTCCGGTCGAGGTAACAATCCCAACAAGAAGGTATGGTTTGTTAACTCAAGATGAAAATAACCTCTTGTTAACCCAAGATCTAGATACAATTGATGAGATCGGGATTTAGCCAAGATAAGAATGGCGACCTATCAACAACGGATTGCTAGAGCCTACAACAAGAATGTCGAATAAGAAGGTTCCAGGTTGGTGATTTAGTTTTGAGAAAAGTATTTCAAAATACTAGAGAACTGAATGCAGTAAATTGGCTCCCAAGTGGGAGGGACCATATCTCATTGATCTTGCCGGCAAAGGTGCATCGGTTGTCAACCCCAAGTGGAGACAGGGTCCCTAGGAGTTGGAATGCCATTCATTTAAAGCTCTATTTTATGTAAGTCAAGTAGTTAACAACTAGACTTGTCGTATGAGTTAATTTATGTCAAGTTCATTTATGTATTTCAATTCTCAATTTTATTGGAAACCCTTACTAACTTAAGCATCGGAGGGGTGTTGGCTATGCTAACACCCAACCCTAACATGAATTTGTTTTGCAAGGTATACTAGCAAAGTAGGCTCAACATGTGAATACGCCGGTGCGGCTCGAACATGTTGAGACCTAAAATGGAGCAGTTGAACATGTTAACACGCCGTACGGCTCCAACATGTTCAGACTGAGACGAAGAAGTCCAACATGTGAACACGCCGACGGCTCCAACATGTTGTGACTTTAGGGAGAGGGATGGAACATGTTGACACGCCGGACGGCCGATACTTGTTCTATCTCTTCAAACGACTTACCTCTAATCAAAGGTACATTTTGGTTAAAAGATTTACATCTTTTCTAAAGAGTTAAGGTTTCTACACCTTCGCCGTGCGCACGATTTCACATCTATACAAGATGTGACTATTGGTTGTAACATTAACATGTTACCTATTGCTTAAATCAAAACATTCTTATCTGCTAACACAAGCAAATGTTTCTAAAAGAAACCTAGATTACTTCAATAAAAGTTCAGATGTTCCCAAGATTAGTGGATAAGTTGGTTAAGCCAACAAATCCTATCAACCTATGAAAAGCATGAGTACTAGACCAACCTAGTACCCCTAAATAGATTGTTTGTGCTCTTATGAGCGGTTACATGACCAACGAATAAAAAGCATAAATTGTTTAGGACATTCCCCAAAACCTCTAAAGTATTCAAACTTTATCAACATTTTGGCCTACCGCCGTCGGTGTTACTTGTTTCCTTTTCTTGATTCTCGCCTTCAATTGGTTTTCCCACCATACCGCTCAAGACCTTGTTGGCATCCTCAATCAACTCTTCTAAGGTGGAGAATTCACCTCTTCGCATCCACCGACTCGCCAATGAAATCTTCCAGGGTTCTTCTTTCTTCTTCTAGGTCCCAATTTGCGCCTGGCCATTCTTAAATTCCTCCATCATTTGGATCCTGGTCTCTAGCAGCTTTAGTGGCATTGAACTTGAAGTCTTCCTTGCGCCTCAAGTTCCTTGATGTGGACTTCATTCTCCTTCATCCTTTCGACCGACGTCGCCAATTCTTTTCTTAACTTCACCACTTCAAGACGTACTTTGGCTTCTTTCTTCAACTTGTCTACTTCCCAGCCGCTTTTGCTTCTTTGTGCCTCTTCGGCCTCAACACTACTCCTAGCCGCCTTGATCTTCGAATGGCGGCTTGATCCATGATAGGAGTCATTATACCCGAGAGTGTAAGAAAGAATATTAGTACTTTATGAAATCCTTTGGTACATAGTTCAAGGTGTACACATTATTACCTTATCCGCAAAATCCTTCATTACCACAACAAACTTTTCCCTTGTTCTTTCACCATCCAATATCACTTGCATCGGTATCTTCGATTCCACCAGTTTTCTTTTCTTTGATTCTTCTTTATTCTTCGAGACGGAGTGGAAGCCATAGATACGGAGGGGAAGCTTGTTGTCCTTCCGTGAAGACCTTCTTGCCTTAGCTCCAGAAGCAAGTCGAGCTTGACGAGTGCTTTAGAACGTAGTTCTTGTAAGAAGGAGACAAGGAGTTAAGAAAACTTGGAGAAACAGAGCAGTTGCGAGATGAGCAAGAACTTAGATCAAACCCGTGGACATCTTGATAGGCTTAACTAGAGTCTCTTCTTCAATTTTTCCGGGAGAACAGAACAGGAATGCCTTAAAAGACCCGAGAGCAGGTCTAATTCAAATATTTTCTTCACGTTAGCCTCGTATCCGCTTGTTCGGGAACGAACACCGAGTTTGGCAACTTCTACAAAGGAAATTCAAGGTGTTAAGGATTAAGATGTATAGAAAACTCTTGTAGATGAATAAAGTCGAGGAAAATTCCTCTACCTTGAGACCTCCATTTTTGAATTACACCACCTCTTGACTCAGTGTCTTTCCTAACAAAGAAGAAACGATTTCTCCATCCCCGATCGCAGGTCATTGTTAGATATCAAGATGGGCTCACCCCCACTTTTTACCCTAAAACAAAATCTTCCCAGGCCAAAACCTCTTATCTCGTAGTATAAGCAAACTCCTCTAAATCTACAACCAAACCTATTTCATCCCTCCTAACTAGGGTTTGAAGGCATCGCCAACCCCGTGGCATGAGTTGGGCGTAATTTAGCTTCGTAAGCAAAAACCTAGTGATTATGACAGAAAGGGAATTTAAGGCCAATGGTGAAGGGATATTCGGAAAACACACCCACTCGTGAGAATAACACTCGGAGGTTAAGGAGGGATGGGTAAAGAAGACGGCTTCAAGGGGCAAGGCGTGATTTTTCCTAACAACTTCCAGATCTGCTTCAGAAATTGTACATTTTTCTTTTTTAGGTTCTTTTAATAGATTCTGGGTCGAAAAACCCTCTGGTAGACCATCGTCACTTTCGATTATACATAGTCTCTTTTTCCCCATTTTTGCAACTTGAAAAATAGCAACAAGAAACCGAGAAGAGTACGAGGAACTCACCGGAATTGCTACACGTTTTCCTTCTCCACACGATCGCTTTGATATCTTTCGGAAGGAAACCTTTGTTGTTAACAACTCGTGAGAGGAGGAGTTGGAGAAGGTTCGGTTTGTTCAAAGAGAGAAGTTGTGAGCGGTTGTATGTTTGAAAACGCAAGAGTAACCTTTTTGCCTTGGGAAATCTCAAAACCGTCCCATCGCACCTTTAGCATTAATAACCGCCGTACGTTGTCAATTCTTGGCAAACTTTTTAAATTTTTGTCTCTTTATATTCTTTTGAAAAATTTGAAAAGTTTGGGGGCAATTGTTGGGCCTACATTTTTATCAACTTGTTTACAACTTACATATATCATCTTGACACTTACAACTTGAGCTCTCCTACGCACCTTGACATTTTTTGCGGTTGAATTATTGTTACATTACAACCTATTTTTTAGGAAGTATGTCACCGATAAAGGAGACCGAGTCAACAAACGTTTCTTCATCAAACAAAGCCACAAGGGATCCTTATCTCTTCAAACCAACATTGTGGCGAGAATACCTCAACAACTTCAACCAATTTCCTATATTCTAGGCTTGTTTGTTTCTTTGTATTTGAGGTATAAAAAGGAGGAACACATGTATTTTTCACACACATTCTCACTAGCTTAAGCTCCCTAGTATACGCTCTTAGTCTTGTATTCAACTTGGTTAATAAATCACTTGGTCAAGGCGGTTCCCTAAAACCTCCCGGGTTTTGTGCGGCGAACAAGTTGTTCAAGGGCTTTCCCTAGTTAACAAAATCCTTTGAGTTCATTTCTATAGCATTTCATAATCATTGTACCCAGATTAAATCCTTTTGTCATCTTTCTTATTACTAGTTTCCTCGTAGAAATTTGACCAAAACACTCCGTATTAATCAGCTCAAATATAGGTATAGATGTACATATTTTGATTCGAAAATTACATAGGTTAGAATGTTACTAATTTGGGAAGTGCCTATTAGTGTTTCATCTTTCAAACAACACACATCATATAATGTTTCATTTAAGTTTGCAATGTATGATAGAACGTATTAATTAAAAACTGAAGTGCTAAATTTGCTTTTTCAATACCCTAGTGGTAGCATAATGGTGGAAACCAACTACCTAGGTGCTCTCTAATACATCTTAATCAACCCCCCCCCCTTCCCCTCTTCTAGTATTATTATTTTGCAAACCATATCCCCTACCAAATGCCCTACATTAAAGTGCACTATATGATTATCACAGCTAAGCATATTATAGTCTAGTTTCATATGCAGTGGAATTGAACTAGCTATATAGGGTATTAAAATATTAAAGACAAATAATGATAATTAATTTGATGTCGCAGTGCCAGTGGAAGAGCGAATCCAATTGCTTTTGGTCTGGTCAGTCTTCCTCCAAAATTTAAATCTTATAACCTTTGTTATTGAAAAGATAATCTTTTTTCACGAACATGTATGTTAACTGAACAATTTTAGTGTCTGATAAAAAAGATGCAACTATAATTTCATTTCACCTGAGATATACTAGGAAATACTAATAAATTAATTTTCTTAATTAGTTTTCTATTAAGATAATGCACAACTTATTCTCGTAGACCTAGCTATATAGCTACAATATTAAACATAAACAACCAAAATTTATATATGTACTCTATAATATTTATTTATCAAAAAGGTTAGACTTTGCGTACCATGCATCTTTATGTATGCATGCCATTAAGAAACATAATAATAGCGAATTAAGAACATTATATAGGTAGCTAGGTTCTTTCAACTTGATATTATTAAGCCTAGCTAGCTAATTATTAACATAAACCCCTTTATATCTATCCCATGTTTAATTAAAAGACCAAATGCGTCAAGAATGAATTGATGTATGACATAGTTTAATAAGTTCGTTGAACAACTTCATTGTGTACAAATGAATTGATGTTTGATGAAGGAACTTAATTAAACGTGTCAAGTTAATTTTAAAGAAATTTCAAGCTATATAGGTAATCAAAACACAACGCGCATGCTTAATGTTTAATTTAAACGAAATTTGCCAGAAGCGATTAAGAAAAATCATTATAAATGAAATCATATGATCGACATGCATGCTTTTATGGTAGTCAACTTATTGACTTTTTTTACATTTGACATTTTACTTTGCATAGCCACCTAGTATTGTCAAAGAAAGAAAAAAGTGAAAAAGTAAAAGTAAAACTTTAATTAAGGCAATTTAAAGAAATTGTTGTAGAATGGATTTGCCTTTTTCCTAGCAAACCACCCCCCACAAGTGGGGCATAAGATGCCCTAACTAAAAAAATTAGTACTCTATTTAATAGATCAATGTATTGTGCTTGATGGCTTTTTCCTCATTAATTTATTTATAGTTGTTAGGATAGGGATGGCTTGTGTACATATATTTAAACCCTACATGCATTATCAAGTTGGAAAATTAAAAAAAAAATTTGCTAAAATGAACATCATTATTGGCCGGGAATAATCTTATTTTACTAATGACTTGAATTTGGGGATCAAAATAAGGAAAGAAATTAAGGTAATTATTTCAGAGCATTTAATAACAAAGCCACACGCCTTTAAATAATTAAAAAAACAAAAACAAAATCGCTAGGGTAGTGTCTTGAGCATACGGTTCACACGAGTCAAGAATTCCAGCTGAATTTGCTCAAATATAAAATCTCAAAATTAATTTGAGTTCAGAGGCGAGGCGGCGAAACACAATTTTCTCGTAGCTTGATGATAAATTTTAAGATTTATCTTATTGAAAATATTGGCAAAGACAAACATATAAATATACTCCAACTTTTCAAGTCCCACAAAGAATTACTAAACGGCAATCGTTTTGACAGATTTAACTACTACAGTAATTCCATAGCAATTAAACTAATTAATTCCATTTAACAAGTATTTATGACAGCTATTACAACTATTATTGGCTGGACAAAGTAACATTAAACTGATGTTTGTTTGTGTATTATTATGTGTAAGTCTTGATAATGATAGTGCTTTGTAATAAATTAATCTGGTTTTAGTGGAGGCCCAGTGAATCAATTTAAGTGCTCTTATCTACCCATTACCTTTTCTGTACCCACCCATATCTTACACAAGGAAATATATAAGAGTAATACTATGGGTGTCTAAAGACTTTTAAATTTTTTGGGCTAAATGATATGTCAGTTGATGTGATATAAAAAATAAAATTAAAAATTATAATTAATATATTACATCAGCTGCCACATCAACTAGTGCAAAAAATTTAATACTCTTTAGGTACCTATAACATTACACAATACATAAATTTGCTGAAGTGATTGGTAAAAGAGAATATCTTGGCAATGGAATGCATCTTTAATATTCTCCCACAATAAGGATAATTCGGAAAATATGGATGGACTCGTTTGGATTGATAGTTTTTGTAATTTTATAATAATTAGATGAAAAAGTAAGAGAGAGAGAGAGATAGAAATATATAAAAATCGGTGAGAGCGAAAATAAAAACCAAGAATTACAAAAAAAAAAACTACTGTACCTAGACAAACAGGACCAATATTGATTTTATTGTGGTTTCCAGATTTTACAATTATCGGTAAGAAGATAATTTGGTACAATTTTGACTAGAATTAAGCATGATTTTTGTATCAAATATCTTTCACTATCTCCAATTATTTTACACCAAAAAAAAAAATTCAAGAATAACCTATTTATTACACCAAAAGTAGTATTTTTAAACAAATAAAAAAGAAAAAAAGATGGATAGCGCTGGGCAATCTTGCACCAAATTTGGTACAAAAATTGGGGCAGCTTCAAAATGGCACAGAGATAGCGCAGTGGTTGGAGGGCTTTTTTGCGCTATAATGGCAGCATGGCGCAAGAAAATGGAGCCGTTGGAGTTGCTCTAACGATTTGTAGAGCTCTATTTTCAATGTAATCAGATGACAAAAGGGCATTTTAGTTACACAAAAAAAAAAGAATGAAAAGTAGTTACATCGTCAACATGCACTTCGTAGAGCATCATCATGCATTTGCTGATTTGATCCTATATGACTGTGAGTAATTAACATCATTAATTATATGTGATAATTTTTATCTCTTTATTCGCATTCAATTAAAAAAAACATCTTCAATGCAACTATGGATTTATTTTTATGTGGCCCGAGTCTCATCAATAGAGTGATAAAAAATAAAGAGAATTTTTTGGATTTAATAAAAAAATGATGACTAAGATGTATTCATATCCTCAACTAGAATGTAAAAAATTCAAGAGTCTCAAAAAACATATGAAAAAATTTGGTTAACATCTCATATCCACAACACTCCTCTACAATTGCGTTGAAAAGTTTTGTTTTGGCTTTTCGAAAAAAGTAAAATCTTAGGTGGCTCTCAATTAATTTTACATTCATATTTGCATTAGAGCATCACCAATGTAAATATGAATGTGAAAAAAATAGGTGTCACCTAAGATTTACACGTTCTATAAAAATAAAATAAAAAACTCTTTGATGCAATTGTGGAGGATTGTTGTGAATATAATGTATCAACTAAACTATTTTACATTGATTATAAGACTCTTAATTTTCTAACATTATAGTAGATGATGTGAATACAATCTTTTATTCGTTACATATATGTCAACTAAATTGTTTCATTACATATGTATTACTTGTACCTTTGCAATGGTGAAGGTATAGATTGTGGGTCAATCTCGAGTCTTCATGGGGTTAATGAATTTCGTCTCTTACTTTGTATTGGTCAAGTTAGAAATTCTATTTTCCTTTAATATTATATTCTATTCGTTCCAAGGAAATAGTCTATTTTAACTTTTTAGGGTTAACTTAATTAAAAATTGACCGATAATTTTGGCCAAAATACGAAAAACTCCTCAAAATATACACCAAATCCAAAAGTCCCCCCCCCCAGCCTAAGGTTTGTCCCATAACCCCATCTGATGTTACCAATTTTTTCAGTTAGCCCCCTGGCCGTGATGGACGCTAGAAAGTTAACGCTTTCATCATGTGTCTTGAACGTGGCGGGAGCATTTAGGTCATTTTCTCATATATACAGAACAACACTAAATAAAGAGGGTCAAAGTGTCAAAAAAGAAATTACCCTTATTTTTTCTCTCCTCTCCCTCGTTTCCATCACTCTCTCTACAATGGCCTCCATCTCCGACCTAATTGCAATTAGGTCATTTACAATTAGCCATAAAGAAGTTTAACCTTCCATGAAAAAGTTTACACTTAGAGACGACTTCATTGTAGACATCGGAGGTAGGATTGAAGGAAATCGATGCGCCTCTAAATCTACTGAAATCAAGCAGATTGTAAACGAAAATGAGAAAAACATCACCGAAGAATAGCATATAGTGATAGATGGGCACAAGCGAGACGGTACTGTGAATCAAAGGTCTCCAAACAATTCATTGGAGAAAAAAAATTTATGGATTGTTCGAAAACCTTAGTTGATCGGGATTGACTAAAGTTTGGTTAGAAACGGGGTATGGAATTGTTCCAATCTTTCTCTTCCCAAACCCCAACGACGCCGGGAAGTCATCTCCGAGCTCCTTCTTTAGTGTTGGCGAGTCTCTCTCAACCTCCAAAGCTTCAATCTTTCTGGTTAAATCTCTCTTCTATTTGTCAACTCGCCAGTCTCACTTATCTTGACCTTTCTGACAACCTCTTCAACCAACCCATTCCTTTACATCTCTCAGAGTGTGGGTCTCTTATTGTTGGTCTCACAGAGGTCTATGACGAGAATTGAGAGAAGGGTGTCAGAAATTGGGTAGTCTCCGGCTAGTTCATCGTGGGGTCGTATAAACATTTGGGAGATCTTTTCTATGCAAGCATCGACTAAGCCTTTGACGCTGGCTTTTGATTCGCCAAAGGCTTTGAGTTCTTGTAATCGGTCGTAGTACGGTTTTGTTTTGGTTGGGATTGCAGCTGCTCCGGCGACCGACATATTTATCCACGTCCTTTTACAGGTGTAAATGAGCTTTTCAGGCGCCAGTATTTTGACCGAAATGGCCAAAGAATAATACCACTACTTAATGGATTCCCGTTATTTTTCTAACGTCCGTCACGACTAGGAGGCTAACTGAAAAATTTGACAACATCAGATGGAGTTATGGGGCAAACCTTAGGCTGGGGGACTATGGAATTTGATGTATACTTTGGTGGGGTTTTGTATTTTGACCGATAATTTACATATATTTATTTATTTTTATAAAGTTACGAAAATTGTAATCAATAATATTCTTAACGTAATTTTTAACTACTGAAATTTTATTTTCTAAAATTTTGTAATCAATAAGTAAAGTATGTACAATTTTATTTAATTTAGTTACACGTTGACTTTTAAAAATAAAATGTAAACTCTTTACGTAATACGATGAAATAAATCAAAAAATGAACAAATTTTAAAATTTAAAGTTTATTTTTATTTTTAATAAGCATTAATTAAATCGTTTTCACAAGTAAAGCGTGATATTCTGTTCAACGTTCAACCAAACTCATTACGCACTACGCAATGTAAGTAATAACCGAATTTCAGCATATTTTCTCTCTCTATTACCCCTCCCACACAGCATATTTTATTGTGCGATATTTTTAAACTCCTCAATATATCGTCACACGATATTTATACGATACTTAATAGATGATCTTTTCGAGTGTCGCATTTGAGAGGACAGAAGCAGGCCAGTAACTAGCTGGCACAAGTATACGCGCTAGATCCAAGCTTTCTGCACGGGCCCCACTTCACGTGCCATTCATGCTCCTCCCCTTACGCGTACCCAAACAAAGCCATCTGTCATGATATCTACGTTAATCAACACGTGGCGTCATCCTCGAACGTCTGAAAAGGGGACCAACTCCCTCCCAGAACCAGGTGAATACCCCTCTATGCTCCCCCTCCAAGTCGCGACAAAATTGAAAACCCCATTTATCAGGAAAAAGAAAAGGAAAAAAAAAAACTTACAAAGCTTTATCTTTTTAAAGCAATACCCTTTTCCCAAAGTACCCTCGATCTTTTGTCGTTTCCGTGCAAATCATACTATTGCCCCAATGGCCTCGTAAATTCAAATTTGGCGTTTTTAACAGACCTACTCTGCCACATGTCCTGATCAAGACCGTCAATCATCGTAGTAACGGCTGAGATGGGATAAGTAAGGGATTTATCCACTTTACGGTTAATTTGGATAATGAGTTGGTTAATTAGATGTTTAAACGAAATCATTTACCTTAACTAAACAAATTAAGAGCCAATCAGATTGCGTCAAGTAAGTCTAAACAAGGATTAAGCGTGGATAAATGGTTGGAATTTCTGCTATAATACTTGGAGTATTTTGGTCAATTACATTTAAGAGTTGTAGAGTAAATAAGATGAAGAGAGAGAGAGGATAGTTTAGAGAGAGAAGGACAACCTTATCCATTGAAACCTTTATAAAAGCAAATTGAACTGCAAATGGAAAGGACCAAACCACAAGGTTTCTAGAGAGAGAAAACGCATAGGTTAGAGAGAGAAAGAGAAGATATATAGAGAGGTAAAAGCACATATAGACTTTGAGTTTTGAATTTCAGTGGCCATTAATGGCGGCTTCGAAGAGCTACTTCGCACGATCAAACTACCGGTTCCTATCGAGCGAACGAGACGGTCCGATCACTTCAGACACGATGTTCGAGCTTGACGAATCGGATGTTTGGAGTTCGGGTCACTCCGCCTCGCCGGAGTTCCGCAAAACCGTGCCGAGTTCGCGGCTCTCGAAGAAGTCCAATTCTTCAACGAAGCGAGCCGACGTCGGAGGGACGCCGTCTTCGCTTCCGGTGAACGTACCGGACTGGTCGAAGATTTTAAAGGAGGATTACAGGGACAATCGGAGGAGAGCAGGCGACGACGATGACTTCGATGATGACGACGCCGGAGAGGACGGAGGAAATCGGATTCCGCCGCACGAGTTCTTGGCGAGGCAGTTGGCGAGGACGAGAATCGCATCCTACTCTGTACACGAAGGGATTGGGAGGACTTTGAAAGGCAGGGATCTGAGTAGGGTGAGGAATGCAATTTGGGAGAAAACTGGGTTCGAAGATTAAATTTAACACTTGCCTGGAAGAATTGTTTTTCCGATTTTAACAGTGAGAAATATATACATTATTGTTAATCACCATAGTAACCGGCGTTTTTTTTTTTTAATTTTATTTTTATTTTGGTACTTTTGATTAATTATTTTGGTGACTTGCTGAGTTGCAATGATGTGGAGCGGATCGGTTAGAGAGTATGTAATTCGAATTTTGGAGAAATGAGAAACTATTTTGATGAATTTTCGATTTTTTTGATATTGTGAATATATTTTGTGGAAGGGAAGGGCAATTGTGGAAGGGGGAAAGTAATTTTGGCTGCTTTAGGGGGAAGTCAATCATTAGATATTTAGGTGGTGGGAGGAGGGGGGAGTTGGGAGTTTATTAAAAACTGTTGGGCAAGAAAAGGAAAAGCAGAGGGTACAAATAAATCTGTGGGAACTGCCCATTGGAAATTGTTGATCATGAAAATGACGGATCTGCCCTTTTCTTTACGGCAGTTTGAGTTCTTGCCTGGAAATAGTCGTATTTTTGAAGTGGAAAAATTATACCGTACTCCTTTAAAGTTGAAAATGTGCAAGAAAATTAGGGTTTGGTAAAGAAGTTGGGTTGAAATGGGATTGTATGGTGGATCATCTACCGGGTGTTGGGAGTGACATCTATTCATTCACATTTGGGTACACACTGCCAAAGATCGCAACTCAGGTCTCAGTCTTGCCAACTCATGTTTAGGCTATATTTAGCCAGGCGATATTTTTTGCTTTGCGTTTGCTTGCGGCATTGAGTTTGTCGTTGTTGCACATATGCATATAACCCAAAGTTTGTTCATTTGTGTTAGTCCTTTTTATGGCCCTTGGTTTTACTTTCTTTTTTGCCTTATGACATTTATTTACAGTTAGAGTGATCTATTAAGTCCTAATAAGAGGAGTCGCAACTTTAAAAAAGTGTAAAGTATCAGGTTTGACTATTTATTACGTTTTTTAAAAAAATTTAAAAAGTAAAAAATATCAAAGAGGATGAGGAGGAGGGAATAAGGAGGTTATGGGTGTAAATTTTGGTCAATTTAGGTCTTAAAAATGGACTAAATTGTTAACCTTTATAAGCCTATCATTGAATGTATTAGTGTTCAACCTATACAAAATAATCAGTGGCTACTAGCATTCCACAGAGGTAATTTAAAAATTAAGTTGTGAAAGTGACATGGGAGACTTAGCATTTTAGTATGATTGGTATAGCATAAAATTAATTAATTGGTAATTTAATTAGTCCCATCCTATCAACATCTTATAGCATAATTTGCATTATTTTCATGAGAGGTGGGACCCTGTTTTCGATTGCAATCACCATCGTTTAGCTATATTTGGTTTTGATTTTATGAGGGAGAAAAGATTATTTATATAAAATGAACATGGATTATTAAAAAAAAAAAACTTAGGTTCTTAGGAAAAAATTAAAACTCGTAATAACCTAAAAACGACTGATTCGCTTTCTTTATTTGATTTGACAACATCCTCCGCCCCCACTCAGTTTATATACTATAATTTATCAACCGAAAAATACTAATATATTATGTTCCACTATCTCAATTTTTCTTCAACCATAACATAATGAGCTAACAAATCTTTAAGTTAAACAATGTTAAAAAAGTTCACTATTGAGACAAAGAGTCTTTAGGTTAAACAATGTTAAAAATATATATTATGTTCCACTATCTCAATTTTTCTTAAATAACATAATGAACAAATAGTTTCCCTTTTTGAGGCAAAAAGTTTACTATTTTATTTTTTGATGTTTTACATAAAAAGTTTACTTTCAAAATTATGTCTACAATCTTTATAAATTTATTATTTTACCTTCCACATGTGGTATAAACACATTAATTATACTGAAATATTTTTATAATTATAACGAATTATAATGATACTTATAGATCACTTAATTATTAAACATTTCAACGTGAATTCTTTGAGTGGAATCGAAGGAGTATATTTTAATTTAGACTTTTTAATTGATTAGTTATCGAATTCTATGAATATTGAATGATGTTTGAGGAATTTCAGGTTAAATTGAAAAGTCTTTCATGGCAAAAAAAAAATATATGCAATGACGGGTAATTTGGCTTTTAAAGAAGGACAAAATTCGGGCCGGTCTCTTTTAGATAATTTTTATTCGTTAAAGTCCACTATAATTGTTTTCAATTGCTAAAGGACACTTTTGTTGCGAAATGTCATCTATACACTTTAAAAACACGAAACAGTACACGCTGTGCAACA
The DNA here is from genome assembly GCA_016624345.1 of Platycodon grandiflorus. NCBI lineage: Eukaryota > Viridiplantae > Streptophyta > Magnoliopsida > Asterales > Campanulaceae > Platycodon > Platycodon grandiflorus. The sequence goes on along the minus strand of CM028366.1, from coordinate 40,359,937 downwards.
CAAGACGATGTACATAAAAACACGAAAGCTCACATCATGCATCGCAAACAAAAACGATGCACAAATTACCTTTTTCACTTGACGATGCACCAAGAGTTGTACATCAACTAGAAAACTAACTAACCCCTATTCACTTCAAAACACATAGCAAAAAAATCCCTCTTTACTTCAAAAACAAAAACAAAAATTCTTAAAACCTTTTGAAAATTTTGCAAAAACTTTTGAAAATATTATCGTGAGTTACTATCAGAGAAAAAAATGTCTTCTCAACTACAAAATAGAATTGGAAAGAAGGCAACAACCACCAGAACCGACAAAAACGAAGTATCAAATTAGTATTGCTTACAATTTTGCATATAAAACATCGTTTTTAGTTTTTTTATCACGATGCACAAATTTGTAGCATCATTTATTGTATCGTATTGTAAACTTTTGTTGTTTTTGATGTATTGCAATGCATTATTTTGATGAATCGCGTTCACTGAAAATGTTAATACATCATTTTGTTTTTTATTCAAAAATTGTAAGTCGCAATGAAAAAATGTTAATACATCATTATACTTGATGATGCACATTTCTTAAATACAAAATTTACACAAATTACATTGACGATGCACATGTTATACTTGACGATGCACCATCGAAATCTAACAAATATACTTGTTATGCAGGTGTGAGGAATAGAAATGTATACAAGTCAAGTATCCAGTCCCTAATTGACCAACTACAAAATATTAGTTTCAGGGAAGACCATATAACACCGTTGAAAAAGACATCCTTCTGGAACATAATAGAGAGCATAATTGGCGTAAATGTACTCCGCGATTATTCTAAGAAGAATGATGCAATAATAAAGTGTATTGACAAGTGCTACATTAAAGGACTTGGGCACTTCCAAATGGCTGGAAAAATACTAAAGCTTAGGGCAAAAGATGTCAAGCTTATATTTGGAATCAAGGACGGTGCGGAGGAAATTAACATCTCCTTCTACAAATTGGAGCGTACCAATTTCCTTGAAAGGTGCTCCCTGAGAAGATGTCTAAACAAACAAAAAAAGTCAGGCTCAAGCCAAAAATGATCCTTGATAAAATCAATGAGAGGACAAACAGTGTTCATTGACGATACTGCTTGTCCTCGCGACGTTGCTGGTGGCGTACACAAGCCTTGTCTCCGATATGAACAAAATATCAACCTACAGTTGATCAAAACATGTAGTTGATATGCTGTTGGAGAGCTTGGAAGCAGCAACTGATCAAGGCTTTGAAAGATGTGTGCTGCTGCTCGAGGGAAAATTTATGTGTATGATGCATGTAGATTTGGTCTTATTAACAGTGTTCAATTTATGTACGTATGCAGTACTGGATGTGCGAGCAGAGCAACATTGTACTCCCAACACGCCAAACATATATCCCAAGATTGGTCAAATGGGATTTGTCTAGGCTGTCGAGAGAACTCGGTGAATCAATTTCATGACAGTCATGAACAACCAGGTGAATGGTTATATAAAAATGTCACATTAGTTTACTATTATAAATATCAACATTAAAACTTTAAAAAAGTAATGTTATAGAGAATGACGATGCACAACTTTTTAGTTGACGATGCACAGTATTGTTCTAAAAAAGTATAAAGAGAACTATTGTGATGCACAAAATAATTACTTTTTATTTGACGATGCACAATTTTTATTTAACGATGCACAACTTTTTATTTTGACGATGCACAATATTGTAATGAAAAAGTATAAAAGAGTACACTTCTTATGCATGTTCTCTAAAAAATTTACATTTTTTAATTTTTGCAGAGGTTTAGGGGTGTTTTGAAAAGAACACAAGATGAAAAGGCTCTCTTCTGGAAAGAAGGAATAAATGATATGGATATCCTTCTAGAGGTTGCTGTGTTGGATGCCGCCCTCCAACAACACGGAGTCAATTCACCATCTCATCCAACTGAAGCTGTGAATGCAACTTCACAACCTAAACAGACTATTTCATAAGATGCAAGACCAGTTGACCAAGACACTACAATAAACGTTGTCAGAGTTGTTGCGGATGAGCAATTATCCACAATCAAAGCCAAAGACAACGAAATTGAGATCCTTACGTCAAAATTGGCTGAAAATGATGCAAAAATTGAAAACATGGTCAAAGAAATAGGCAGCCTGAGATCTGACTTAGAAAAGACATAAGAGCAACAGAATGTCAGGCTCAATGGACAAAATGCTCAATTTGAAGAACTCAAAAAACTGCTATTACAAAAACTGAAGAATGAAAAATGAAAGGCAACAGGCCCGTATATCAAGTGCAGCTGGTGAAAAAATGAATGAGGATGAGGTGGATGAATTGGAGGGTGCAGCAAATAAAGCGGTGCAGGGGCGTAAAAAACGGGCCAAGACTCCTTCTCCCATGGTCAAAATAGTACAAACCCAAGATGACCGGAAGAAGAAGAAGAAGAATCCAGATGACTCTTGTACCGACGCAGCAGAGCCTGTGAAAAAAAAAGAACTGAACCAACAAACCAAAAAGGAACAACCTTCCCCAAGACTATTGAACTGAATCCCACCACCAAATTGATACTGGCTAAACTTTACAAAAACGATGGTGGAGACCAGTAAGTCAAATTTTAATATTGTCGAATTTCAATAACATAATATTATTATATCGATTGTGTGAATTCATTAATATGGTACTTAATCTTTTGCGGGACAATTGTTTATATGGATGATGATCTTTCACAAATGGTTTGTTATTCTCATATCCAAACCTTGTTAACACACAAAAGACTGGAGAGCAACGTATATATTCCAATTTACACACATTGATATTGCTTTCAAATTTCACAAAAAAGATATCAAACATTACACTTGCGATGCACTTAAAAAGTGTGTATCATGATGCACAAGTTTGTACTAAAAAAGTACTGTTTTTGTGCTTCACGGTGCACAACCAACTTTTATTTCACTTGCGATGCAAAATCAATCATTATTTCACTTGCGATGCACAACCAACCTTTATTTCACTTGTCATGCACAACCAACCTTTATTTTCAATGCATCATATTGTATTTGAATATATTGTTTATTAAATGTAATGAATGAACCTGTTTAATATACAATGTTATTTTATTTTTCTCAACTATATAACTTGCTATGAATCAGTTTAATATGCAATGTTATTTTGTTTTTCTTAACTATATAACTTGCTTTTCTTTCTTGTTTACAGCACATAAACGTTTTGACGCTGATTGTGAAAAATGTTCAAAAACTGAAAAAGAAAGACATTTTCGAAAAAGGTTTTTAGTTCTAATTCTTGATTGTTGCAAACTAAATCTGTATACGTTACGCTATTTAGTTGTATGTGGCACGATCGTCAGTTGTCAGCATGTTCAAAGATATGCTTAAAATGCACATCGACAACAAGTCGGAGGAGGCCATAAACCATGATCTATTAATCTTTCCAATAAACACACCAAGGCAGGGTGACTTGGAGACTGATACTTGCTCATTGGACCCTGCTGGTGTTTTATGAGAATGATAATAAATGGATCTTCTACAAATCTTCCATTAACAAAAAAGAAAAAGATTGGCACTTGGAAAGGGTTAAAATACTGGTGAGTAATATACCCCTATCTCTATTAATAATACAACAAATAATCAATTGATACTTGTTTTTGAATAATTTCCACTACATGCATCATATGTTGAAGAAAAGATGAAGACATTGATCTATGAATCGCCATCAAAGCGATACCAACTATTAAACCAGCTACAAGATGTCTGCCCAATAAGCACATATTAAACATCACTCCCAACAAGCAGTTGGAAGTGATGACTGCGGGGTGATCGTATGCATGTTGATGGAAAGATTGCTTCACGTCAAACAATTGCCGATGGAATTTAATGTTAATGAGTGTGCAAAATACATGGTCAAGATGGCTAATGCAATTATTTTGTACAGGAAAAAGGATTAAGAAACAAATTTTTTTATTATTAATAACATTTCATTTTTTGTGTTATTCCTTTCTGTTTATAAATTTGTACTGATAAATATTGTGTAATTTATATCTTTATTGAAATTATAGTTGACGATGCACAAAAATTATAGTTCACGATGCACACAAAAATTATACTAAAAATAATACTGATATACTAGACGATGCACAAAAATTATAATAAAATAGTACTGTTATACATTGACGATGCACATTTATACTTGACAATGAACGTACATTTCTTAACACAAAAACTGAATTAGTATTGTTATACTTGACGATGCACAAAATTATACATGACGATGCACATTTCTTACACAAAATTCACAAAAATATATTACGATGCACATTTTATACTTAACGTGGCAAACGATACACATTTTTTAACACAAAATCACAAAATATATTGACGATGCACATTTTACATACATGACGATGCACAAAATACATCTAAAAGTGTAATATGTTGATACGGGGACAGTGTTGAAATAAATAGTCAATTTATCACTTAAAATAGACTTAAGCGAATGAAAATAAATATAATTGACTTAAGCAATTGAATATTCCACAAAAAGTACCGACCCACAATTTTTCTTTTAAAGATTTCGAAACTTTATTAGCTTGATTTTTCATACATGACTCCATGAGTGATTCCAAAATATTAAAAAATATATATATATAGAATTTTCAACATAACAAAAGGATTACCTCAATGCGATGGCGAAATCATAATTTGATCTATAGGAGGGTTGAGTTTACTTCACGACAAAAGTAATCCTAATAAATTGAAGGCATTCCGTTATAAACAAAATCTATTAAATAAATAAAAAAATTGTTTCATTGTACTTCCATGAAAACGTTTTATTAATATATGTCAAATAAAAAGTTGACAAGTTTTACTTTGAATTTAAAAAAGGGATAAATGTGAGATTTACAGTTTTGACATATATAAAAGTTAATAAAATTATTACTTCAAGTCAAATGACATGTTAAAAAGTAACTTTTGATTAAAACTAATCGAGTTTAAGAGCGTTACAACACCAATTTCGATATGCAATATACCTCATTAATTTGAAACAGAAATAAGCAAATTATAATTGAAGTAGTTCAACTGGTATCACTAGATTAAACTAAAAAATAACATCTAGAATATAATAGAGGACAACATCTCGAATTTTCTAGAGGACAAGATATACTAATGGCCTGTTTGATTTAGCTGATGTGTATTAATTTATAACTGATAATTATAGCTGATGACTTATAACTCATAGGCTCATGAATTGGTATCGTTTGATTTAGCTTTTCAAAATGTTAATGATCTGTTTTAAGTTAGTGTACTTGTTTGATTAATAAGCTGAAAAAATATTAAATTAAAATGTAAAGACTAAAATACCCTCAGAATGTCCTGTACCTATTTGTTAAAATATAAAAGTATAATTAAAAAAAATTATTTTTAAACAATTTGTAAACAAAATATTTCATAGCATTTTGACTTCAACCCAAAATCCCAAATTTATGAAAAAGGCTACCCAGATATTACTGGGAAGTTTTGTTATAATGGTCATTTTCTTAGAGCAATAATTATTCCTTTGACTTCTTAATGTGGACTAGTCAAAATTGGACTTTGGAAGCAGTAAGTTTCCATGTTGAAAATAAAGACAAGGACTTCTTTATAATTAAATCAAAAATCTCCCATTATGCACAAGCACATGAACAAAATAATAAGAGAGTCACCAGAAATAAGCCTTTGTTGTAAAAGTTTAAATCATAATTATGAATTCGGATGATTCGAAACAAAATTGAGTATTGATTTCAATATCTCTTACCTATCTCTAATGGTATAAGGAATGTATGTCATTATATTCATTTGGAGAGCTTACAGCCAAGGATAAAAGCTTTTCTCTTCAAAAATCTTGAACAACACCCAACTACGATCAATCCGAAGGGTATCACATTCTACGCTACCTTTTGCCGAGACATAACCTCTTTGTAATCCGGAGGGAGAAAGAGCATTAGTCGATTGAGAGATGAGCTTTATGGCTTCAAATATGGACGGCGAGGATTTCAGACCGAAGAAATGGATAGAGGTTGGGAGATGATGCAATCGCCTGAGACAAACGCGATGAGATTGCAGGCCAGAAACACTCGATGTGGCTGGGCTTGAAGGCTGAAGTGGCAAGGTGCCCACGGCTTGGTAGTGTACGTTGCTCTCTGCTGCTGCAATTGCATTTAGAGAAGAAAAAGAAGAAATGAACAGAACCCTAGTTTGGGTGAAAGAAGGGTAGTCTTGGAATTTTTAATTTTTCATTAAAGTGAGCTAGCTTTCGTGTTTTTGAGGTGCTTATGGCTTATGAATTTAAGGTGCTTAAAAGGGTTGTACACTACTTAGGACTTATTGTCTCATAAGTGAAATTAAATACTTTTAAAATGACTTATGGTAAATCATAAGTCATAATCACTGACCCAAAAGCTAAATCAAATAGACCCTAAGAAAGATAAAATAGGAAAAGTTTTTATCGCCCAAAGACTAGGGGTCATGGCCACCCTTGACATTATAGTACTGGTTTTGCCAGTGCCTCAATAAATATTATGAACATGTTTAATAACGTGATTTTTTTTTGTTGGCTTCAAAGTTTTTCTTCTAAATTTTAAAATGTGAAAGATAAAGGAAAAGATGATGAACTAATAACTGAAAAAATGAAATACCAAAAAAAAAAAAGGTAATTATATAAGTAACCCCCCCTCAACTATGAGTTGGGTTTGAATTGTCCCCTCAACTATCAATTGAAGCAATATGCCCCTCTCAACTATAGTATTTTCTTTAATCGTAACTTCTATTTAGGCACTGTCATTTAAGTTGACGTAAAATGTCCACGTAAGACTCATGTGACCATCTTTAGGCATTCTTTTTAACTATAGTGCCGTTTTAGTGTTTTAATTGAATATATTACCCTTGTTATTCTAAAACTCTCTTTTTACATAAAGACGATCATTAAAATAATTTATTATCTTTATTTTGAATATTATCGTAAATAGCATACGTACAGATGGTGACGTGAGTCTTTGGTGGACAAATTTCGTTAATTCATACCCCAGTGTCTAAATAAAAAGTGCAATTTAAGAAAATGTTATAGTTGAGGAGGCACACTGTTTCAATTGGTAGTTGAGGGGGACAAATCAAACATAACCCATAGTTGAGGGGGTTATGTGTAATTTACCCAAAAAAAAATAGAAAGAGAAAGAGAAAAAAATATATAAATAACAAAAGGCAGCCAATAATATCTAAATAAAATTGGAGTCAACATTTGATCTTGGAGTTATATAGTGTCACACTATTGGCCATAATGGAGTGGCCATGGAGCTAAACCCAATAGAGCGTAACTATCTATCCCTAAGACCAACCATTACCTCCATTACTCCACCTACCAGAACTTGCTTTTACTTGAAAGTGACCAGACAATTCTCGAGGACAATCTTGTCACTATACACTTAACATATCTTTCATTTTTAATCATTTTTCTTTTATATTTTATGTTTGCTTTTGTAATTTAGTGGACTAAATTTGAGATTTTGATAATTTTTTTATTATTATTAAATAAAAATAAAGTTGGCATTATAAAGAGAAAAATAGTCTAAAATAATAGGCTAGATCAATAAATTGTGACGGAACGTAGTGTATACTTACTTTTTTTCGAATTAAATTACATTTGGTTGTGCATTTTTGTCAAAATGCAGGGATAAAATAGAGTTTATTTACAAAAATTGCGTTTCAAATGTTGCAACAAAAAAAGCTGCGTTTTAAAACGCTAAAATTCTCAGTTTTTTTTCCCTAAACCCATGTTTAAAAAAATTACATTTTAAAGTGATATCTCAAACACATTTATATTTAAAAAAAACTTCATTTTAAAAAATATGCATTTTAAAAACTCGGGCTCTTAGAACTTCAAACCTTTTATGCTGATGTGGAGATAAGGTGTCATTTAATTGTGCAGACATCCTCTACATGATATTCTACTTTAAGAGGGTCATGTCTTTTCATCCACGTTATTTACTATTAGTTTTTAATTTTATTTTTTACAATCAATCAGTTACCGTAAAATTATTTTTTATTTTTTATAATTAATTATAAAACAATGTCACATCTGCATGAATGTTCTAAAAGAAATCTTTATTTGAGCATGTTTAAAAACTGACTCTCTATCTTTTAAATATTTTGTCACACATGAAAAATGTCTTCTTATAGTTATTTAAGCATGTCAATGTAGGAAAAATTAAATAATATCATTTTAGTAAATTGGCAAAGACAAATTTTTACCACAAATAAACTGGATTATCCCACCCTGTGTGATAGTGCATTAAAAGGCAATGAAGTAGCGGGTTCGGAAGGAAAAGCTAGAGATGAAATGATAGATACCGTTGGATTAGAAAACCAGTGACCATTGTTAGTTGACTATAACTATGATGATGGAGTTAGAGACTCAAAGAATGAAACGGCTCCACTAGAGTAAAAAGGTCGGGAACTTGGATTTAGGTTTGGATTTGGGTTTGGGTTTTGACAGGGTGCGCCCTCGTTTTCGTCGATGGGTCACTATCCTGCTTTATGGCGACATAAGAATATGGTACTTTGCCAGGTTGTGGCCTATGTTAATTTTTGAATGCCTTTGCCTTTGGGCTTGGCACGATATTTTTTTGATTTTAAAATTTTGTTTTGTAATGATTAAAATTAGAGGGTCAAAGAAAAAAAAGAAAGTGAAAAATTAAAAACTAAAACTCTAAAACCTTGCCGAGAGAACAGAGTTTTGGTGATTTAAGAGCTTAATTTTAGATGTTAATTTTTTATTTTGTAATGAATAAAAATAAAATAAAAGAGTGATAGAGAGAAAGTTGTAGAACAAAGAGACTGAAATTTTAAAATCACCAAAATCAGACCTTAAACTTAAATCACAAGGCAAACAAGGTCATTGATTTTTTAAAATATTTTTTCAATAAATATATTTTTTTTTCCTAGTGATTTTGGAAAAGGAAAATAAATTTTGGAGCATCGAGTTCTATAATTTGACTATCTATCGAATTTTAAGATTGACTATCCACAATGTGTAAAGTCTCAGGTTCAATTTATTTTCATGTTCCCTTATGATAACACAAAAATAATAATAATAAAAAAATCTAAGATTGACTATCCACATTATTACTACTATCCGTACACATTACCACCACAAATAATCGACCTTTCACGAAATGTTTTAGCTTAGGGTCTTCATGGCCTACTTCAATTTTCAACCAAACTTCAAATCAAGTTTTTTTTGCTTTTCTTTTCTTCTAATACTTGAAATTGAGGGAAAATGTTATTGTGGTAGAATCACATTAAACTCATTTACAAAACTATGTTAGGGTAAATTGAGCAATGCTCTAACCATAAATAATTATGACATTTTTTCTTAGTTTGTAAGATAGTTGTTGCCTTTCTTGGTGACTTTCTTGGAAGGTTCCACATACATTTTTTAAGGATGAAACATATATGGCATGATCTATTGGTGATTTTCTTGGAAGGTTCCATATACCTTCTTAGGTATGAAAAATATATGGTATGTTCTATTGGTGACTTTCATAAAGGTTTCACATACCTTCTTAAGGATAGACAATCTATGAGATGATCTAACTTGTAGAATTTTTTTTCGTTTTTATGGTAGGTATTATTTCTTAACGTATAACCTTGTTTGGTTTTAGGCTTTGCCTTGCTCTACAAGTTTCCTAGGAAGTATGTAAACTGTAAAGGAGAGTTCGTGTTCTGAAAGAGTGGTCCGAGTTGAGAGAGATTAAGCTTAGAGTAAACACTGAAGTTTGGAACCGTTGGTGAATACAACAACATCAATAGCCACAACAATGTGTTGTTTCACAGATTTTTATTTAAACTCATTGTTTTGTTTTCATCTGTTGTTTTCGATCTGTAGGTGTTTGGTATTAGACGTGTAACGACCCGAGCCCGAAACTCGGTCCGCCACGTATAGCCCACACACTGGCCCACTAAGTACCTGGGTCAACTGACCCACCACAAGCCACCCAAAAGTCCATGGATAGGTTGGTGCCTAGTGGTAGTGGGTGACATCTAATAAGGCACACATAAGTCTCACATCTACCCGATGTGGGATATCACAATTATCGCAAGACGTCATAGATAAACTCAGTAGGGAGTTTTCGTTTGAGTTCCACTAAGTGTTTTTGTTTTTAAGTATTGTAATTCATACAATTTTTTCATTAGTGGAAGTTTTGCAATATTGACCGATTTACAAGCATTGCTTGTAGACCAGTATTTACATCTTGGTGTTTTTATTTGTTTTATTTTGTTTTAATTTTGCTGCTTTACTTGGGTGTGTCAGTAGTTATTGCTACATTCAGTAAAACATCCACGGTCGGTCTGGTTGCTGTTCTGTGTGAATCCTTGTTACAAAACTTTCAAACTAAAACTATCACAGTAAGAGATCCCATCAGTGAAAAACAAGTGTTCCCAACTTATTCGCTTATGAAGAAGCATATGGACGCTGAAATGCCGAATGTGTAACCATATTGAGTGTTGACAAAAAAAGGTTTGGCAGCCATTTCTAATTTTGGAATGTTTTAGTAAAATGGTGGATGAAGCAAAGGCAAATGAAGCCATAATGTGCACATCCAAAAATATCCAAGCTGGATAGATCATAAATGGAATAATTTGAGCTGAACCGAATAACGTCTTTTAGTCAATACTAAAGGTCGTTTAATTTAGGGAGATACTAGTTATAGAGCTCGTGCATTGCACGGATGCAATTTAATTTTTGTGTTTAATTGATACATTTTAGAAATATTTTTGAAAAAAATTATCATAATTGAATATAGAAGTTTGTTGACTTAATGTCTGATAAAAGTTAATATTGTCAATATATGCAAATTGGTAGTCGTTTATTATAATATTTTCGTTTCAAAATAAATATTTTTTATTGGTGGTCAATACATATATTTTTGTTTCTATACATTTATTAATTTTTTTAAGTATCCTTTAATGATATCATATTATTCAGTTTCTTTATCTTTTTTTTTAATCTTGCACTTAGTAAAGATATTTTAGACAAATATTTGAAAATTTTTACAAAATTAAAATAAAATATTTACTTTGGGACATATTGAAGAAATATAACATTTTTCTGAACAAATGAGAATTGTTTAAGGATTAAATATAATTATATTTTTTGAAATAATTTTTGGAGATCATTTAATGATTAAAAAATGTTTAGTTGGATACTATATTTACATTTTTTTTATACACTATCAGTTTGAAAAAAAATTTACACAAATATCAAAAAATATATATATAAGCATCAATTTTGAATAAATAATTTAAAATTTTGTTGATATGGATCACATATTACATACATTATTTTAGGACATCTTAAATAAGAATATGAGACTCAATTTGACATGGAGAGAGTATCATTTATAAAAATAAAATCTAGTTGGTTTGTATTATAAAATAATTTATAGAATAATATAATATATTTTTAAAATCTTTACATATTATATTTGGTTGAGTTGGTTTAATGTGTATAATCATATTTAAAAGGTTGTGAGTTCAAATCTCGTTGACAACATTATTTTAGAAATAAAAAGTCATTTCATTCCAAAAGTCATGTAAGAAAGTTCTTCTCCTATTACTATTACCTAATAGTAATACCTATTGTAAAATATATTATTATTAGATATTGTTATTAGCTAATGACTTAGAAATAAAAAGTCATTTCACTCTAAAAATCATGCTTACATGGAGGTTTGAAAATTAAAAGAACCAAAAGTTGGATGAAGTGACACAATTAGAGGCATCCTTACCAACTTTATATATATATATATATATATATATATATATATATATATTTGCATAAGATGGCTGGCTCTTTCATCCTTCATGAAGATAACGTAGAATTAAGATAAAGAAGTTAGGATCAATTAAACAAGGATTTTATTTAATATGTCCTCTTTTAACAAAAACCTTCAAGTGTGCTGTCTCTGTAATTTGATTTTGAGTTTGGGTTGTTCACAATTTAATTCACTCGAGTTTATCAAACAAATGAACGGATCGGAGCCCCACGAAGTAAATGAGTTTGACTCGTATAATTTTAAGCCCAATCGATACGAAATGTATCCAATTTATTTGGACTTTAGGCGCTTAATTGGAGTAATATTTATTTCATCACGTGTATAACTCGCTAACAGAGCTTGAGTTTAGTTTTGCTCGACTCGTGTTGCAACCTAACCGAGCGTTGACCCTAAATTGCTGAACTCGAGTAAACCTCATCCAAAACTTCAACGATCCAAACGTAAAAGTTTGAAACTCAACTGGATGATTGAAATGTAAACGTAAACTTTATGCTTAGTAGATCCAAGTTAACGCACCATTTGATTGAATGAAAGTGGTCATTTTAAAGTCCAAGTTAACAGACCATTTGATTGAAATGTAAGCTTTATGCTTGCTAATTGGTATTGGAAAACTAGAGGATAATGCTAAAATATGTCAACATGTCACTAGAAAATAGGTTTATACAGTTAATGAATACTCGCCCCATATATGGGAGTATTCAATAGTTATTATATCTTACTAACCATCTATGGTTATCATTGTTATTATTCATTAGATTGAAAATTAATGACTAAAATTTAATGTTTAGTTGAAAAATGTAATGGTTACCATTGTTATTATCCATTGATATATATATATATATATATATATATATATATAATGACAGTTGAAATCCTACCACTCTAAAAATAACAAAATCCCGCCAAAACTCACTTTCTAAAAACAAAATATTATTTATTTTGATAAATATCATAACTCTGCCTTGAAAATACCAATCACTATGAAAAAACTGTGGATTAGCAAGGACAATTTACCAAAGAAAATTAAATCCATGGTAATTCCCAAGGAATTTACCTAGGAATTTTATTTCCTAAAAATGCTAAGGAAAGTACAAAGGAAATATATTTCCATGGTGAATTCCGAGGAATTTAAAGAGGAAAAATTTTCCTACGGAAATTTGCAAGGAATTTACCAAGGAAACTCTTTTCTATTGCAAATTCTGACGAATTTAACAATGAAAATTATTTCGACGGGAGTTTACAAGGAATTTACCAAGGAATTTATTTCTTAGGGAAATTTCCTTTTAAATTCCTTGGGATGTATTACCCAAAATTCCAATTTGGTGGATCCAATTTTTTTTTTGGCGCTAATCTTCCCTCCAAAATTGCTGAGGAATATATTTTTAGGCAATTACGCAAAATCTTTAAAAAAATTAGGTGGGAAGATTCCCGCCGGAATTGCCAAGGAAATATTTCCTTGGTGAAATCCTTGGTTTTGTTTTATATATTACATATATACACGCATAAATACATTATAATTGTTTCTCTATAAAAAAAATATTTAATTTTTTTTTTTACAGAAAATCATTCATATAGAAGTTTACAAGGAATTTACCAAGGAAAATATTTCTTTGGAAAATTTCATTTTTAAATTCCTTGAGAAGTATCACCCCAAAATTTCAATTTGGTTATTCAATTCTCTCTTTGGGGTTAAACTTTCCTCCAAATTTACCAAGGAATATATTCCTAGGAAATTATGCAAAACCTTGAAAATATTTGGTGGGAAGATTTCCAACATAATTGCCAAGGAAATTTCAAAGGAACAAATATCGTGAAAAGAATTCCTTGGTAAATCCTTGTTTTTTTAATATATTATATTTATGCACACATAATATATTATAATTGTTTCTTAATAGAAAAATAATTAATTTTCTTTATAGAAACATATTTATTATTAAATATCTTTTAACACTAAAATATATAAATATACACATATATCTTTATTACTTAGTTAGTATTTACATATTTAAACACCAACATAATTACAAATAAAAAACGAGAATATTCATCTTCTACGAATAAGAATTTTTAAATGGTAATGAAAATCTATTTTAAGTTCTGAAGTTTGCTTATAATTTTTTGTAATTACAAAAATTAACAAAGTAATTAAGCAGAGTCGGTTTGCATTTGTATATGGGTGATACGATGTGGCCTGTTACCATTTCGTTTATACAGTTAAATGAATTATTATTAAAATTTAGTCATATTAGAATCTACTTGGCTTTACAGCCATCAAATGAAATCAGCAAATACATCTAATGGACGTCTAATGGTTACTACGGGAAGATTCTATCCGTGGCTTACTAATGGTTTCTTATAAAATTAGCTACTCTCTTTGCTTCTAAAAGAGTGTCGTGTTAGTTGAATAATTAAAAATTAAGGTGAAAATAATATAAGTGCTAATCAGTAGCTTGAATATCGTTTTTCATCATAACAAATATCATTGACGTATCTATCTTATATACTCGAGCCTATTATATATATAATTTCTTAGCCTTTTGACTAAAAGAGGTCGAAAATGAACATTTTTTTGTAGGCGATTTGAAGATTTATGTTCAGCAGCTCAAGTACCAATTATGAGCTTTGAAAGAGTGGTTGATACATATAGACAATATAAACTTTTTCCCAAGCGCTTCATCTAGTTGAGTAAGAACAACTATTGCTAGCTAGCTCGATTCCTCAATTGGACACAAAATTAACTAGAAAAATATGAACATACGGGATGTAGAGTACTTGATCAGATGAGGTCGTGATATGACTCAATTGGATGGGTAAAGGAGATCTATCCAAACGATTGTTGAATTGTACAAGTTGAAATTTCAGTTACACAAATATGAACTCCACCACTCTACGATATCTGACATGAGACGTAAAAGAACGACGACGGTCTTGTTGGCCGGTCAACGGGCGAGGTTCGAGGGCAACACCTTTGGCGAGCTACCTTGAAGAAAATTTATTGTAGCATTTAGTATTGAATGATATTATTTGATTGATTGTAATTTTGAAAATTTAAATGATAAAAATGGTTTGTTATATTACCTAATCGAAACTTTTAAGCAATTTAGGTATTCGAAGAAATTGATGAAATAAATTTCATTTATTAAATTTTCTTATAAGCTAATACATCTTAAAACATTAATAATTAATTTATATAAAAAAACAATTAGTAATACTGATAAATATTTCTTTTTCTTATTTTAGGAAATAAATTTTCTTCCAAAAACAATTAGTAATATTGTTAGGTGGTAATTAGTAATTACAAAGTTCCTAGTCAAGATAGGTCAATATCAGAGCTTATACGTTTCTATCGGTTCTTCCCCAACGCACACAACCAGCACCTACTGATCAGTTCCTCTCTTCCTCCGTCTTGCGCAATCGGCCATGTAATTCTCTCTCTCTCTCTCTCGTTCTCTCTCGTTCTATCTCGCTCTCTGTCGTTTGCCCTTTTTATTGATTGTTGATATAATTGTTACTAGAGAAATAGATAGGATTTATAGCCCTAAGTTGAATTCCATGAAATTGAACTCAACGTGTCTTTAATCCTTCAACCCTTAAGTTAGGATTTCAATTTTTGTTTGAGATTTAGTTAGGGTTTTACAACTTTGATCGCTTATGGCTAATATGGGCATGAGAGGGAAAGATGTTGAGTTCATATTTTGGGCAAGAAATTCCTCGTGTGATGGTAACGTGAAGAAACTCAAAGAACAGTCCTAGATAACTAATTTCACATACAATAGAGACTTAAGATTGAGAATGAAAGTACAATTTCATAGTTAAATTAGAGAGAGAGAGAGAGAGAGAGAGAGAGACCAAGTGTTTGTTTGGTATGTAAATATGGTCATTCAGTTTTATTTCATTTTAGTACAAATTTCAATTGGTTTATGATTTTGTTGTAATTTTGATGAGATTGATTGGTGATTTAGTATTGTGTTGTTGGCTTGGAACTAATGAAGCCACAGATTTCGAATAGAAGCCAATTTTTTTTTTTTTTTTGAAAGCAGAAGACAAAATTGATAAATATTCCTAGGTTTCTTTGAGTTTTCATTATCATATCAGTTTTTCAATTACATCTCTTAGATATCCATGTTAATGTCATTGATGATTCTTAGCCAATTGTTATTTAGAGAGAGAAAGAGTATTTTGGCTAAGCTATTCAACTCTTAGTTCTCCATGTTAATGTCATTAATAATTTCACTCGCGCTATCTGTTTCTCTGTGTGTGTGTGTGTGTGTGTTTGAGTTTTTGTTTCACTGTGTGTGCGCGTTTATGACTGAGTCGGTGAGTGATCCTATGATTGAGGGAGAGACTACAAGCCAACCGAACAAGGCCAAGTATTTTGGGTCTCTTTGGAGAGATGCAGTTAAGAAGGTGGGGGGCAATAGTGGGTGAAAGGATCGTCTTTATGGGTTTGGTCACTACATCCCGGCAATCACATCCAATGTTAGTGGTTCTTGCCCATCCTCAAACAATTACAACTGCACGGCGTCACGGCCTCTAGAAAACGCCACAACGGAGGAGGCTATTCGATTATTACAAAGCCCTGCCTAGCAAGAAGCATTGAAAATTAGTGCTTTCATCCATGCAAAATGGGAACCAAGCTTCCCCCGAGACTCCTCATTCGACGGGTGACAGTACACATGCTCCTTAATCATAGTTTCACCTAGTACATTGGTTTTGATTCAGAATTTTATCTATGCAGGTACCAATAGTATTTGTAATTTTTAATAAATATATTATCGTTTTACCTAGGAATTTTGCCAAGGAATATTACTTACTAAACTAATTTAGCAAGGAATAATACCAAGGAAAGTTTTTTTGAAATCTTAAAAATATAAATATATTAAATTTATTCCCTTGCTAAATTTCCTTGTTAATATTTTTTTACCAATGAACATTTCCTTGGTAAAATTCCTTGGTATATATATGCCAAGGAATTTTACCAAGGAAATTATTTCGTAGGAAAATTATTCCCAAGGAAAATCCCCGTTTCTTTTTCGAATAATAGATCAGTAGCTACCAAGGACATATTCCTTGGCAATTTCCTTGGTACATTGCCAAGGAATTTCAATTCCTCGACAAAATTCCCAATGCCTCGATTGCCAAGGAAATTGTCTAAGTTTGCCAAGGAAACTGTTTCCTCACCAAAGTATGTTTACCAATGAATTTGTATAAATTGCTAAGGAAATTTGTCCATGGCAATGACCAGTTTTTTCGTAGTGAATCTTTTATAGAACCTAATCTATTTAGCTAAAAAAATAGAGCCATGTCTTCAAAATGTAAATATCCATATTTTAATTTATAGCATTACTGAAAAAAAAACTCTTCATTTCCTTGAAATCAGATTAATTGAATGTAATACATATGTTTGATGCATAATAAATCAAAAACGAAAGCTCAAACATTTCTTAGCAACTGGACCACTTCCATTTTATATATCTATTCATACCTCTCCTATACATCTCTCTATATCTCTCACCGTCTCACTCTTTCCCTCCCCTCCCTATATGGTTTCGAAGTATAGAGAGCGCTTGTGCACCATCCCAAACAGCCATCCTCTGAGTCCTCTTTTCAGTTGTGCTGGCGGATGTCACTACAGCTCCAATTGAAGAGTTGATGATTAGTTGCACTTGAAAAACTGATGATTGCCTTTAGCCTGTAATACCCTAAGTTTTTTAAATGTTCATTATGTTTACTTGATTGCATTGTTGCTATGATAGGCATGTGTATTAGGTTCATTGGAATAACATGTGGAGTGATTGATACCATGATTTCATGTGTTTGGTATGCTTAATTTGTGATTTAATCATTCATATTTGTGTTGCATAACATTCTAGACTTGATACATGTGATCTTCGATGAGTTTTGGTGTGTTTTAAACTTTGTTAGAGGTTAGAATCATGTTAGAATTGATTGGGAACACTTTGAAAATATTTTAGAACATTTTTGAACTCCCAGGTCGTGCCCCAGCGCGCAACAGTCAATACTTTTCAGAAAAAATCTGAAAATCAAACCAAAACTTCTGGCCCGATCTCACCTTAGCGCGTTAGACCCACGCCCTAGCGCGCTCGCGCGCCTTAGCGAGCAGAAGGTCGCGCCCTAGCGCGTCCGTACGGACAGCTTTGTTCAAATTTTGTAATTTTTAAACTTTGACCCTTTGACCTTGGTTGACTTCACTCAAAACGACCCCAGACCTATTGACCAGCCTTTTAGTTACTCTAAACCATGTGAGAGACCTCCATTAACTCATTTCTTCATTTCTTTCATCCGTGGAAGCTTGAGAGTAAGTGTGGGAGATACATGTGAGTTTAGTGTGTGCGAGCTATCTCTTCATCATCCAACCGTCCAAATTTTGATCCAAGACCATTAAGGTGTAGAGGCTGACTTGGGGAACAACTTAGAAGGCTTTAATTTTGATTTCATTGGTTTGATTTTTCATTTGAGGTAAGTTACTAAACCCCTTATGTATGCTTAAGAATTGCTACATATTTGTTATCAATTGTACATGCATGACTTGTATACTTGGTATTTTCATGTATAAATGATATGTTGAGATCTATAACATGTTCATGTGCTAAGTGTTGGGTTTAGACGATGTTGCATGTTGAAATTAAGTGCTCAACCATGGAATTGAACTAAAGAACAAGTTAGAGACTTTAAATAGAATATTTTGCATATAGCAATTACACTCATATTTTGAGAAGTGTAGTAATGACTCTAAAAAGTTGATTTTTAGTTAGAGTAACAATTACCGAACAACATGTTAAAATCCCACGAAAATTAGAGTTCGTTTGATATGGATTTTGGTCCTCCGAGTAATTGATACTGGTAAATCAGAGACTTGTTGAGCTCTATTTTGGTGGTTTAAAGTTGTTGAAACAATATGTTTGGTGATAAATCTTGGTAAAATAATATAATCTACTTGACATGTATTAAGTTCACTACTTTTGAAACTTAATGATTATTTGCATAAGATGAGTATTATACCAACTTGTGCATTGCATTGAGTCCAGCTGGCATTTGTCGTTTTAATCAAGGTGGGACGACCTATAGTCTTTACAAATCAATGTTTGTGATCGCTATAAGTCGCTGTACCCGAGTTCACACACCCCTTCTCTGTTGGCCACAGTTGAGAAGTAGCCCTACTGTTGTAGCAATACGCCCGACTTTGGCTTTCTAGTTGAACCCGATAGTATTAATCGGGGACGTCGATACTACGTACACGGGTATCGAGGCACTATTGGGTGTTTGTGTATTGCAGGAGCACCACAAAGATGGAGAAAGAAAAATGATATCCTTTACTATATAGTTTATTTATTAGCAATTATGTGAACATCAAGGTACTATGTGACTTATGTGAATTGTAAATCAATAATCGTGTTCAGTTATGATATGTAAATGATATTACCATCTTATGTTTATCACTTGAGCATTATGCCATGCCATGTAATTACATTTAGTAACTATTGAGTTTCGACTCACCCCGTTTGTTGTTTATATGTTTTTCCTTAGATCCGAGCCAGCCAGGAAATTCACGGTAAGGGCAGAAAGATTGTGTTTAGCTCGAAGGCTATCTTTTAGTTTAGTAGTATTTCTTTTGGTGAGGACGATGGTTATGTAAAGTCTTTACTTGGGTAGTATTTGATTGTTTTATGAACCTTGTATTCTTTTAATAGCCGATATATGTACGTGTGCTTGTGTATATAACCTTGATGTTAATTAAGTTTCTTTTCCCGAGCATGTTATAACTCGTGGTTTATATTTTCTCCGGCATGTTGTGTCCGTAGAAGTTGTTAATGTTGTTATTAGTTGTTTCCCAAGTCTTAGACTTGTGGTTTTGTTAGTTGGGTTCCAGCTGTAGTGTCGTTGAAGACTTGTTTATTATTGTCGCAGGTTTTATCTATTGGGTTTTCATGTAAGTACGGGTGGTTACACCACGTACTTTTCTTGTTAGTTGTATTGTTGTGTTGTTTGGCGACTCAACCTTGAAATTTCGTATGGAGATCCGGATCGGGGCGTCACATAGCTTCAATGAGCTAAAGCACATTGTTCAAAGGTCAGTAAAACTAATGGCATTTAACTTCTTCCATCTTCTAATAGTAACAACACTTTTGATGCATGTATAAAATCAAGACTAACTTCATTAACTGAATGAAGTAATGAAAATCATTTAGTAGTATGCCCCTTCCTTTCTACTTATTCTTTCCTTTCTTTTTGATTCAATTGTAGTCTACTGATCAGGAAAACAATTATAAATTGAAAATTAAACAAATTAATATAATTAAATAATTATAAGAACATCTTAAATCAAATACAGTATTAAAAACAAACAATTCTAGACATTCATATTAAATCATGAAAAAACAAAACGAACAGATTACTTGCTAGCAAACTATGTCAAGTGCAGTATACAAATAAAACAATAATAAAACATTAAATTGGTAATGACGTGCAAACTGATTGGTGTAAAAACTGAATAGATTTGTTCTACAGATAAAACAATTTATGTAAAAATTGATTTTAGAGTTAATATCAATAATTTTAGCTGTCTTATATACTCCTAGTATAACAAACAATTAAATGTATTAGTTGAATAGATTGGTTAAAGACAATTTATGTAAAACATAAATCTATTAATTCAACAGATTTGTAAAAATCATATACTATGTAAAAAAGTATTTTTTTTAACCACATTATAGTTAGTGTTCAGTTTATTAAACTTAATAAAAACATAAACAACATTTGGTAAACAATTCATAATTCTAAATAGAAATCTTATATATTGTAAATATATAAAAAAAAATTATATATTGGAAAAAAAATTAGTATTTTGATACATAAATTTTATTTGATTTAGAGCCCGTTTGTTAGAGCGTTTACAAAACGCAGTGTTTTAAAACGCAGCATTTTAAAAAATGCAGTGTTTTAAAAATGCAGGTCTTTCCTTATAAATACGTTTGGGATATCACTCCAATACGTAGCTTTTTTTTCCTAGGAGCGTTTTAAAATCTGCGTTTTGAAAAAAAGTTGGGAATTCCAGCGTTTTTAAAACGCTCCTAGGAAAAAAAAGCTGTGAATTCCAGCGTTTTGAAAACGCTGCGTTTTCTGCCGCAGTATTGAAACACATTTTTTGCAAATAAACTGCGTTTTATCCCTGTGTTTTGGTCAAAACGCTCAACCAAACGAGCTCTTAATGTTTTGGTTAGATTTGTTTTCAGCTCTTATATTTGCTTGCAGTTATTTTCTATAGATTCCAACTTATTTTAATAAATTAAAAAAAAATTATATCTAACCAGAGCTCAAACAAAAATAGACAAAACACTATATGTTTCCTGGATAAATGAGAAATTATAAACTTTTTGGCCAAATTAGTAGATTATGTAAATTAATAAGCCATTTTTCATCATATTCGAAAATGTACATTGGATAAAAATATCAAACAAGTAAAAGGCCTTTTTACACCTTAAAAATTACTAGATCTTGTAAAAAAACTAATGAATGTGAATATTTTTTTCGAATCTCGTCATGTTCGAACATATACACCAATTTTTTTTGTTGAAAAAAGACGAGATCTTCAAATTTTACAAAAAAAAAAATTGCAAGATTTGGAATTTCATTACATCTCAACATATATGTCAACAAAAAATTAAAATTTTGATGAGTAATTTTTAACCCCCAAACCTTATATCTGAAAAAAATAATAATAAAATAAAAAGTACGAAAGACAGAAGAAAAAGAAGAAATTAGGTGAGAAAATTTATTGTCTGGTTACGTAACACGGTAAAAAACTGACTTTTCTTTCTTTCTCGCTTTCTGTGCTTCCCCTTTTTGCTCTTTCCATTCTTCCTCTTCCTTTGAGAAAGAAAGTGAGCTGCTACTTGATAAATAAATAAGTGGAGACTGGAGAGGGGAATTCTAGAATTTTTGGGAAGTAAATGAAGAGAGATGGCGGCGGGAATGTGTTAGAGCGTCCACGACAAGTACTCTCTATATATTTTTATATCACACTCTAAATATTTTATTTTTCATTCAAATTTTATCTTTTTAACACTCTAAAAAAAAAACTCACTCTAACAAACACTCTCTATATAACCCTCTAAAAATTAAATATCTCTTATCTCAACTAACAAACCATTATATTTTTTCTTTTTTATTTATATTTTCCACCACAATTAAAATAAAATATTTTAAATTTTATATACTATGAAAAATTTATTGTACTCTCTCCGTCCCTAAATTATTGTCTTGTTTGACTCGGCACACTGATTAACAAAAAATAACTGACTTAATTATTAATATTGGTATAATGTGTAGTTTTTTTTAATGGCCATGTGTATATGACACATAATTAAAATAGAGAAAAAAATAAGGATAAAATGGTAAAAATGATCTCCTAAACTATGAAAATTTCAAACAAGACAATTATTTAAGGACAGATAAAAAAATAAGATAATTATTTTGGAACGGATAAAAAAAATAAGACAATAATTTAATGACAGAGTATATTATATTTTAATAATTTTCATTCCAAAATATTAAACAAAAGTATATTCTGCTCAAATAAAGTGAGAAAAATGTAGAGGATTTGAGTCACTATTCATGTTAAAGCTCCCCCTATATTTAGAGGGTGATTTAGTTAATTTTAAAGATAGAGGGTGGACTAGAGGAACCACTGTAGGATCAAGGAAGGTAAAAACCTCTAAAAATCTCTAAAATTGATTTTAGAGGGTGGTGTCCGACTTCCCACTGTGGACGCCCTTAGGGCTTTACTGAGGAGTCATTAAATTGTATTATATTGTATGGGCCAATTTCGGGCTTAAAGAATTGGGTAGTTAAATTTATCATTTTTTCTTGCTTCCATTTTATTGATACAAAAAGTAATAGTATTACAAACGGTACGATTGTCTTATATAATATATTTTTTGACTTACTTTTTTATTTGTATATGTTATCAATAAAATTATTATTTGTTACATTTTAAATTTAATCTCGATATCTAAATATTGCATTCTAAATTAATTTTAAAAAGTGGTATTATATCCCGATGTCTAATTGTTGTATCTTAAATTTAATTTTGATGTCCAATTTTTGCATTTTGATGCCTAATTTAATTTGAGAAAGTGGCACTACATCCCAATGCCCAATTGTTGCATCTCAAATTTAATCTTGATGCCCAATTGTTGCATTTCGAATTGAATCCCGATGCCGAATTATTGCATCCCGATGCCTTGGGATGCCTATGCACGCATCAGCGCGTGTTTTGGTTTCATTAAGAGTATTGTTGTCTTTTTAATCAAAAAGTGTCTTTTTCGATTTAAAAAAAATGATGGACTGGAGCGAATTAAAATGTTGAAAAAGGGACCGACCTATAATTAACAAATTATTAATTTATCAGATTTAAATAATACGAGTTGGGCTTATGGTTTATTATTGGGCTTTATAAATTTTTGGTCTAACTTTTTTTTATTAAATCAAATATGTTTGTGAGTATGAAAATGAGAGAAAAATGTTTAATTTTATTTAGTTGAAGCTAAAATTTTGAATGGAAGTAATGTTTTGAGAAAAAAGTTTACATTCCAAAAATGTCATTGTCTCTATCAGAGATAAAGTTGTCTTTCTAGTTCTAGAGAAGACAATTTACTTTGGTAGTATCATATGTAATGACAATTAATAAGAGTCAGGGACAATCACTGTCGCATGTAGGACTCTTCTTGAAGAAACCAGTGTTTAGCCATAGGCAGCTGTATGTCGCAGTTTCTAGGGTAACAAATCGTTCTGATTTGAAGATATTAATATGCGATGAAGATGAAAAGCCAACAAATACAACAACAAATGTTTTGTATAAAGAAATTTTCTAGAATCTATAATGATTTGTCTTACAATGATATATTTTTCTTTAAGCTATTTTCCTTAATTTATTCCTTTAATTTTGTTTTTCCTCTTCGTTTTGCTTATGAATAGATTAATTTAAAAAGATATATACCATGCATTTAATGCACGGTGGTAAAAACTAAAAACTAGTTAAGTATAGAAATAAATCATTAACCACCAATTTTTGGATTTGAGCGAACAAATAATTTCAGACTAATGTTCATTAAAAAAATTATTAAATTAATTACAAAACTTTAGAACAATTTTATTTTTCCTTCTAACTGAAAAGAGCATTATAATATCTAAACTCTCAAGCGAGGGAGAAGGCACCAAATCGCGAATTCATAATTTTCACATGTTTTTCTTAATGATAGTGTTCCGAACTTTCAAAAAAATATTCAATGATATTAAAGCATCACGTAACATATTTACGTGGTGTAGGTGTACCAAATAAAAAGTGTTCTGGACCATAAAATATTTTTTTGGTGAATTACGGGCCGGTCCTTTTTTAAATATTTGTAATCGCTTCAGTCCAGTTATCTTTTTTTAAAATCGAAAAAAAGTATTTTTGGGACGAAAAGACGATTATGCCATCAATGAAAGAAAAACACGCGCACATCAGTAACCCAAAGCATCGCGATGAGTAATCCAAGGCATCCCGTGGGTTAATCATCGTGATGAGCAACCAAGGCATCGCGATGAGCAACACATGCATCACGATGAGTAACCAAGGCATCGCGATGAGCAACTAAAACATCGCGATGAGAAACACAGGTATCGCGATGAGCAACCAAGGCACTGTTTGAATTTCAACTGCTGTAAGGAACTTGATTTTCCAAGGCATCGCAATGAGCAACACAGGCACCGCGACGAGCAACCAAGGCATCGCGATAAGCAACCATGGCATCGCGATGAGCAACACAGGCATCGCGATGGATCTCGAAAATAGTATTTTTTTGGTAGAAAAATTGTGCACAAATATAGTACTAAGTTAGGATAACAATATGAGATTGATTTTAAACAAATTCGAAGCTTAAGACATAGATTAAAGTGGTCAAAACAACCCAAGAACAATAAAAAATGGGATGAACTTAGAAAATTCAAATTTGATTAAATTGTGATCAAATTCGTGTTCTAGGCATGAAAATTGATCCCCAAACATGAGGGAAGACTATATTAAAAACATGAAATCGTTTACAAGTTTTCAGTTTCTTTGATGTAACTAAATATTTTTTTATGTTTGTGTGTGTGTTTTTTTTAACGAATCTCTAAAATAAAAGAATGTTCATGCTGCATAGGGACATTTTAGGAAGAAAATTATCAAAATGTCTTTTCCTGGTTAAGAAAAAAAAAATGAACTTTAGGAGTTAAACTTTTTGAAAAGGGGACCGGCCAGCAATTTTCTGATATTTTTTTTCTAAAATCCAATGACCCTTGAGTGTGAAATCAGAGCTTGGATTTTGTGTTGTTGGGCTAATTAGTGTCCAAACTCTAGCCCACTCCAGTACCAAACAGACCTTGGCAACAAATGGAAATCAGCTGGACCTAACCTTATACCTGTTTGTCGACTTGAGACACTAAGAACAAGTCAATAGCAAATCAATATAAAGATGCCTAAGCCCACAAAAAACAATAGGTGAATTACAGGCCAGTCTCTTTTTTAATATTTATAATCACTTCAGTCCACTTAAATTTTTTTAAAATTGAAAAAAAAGATATTTTTGGGACAAAAAGACAATTATGTCATTAATTAAAAAAATGCGCGCATCAGTAACCCAAGGCATCGCGATGCCCAATTTAAGTATTTATTTTTGTGCATCTCGATACACCACTTTTGCATCGCGATGCATAAAACAGGAGGTAAAACAAAAAATTGAGGTTGCCGCACCTCGCTAAGGCGAGCAAGGGAGCCAACTGAAAATTTTTTGCCGTTGCTCGCTAAGGCGCTGTGAATTGCTTTCACAATTACTTTATTAAAATCCTCAGATGGTGGTCATTTCCTCCCAACCTTACCACCATTGCTTTTCTAGAAAAGCTGTCTTCCCAAGTTTTTCTCCTCCTTCATTCCCAAGTTTGGATGAATCTGTAGGGGAAGGAGAAACTGAGAAATTGAGCTTGTTGAAAGTAGCAGCCCTAATTGAAACTATTGCCAAACAAGGAGGACAGGTTCTTGATCTCCAAGGCAAATTGATGGATAAAATTGAGTGGCTTCCTCTCTCACTTGGGAAATTGTCGAATATCACTGAGCTAAATTTATCTGATACAAAATTATGGCTCTCCCATCCACCATCGGCAGCCTTACCGCCTTAACAAAGCTCGATATTCAATCAAACCAACTCATCAATCTTCACGACTCATTTGGTCAACTAGTCAACCTAATCAATCTGGACCCTCATGCCAACAGATTGAAATCACTTCCAGAGTCGTTTGGGGAGTTGACAAACTTGACTAATCTAGATTTGAGCTCCAACTATTTTACCAATTTGCTTGATCTAATTGGAAAATTTCTCTATTGCAAACACAAAAGAGGAGGGGAAACTAAGGAGAGAGAAAGTGAGTGAAGGAGATGACAAAAAGCGATGCTGTCACGCGATGCTCTAATTTGTGCACGTGATGCTCCACTTTGTGCATCACAATGCTCCATTTTGTGCATCGCGATGATCCACTTTGTGTATCACGATGCCCAATTTAAGGATGCGCAATTTAAGGCATTCCGATGTCCAATTTAAGGCATCTCGATGCGTAATTTAAGGCATCCCGATGACCAATTTAATATAATATCAAAATCGATCAAAATGGTTATTTTTTGTTGGGAAATTTAAATATAAACATGGTATTGACTTCCTATAACAGTATAGTATTGATATTATATAAAATCCAAACTTAAATAATTGATTAAAGTCCCAAAATCAGTCTAAGAACATCTCCCTCTGTTTTTGGACAGCACACTGTCAAGCTCGATTTGGAGTTCGAAAATAGTTTTTTTTTTTTTTTTTTTGTAGAAAAATTGTGCACAAATGTAGTACTAAGTTAGGATAACAGTATGAGATTGATTTGAAACAAATTCGAAGCTTAAAACATAGATTAAAGTGGCTAAAATAACCCAAGAACAAGGAAAAATGGGATGAACTCAGAAAATTTGAATTTGATCAAATTATAATCAAATTCGTGTTCTATGCATGAAAATTCGACTTCTTTTTTTTCTTTTTCGTTTCGACGTTTGTTTTGTGAATTTATATTTCTCAATTTAAATGATATGAAGCTTTGAAGCGGGGGAGCTGGGCTGTGAAAGTTAATATTCATTATCAAAGAAACGGGGGCATTTTAGAAAGAAAATTCTCAAAGTGTCATTTTTCAATTTAAAAAAAAAAAGGATAGATTAGAGAGAACAAAAACATTTCAAGGTGTGCCAGTCAGCAATTTCCTGAAAAACAATCAACCTAAAAGTCCACTTAAAAGAAGTACAAGTCACTTCCCTTAGCATAAGCCCAAAACATTATAAATACATACAACACTATCCCAAAAACAACATATCAAGGCAAAAGGCAATACAACATTTTCACCCAAGACGGATATATTTTTTCACACAATTAATTTTAAGAGTAAATTACATGCCGGTCCCTTTTTTAACATTTGTAATCACTTTAGTACACTCATTTTTTTTAAAATCGGAAAAATATATTTTTAGGGCGAAAATACGATTATGCCATTAATGAAAGAAAAACACACGCGCATCAGTAACTCAAGGCATCACGATGAGTAATCAAAGGTATCGCGTGGGTTAATCATCGCAATAAGCAACCAAGGCATCGTGATGAGCAACAAAGACATCACGATGAGTAACCAAGGCATCGCGATGAGCAACCAAGGCATCGCGATGAGCAACCAAGGCACCGTTTGAATTTCAACCGCTGGAGGGGACTTGATTGTCGTTTACCTTTCGGGGGCAAGACGCTGTCCCCTTGACTCCTGCGACGTGACCGGGCAGGTCGATCCCCGTTGCATTGCCCAGCATAATGCGATTAGTGAATTAAAGGTATCCTAATGCCCAATTTAAGGCATCCCAATGCCCAATTTAATATAACATCAAAATCGATCAAAATGATTATTTTTTGTTGGAAAATTTACATACAAACATGGTATTGACTTCCTATAACAGTATAATATTGATATTATACAAAATTTAAACTCAAATAATTAATTAAAGCTCCAAAATCAGTCCAAAAACATCTCCCTCTGTTTTCGGACAGCACACTGCCAAGCTCGATTTGGATATCGAAAATAATATTTTTTGGTAGAAAAATTGTGCACAAATGTAGTACTAAGTTAGGATAACAATATGTGATTGATTTTAAATAAATTAGAAGCTTAAAACATAGATTAAAGTGGTCAAAACAGCCCAAGAATAAAAAAAAAATGGGATGAACTCAAAAAATTCGAATTTGATCAAATTCGTGTTCTATGTATTGAAATTGATACCCAAACATGAGGGAAGACTATATTAACAACATAAAATTATTTATACATCAATTCGGACCTCAAATCTGAAGCAACGATGTTTTTGAGGGCATTTTAGGAAGAAAATTCTCAAAGTGCCTTTGAGCTGTTAAAAAAAAATGGGGGATTGGAGAGAAAAAAAGTTTCAGAAAGTGAACCGGCCAACAATTTCCTATAATTTTAAATACTCCATTAGTCCCTAAATTATTATCTTGTTTAATCTGACACATGGATTAAGAAAATAATTTACTTGATTATTAATATTAGTTTAGTGTTTAGTTTCCTTTAATGTCCATATGTATGTGACCTATAATTAAAGTAGGAAGAAAAAATAAGGGTCAGATTGTAAAAGTGTTGTCCTAAAAAGAAAACTTTCAAACAAGATAATTATTTTGGGACGGACGAAAAAGGAAAGCAAGACAATAATTTAGGGATGAAGGGAGTATAAAAAAAATACTAGTTTCTAAAAAAGTTATTGCACTTTGCTCAAAAACTATATATATGATTATTTACTTGACACTTTTTTAAACTTTATCTCTCTTATATTCAATATTTTATGCTATAATCTATATAAAATATATGATATATTTATAATCGTTTTCTTTTTGTTGTTAATATTTTTAAATAAGATTATGTTGAAAATTTGTTGATTATTTTAATAATTAAATATAGAAACTCATGTTATGTCCAAAAGAAATAAGATTAACACATTTGATACTTCAAAAGAATAATATTTTCAAAAGCACTTCGAAAAATCATTTTAATTTTTTGTTTTTTCTTTATTAATATTGTTCTAAAAGATAATCTATTATTTAAATACTTCAAACTTCTTTATCATCATTCAAAATGGACATAAAGAAAAAGTACAATAAATCACATATGGGAGGGGACTGGACTCATCATCAAAAACACGTAAGCACGAAACTTTGCCAAATAGTTGTAGTTACTTCAATTTCATTCATAAAAAAGTAAACAACGTAACAAATACAATAAATAAAAGTCACAAATTGAAATTGAACTCATTACCAAACTTTAAAGTATGAAAAGCAATTCTTGAGACCTTAGCCCATGACCTAGAAAAGGTATTCAAGGGACTTGTCCACCTTTTTTTAAAAAAAAAAAAATTGCGGGCCGGTACCTTTTCTGAAATATTGAACTGCTTAAATTCACTAAATTTGATTTCATTCACTTACATTTTTTTTAAGTGATAAATTGACTATTTGTTTTAAAACTGCTCATGTATCAACATATGTCGCTTTTTTAAGTGTATTTGTGTATCATCATTTGTGTTAAATGTGCATCGTCAATAGGTTTTGTGATTTTATATTAAGAAATGTGCATTGTCAAGCATAAAATGTGCATCGTTAATATTTTTTTTTAACTTTGTATAAAAAATATACATAGTCAAGTATAATTTTGTGCATCGTCAATATAAAATTATATTTACAGTTTTTTGTGCATCGTCTAGTATAATGTTATGCATCGTCAAGTATAACAGTATTATTTTCAGTAAATATTTGTGTATCGTAAAGTATAATTTTTTGTGCATAGTCAACTGTAAAAAAGATAGAAATTACACAATGTTTATCGGCACAGATTCATAAAAAGAAATGAATAATACGAAAAATGTAATGTTATTAATAAAAAAGTATTGTTTCTTAATCTTTTTGTCCGTACAAAATAATTGCATTAGTCATTTTGGCTCTATACTCTGCACACTCACTACCGTCAAATTCCGTCGGCAATTGCTTGTCTCGGAACAATCTTTCCATCAGCTTGCACACGCACCCCGCAGTCACCACTTCCAACTACTTGTTAGGGTGATATTTGACATGTGCTTATTGGACAGACATCTTGTAGTTAATTTAATCGTTGGTATCGTTTTGATGGCGATACAAAGATTAATGTCTTCATCTTTTCTTCAACATATGATGCTTATAATGGAAATTATTCAAAAGCAAATATCAGTTGATTATTTGTTATATTTTTAATAGAGACAGGGGTACATTACTCACCAGTATTTTAGTCATTTTCAAGTGTCAGTCTTTTTCTTTTTTGTTGATGGAATAGTTGTAGAAGATCCATTTATTATCATTCTCATAAATCACCAGCAGGGTCTAATGCAAGCAAGTATAGTCTGTAGATTAATAGATCATGGTTTATTGGGAAGATTAATAAATCATGATTTATGGACTCATCCAACTTGTCGTCAATGTGCATTTTAAGCAAATCTTTGAATATGCCGACGGTGGACTGTCGTGCCACGTACAACTAAATAACGTAATGTATATAGATTTAGTTTATAACAATCAATTAGGAAACTTATATAGTAAGGAATTAGGATTATAATAATATTACCCAAGAAACACATAACTAAAAACTTTTTTGGGAATGTCTTTCTTTTTTTCTTTTTGAACATTTTTCACAATCAATGTCCAAACGTCTATGTGCTGTAAACAAGAAAGAAAAACAAGTTTTATAGATGAGAAAAACTAAATGACATTGCATATTAAACTGGTTCATTCATTGCATTTAATAAATAATACATTCAAATACAATTTGATGCATCGAAAATAAAGGTTGGTTGTGCATCGCAAGTGAAATAAAGATTAATTGTGCATCGTGATGCACAAAAATAGTACTTTTTAGTACAAACTCGTGCATCGTGGTGCATACTTTTTATGTGCATCGCAAGTGTAATGTTGATATCGTTTTGTGTGGAATGTGAAAGCATTATCAATATGTGTAAATTGGAATACATATGTTGCTCTCAAACATTTTATGTGTCAACAAGGTTTGGATATCAGAATAACGAACCATTTGTGATAAATCATCACCCATATAAATTATTGTCCTACAAAAGATTGACGACCATATTAATAATGAATTCACACAATCAATATAATAATGTTATGTTATTGAAATTCGACAATATTAAAATTTGACATACTGGTCTCCATCATCGTTTTCGTAAAATTTGGCCAGTATCGATTTGGTGGTGGGATCCAGTTGAATAGGCTTAGGGAGATTGTTCTTTTTTGCTTTGTTCGTTTTCTTCTTCTTTACAAGCTCTACTGCATCGTCGGTATAGAAGTCATTTGAATTCCTTTTCTTCCGGTCATCTCGATTTTGTACTCTTCTAACCATAGAGGAAGGAGTATTGGCCCCTTTTTACGTTCCTGCAACGCTTCATTTACTGCACCCTCCAATTTATCCCCCTCATCCTTATTCATTTTTTCAGCTGCACTTGATATGAGGGCTTGTTGCCTCTCATTTTGCATCATCGTATTTTCTTCAGTTATTTATAATAGCTGCCTTTTGAGTTCTTCAATTTGAGCATTCTGTTCATTTATTATGACATTCAGTTGCTCTTGTGTCTTTTCAAAGTCAGATTTTAGGATGTCTATTACTTTGACCATGTTTTCAATTTTTGCATCTTTTTCAGCCAATTCTGACTTAAGGATCTCAATTTCGTTGTCCTTGGGTTCGATTTTGGATAATTCCTCATCCATAACAGTTCTGACAACTTTCATTGTAGCGTCTTGGTCAACTATTCTTGCAGCTTCTGAAGCAGTTTGTTCAGGTTGTGGATTTGCATCCACAACTTCGGTTGGATGAGGTGGTGAATTGACTTTGTGTTATTGGAGGGCGGCATCCATCACAGCAGCCTCTAGAAGGATATCTATCTCATTTCTTCCTTCTCCCCAGAGGGGGGACTTTTTCATCTTGTGTTCTTTTCAAAACACCCCTAAACCCCTGCAAAAACATAAAAAAAAAATGTAAATTTTTTTTTACAGAATATGCATAGCAAGTGTACTATTTTATACTTTTTCATTACAATGTTGTGCATCGTCAAATAAAAAGTGTACATCGTCAAATAAAAAGTTGTGCATCGTCAACTAAAAAGTAAATTATTTTGTGTATCGCAACGATACTCTTTATCAGTACAATATTGTGCATCGTCAAATAAAAAGTTGTGCATCATGATGCTCAATAACAATACTTTTAAAATACAACTTTACTTTTTATGCATTACAAGTTTAATGTTGTTATTTATAATAGTAAACTAATGTGTCATTTTTATATAACCACTCATCAGGTTGTTCATGACCGCCATGAAATTTAATTCACCGAGTTCTCTTAACAGGCAGACAAATCCTAATTGATAAATCTTGGGATATAGTTTTGGCGTGTCGGGAGCACAATGTCGCTCTGCTCGCACATCCAGTACTGCATACATACATAAATTGAACACTGTTAATATGACCAATTCTACATGCATCATACATATAAATTACACATAACAATATCAAATGAACTTAAATTTTACCTCGAGCAGCAGCACACATCTTTCAATGCCTTGATCAATTGCTTCCAAGCTCTCCAACAACATACCAACTATATGTTTTGACTGATTGTAGTTTGATATTTTGTTAATGTTGGAGACAAGGTATGTGTACGCCCAAGGTACATAGAAGGTCTTGGAAACCACCAACAACATCGCGAGGACAAGCAGTATCATCAACGATGCCACGCAGTTGACATCGATTTTTTGGCCACTGTCTGTCCTCTCCTTGATTTTATCAAAGATCATTTTTGACTTAAGCCTGACTTCTTTTGTTTGTTTAGACATCTTCTCAGGGAAGCACCTTTCAAGGAAATTGGTGCGCTCCAATTTGTAGGATGAGATGTTGATTTCCTCCGCACCATCCTTGATTCCAAATAAAAGCTTGGCATCTTTTGCCCTAAGCTTTAGTATTTTTCTAGCCATTTGGAAGTACCTAAGTCCTTTGACATAGCACTTGGCAATACACCTTATTATTGCATCATCCTTTTTAGAATGATCGCGGAATATGTTTTCGCCAATGATGCTCTCTATTATGTTTCAGAAGGGTGTCATTTTCAACACCGTTATATGGTCTTCACTGAAACTAATACTTGTATTTGGTCAGTTAGGGATTGCATACTTGACATGTATACAGTTTTATTCCTCACAACTGCATAACAAGTATATTTGGTAGATTCGATCGCGCATAGTTAAATATAACATGTGAATCGTCAATGTAATTTTTGTGAATTTGTGTTAAGAAATGTGCATCGTCAAGTATAACAGTACTTAAAAATTTTGTGGATCGTGATGATTTTTTTTACCGTCAATTTTCTTTTATTTTTTATTGCCAATCAATTATGGTTTATCGTCAATTTCCTTTTATTTTTTACAGTCAATCAGTTACGGTAGGGAGTAACCAGTTATGGTTTACCGTCAATTTTCTTTTATTTTTTACTGTTAATCAGTTATGGTACAGAATAATTTTTTTTTTTGTAATTAATTATAAAAAACTGTCACGTATGAAAGAATGTTCTAAGAGGAGTCTTGCATTGGAACATGTTTAGAAAGAAGAGTTTCTATCTTTTAAATTTTTTGCCACATGTGAAAGAGGACTTCTTGTTCAAGCATGCCACGTAGAAAAAATTAGATGATACCATTAGAGATACTCTTAGAAGTTAGTTAAAAATAAGGGGAGCGCTATTAACATCCCTCTTAGGATCTCAGCGCTACCATCTTTTTCAAAAGCTATAGCTGTTAGGAATGCGTAACCAATTTTCTTTAAACCTTCATCCATCTCCAACAATCTCCCCCCAGCAAGTGCTGGGCACACAAGTAGCGCCCCTGAGCTTGTTGGTCCATCTCCAACAATCTCCCCCCAGCAAGTGCTGGGCACACAAGTAGCGCCCCCGAGCTTGTTGGTCCATCTCCAACAATCTCCCCCCAGCAAGTGCTGGGCACAAAATCATCCACATAGTCAACTGCAGCGACACACCAGCTCTGCAAAAGTCCCCTCCCCCAACAAGTACATTCTGTTGGGCACAGGGATCGAACTCGGGACCTGCTCTGATACCAGTTCTTAGGATCTTAGCACTACCATCTTTTTTAAAAGCTACAGCTGTTAGGAAGGTGCAACCAATTTCCTTTAAACCTTCACACAAGTAACGCCCCCGAGCTTGCTGGTCCATCTCCAACAATCTCATTTTCCTATTAATACACCACTTCTCCTAATACACCTCATACGCTAATTACACACCAACATAATTTTTAAATACACCACCCCCACTGTTGAGACATTAAATCTACATCGGATAAAAACAAGCCTAGCAAACAATTAATAAAGATTCTAGGGCCACACTTCTCATAAGCCAATTAGTTTTGAGATAGACCCTCAAACTTTAACATGGTATCAGAGCAGACTCTCTACACGTGCAGGCCCAACGGCCCACATTCTTTCTCCCCGCTATCCGATCTATGAGTCCACATTGTAAGCCTCAATCTCGGCTATACGTGAGGGGGCGTGTTGAGACATTAAACCTATATCAGGTAAAAACAAGTCTAGCAAATAATTAATAAAGATTCTGGGGCCACACCTCTCACAAGCCAATTGATTTGAGATGAACCCCTAGACTTTAACACATACATTTTCTATTTTACCCCTCTTAATTAATTAACTCTAAACCTAACCCACCCCCCACACACGCACAACAAAAACTTCCCCTCTCCTTTACCTCCGGCAGCCTTCCCTCTCTCCCTTATTTCCTTTTTTTCTTCTTCTTAGACCTACCATCTCTCTCTATTGTTCGGCTTGGGCGACCGAACAATCGAGGGTCGAACAAGAAATTTTTAATTTTTTTTAAGGTGGTTGGTTTGGGAGAGAGGAAGAAGAAGAAAAGGGAGAGGGGAGGGAAAGAAGGAAAGACTGAAAAAAATGGGGGGAAGGACCGACGAGATTTGTGAAGAGGGTGGAAAGGAAAAAATGGTGTTGGGAGGGGGGCTCCAGCACTTTCAGAGAGAGAGAGGGTGAGAGAAGAAAAAAAAAAAAAAAAAGAAGGGGGGTAAGGGGGCCTTTTTAAATGATAGCAGTTTTGTAGTTAAGTTTTTGAGGGTGTATTTAGCGTAGGAGGGGTGTTAATAGCCTCCCCTAAAAATAAACGGAAATAGATAACCCATAGAATGCGAGCTTACTCCCTGCAAAACTTGGCAGTTGGCACTTGGTAGTTGCCCGGGGTACCGGATCTACTGCTGGTCGGTGACTGAAGACGATACCTTTTCCACCAAACCCCCTTTCTTCTCCCTATATCTTTCTTTTACTCAAATCCTCCCTAAATTCTTCTCACTAAACCCTAACCCTAATCAAATTTCCAATTTTTAGCGCGCTTTCTTTTGTCATTCTCCCGAATGACGTCCGATTCAAACTCGTCCTCCTCCGACGAATCCGCCGACCAAGACCCTAACCCTGACCGTAACATTGATTCAATCGATCATTCTCTTGACGCTATCGAAACTCAATTGACCTCAATCGCATTAAACCAGCCGGACACTCTAATTGACGATGACGAAGAAGCAGCGGCAGTTTCTACTAAAGAAGAACCAGTATTGGAGATCGCTAATGGATCATTGAAGGAGGAAATTACAGTGGCCGAGGTAGAGAGTGAGAGCCGAAGCAATTTGATGCCGGAGAGTTCGTCGTCGTCCCGGGGTGTTTTGTGGAGGAACAATTCTGAGCTGGAAATGGACGGGCAGTCAAGCCCTAGTAGTAGTGGGTATGCTGGAGAGAGGGGTAGTAGTAGTGCTACTAGTGCTTCTGGAACCGATGATATTCGTGAAGTTCGAGATAATGGTTCTTCTATTGATGGATTGCTGGATTCCTCTTCTCAGTCCCAGTGGGTTCCTGGGAAACGACACCTCAATGAGGTGAGTTTTGAGAGATGAAATTCTAATTTTCTTAATTTGTGAAATTACGTACTGTCGAACAGCAACTAGTTTGAAATTTGAATAGTTTGAGGGGCATTTACTATATTTTGCTTTATAATGTGATCATCACACTGGGAGTAGATAACATTGAACCGAAGTTATACCAATTTGGTCGAGCTTTACCCTTAGCTAAACCAATTCAAAGTTCAATTTTCTTTTCTAGGATAGCGCCTAGAAGATGTTTAGTGATTCACCATGCCTGGATATGTGCTTTTAGTGTATTTGATATATTCTCATTATCGTGTGTTTACCCTGCCCTTCAAAGTCAGTATTTTTTTAGGTAATATTTAGGGTTTTGATTGCTTCAGAAGAAATACTAGTACTCTTAAGTAGAACTTTTACCTAAATTGCTGGAAATGAGTGCTTGAATTAGCTACCATTCAGGAAAAGCCTGTAGTCAAGCTTATCTGATTACCCTGTCAAGCATAACTATAAGGAATAGTAACTTGTTTGATTTACAAAAGTAGCACAATTTATTCCAGTTAGAGTTATGAATCAGCTGGCAAATTGGGAACATGCAACATTCAGGGATTTAATCTTGTTCTTTCAACTTCGACTAAAATTTTAAGCTAGATTACATGAGTAGGACTCATAGAGGTTCTCATTTCTTCATTTCTTTGTTCTTCAGTGTCTTGTTGGCATTGCAGTGGCACCAATGGAGCCGCTTTAATGAGTTGGGTTGTTAAAAGGGTGCTGTTGTGGTAGTTTCAATGTAAATATAATGTAGTGTTTGTTTTGAAAAATCTTAAACGCACTTCGGTTGTAGACTTGATAAATTAATATTTGTCAATAAGGGTAAATCTATCCAAATGCAAAAAGGAGATTGAGAAGCATCAAAGTTTGCGCCTGAGTGATTCTACCAAAAGTTGGTTTAGATCAAAAGCTCTTGTTTCAAAAAGTTTGGGTCTTCAATATGGTGGTTGCAAAGCTGAAATTTCTGTTAGTGCACTTAGTCAATGTCCCTCATCCTGCGAAAAAAATCACCAAATCACTATCCTAGATTTTTTCCACTGAATGGCAAATTCTCATAGGAGCAAAAAACAATTAGGATGTATTGTATTGGTGAGCATAGGGTCATGGATGAGGAAGGAATCAAGGTTACTTTTGATGAAATTAATACTCTGAAGAAGAGCAATGGAGATTCTAGATGGATGGCCTGCATTTTGATTTCATTTAGTGGCGGATACTTTGCTTAAATAACCATTCATTGGGGAGGAAGTCAAGGAAGCCTTGGAGGTGTGTATCGAGAAGGTCCATTGTAAATTTTCATTATTGTTGGAGTGTGCTAAGGATTATGTGTTGTATTCAGGACCCCTGCGGGACTTGAAATTAGTCTTAATACTACATTTGTTGCGTTAATATTCAACAATTCCAGTGCTGAGAATATTAAAGAGCTTTGGCATATTAGTTTGCTGGGGAATGCTTACAAACTAAGACACTGTTTTATCAAGAAGTTTCAAGGAGAGTTTTGGAGAATATAGATTCTTAGAATGTATGTGTGGGCGTAAACAAATTCTAAATGCGCTTCTTTTCGCAATTGAATTTGTGAAGCTAGAATCCATGGAACAAAACCAGGGATTTTGTGCAAATTAGTCTTTGAAAAGGGGTATGACCATGTTAAATCGAATTATATATATTGGGTAGACTGGCATTTGAGACTTTAAAGCAAAGATGAATATTTCTGCAATGATAATCGATATTTCTGTGTCTCTTCCTTTAAATTCTTAGTTTTGATAATGGATCCCTTAAAGGGTTTTTTTGGTAGTACAAGCGGGTTAAGACAACGAGATCCTCTTTCCCTTTGCTTATATTGGTGAGAGAAGCCTTGAGCTCGTTGATTTCCAACGTAGTGGAAGGGGGTTCTTTTGGAGGTTCGTGATGGGTACTACAGATGATTCGTTCAATCATTATTTTGTGATGCGCAACCTGTTGCTATGAGGTATCCTAGGAGATTGCTTATCTCTATGATGCTATCTTAGGTTTAACAATTCTGGATGAATGACTCTATTAAGGGATAAAATAACCCACGGGAAGAGCTGATTTGCAGATGAGGAATTAGCATGCCGACTCACTAAAATATACAATTAAAAAAGTGACTTGATTCTGGTTGGAGAAGTCACGGAAGGGGGGACTTGGCAACTATTTTGGGGGTGTGAAGTGGTTTCTGTTCCCATCAAATATTGTTCTTGTATATATCGGTAATGCAACCCTTGAGCCTGTTGATTTCCACTGAAATTCCACTGCACTGGAGGGGGAGGGGGTTGTGGTGTGGTTTTGGTGGGCTGTAGAGGTGGAATAAATTTGTTGGAATCTCATCTTTTTTCCCCCAGATGATTTGATTATCTTTTGTAATGCACAAGCTGATTCTATGAGTTATCCGAGGAGTTGCTTATTAGTTTTGAGGCTATGTAAGGTTTCAAACTTGACATCAACCAAAGATAATTAATTATGGTGAGAGGAGTCGTGGAAGTGGAGACTGGCAACTCTTTTGTGATGTAGACCGGGTTCTCTTCCCATCAGATATTAAAGTGGCATGGCTAGTAATTCGTTCATTGGCGGCTGGCCTTTGAATCCTTTTACTACACAAGACTCGGCAGCCGCTCCAAATTAAGGCACTTTCGCCTCTATATGGAGTGAGACTGAGGGGCTTGAATTCTATTTTCTTCAAGAGTCGAAGGAGAGAAAGGCATTGGGTTACTCTTTATCAAACATGGGTTTGCACACTCCCTATCCAACCTTTGCAAGAAAGGCTTTCACTTGGAGCAGCGTTCAAGTCCTCTGTCATC
Source organism: Platycodon grandiflorus (assembly GCA_016624345.1). NCBI lineage: Eukaryota > Viridiplantae > Streptophyta > Magnoliopsida > Asterales > Campanulaceae > Platycodon > Platycodon grandiflorus. The sequence goes on along the minus strand of CM028366.1, from coordinate 40,321,051 downwards.
TGGGGTCCTATTGTAGAAAGATTACAGGAAAAATTTGCCAGTTGGATACGGCAATAGATTCTGAAGGAGGAAGGCTCAGTCTAATTAAAAGTATGTAATCCATCCTCCAAAATATTTTCTGTCCCTATATAATTCCAGCATTGGTGGCCAACAAATTGGAGAAATCCAAATTCTTTGGAGGCAGCGAGGAGGAATTTCCTTTTTTTTTTTGATAAGGATGAATATATATAAACAAAGAGCCAAAACAGGTGGCGTAGTCTGTCTACACGAGGAGTATACTCAAACAAAAGAGCCTAACCAACAACAAAATCCACAAACTCTACAAAAGAATTGGCTGAATATATATAGTCAACTCCGTACACCAAAAGAACAACACGTAAAGCAGGGACTCTTTCAATTTTGAGATAGAAGACTCATCATTTTCAAAGACTTTCCGGTTTTTTTTCCCTCCATAAAATCCAACAAATTTCTTAGTTGGGTCAAAGGAGATATGCAGCTCCATTAGGAACAGATTTGGGGGGGGGGGCTTGGTATTATTAGGATTGTTTTTTCTAACAAAGTTTTATTGAGCGAATAGTTATGGCGTTCTTCTATGGAAGATGACAACTTTTGGAAGAAGGTGGTGGCGGTCATTAATCATTTTTGGGCTGGAGAGTGATGCATGGAGGTCAGGAATGATTCAAGTGCCTCACTGGGTAGGCTGGGGAAGTTTATAGAAGCCAGATGGACATCTTCTAGCAAGATTTTTTTCTTCATCGGTAGCGATAGACGAAGCTAATATTGGATTTTGGCTGGACCTCTGTGTGGTGACGAGTTATGTGTTTAAAATTTTGATTGGGACAACTGATTTGATTGGAACCCTCTCTTTAGGAGGAATGCTCAGAACTATGAGTTTAAGTTCAGTACTCCAAGAGAGGGTGGCGATAAGTTGAAATGCTAACTTCAGAGATATGGAAATTGCTCCATCATTTCTACATCAATTCCTGTTATAAGGTCATATGTGAAGCTGAAGTCAGAGTTCCCATGAACAGGAGTTTAGAGCCTCCAGCCATCGTTAAGGTGACAATTTTTGTGTGAGTGCAGCTTGGGGAGGCAAGATTATTATCAATTGATGCTGAACCTGTTTGGAGCATGTGGAGCATATGTATTATAGAAGAAAAGGAGTACAAGAAGTTTCGAATGACTGGAGCTTCCAGTACAGTGGTTGAAAGGGTGAATGCTGAACCTGTTTTGTTAATGGTCGGATTCATTACCAGATTCTGTGATAACATGATAAATCTTTTGGGAGAATTTCGGTTTGGAGCTTGATGTACGCTTTTGTCCAGCTCTTTCTGTACAAGGACTGTTTTTCAGCTTCTTGCTATTTTGTCTACTTCTAGTGTACTTGGGATGCGCCCTTTGGTGTTTGATTTGATCTAATACAATTATTATTCTTGGAGTCTTGTCCTCTTATGTTGCTAACCTTGAATCTAGAATGTGCGATTGACGTGCCATAGCGTTTCTGATTCCACTGATTTGAATTTTGGTCTAAGTAAGAGAAGAAGGATATCAAATCCTGGATTTTTCTGTTTACGTGTCTCGTTTCCCTCGGGAGCAAAACTTTTGTCTAGATTATCAAACATTCTTCTGAAGATGACACCAGCATTGACTGGTGAGGCATTATATACTTGCTGTCTATGTTCCCTAAGTCAAAAGGATTTCCTGATATTTTTCTGTTTGCTATGACGGTGGTTCTCTGGGATGATAGGCACCAATCATTCATGCGGACTGTTTTTCTAAAATTTTAGATCTTGTATGCTCCTTAAAATATATTTTCAATTATCTTATTGCTTTTTTTCCTTTTGGATTTCGTGTATGTCTTTGTTCCGCCGCTGAGCGCCAGTAGCAAATTTAATATGTATGCCACTTTACAGAACATCGTCCATTTGAGAAATCGGATCGTTCTTTTTCCCCACTTCTCTCTCTTTATCATCAGTCTCATAATGGAGAATATGAGTCATCTTTGATGATATTTCCTGTGGAAATGGGAAGATTGCTGTTGTGTCCTTTTCAATTTTAGGTTCCAAAACGGAATTCTTTTTGCTCTTTTGGCACAAAATTTTGGTTGTTGCCTGCCAGAACAGGCTATGTGTAATACATTTCTATTTAATTAGTGAATGAAGTGCAGGATGATGCTTCGGTAGCTTGGAGGAAAAGGAAGAAACACTTCTTTATTTTGAGTCATTCTGGAAAACCTATATATTCAAGGTATACATCTGGTAGAAAATTTGGTCTTACATAAGTATTTATATTCCTTGTTTTTTGATTCAGTGATGTAGAGTAGTGTGGTTTGTTGGTATCTAATGCATGCCATTCAACTTTTGTTGCTAATAGACTATCACTTTCTTTCTTTTTGGTTTCAAGATACGGAGATGAGTTCAAACTAGCAGGTTTTTCAGCAACTTTGCAAGCCATCATTTCCTTTGTTGAGAATGGGTAGATATCTGTTGCAGCTATTTGATTAATTCTCTATAATTGCTCTTACTATGTTTTTCTACTTTTTGAGTATTTCCAAAGAAGACAGAGAAGTTTGAATAGTTAGCTTCGTATCTTTTTCCAGGGGAGATCGTGTCAAATTGGTTAGAGCAGGGAAACACCAGGTCAGATAGTGTTGATATTGATTGATAAATATATCTGTGATACTTTGATACTATGTTCAGACTAGATCTGTTCAAATAATTATTACAAATTATGTTCACAGACTCCACCACTCAAACACATAGCTAGTGATATATGAACAGTATTGGCTCCTACTGGCCGATGGATATAACCCTCAGATCCTTACTAAGTTTGTTTGATCTTTCTGGAAGCAAAAATGTATCTCATTCCATTTAGTTATATTCTTCTATCTTTTGTCATTCAATATAGATTATATCAATTATGACATTGTAATTGAAAGTGTTTTTTTTATAAATAAAATAAAAAATCAGTAGAATTGTGTGAAACAGTATGGCTATAGTATTGTGTTCCATGCTAATAGACAGGCGTACGAGATTCATAACTGTGCTCCAACTCTTGATGAACTATCTGGTTTATGACAGATTCTTTGGATTGAGTGGTTCAAAAGCAAATACTAACTCCATTGTGATAGCTGGCCAACTTCTATTTTAGTCGATTGATCCTACCAGCATTGATTTCCTAATTATTTACCTGTTAATGGAAACTGGGAAATATTGATTGGCCCTTTCTCAATTAGGAGGGTATGTAAAAGTTAAGAAAATAGGTACCTTGAATGGACCCTTGGATTTTTTTGGAAACTATTTTTATTATATGTGTTATTTGTTCTGTAGAATTTGTTTCCTTCAAAGTTGTTGAAAAACATTTTTTAACATTAATGTTTTTGTAGCAGGTGATTTTTCTTGTGAAAGGACCAATATATTTAGTTTGCATAAGCTGTACAGAAGAGCCTTATGAGTCACTCCGGGGGCAACTGGAGCTTCTATATGCTCAGGTAGCAATGCATTTTAATTACTATTAGCTTTTTCCCGTAACTTTTGTGTTTTATGTGATGCATTCTTTAAAAGGCTTTTTCGAAATTTCACCTGCTTTTCTTCCTTGTTACACTCCCCCCCCTTCCCTGTGCGTGCTCGCGAAAGTTGCTATATGGTCCTTCATGTTATTGTTGGTTATGTGAATGCAGATGATACTTATTCTTACGAAGTCTGTAAATAGATGTTTTGAGAAGAATCCAAAATTCGATATGACACCTTTGCTCGGAGGAACAGATGTTGTCTTCTCTTCTCTCATCCACTCTTTCAGTTGGTTTGTCGTTCACCTTAGTCTTATTTATTTATTTTTCAAGTAGTTGAAGATCTTTTAACCGTCTTTTGTAGTTGTTACTTTATTCTCAAATTTCCTCAAGCAATGAGTTAGGTTTGGTTGGATCTTTTTGGAGAATGAAGGGATAACTTTGACAGTGTGGGATTAGCTTTTTATCCATCATACTTGTTCAATAAAGAAATTTTATATGCGTGTGTATTTATTTTTATGAGTAAGATATATTATAAACAAAGTGCGACAAAAGAATTAGTATCAAGGACCTTAAGAGGGGTATTTTTTTTGATGAGTATACAGGGCGTATACTCAAAAGAAGTATCATGTACTAAAACTATCCACGAACTCAACAAAAGAATTAGCCAAAGGCCCAGCTACATCCGTACACCAAAAAAAAAGCAGGTGAAGAAGACAATTCTTCAAAACAGACATAGGCTTTTCCTCATTTTCAAAAGCTCTTCAGTTCCTCCCCCTCCAAATAACCCAGCACACTCCCAAAGGAATAGCTTCCCAAATAAAGTCTCTTCTTCTCCGTTTGTACAAAGACCAACGGAGAAGAAGGTCCTTGATAGTACCACGCATCACCGAAGGCAGATTAAAGAGCTTAAAAATCATGTTCCAAACCTCACACGCCACTCGACAATGAAGCAAGAGATGGTTAACACTCTCTCCATCCCCTCTACACATGAGGCCCCAATTCACATACATTTTACTCTGCCTCCATAAATTGTCCCCTGTTAGCTGCCTCCCACACAAGAAAATCAACTATTTTTGGAGCTGTTGTCTTCAAAAGGACCCCTCTCAAGGTTCCTCAAACTACGAAAATAAGACCTGACAGTAAATTTTTTGCTCTTAGAACACCCCCAAATAACCCTATCCACACAATTTCTGTCAATGTTGCGAATAAATTAAATCGGACAAACGAACAAAAGACTCCACTTCCCAGTCCTGAAAGTTCCTCCTAAAAACTGGATTCCAAATAACCGTATCATTCTCAAAGGAGAGGACAGAACTAACCTTAGCATTCTTATCGGTTGCAATGTTAATGAGGGAGGGAAAAGCTCTCCACAGCTCCAAATCCCCGCACCACTTATCTTTCCAGAAACTAATAGTAGACCCACTTCCTATTTCAAACGAGATATTTTGCACAAAAGAATCCCAACCTTTCCTTATCCCTTTCCAAACTCCCGTCCCATAAGTCATAGATATCTCATTCGGACACCAAAAATGAGTTCCATCCCCGTATTTGCTCATCACCACTCTCTGCCAAAGAGCTTTTTTTATCAGTCAAATACCTCCTTAACCATTTACCCATCAAAGCATTATTAACCCTTCTCAAGCTCTTAATCCCTAGGCCTCCTTCTTTAAGACTTGAACAGACTTTGTCCCACTTGACCAAAAGTTATTTCCGATCCGCCATCGAGAAAGCTTGTTTAGTTTTCTCAATCATCCCTGATCACCTACACAATGCTTGTTATATATTTTCTCTACGGACACTCATTGTGCTTTTCTCATTTCATTCCAATGAACTATGAAGCACGGATGCTTTGGAGCCAGAGTGCCGCTGTCAGACACTGACATGATTCCAACGCAATCTGACATGTTGAGGGTGTCAGAATTTTTCTGGAATCTAGAATACACGGGGGACCAAAGCACCTTCTTAGTATATTTTGAACACCACTGAGAGTAGTGAGAAGAGAGAGGATAAAGGAGAAGAGAGAAGAACATACTGTGAGTACCCCATTATATTCTGAGTGTCCTTCCACCCTTAATCACTTGGTTATGTTGGCAGTATTATGAACTTAAATATATCCTAGTTTGCTCTTGATGGTGATGTATTCACTATTATAATCAGCCCTTAAGTAGGGGAAAGTTTATTTGATATCTGTTGACCATTGATCCTTTTTCAATACTTTCCCATTTTATTCCCAAAGTTAAGAAATGATTCTAATTTTATTCATATCCATAATCAGCCCTCAAGTAGAGAAATGTTCATCTAATATCTGTTGATCATTAATCCTTCTTCAATACTTCCCCATTTTATTCCAAAAGTTAAGTGATGACTCTACTTTTGTTTAGATCTATCTTAAACATGCTTGATTTTGATGGTTCTTTCAAACATCTTCTCAACATTATTCCTGCTTTTGCTCATTGAGGAGAAAGTCTCAGCTCTACAAGTACTTTATCAATAACTATGAACTTGGTGGAGATTCTGAAGAAGTATAGTTATTTGAAGTATTCCCATGAAACATAGTGGTGCTGGTGGTCTGATACTGTTCACAGTTGTTTCAATTTTGTCCAGTTTAAGTATAGAATATATTGCAACTTTGTAGATTTTGTTATGTGCCAAGGTGAATTCTTCATTAAGGATTCAGCGAGGTATCCAAACAATCTATTTAGTTTGACATTTAGTTCACTTCTTCATTCATACTCCCTCTTTTCTACTCAAAGAGTCTATGTTTGTAAAGTCTAATATTTAAGAGTCATTTTAGTATTATTAGAGTTGGTCATAATTACAAAAATGCTTGAGCATAGGCAAATGCATATAGCATATGTTGAGGGTATAGTTGAAAAAGTATAGTTTTTGAAAGTGGACTCTTTAATTGGAGCATCTCAAAATAGAATAGTAGACTTTTTACTTGGAATGGAGGGAGTAATATTTTAGCCATGAAGCCGACAGAGAGGGGATTGTAACACTGTGCAAGTACACAAATGACACGAAGAACAAAAGTCGACCTTACATAGTAATATGGTTAAGTTACATTAACTAGAAACATTAAGCTGATTGTGAATATTGTTTTATATTTGTTTCTTATCTAGATCCTTCAATTAAATTGAATAATTTATTTGTTAAATATATCTGATCTATTTTCATTTTCTGATGAATTTCATCTAACTACCCTTTAAGAATCATTAACTTATCTTTCAACTGATTATTAGCTAGCGTACCTAGAATCTTAATAGAAGTTCTTAATTTATTGGATTCAGGAACCCTGCTACTTTCCTTCATGCATACGCGTGTCTTCCCCTTGCTTATGCAACCAGACAAGCTGCAGGTGCCATACTGCAAGATGTTGCTGATTCAGGTGTCCTATTTGCCCTATTAATGTGTAAACACAAGGTGTGCTTTACATCTCTTCATTTTTCTCTGTAATGGATATGGAATCTTAGTAGCTCAGTATAATTGTCATTTGAATATTATCCTTAATTTCAAAGGTTGAATGCAGGTTGTCAGCCTAGTTGGTGCCCAGAAAGCATCCCTTCATCCTGATGATATGCTGCTGCTTGCCAACTTTGTCATGTCGTCTGAATCATTTAGGCAAGTCAATTAACCTTCTTTCCCCTCCCTTATCCTTTACTTTTTTTTGTCCCGCTTTTATGAATAAAATTGCTTGTTCTATTTAATTTCAATGACTGGTGCTATCCATTAACTTTCTCCGAAAGCAATTACCTCTGGTGTTAAATGTATCCTAGCAACTATTTCGTTGTGAAATGATGATGTTCTCATGTCTTATTAGGAAATATAGTCAAGTTATCAATCTCTGTGGAACTATTAGACAAATGATTTATGGAGTTTTTGGAATTCATTTTTCACTGGTGCAATTATTCCTGAAGTTTTATGGTATTAGTTTTCCTGTCCATATATTGTCAGGCGGAGCGCATATCCGTTTCTGGATGCACCATGTGGTTCACGTTACTATATGTTGTTAATGTGGATGTTTCCATGATTTATTTATTTATATTTATTTATTTGGTTTTGGGAGGGGGGACTTTTTAATCCCCATTTGCTTTCCTTTCTAGATAATAGTTACTCTCCTCCCGAGGTTGTGCCTGGCTCAAAATCAGTTAAACTATAAGTGTAAAGAATATTTGGCCGATATTGGATACTGCTATATATATATATATATAATTATATATATATATATATATATATATATATTGGTACGTAGATACTGCTATATTCGTTTATCCTTGCAAACTATGGAGTACATATTATAGGCTCTTACTTTATTGACAAGCTTCTATGACTCTAGTCTCAAATATCATCTGCATCACTGATTTTACTCTCTCATTTTCTTTCTGATATAAATTTGTGAATCTTTCTGGGGTTTACATTCTTACATTTTTTGCTGGTTTGATGCAGGACATCTGAATCTTTTTCGCCAATTTGCTTGCCACGATATAATCCCATGGCTTTTCTATACACTTATGTGCAGTATCTTGATGTGAGTGAGGCTCAGATTCAGAAAATCATTGTCTCATACAAATTCAAATGCATGCTAATGTGGACCCTGTTAAATGATTGTAGATTTGGAAAGTGTAGAATCTACTTGTTGCTTATAATAATTGTTAACTAATCGATTTTTTCCTATATTTTTAGTGAGTCAGGAGATGAATGATAAACTTTGTGTGCAGGTTGATACGTACTTGATGTTGCTTACTAGTAGTTCAGAAGCCTTTTTTCATCTTAAAGATTGCAGGTAATTATGCTTTCCTCATTTAGTCAATATATGAAACTTTAAGATTTCATTTGATGATTTTCTTATCTATACTACTCCCTCCTTCTCAAACAAAGAGGTACACTTTGACTCATTGTGCCAAATTAGTGGTTGAAAATCGACTATCGCCCTAAAATACCCATGTCATTGTGTGGCCATAAGTTTTACTTGCTTTAGTTGATTTGACTTGGCTATTCTCATCCAAAAACTCATAGGGTATTGAAGTGATTATGCTAAAGAAAACTTTTTTAGGGGGAAATGTACCCCTTCTTTTAGGACAAACTAAAAAGGGAAAGCTTATCTCTTCTTTTGGGACAGATTAGTGGGGGAGTGGAGTTGGTTTCCGGACCCCTCTCTTGGTCTCTTGCCACTTGGCCCTCCTTCCTATTTTTTCGCTCTACAAAAAAACTACCACCAAAATAATTGTATTACATCTTCCACTAATATTAAAAATGATTGTCTATAGCTATACAATTCAACTCAACTCATCTCAGCTTTAGTCCCAATCACTTTGGGTTGGTTACATAAACCCTTTTTTGCCATTAATGTTGGTCCAAAGCCAGGCCATCACACACACCACACTGATTTATATTTTTCTTTATTATATATGTACATCGTAGTTTTTGTCTTTCCATTTCTCTACTTCTAGTCTGGTTAATGTTGATACACTCGCACTTCCTAATGGGTGCACTAAAAGGTCTATGTTGTATGTGTCCAAACTATCTTATGCTAATTTATCAAAATTTTAATGATAATATACCAAGTAAAATTGACAAATAATAAATTTTAATAGGGTTAATGACATTACAAGTCCCTCGACTATGCCGATTCCACCGGTAATCCCTTAACAAAGTTTTTTCAAATTTTAGTCCCAAGAGTATAAAAAATTAGACACGCTTAGTCCTTTTGGTGGACGCCGTTAGGATTTATTCGTTAAGTCACTCATGTGCCTAACACGAGACTCTAGTTAAGGTCTTTTTATAGAATTTCAATATCTCTCTCTGCAAAACTTAAAAAAAAAAAAAAAAAAAAAAAAAGAGCCCTAATTTCGGTAGGAGAGTGAGGAGCCCTAATATTTCAGTTCATCAGTGGTTGACTTACTGGTTGGTGACTTCCACTGCATCTCCCCCTTCTATCCCGTACTAAGAGCCTTCTCTCACAAAAGATCGAAGGCCCCTCTTTAGGAATGAATCTCCAAAGCCGATCGGCGGGGTCTAAGATCGATCCGTGTGTGCCTATATTTGATTTAGCAGCGCCGCTTGCAGGAGACCCAATCGCGGTAGAGGTGGGGTCGTCAAGTCAGTCTGAGACTCTTTCCAAGGCCTGCTCGACGCTATCCAAAACTTGGTGGCAGGATTCGAGAACGCGGCAGCACATCATTCGTCTCTCTCTCTCTCTCATCGAACCCCTATTTCTCTCTCTCAACGCAGCAGTAGCAGCAACGCCACAGCAACAGCAGCGCGCGCATCCCCCATCTTCTCTGGTCAACTGCAAACGGAAACCACAGTATCCGGTCACCCACTTCAACGCCGGCGACTTCCCCTCTAACACCGAACCCAGCAAACCCCAAGGACTCTCAGTTTGCAAGTGATTCTTTCATTAACTACCATTGATTTCGATTTGAACAAGCACCTTTTAGGACCCACTAATTGCCCACCATGGATGACTCTTGTTCATTGAAGCAGTACAATAAGGTTCACAAGTTTTTTCCGATTTGAACAGACACCTCGATGGATCCATTATCTCAAAAATAATACAAAGTCACGGATTACTTATATTCCAAAATCAAAATTTTCCCCCAAGAACACAATGAATAAACCAACTATTGATGCATACTTTGCCCAACTACACTAATATTCATATGTTATTTCTAGTTTTTTTTTTTTAAGTTTTACAGAGAGAGACATTTAAATTCCATAAAAACCCTTAACTAGAGTCACATGTTAGGCTTAATGGATAAATCCTAACGGCATCCACTAAAAGGACTAAACGTGTCTAATTTTTGATACTCTTGGACTGAAATGTGAAAAAACTTTGTTAAGGGACTATTGGTGGAATCGGCCATAGTTGAGGGACTTATAATGTCATTAACCCATTTTAATATTAAAAGTCATAAAAAGGTGCATTACTTTCAGATTTTGAAAGGTGAAATTTTAAATTAAAAATGAACAAAAGACATTTTTGAAAATTCCAAACCAACAGAACGCCAAGTTTTCCTTGCTCTACTATAAAGCGACTTCACAGCTAGTTACATGTGAATGACTTGTACCTTCTTTCATGCTTCAGTTTGTTAAGGAATTGAATATTTGTCGTAGGATTCGAATTGAAACAGTCCTTTTGAAGTCAAATGTTCTTAGTGAAGTTCAGAGGTCCATGGTGGAAGGTGGCATGCGAGTTGAAGATTTGCCTGTTGACCCATCAACTCGTTCGGGTTCATTATCTTCTAATTTGAATCAGCCTAGACTTCCAACAGACTCCCCAGAGAGGTTACAGGAAGCATTTGTTGGTATTGGTGGTCCTGCTGGACTATGGCACTTCATTTATCGCTCTATTTATCTGGACCAGTATGTATCTTCTGAGTTTTCGTCACCAATCAGCAGTTCGTGGCAGCAGAAAAGGTAATCCTTGCGAATCCATCAGCAATTTTGTTGGGCGTATGTCATATGCCAGCTTCAGTGAATATTTATTTTATGCCTCATCTTTGTTAGTTTGACAATTGGTTTCTTGTGTTACAGGTTGTATAGGGCTTACCAAAAGCTTTATGCCTCCATGCATGATAAAGGAATCGGGCCCCACAAAACTCAGTTTAGAAGGGATGAGAATTATGGTAAATATATTATATGAACTGCTCTGTTTACGGATATGTTTAACCAGACACTTCTATTAGGTCATTAAATCAATTTAATTTGGACTCATTTTTTTACGCTAAATGGGGGTGATCTTGCAAAGGTTGTATTGGGTGCTATATTATCTGCGTATAGCATGAAGGAACCCATATATATTTGTGGAAATGCATGATGAGACACTTTGTAGTGGTTGATAAGTTCCGAGCATGGAATTTCAATTGGGGCCTGGAATTTAAATCTAACCATTTCAATGTACAATATTAGCTTGGAGTTATCTTTCATTTACAGTTCTATGTATAGCAGTTCCAGAGAAAATGCTGAGAATTCATTCGTAATAGACATCTCACACTGATCTTCTTCGCTAAAATGGATCTGAATATGTTGGATATAGAGCACTAGCAGCATTACCAGTTGACATTAACATTACCACCAAAGGTCCAAAGGCAACATTGATGGCAGTACTGAGGATGTCGAGTCCACAGTGAGTGCTTGGTGCCATTGGTGGCAAAATTGTGCCAAAAGACAGGTTTTTCATTTTTTCGCATTTCAAGGACTTGTTTTATAACTTCTGTTGATCAGTTCGGTCAAGGTTTTTATGAAATTTTCTCTTGGAACAAGTGAACTGATTTTTAATTAATCCTATTTACTACACTCAAGAGTGGAATCTTTGGAGAGGTATGTGGTGGATTTGGAGAGGTATGAGAAGCTTTCTTTACTTTATAAGCTGTTGGTAGGTTGTTGGACATCCACCTTTGCAGCCAAGATTTGACTTTTACATAAACCAATATTATCTTCATTGAGCTGTCAGAACAAAAATAAGATTGCTCCTTTCGGTTTCTATTTACTGGGTTTACCACAATTTTGAATTTTATAGTCCATTGTGATACAATACAACTTATAGTTTGAACCAAACATTAGAACTATTACTCTGTTGACTTGCCATTCGCTTAATTTCGAATCTTCTTCAACTTTAAGCTCGCACGAGGAGTCAATATAAGGTGGCTTCACCAGGAAACTAATCAACAATAATCAATATTAATAGTATTCAGGCTGAAAATGTTATTCTTATAAATCTTTAGGTGGAGTTCATTATTAAGAGATAAGATCAGAGACACATCTCTTCACATGCATACGTAAGTATGAGATGTCATCTTTTGCAGAAAGATCAGGAATACATCATTTCCCCTTAGATGTATCTTCTGATTGAAAATATCAAATTCTGACATCAGCCATTTTGTTGGAATTCTATGTAACTATAGTTGGCTTGTTTCACCTTGCACCATAGATAATTCTTTGTGGGACAAACTTCTAGCTGAACTGAATTGGCTCTAGGTGACATGCCTGATTGTATCACCTTTAGCCTATTGTCTGTTTTGGTGAATCTTGGTGATCTTAGAACTAAATTAATTATTCTTGTGCTATTTGATACCTTTTGGAAGCCAATTACATCTGTTAGAAAGTGCTTATCTGATTTTTCTATACTATTTAGATGATATATAGAAGCCTGATGGTCTCACAATGATTCATGTTAAACATTCTTGATTACTCTTTTTTCTTGTCTTCTTGCTTCTCGCCTTCCATTTTTTGTTTTGGATTCCCCTATCATTAATCTCTGTCACTTTAGAGACTGCTATTTTTTGTTTCAGCATGATTAGCTTCTGATCCATTGACTGGGAAGTTTTCTCCAGTTAATTGACAGTGGTTCTTTCTTTTTGGCAGTTCTACTCTGTTGGGTCACCCCGGATTTTGAACTATATGCAGCATTTGATCCACTTGCAGACAAGGTTTGGTGCTTTTTGTCACAAATTTCATTGTCGTGTTGGATAATATTGTGCTTAATTTTATCGGGAAAAAGGAATTATATTGTAAAAATTCTGAAAGACTGGATTAGAAGTCCGCCTAACAAATACGGTGGACTGAAAGACCAAAGACAGACTAATATCATACTAGGATCAAGACAAGACATCATCCCAGTCCCTGCCAAGATCCGTTAGACAATTACCCCGAGTATTGCTCCAGAGAGAAGCTAAGAAAACCACCTGTTTTCACAATAAAGTAAGCTCTTTTGGTTCAAGAAGCATTGCCTTCAGTTTATATCAGTGTTCGAAAAATCGCCCAAGGCGTCCGCCCAGGCGTTAGGTGGCCGTAAAACGCCGCGATTTGGGCAAAATCGGGTAAAAAATTGCCAAAGGGAGAAATCGCCAAATAGGCCGCCTAGCCGCCGCCGGTGAGAGAGGGAGAACGCCGGTGAAGAGGAGAAAGAGAGAGAGAAATCAAGAGAGAGAGAGAGAGAGAGAGAGAGAGAGAGAGAGATTGCCGTGTTCGAGAGTGAGGCCGTCGAGAATCGAGATCCTCTGCAACCAATAAACGCAAGAGTGGGCACGGAGCCCTTACGAAGACATTCCCTTTAGCCCCATCAAAAGAGGAAGATCTAAAAGAAGAAGAAAAGACAGAAAAAGGGAAGAAGATAGTCTGTCGTGTGAGTGAATAGTATAGAGAGAGAGAGAGAGGCGCCCGGTGAAATGAAATTGTGAAAGAAAGAGGCGAAAGGGCTTTTAGTTTTAGGGTTTACTTTTCAAAATTACAACCGCCCCCCTCAAGTTATTAAAGTATATTTTTCCTCCACCTCAAGTTATTAAAGTATATTTCTCCTCCCCTCAAGTTATTAAAGTATTTCCCTAAATATTTTTCCTCCCTCCTCAAGTTATTAATGTATTCCCTTTCTCCTCTCCACTTTGAAATGATAGTAAATTTAATTTTAATTTTTAACTTTTAACTTTTAATCTTGTAATGTGATCATTACTTTTAGTTTATTTGGTCATAGTTAGCTATTTAGTATTGTTGCAGTTGGTATGGACCTATGGTTTAATTATGTTTCGATTTCTAGGCCCCGCCTAGGCCTCGACTAGGCCCCTAGGCGCTAGGCCCTGCTCTGGCGTCTAGCGATTTTTAGAACACTAGTTTATATACACCCCAGAAGAGCAAAAACACTACTCCAAATTAATTATCACCCGAGTAAAAGTCTCTATCTTCTGCATAAGGGGGCCTTCCACTGTATTAGGGCAGCCTCTTTGTAATTAGAAAAAAGACAATACTGTAAACAAGAGCAACCTTGCTATAGGAAAAAAATAATATGAGAATGGGATTCATTACCCTTCACATATAGAGGACACTACCTAAACTTAAAGCTATGTAGAGATGCCTTCTTTGCTTACAATCACTACATCTAATTTCATGTACCAGCAACTAGGTGAAAGGTTTTGTATTTGTGGGAATTTAGGCTTTACATTGAAGTCTTGCAAAGAAGGGGCGAGGATCATGGGAGCCAGGAATAGGGAGAATATGAAGACCAAGTCTGAGACCATTTCCTTTGTCTAGTAAGGACACAGCCCTGGGAGTGGTGCTTAAGGATGGGGGATTACTGGGGGTAGTAACAGAAGATGTATTAACTCAATAACAGAAATGAAAACCATAATTTGGATGTTGGTTTAGGTGCATAGGAGAGGCATTATTAAGTTTTGAGCAAAGCCTTCACACTAATTGATTGAGCTCATGTTTCGAAGACTTTTTCAAAGAGAATATTACAAAAATGCCCTCTATTTTCAACCACTATGCCTCAAACTTAGCAGAAACAGTATGCATTTGAACTAATAGCGTTAGTACACACTTGCAGGTTGTTCACTAGTCTTGTCAAAACTCGTAGTAATAATCTTCTGCAGAAGCTTATTGTGGTGGGCAACTGAATCTGCTTTGTGCTTTCTTGAAACACTAACCAGAAGCAATAAGAACAGCTGGTTGGTTATTACACCTTAGCCGTATAGCCATTGGACCTAAGACGGTTTGAGTGCCTTATTTGGCACAGGATGGTGTGTAGCAAGCTGTCAAGCTTCAACTCTAAGTTTAACCCAAACTACTATCTAAGTTCTTCAAGCATGACACAGAAGGATGATCCAAGAGACAATGGAGCTAGAGAGGTGAGATGTAGAGCTCAAATAAAGCAACTCATGAAGGCTAGACATCCAAGAAGTAAAAACCTCTTGATTCTTGCCCCCTACCAAACCAGTCGAAAGGGGAAGGAAAATCACGGAGGTACAAAATCAAAAATAAGGAGAGGGATGGGGTAGGAGAGGCAAGACCACTCCCTTTCAGCGGTACGATAGCCATTGTCTTAGTAGGCAGTACTGGAATGATCGACGATTGAGTGGTCATGGGATCAACACACCTAGTCAATGGCCTCTTTGTGGCAAGAGGAAGAGGAAAGTTATGATTTGGGAGATGCAAACTCCTCATCATATGCTAGCTCCTGCCAACTTAAGATTGTTTGTACCTAGTTTTCGTGAAAGGATAAAATAGTGAAGAGAGGGCTGAGGGGTATTTGGCGTCACACACGGGACCATGCAAATAGGTGGAAAGGGGGTGAGAGTGCCGACTATCTGCCTAGGGAGAGGACCGAAACTGCGGGTAGCTTTCCTAAAATATACTGGGTGAGTTGCTCTTCGGTCGTATCTCATAAATGAGGCGAAAGAGGTATTTATTGGCAGGCAATAAGGGGCTCACAAAAGGGCTACGTGCGGTCCGTACAGTGCAGCCCTCTCGTTGGCTTGTCCGTATGAATCCTCGCGATGCCGAAGCGTGTTCTGGGGGACCATCCGCAGTTCTTCCTTAGGGCCTAGCTATGCCAGATGCATCCATGCTATTGGACCACACGGCAAAACTCCACACTTTAGCCTCTAAACCATGACTCCTATGTGATCCCAAACGCAGAGTATAGGCTGTGCGCAAAGAGGCGCGCTATATTCTTCGGATGAAGTTGCGGTGCCTTGGTCGTGTCCTCCCAAGATACCCACGGTAAGAAAAATGCGTATGCGGATTACGTTCGCAACCAAGATATGATGCACAATGTTGGGCGCACAAGATGTCATGCGTGGGTTCTAGTGTTGCAGCTAGGTGCACAAGTGAAATACGCGCCATTGCCCGCATGTTCATGTCACGTGCGGGTCATGTGGCAAGGTGAGATAAAATTAGTGAACGATCAGTGTCAATTGCTGAACTCAAAACAGCAAGAAAACCAGTGATAAATTCTGAACTTGAATCAGCAAGAAAACTTGTAACTGAAAATTGCTCATGCTGTGCCTGGATATTGCAACATGTGCACTGATAGGAAGTCGAGAAGTCCATTTTTTAGCCAGCCATTTATAATTTTTAAAGCACTGCATGCATTTCGATCTTCTCGTGTCAAAATAAATCATGATACAGGTTGTGGATACGATTAAGATGATTTCAGCCAAAGTTCAACACCTACAATATGCCCAATGATCCTTGCCATTCTCGGTGTGCAACCTAGTGATCGTCCTTGGAGATCAACCTCTCTAATACAGTTGTTAAACCATGCCTGTGCAAAGGCCCCAGTTTCAAACGTGTTCAGATGATCATGGCCAATCATGTTTATGTTCAGTAATTTCTGATCATTAAGTTCGGTGGACGATGAAATAACATCTTCCCAACAACCTTGATCTCTGAAGATGATGAAATACCAGTACCAACTGAAATCACAAAACGTTGAACAATAGAATTGGAATATCTTATGTGTGTGGCCTCTTAAGTCCGAAAAAATCTTTTAGGTCCAAAAAGTCTTTACTTCAAAAGTTTGAAAATAGCGCCTGTCTTTTAAAAATGCAGCACAATGTCCAACCAACATTCTTACTGAAAAATCGATCTTAGATCCAAAGACTGCAGACCATGCGAACCAAAAAAATCAAATTTTCAGCAAATATCTGGATCATGAACGGCAGTGCCGCGCATGCAGTCGGAAATCTATCAGTGGGGTCGTGTGGGCGCGACTCACAGTTTTGGGGTTACCTCTGCCTTCTGTGTCTTCCTACCAACTGCATGTGGTGAATTTCTGGCCTGTAAATGTGGAGTTGTATCCTGGTATTGAGTATCTCCTTTTCTCTGTAATTTCTTGCATACAAACGACCATGTACCACTCCAGGGGTCAACTCAACCTCATAAGTATAGGTCTGTGAACGAGTCAAGTCTGAGTATTTACTTTTTTTAACAAGTCGGGTATTAGTCGAGTCGGGTTGAGTTTAGAAAAGGTCTACCGAGTTCAACTTGGATACTTTAACCGAGTCTCACTGGTTACTTGAACTTGACTCAAGTATTTAATCGAATCGAGTCGAGTCGAGTTTTGCAATATAGACTTCAGAGGATTTTTCTGCCAAATAACAAAACAAACCCAACTTGAAAATTTTCTAAAGCCCATGTATATCATGCTAGAAGTGTAAAGTATCATCCACGTTCACTCCTTGATCTTCTTCCTCCCTTGATCAACGACTTCATTATCGATCTCACCTCTCAATAAATACCTCTGGTCTCCATCTGCTCCTCTAGATCTATTTGACTCTGGCATTTC
Source organism: Platycodon grandiflorus (assembly GCA_016624345.1). Classification (NCBI taxonomy): domain Eukaryota; kingdom Viridiplantae; phylum Streptophyta; class Magnoliopsida; order Asterales; family Campanulaceae; genus Platycodon; species Platycodon grandiflorus. The sequence continues at coordinate 40,303,478 of CM028366.1, read as the reverse complement.
CAAGTCACAATCTTTCCCCTCTCTTTATCTTTCCTCCATCAAACTCTAAATCAAACATTCAACAAAGTCTGCGCCTCAACTCATCTTTCCCTTTTACCCTCCTCTTTGTCACTTCAATGGATTGATTTTCTGATACACACACACACACACACACGTATATATACTCAAAATTTTAGTCGTGCTACTCGAGCTCTCATGAGTTACTCGGTTATACCAGAATATCTAAATGAACTCGAAATCTAAGCCGAACTCAATTCGGGTAAGCTACTTGACTTGAGTTGAGTCCAGTAATCTGAGTTGAATCGGGTTAGGTTTTCAAACTACCCGGATCGAATTACAGCTCTACTCATGACACTGTCGCATGCTTGGGACACTCATAAAAGAGAGTCCACTCAATTCACTTCTGATGGCACTGTGCCACCTCGATTAATCACTGCTACTGAATACTGATGGAGAACAATGCAATGAATACACTTTCACCAATACCAAAAAGAAAAAAACTTCATACAAGAGCAGAATCTGATCATGAATCAAGAGGAATAAAAAGAAAGAAAAAACAGGGATTAGGTAGTAGGGCAGCTCAGCATTCCTGCTATTGTACCACAATATGCGAGGTGGAGAGAAAGAGACCTGCATGGAGAAGCACTCAGCCCAATTGGTTAGGCACGTACACATATATTCCGTCTGCCTATCAACCCCCCCCCCCACCAAAAAAAAAAATAATAATAATAATAAGAAAGATGTAAAGAAGTCCTTGTTCTACAATTAAAAGTCTCAAATCAATATTCAACATACATTTTGTCTGCTTTAGGTAATAAAATTTCAATCATTGAAAATACTATTGATTGTAATTCTTAGAATTTTGTTAGGACACACAAATTTGTATAATTATTTGGTCAAAGTTGACCAATAAAAGTCATAAGTTGACCTTTTTTTTTAGGTTGGGGGGCCAGGTGTGGAGGGAGTACAACTCAGTAAAGATAGTACATTATAATAATTATCTTACATCTTAGACATTTATTTTCTAACATATGCAGTACAAACGTTGGTAGGTCTACTTGTTCATGCAAAAGATCAAAAATTGATCTTTTAAAGAATTCTGAAAGTATTAATGAAATGAATCAGGCCTTAGGAGGGCAGCTATTAGAAGTAAACTATCTCAATTAAGGCTGATAATAAACTGAATTGTTTCAGATGTAAAGTTTGAATTATCAGGGATTAATGCATGCTTTTGGGTACCATCGCACCTTCTTTCCTCCAAGAGTGGGTGAGGGGGTTTACCTTTACGGACAAAGACATCCCTTGTCGAATATTTTGGCCCTAGATAGCTGCTTCACCACTTTTCAAAGTGTCTTCACGCGGTGGTCAATCTGAGAATTTTGTAATGATCCGACTTTGGCCTCATTGTGAACCAGCTAAGTTCAGATTCTCAGATAATTGCCCAATACATGCCTAGAGTGTTAACACTTCTATTAGATTATGGCCTATATAATAGTTCCCACCAGAAATCTGCTTGGCATGGTGCTTTCTACTAAAGCTGCTTGATGTTTGTCTACTTTCGTGCTTTGCTTCCTTCTACGTGATGGGTCTCAACTCAATCGATAACATCATTTTAATATTCAAAGATGATAAATGGATACTAGTATACATCGACAAGATGATAACTTAGAAAATGTCTGATTACAGCCCATCAATTAAAGAGTTCCAAATTTTGGTTGAAACATTTGATATCACTAGATGGAAACAAAAGAATATTGAAGGGTTCTCAGTGATGGAATTTGATACTTGCCAAAATTTAAGAGAGGAACCAAAAAATGTCACTTTATCTTTTCTATTTGAAATTCGTAATGAACTAAAGAGGCAAATAAGCTACTTTCTTTTCGTGTTTGGTGTTTGCTAAGTCTTGGCAATTCGAATTTTCAGGCGTTGGCGATAAAGACCTGCAACCAGGTTTGTCAGTGGGTGAAAGATGTGGAGAATGAAATTTTTTTGTTGGGAGCAAGCCCATTTTCATGGTGATTCTCTTGCCTAATTTAATGTATACATCATGTACTCTAGCTCTGTTCTGTAATAGAATATCCCCCCTCCTTTTTCTTTTCTGCCCAATTGCATTATGTATCTGCTTGGGTTCTAGCTACTATTCTTTACCCGCAGTACAATGCGACAAATAATCAAAAAGAGAACCTCTCAATTGACTTTAGAAGCTATGTATCATCACTAGTGTGTACGTCTTCTGCTGCTTGCTATTCAAGAGCAGCATGAAAACTTTATGTCCATACGTTAACTACTCTTTCTGTTCCACCTAAAAATTTCACGTTTGAAAAGTCTACTTATTAAGGGATATATTAGTATCATTTAATTTGGTTATAATTATAAAAATACTTAAGCACAACCAAGATAATTATAACACAAGTGGAGGGTAAAGATGAAAAATTATAAAAATTGTAAGCATATTTTTATATTTTGGCAACTCAATGGAATTGAGGGAGTACTTATTAGGCTATATTTGACAATTCAATGGAATTGAATTTGGAAAGAAATTTTGAATTCTATGGAATTAATTTTGTTCTTCCTGTTCCAACTATGAGTTAGTAAAATAAAGTTTTATTTTCTACATAATTGCTTGAAACGGCCCTCTTTTTTGGGGTGTTTTATTCCTAAAGACCAACACTACCACAAATCTCTATCTCTCATATTGTGCTTTGAGAAGACAAATTGTAATATTTTCTAGAGAGGGGTTAAATACAACACTTCTTTAGGCAAATTTACTATTTTGCTCATATTATAAATAATTTTCTTTTTGTCAAAATCGCCACCTTTAGGTGGTCCTATTCCAAAGAACAACCTAGACTAGGCGGTCCTATTTCAAACAACTACCCACACTAGGCGGTCCTCTGACTTTCATCTACTATTTCGTCAACTTTTTTTTTTTTACATTTAAATACCCTAGAGTTAATATGTTAACGAAATTGTTAAAAGTTCAACGGAACTACAACACCCCACCATGAGAATCGCCACCCCGAGGTGGGTTTCTTCCTAGAGGACTGCCATCTCACCCCAAGGTGGTCTTCTTCCATGAGAACCGTCACTCGAGGTGGTCTTTTTTTTTTTTTAATAATTGAATGATGGACAAAATAATGTTTTTTCAAAGAGGAGAATGTTGTATTTAGCACTTTTTAAGTGTTATATTTAACAGTTATGTATTTTCTATTGCATCGTCAAAGCAAAAGATTCGTGTTTTTTGAGTGGGAAACACCTACTACTACTACTAGTAATGTAATGGTTAAATTGAAAAGTGGGAATGTTGTGTCCCTTGTTCAGTTGTACTCTAAGTCAGTAGCTTTTCCCTAATCCATATTGTCAAAGTATATTAACTTTGGGCGATTAGAAAAGCTGTCCCTTACCAGTGTGTAAATGTAATGTATGTACAACATTTGACTGGAAAAAGCAGGTCCATTCTCTGCTCTTCTTTCTTTATTATTAATGTGCACCATTGACGAAAAAGCAAGCAATGTGTTAAGAGTTCGTTGACTATTACTTCTTCCATTTATCGTCTAGTGTATCCTTCTTTGAGGCAAGTTTTTGGACCGTCTGTGGAATCTTCTTGTACATCTCTACAACTTGGCGTTTGACTTACTTAATTTACTACGATTTAGTATTTAGTGACTTTTTTGGTTTTATGATTTTAGATATATTTTCTAGTTATTGAAAGAAAAAAAAAAAAAACAATAACAACAATAAGAAGAAAGAGATGTTATAAATCACACAAAAAGAATCATAACTGAGGTGGAAACCCTAAATTGAGAGTAAGAGAAGAGAGAGATTGATTGGCGGGGCGGGCGGGCGGGCGGGAATCAATACAGTATTATTCTAGTTTCTGTTACAACAACCTTTTTTTAACCAAATCAATTGCCTCAATCCAATTGGCTAACTGACCCTCATTTACATTACGAAAAGACTATTATGCCCTTATTAGAAAATATTTTCTTCTTTAATTCATGTCATCAATTATATATATATATAGCGGTCCTCCGATATCACATTTTAAAGATTCTATATAAATGATTTCACTTTTATTATCGTGTTTCTAGATTTTTATTTATTAACCTTTTTTAAAATAAGAAATTAATTAATTAACGTGTGTTAAATTTTTAAAAATTTAAAAGCCAAAAACTTACGAGAGACTAAGGAGTAAAGATGGGATATATAATGTGTTAGGGAGGAGGGTAGTCAAAATAATTTTAAGAAGAAGATTTTAGAAGAGAAATAATCACTTCCATGCAACTTAAATAACGTTCAGTTGACTCCCAGCCCAATTAAATATTCCCCCCTCCCCTGGCTCCCTCCCCCCAAATAATTCCAAAACTCTCTCTCTCTCTCTCTCCATTACTACCACCACTAACCGTGTATTTCTCTCTCTTCCTCCAAACACCAACAAGCCTAATCACATTAATCGCCTTCCTCTTCTCCGTCGACGATCGAAATCATTTCTGCCCGATCGATCCGCCTCTGGGGATTCATTTGCATGGTTGCTGTACATATTTAGGGAATTAGAAAGAGGGAAGAAAGATGTACAAGAACCAGCTGCAAGAGCTGGCGCAGAGGAGCTGCTTCAACCTGCCTTCTTACACTTGCATTAGAGAAGGTCCTGACCACGCCCCTAGGTTTAAGGCCATCGTCAACTTCAACGGCGACTCCTTCGAGTCCCCTTCCTACTTCTCCACTCTCCGTCAGGCCGAACACTCTGCCGCCGAGGTCGCTCTCAACTCCCTCTCCTCCCACTCCCTCGCGGCCCGCATCCTGGTTGGTACTCTCTCCTATAATTCTCCCTTAGGGTTTTTATTCCACATTTACTTCGTCATCTTTCACGTCTCGATTAACTTAGCTGCTTTAATTAATGCCCAATGCCTGTTGCTCAGTGGTCAAAATAAAATAAAATAAAAAAGTGTGGTAAAATGCTAACTTGCGCTTCATGAATGCTAGCTCGAGTATTTTTCCTTTCATTTCCCGGCTTATGAACGTTTTGATAAGGTGCTTTAATGGCACCTCCAGTCCAAGACAGCAATGGTTGCTAACTTGCGCTTCATGGATGCTAATTTGTGCTTCATGAATGCTAGCTCGAGTTTGCTTTACCTAGCTGAAATGTACTAACGTGCGCCGGGGGTTATCCTGCGCACGTTACGGACGGACTGGCTGGTGGGAGTGTTGACGGCGATTGTTGCCCTTTTTTCTCAGTTTATTACTTTAGAGATGAGTAGTATAATTGGACCTTGGACTGGGTTGTGCTGTGCCAGTGAAATTACGAAAATGCCCTTGATGTGGTATTTGGGGGTGCGGTGGTCAACATATATATATATAGTGGGAGTTTGTTAGGCACTGAGAGGAGGGAAAGTTATAGTAGTACAGCTAAGTGGCAGGAGTGTGTAAAGAAAAAAAAGAAAGTTTTATGAGGGAGGAAGAGGAACCATAATTAAAGCCCATTTTATTTGTCTTTATTTTGTTCTCCGCACAACAGCTGTTTTGGGTCTTGTGCCACTTTAGTGCTTGTAAAGTTGTAATCAATTCATTAAGCCTTATTTTTGTCATAATTATGGTTTTCAAACTAGGCCAAGCTTAATGTGCCATCAAAAACGAGTACTAGTATAGTACTGTAGTACTCTTGTTTTGTCCTAAATTAGTCATTAATAAGGTGGTTGAATGATGAAAATTTCAATTTAGATTTGAATAATGTTATATGGATAAATTTTATCCAACCCAAAAACATTTATTACTTTCTAAATTTCATAAAAAAATATTTATTACTCCACAAATCAACTAAAAAAGACTTTTTTACCCGTACATATTTATTGTTCATGGAAAAGGGTAGAATTTTCAATAAAGGGTACTTTAGGTAAAATATATTTTTTATTTTCTTGGATATAGCGAAATCAAATTGATCCATCAAGATATATTGTTTAGATTTAGGGGTAATTGGACATGCAAATTACATAATTACTTTAATGTCCTTAACATTAATGACATAATTTACTTAAATACCCTTTCAGGTCATTTAGCACTAATGGTTTTGTTTATTACTCCCTCTGTTTCAAAATATTTGTCGTTTTAGCTCTAAAAATTTGTTTCAAAAAGATTGTCGTTTTAGGTTTTCAATGCATGTTTTACCTAATTTACCCTTGTCTTCTCACAAGTTCCAATAATTGATCATCTCTTCATTAAATACTTTATCTTCTTCCAATGGCTATCTCCTTCTAATTTATCTTTTCAACTACTCCTAGCACAAAAATTAAAGATATTTAATAAGGGTATATTTGTCAACTTATAAAATTTCTTAATATGTGTGCACAACTCTAAATCGTCAATCTTTTTGAAACGGAGGGAGTATTACAAAATCTATGTACAACTATTCATGCATTAATGTAAAATATGATAGTTAGCGGTCAAAATATGTGAAAGTACCCATTGATTAGAGTAGTGGATAGGGTGGTTAATGTAAAGCACTAACTATCCTAATAAATGCTCCTTAACATATGTTTATAGAGCACAAGCTAACAAGATCCATAAATTAATGCATGCTTTCATTAAATAGCGCTCGGAATATTGTTCCCATTGGTTGTGAATTGAGCGGCAAAGCGGCATTTTTTAAATTTTTTATTTGAATTTATTAGCCTCTTTGTGTTTTTTCCTTTTTAATTTCTTCATGGCGGTGTGAATTAAGAAGCTATTTCCTTTGTTTCCTTCGAGAATATTATCAAATACTCCCTCTGTTTCAAAATATTTGTCGTTTTAGCTCTAAAAATTTGTTTCAAAAAGATTGTCGTTTTAAATTTTCAATGCATGTTTTACCTAATTTACCCTTGTCTTCTCACAAGTTCCAATAATTGATCATCTCTTCATTAAATATTTTATCTTCTCCCAATGGCTATCTCCTTCTAATTTATCTTTTCAACTACTTCTAGCACAAAAATTAAAGATATTTAATAAGGGTATATTTGTCAACTTATAAAATTTCTTAATATGTGTGCACAACTCTAAAACGTCAATCTTTTTGAAACGGAGGGAGTAGCATCATAGAAGGTGAGAGACCATTTGAAGTAGTACAATTATACTAGTAGCTTGTATCTTCAAGTCAACTATTGTCCTAGTAGATAAATACAATTATAGTCAGCATTTGTGTTAGGTTTGTGCATTTAATTGGATTGTGGAAGATTTTTTTCTTTTTTTATGTTTAATTAATTGATACGATAAGGACAAATAAGACTATAATTAAAGACCATTTATTTTAAGTTCATTTATATGGGTCTAGCTATCAAGTTCCATTATGACACTAGTTAATAATCTTGATCTGAAAATTAATCACTTAGTAGTACATTGGAAATACTCCTAGATGTATTGTTGTTGATTTTCTATGTAGATAATTAATTGTAAATTAGGATGACTAACTAGTAGTAGTACCACGTTTGTTAATTTAATAACACAGGTCTTGTTAACAAATATCAACTTAAGATAGGTGTGAATACATTGACATATTGACATATGTATTAAATGAGATAGTAGTAATGTTATATAAATATACAAATTAAACTTACACAGATTTCATTTGCATCGCTTCGCTTTAGGATGTTGTATATTCTGAATAATGTACAACACTTTAAAGCATGATGTAGTATGGCCCATGGAAAGATATTAATTGCATGTTGCAATCTTAAGAGCTATAGTCCATCTAGTCTTCCCAAATTAAATATGCGTGAATGTGATGCTGCAGTATGCATGTGCCCACCAACTTTTTGGGATAATGCACTGATTGCTGCCATTGATGTGATATAGGCATCATACTTTGTTGATTTTAAAACCACATCATAGGAGTTCTTTTTTTCTTTTTTTTTTAAATAAGACATAATATGAGCTTTGTAGAATTGGAGAGATAGTATACGCATATTTGAAGTTTAACAGAAATCTTAACTGGATACGACCAACCGAACTGTAGTTTCACGTTTACATTTTTGGTCGATGTAATTCAAATGGAGTGCTCGATCATTTGTCATCTATGATGTAGTAGTATGTATGAATTACGGGTTTTCTGGCTTAGTGCTGATGTTGCTTTCATGACTTTCAGTTCAGGACAAACCTGTGGGGTTTTGGTCTGTTGTTTTCCGTCTTTTCTTCTCTTCCTTTTTTTCTGTTTTTCTTTTTCTTCTTATTGGAGTGGGCGAGATTCTTCCATTGTGGGATTTTCTACTTTTTTTATCCTGTCTGAAATTCTAAGTAATAATACAGTGTCCAATCATAGTGTTTTGGGTTCATTCATTTCTTCCCGGCATGCAGCTTGGAGGTTTGCACCCATTTATTAGGAAGTTTCTTTGAATAGAGCCTTTTAGCAGTAGAAGTGATTGTCTAATACATCCTCGGTCCTTAATTAAGTCACTTTTTAAAAGAATTTTTTTCCCCTTAATGGAGTGTCACTTTTTCAGAAGTTAACCATTTACATATATAGTTCCATGTATAAGAGATTATTTGTGTAAATTGGTTAATAAATTTTAGTATATGCTAAATTTCTTAATTTCCCTGCAAACTTCAAAAGTGACAGCCAGTTAGGGGTGAATATACTAGCGCGAACAATTGGATGATCATGCAACTATGCTATATATTGGTAGGATAAAGATAGTTCACACTCACCTTTCTGACTTATTTAGCTTATAAATTAAAATCTATTCTTCCTTACATACTCATAGCTCATGACTGGAATATGCTTTTTATTGTATGCACTGCTCCGCTTCTAATACTACTTTGAAATTGGTGTTACTTCAAGGTTTGGGTTGCTCAGTCAAAAGAACTTGATAAAATATTTTGGCCTCGAAGATAGTTTTTAATATGTCGGTACAAATCATTAGAGCTTCTTTCTGCTATGCGAAATTGTCCTATGGATCTTTTGCAGGGATGCAGGGAGTGGGGTGGTTGGGATTTACCTTCCATTGGTATGAGAACGCCCCTCTCCATCCCCTTCCTAAATCCATGATGGGTTAGCTAAGCGCACCCCACCCCTATTTGTCACACAACTCCCCACCCCATTCAAACTCCAACCCCATTTGCCTAGCGTTATCAGATCCTTTGGGAATATCATTTGGCAAAATATAAACCAAAATACCAATTCTTATAATTGTTGCGCATATTAGATCATCCTTTAATACTTAAATGGTGTTTCAATACAACAATCTAACACTACTTGTTCATTCAACTCAACTCAATTCAGTCTTTTTCCCAATCATATGTGGTCGGCTACATTACTTGTTCATTAACGACTATAAATTTATGGCGAGATAATTTTTTTTTCAAACTGACTTAGTAGATGTTGTGCGACAGCAGAAGCGAGCAAACAATAGATTGAACAATAATCAATATGTCAAGCAATTAGGGATTTGAAGAAGAGAGAGTATTTGGGGTTTTAAGAAGAGAGAGTACTTGGTGAACTTTATGCCATCAAAATTTAAAAATTGCAAAATGAAATTTAGAGTTGAGGGTTTCTCTTTTTTTCTTTTCTTTGGTGAGAAGTGAACACGAAACCCTTGAACTTATATTCTTTTGAAATTAAGAATGGGAAAAGAAACAGAACTGGGGTTAGGTGGGGAAACTATTATACTGATAGATCAACAAATAATTTTTATCCTTGACATATAAATCGGGTGGGCCATATGTTCTGTGGCTCCACCCAACTCCGTCCCATTAATACATATCCTAACTCTGTCCCATTATGGGTTGGTTGTGGGGGTTGCCCGCTATAATCTTTAGGGACGAGAGAATCTACGCCTGGATTGTACAAGATCATTAGAATTTGAACTTATTATTGTCCCTTGAAAGTGATTTTTAGGCAAAGAATGTTATTGATGCAAAACAGAACAATTTTTGCATGAATTTATTTGCCTTATAGGTCATTCGGGGCTTGATATTATTAAGTATGGATTGTACTAGATATAGATCCTTGGGTACTTTTTGGTCCTTGAACACGTTTTCCCCTTCAGTCATATGATCATACTTGGTCCTTGCACTCCTTAAATATTGGCCAACAATGATTTAAAATTTGAAAGGACGAATAGGAACAATATACCGATATGCATACTCGCTGCTATTTGTTACTCTCTCTATTCTTAAACAAGCGTCCACTTATTTTTGTCAAGTGTGGTACTGATATTAAGATACTTCAAAAAAAATCTAGGTAATACAATATATTTTCAAAATATCGTCGTTTAAGCTCCAAAGATTGATTTTCTTTAAAATTACTTTCAGCATATAGATGCTCCGTCCACATGTCTTAGTATCTGTGCCGTGGCACACTTACTTCAAATAAGTGGACACTTATTTGGAACAGAGGGAGTATGATTTATGCATAAATTTAGTGAGTTATAACAATCCAGCTACTTATTTTTTTTTCTCTGAAAGTGAGACATGTAATCCAAATAACCAAACCCCACAGCAATTGTAGGTCCTTACATTTTTAACCCCGCTATTGAGCAAATGGATCACCCTTCGCTCACTCTATATGAAATTCTAAGATAAAGGGCAAATATTCAGTTAATGATTTCGAGGTGAAATGTTGTGATGACCACATAATGTTTTAGTATGTCCTTGATGAATGTTAAATCATTCTTCACTGTGGTTAGGATGAAACAGGGGTTTACAAGAACCTCTTACAGGAGATTGCACAACGAGTTGGAGCTCCATTGCCTCAGTACATGACGTACAGATCAGGCCTTGGACACCTACCTGTCTTTACAGGAATAGTAGAACTAGCTGGGATCACTTTCACTGGGGAACCTGCTAAGAGCAAAAAGCAAGCAGAAAAAAATGCAGCAATGGCAGCTTGGTCATCCCTAAAACAATGTAAGCCATAGTTTCAGCGTATATGCATTATCTGTTTTCGTCTGCAAACTTCTGGTTTCATGTAAACAATATGTTTTTCCTTTTCTGACCAGTGGCACGGCAAGATGCAAGTTCATCTAGTGAACCAGAGAACAATGAGGAGCAGGAGCAGATCAGAATTGCACGAGCCTTACTGAATTACCGTATGAAGGAGAAAATGGGAACGCCTAGTTACACTGACGTTCCAGTACCATTTCAAAAGAAATTTACAGTCCCAACCCCAAGACCATTAAGTCCACAGCATCCCCCTTCAACAACATCAAAAATCCTCCCATTATTTTGCCAGAAAACACCTCCTCGAAACAGACCTTTATCATCAACAACAACAAATGACAGTCCTATGTCATCATTACAGCAGCAGCAAGTATTAGAAAGACGCACAATCCGCCCTCAAAGATTCTCTGCAGCAGGAGCAGCTCCTTATCTTCCAGTGCGGCACTTCAGGATACCCCTCCAAGGGGTTGCTCCTCCTGTCACAATAAGAACAGCGGTGCCAGTTTTCTCTGCACCCCCACTTGCACCACCTTCTGTGCATTCCCCTCAAGTGATGCAGCCCCGACCTGTACGAATCGCTCCACCTGTCTGTATAAGGCAATCTGTGCCTGCTTTTACTGCAGCTCCAGCTCTAGCTCCAGCTAAGAAGGAAGATCCTTCAATGACAACTTCCGCTCTCCCAAACAAGTCAGTTGTTCAAATTGAGGCATCTAAGGGAGACACTAATAACAACCTCAAAGAATCAGAGGCTGTAACGAGCTTGGAAAATCTGAAACTTTGATGATAAATTAGAGAGTTGAATCCAGCACGAAACCATGTTATTCAGTTTGTTGATGTTCAGTTTTGTGCCGTCATTTTTGTTATATATATGGGTGTCTTGCGTTCCTCCTACTTTGGTTAATACCATAAGCTCTGTATTTTGTTTCACGCGTAAGTAAACAATTAGTACCGGTGAATGTAGAATCATATGTATCAATTTTTGCAATTCAAGAGCAGCTTTCATTGCTATCCTTTTCCCAAAAGACGCGATTATTACTTCTATCATTCAATTGTTTCTCTTATATGTTGCCAAACTAAGTCAAATCCACAAACAAGCTTGAGCCTCCATTTGCAGCCTGCTCTTAATTTGTATGAAAGAACACATACAAATAATATCCAATGCCATACTTGAAAAATCATCCGCCCGACCTAAAAATGTTAGCTTTCTATTAATACTTGACCACCACATAAGCCGTTGATACGATGATTTAGGACCATTCAATATTTTCTCCATTGTAGCTCGTATCATTCTGGTTGGCCTATATATGAAATGCTACTGCCAAAGTAGGTAAAAGTTGATATAATATTATAACTCTGGCATAATTGGTTGTACCTTGATCAGTTCAAGCCAAAATCAGTAACGATAGGATTCTTCTCATATTATCTCAGTTCCATCAAAAAATTAAATATCTAAGAAATAAATAACCATCTTTGGATGCAGCTATCATAGATTCATAGCATAGATACTTGTTTTATTCTATATAAGGAGGATAAACAGAGTTAGAAAACCAAAGGAATTTCAAACTTAAGTAGAGAATCGCTATTAACACACTAAAATTTGACTACAATACCTTATCGATGTTTTGTTTTGCTTGTACCATATATTTTATATATTGCACAGTGAAATGTGACAGTTGGAATTTTTGTAATGTTAATATGGAGAGCAAGATGGGAAGAGATGTAGAGAAATGCAAGAAAAAAAATAATGGCATGTGGCATTGCACTTAGTAATTGGACTTTTATGTAAATTCACAAAGGACAAGTAAGTCAATATAGAGTTGTACCCATACTAAAACATCATTGGAGTCAGAAAACAAACCCAATTAACTAACGAAAGGCCCATCCATCCATCCCTGTATTGTTGTATGCCTGAAACCAACTTACTCCAAAATGGATGGAAGAAAGAGACCTTCAATTCATAATCCAAAAATGACCAGTCTTTCTTTTTTATCTTTTGTAAGTTTGTAGCATACATTGATACAACTATCTATCTATCTTATCTATATATTGTACAAATGTACCAAATTATACCCACAAGTGTACAAACACACACGTGCGATTGTCCCAATGGATGCTAAATGTGAATTTATGAACCATTTTTATCTCTTTACTAAAAACATAAGAGACAATACCTTGAGGTAGTAGGACATGATTGTGCCTTGACATTGCTTAATCTGTAAATAGCCACTTCTCCACTCCTCTCCTCTCCTCTCCTCTCAACTCATTTATGCATTTATGTCCTTTTGGGAATATTTGCAACTATATTTTGGTTATGTGTGGCTACTCAATACCAAATTTTAAAATTAAAATTGGATGAACAATTTGAGCTCCACGGAATTTAAATTGTTCTTTCAATTCTAATTTTGAGCTCTGAAATTAAGTATTCAAACATAACATTTGTAGTCTCACAATTTTGGGGCCTCTCACTTGGTTCTTACATGATAAAGTCATTCTACTTTTTCAAAACGATCAAAGTAAAACTACGTATATAAGTTTTTGCTGAAAGTGAAAATTATTCATTTTTGTATAAGTTTATTGAAATTTCATTATTGACGCATAAATGTTATAAGTTGACATTATGGATATTAATGCATATGTACTACTAAAATGTTACCAAAAGCCAACTTTCTTAATAATAGTAAAAAACTAAAAATAAACGATCATTTAGAGACGAAGAGAGTATCAATCATTTTATTTTTAATAGTGAGATGGGAAAGGAAACAAGTCTCAATGATTTGATATTACCAGAGCATAACTTGAGGATGGTAAATGAAAAATACTACTTCTTCCGTCCCAAAAAAAATTGACACTCTATAATATTAAACTTTTTAAACTTGAGGATGGTAAATCTATAATATTAAACTTTTTAATATTATAGATTTACTTTCGTGTACCTTCTTTAAATTACACTAAAATTATTAATATCTTTAGAAATTAGACTAACTTATTTAGGACAAACCAAAAAGGAAAGAGATACTATTTTTTTTAGGACGAAAGGAGTATGACTTTCTTGTAAAGCAAGACTCCTCAATATATTAAAAATAAGAGCTCGTTTGGTACAGTGTTTATAAAATGCAGTGTTTTAAAAACACAAGTCTTTTCTTATAAATACGTTTAGGATATTACTTCAATAAGCAACTTTTTTTTCCTAGCAGCGTTTTAAAATCTGTGTTTTGGAAAAAAGCTGAGAATCCTAGTGTTTTAAAACGCAGCTGCGTTTTGAAAACGTTGTTTTTTCTGCCGCAATATTGAAACACAATTTTTGTAAATAAGCTGCGTTTTATCTCTACATTTTGGTCAAAACACTTGACCAAACGGGCTCTAAGAAGAAGAAAAATGAGTTAATTTATGGGATTGAATTATTCATAATTGACATTCAAAAAACCTAACTTGGACATAGAAATATAATTTGGGAGAGATTAAAATCTGAAAAGTTACGCTAATCTTAATTTTCACCAACTTAGCATTTGTTTTCCATTGATCGTTCTTTCTTTTCTTTTCTTTTCTTTTTTCCCTTTGACAATCAACAACCAAAATACTTATACTTACCTTTAAAAAGCGTGAATTTACGTCATAAAAGCTATTCTAGCTGTCGTATTATTGTATGAGATAAATCTAAATAATTTGAATTGGGACATTCAAAAAGTGGTTGGGTGTAATTAATGTTCTCTTTTGGTAATTAATATGTTAAGTAAATTATCATTTTAACTTTAAATTAGTCATTAATGAAGTGGTTGTATGTTAAAGATTTAAATTTATATTTAAGGGTGACTTAGTCAAATAAATTATGAACTTACTCCAATGCCCTCAAAATTAATGATAAAATTTAATTTATTACTCTTTTAAACATCTCAATTCAGGCCATTTAACAGGTTTTGTTCGTATAAACATTATGTTACATTTGTACACCTTACCTACAACATTTACTAACACAATAAAACTAAAAAAATGAAGCTTTTTATTGGACATATATAGTCAATAAGTAAAATGACAATGATCACAAATCTAGCTTGAATTATTATGGGCAAATTACACAAATAGTCCTTGTATTTTTTGGAATTTTAGGGATTCGTCCCTAAACAAATTTTTACAAAATTTTTGTCCTTGTACTTATCAAGTTAAACGCAATTGGTCCTTCCGTCCAATCCCGTTAGCTATTTGGCCGTTAAATATAATCACGTGATTTGTCTAGGGGTAAAATTGTCCGTGCAATTTTTTCTTTGAATAGACAAAACTACCCTTAATAATTTTATTTATTAAAACTTCATAAAAGGATATTACTGTAATTTCAATACCCATTTCTTCTCTATCCCAACCCATTTCCCTTCTATCCACCATGGCTGCTACTTCACTGGAGAAGACGGTAATTTCGTCTTCAACCCCTCTCTCTCTCTCTCTCTCTCTCTCTCTCTCTCTCTCTCTCTCTCTCTCTCTCTCTATTATCATGTCACCCACCGATTCGCCATCCTCATATGCTCTCTCTTCATCCCTCACACCCACAAAATTTCCACCGATAAATCATTTGTATCGTTACTCATATCCCAGTACGGCCTCAATTTCGTCAAAGATTTGCTCATTACCAAAGCAATTCATCAATCAGCCCCTTCATACACCTCTAAATCTAGTTCACATCGGCCTCAATGTTAGGACGTCTTATGCCAAACTCCGTCAATCCACCGTTGCCATTGTCGGCTCCTCCTCCTCTTGTGCTCTGAAACAAATATCCAGGATGAGACGAAGGCAATTTGGAGTGTGTAGATACCTCGGTGCTCATAGTGTGAATAATGGTTTGCTTCAATTAGGGGTTTGAATTAAAAATCAGTCTTAAGCCAACAGGAGTGGACCAGAGTGAGGGGAGGAGAGGGCAGAGGAGAAGATGGTGGAGGTAGGGAAGTCGAAGTATTCGTGAGAGAGATGTGGGTTGTTGTTAGTAGGTGGGTTGAGTTCGTGTATGAATGGGGATCAATCGATGCCATTTACTTTATGGATTTTCCTAGGATTAGGGTTTTATGTTCTGCTGCTACAGATGAAAAAGAAAGAGAAACAAAGAAACAGAGGTGAGGGAGGGGAGAGGAGAGAGAAATAGAAAGGGAAAGAGTGGGAAAAAGAAACAGAGGGTGGCATTGTTGGTAAGTGGTGGGTGGTGAGGGAGGGGAGAGGAGCGAGAAAGAGTGGGTTAATATTTGGGGTGGGTTTAGTTTAGGGCAAATTACATAAAAGGTCCCTATACATTTTAACTAAGATTGACTAATTTACCCTTGGACTAAATCACGTGAAACGCATGTGATTCCACTTAACGGCAAAAAATAGACGGCAATGGACGGAAGGATCAATTGTGTCAAAAAATTGAGTTCAGGGACCGCTGGCATGGAATTAGGACCAATCCCAAAAAAGTCGAGAAGTATAGGGACCATTTGTGTAATTTGCCCAATTATTATATGTAAAGACCCCCCAATTTTCTAAAAGTTACAAAGTCTTAAGGACTTGATACACCTTAATTATATGCAAGCAAGCTTTGTCATTAAGGAAGGAAATCCTTTTTTCACATTTTCCTCTTGTTGGTCCAAAGGTCAAACTACTTATATCTTGGCCACGCCAATCTTATACTCTTAACTTATCCCATGCCTATTGTTACATTGTATCCATATTATGGATATATTCGTGTAATAATTGAATTTGGATCCTCTTTATAGTGTTGATATAACGATTTATCTGATATCATTTGAAAATAAGACTAATGTACAATATAAATAGATTAGACCAACAGTGACAAGAATGTTAGCTAACAATCTATTCACATAAAAAAGGTTATATATAGATATATCAGCAAATGTGTTTATATACGATTAATAATAAAGGAGCATATAATTGCTAGATAATTAGCGAAAGCCCATAAGAGAAGTGATCCAGCGATAAGCCTGAGATTTTACAAAAACGTAACGTTCACATTCACGTTCACAATCAGCTCATGAAAAATAAATATAAAAAATAAAAATGGAACAATGAGAAGCAGTTCATAATACACATCACCATTTTGTCAATATTGACCAGAATGCAAAAATAAAGATGCACATGCCATCCAAATCTTAGTATATAATTTGGTCTCTAGCAATAGGGTTTTCAAAAGCTTAATTAGACCTTTGGCCATTTGGCATAATCATAGTATGATGTATTCAATTGATCATGGGGTTGCTATTTGTAGTTATGCATATTTAATACTCCATTTCCTAATTTGAACAAGAAGGTCCCTTGTAGGTTAAGACCTTTGCTCTACTCCCCTTTTTTTGAATATATGACTCCCTCAAAAGAGACTTGTTTTTTGCTTCAACAACACCCCTAACTACCAAAAATACAGCAATGGCATCTTTTTCTATATGTGGTTTAAAGCTTTATAGTGAAAAGAACAGAGCATGCAAATGTGAGAGAGAATTGAAATGATGTAAAAATTAAAAAGAGGGGTACTACAATAAGTGTGCTAAACAAGCAAAGGTGGAGAGAGAGAGAGAGAGAGAGAGAGAGAGAGAGAGAGAGAGAGAGAGAGAGAGAGAGAGAGAGATATGTATGTGTGTATGTGTGTGTGTGTTTTGAAACAGTGTTTTGGCTCTGCTCACATTGCGCATGTGTAATGGGATGAGGGGTGGGTGGGGTATAGTTTCCACTTCAACAACACAAAACCCATCAAAGCAATTGGCATGTCAGCATTCTATTGATTTACGCAACAAATAATTTTATTGGGCCCGGGCCTACGACAGGGAGGGCCCACAGAGAAGGTGGGGGACCTGATTGGACCAAGATTAAGGGGGGTGGGGGCCCAAAAAGGGTTTTAGGAAGCACTGTCATTTTATTCCTTTTCCTATGAGAGGAGAGAAAAAAAAAAAAAACAGAGAAAAGCAATGGCTCAAGGCAAAAGAAAAGGAGAGATTGGAACCCTCCATCCATCCATTAAGAACATGAAAGAAAAAGCAAAGAAATCAAAAAGAGATAACAAATGGAGAGAGGGGACAAAGTGGAAGGATGTTCATCCCCATCACATATACTAAAGTTGAAAGATGAAAAAAAGAAAATGGAAATTTTTTTGAAAAAGAAATATATCCATTTGACTTTGTTATTGCTCATCATGTTTCATTGATTGTACTATATATATATTCTATATTCTATATTCTATATATATATATATATGTGTGTGTGTGTGTGTGTGTGTGAGGTGTATTGGAACATGCTTGTGTCCTTTGTGTGATTACAAATTCTCTTTTGTCCATTTCAATTTGGTCGTTAATTCTTAACTTAAATTTGACTTTAACGATGATGATATACCATCTATCTGTTTGACGGTTTAATTAAGTAAGTTGCTAGTTCTTTTATGCATTGACATAATTTGACTTTACCAATGATACTTTATATCATACGCTCATATAACGAGCATAATGTTATTATTGCTTATTAGCGATAACAAGTTCGAATTTCATTCCTAAAAAAATAGATCTTAGAGTTTGTTTAGTCGTGCGTTTTGACCAAAACGCAGGGATAAAATGTAATTTATTTACAAAATTTGCGTTTCAATGCTGCGTTTTAAAATGCTAAAATTTCTAACTTTTTTCCAAAACGCTGGTAGAAAAAAAATATTGCGTTTTAAAGTGATATCTCAAACGCATTTATAAGAAAAACCTGCCTAGGATCGAGGTTACACGTTCTTCACTTCTTTGTATTTCTATAGTTTACATTCTCTAAAAAAATGATTTTTTTTAAAATCTTTTTTTGTATTTTTTAAATTTAAGTTTCTTTTTTATTTAAACGACGATTCCCTAAATTATTACTCAATCAACGTTGAGAATCAAATTCATCAAAAAAAAAAATTAGGTTATCTATGGTTAAATTTCAATTTTCTTTGCATGCAAAAAAAGAAGAAAAAAAAAATTGATTCCTCAAATCAGAAGTATATGTCTCCACAAACAATGTGTGTGTGTATATATATATATATATATATATATATATATATATATAGGTAAAAGAAAATCATGACACCCCTCTTTCTCTCTCTCCCTACAACCCAACATTGATGGCTTTTCAATGAGGGAAAGTTGAATTTCTTTTACTTTCACTTCTTCGCGTGTTGGAGAGGAGACAACGGACAAAGTCATATTCCGAAGCAATCGATTTTTACCCCCCCCCCCCCAAGCCATGCTCCTTACTTTTTAGCCTATCTAATCTAATTTAAACCAAAGAGATTTGTTTTTCATACCAAAAAAACAAATTCATTATAACCCTCTTGTAATGACATTATAGTAATTTTAGTTTTATAGGTAAATTCAGTATAACCCTGTTGTAATGACATTTTCTCTCGATTAAACCAAAAAATTGAAAAATATTATCATTCAACGTACACCTATAAACTTGGTTGAATTGGCTCTTCTCATATAGTGTTTATATGCAACTGTCTTTTTCTTATTGTTTTGGGGTTGAGGGAAGTTTTCATCAGTAGAGTTCAGTATTTATATAAAATTAAGATTAAAAGTCAATGTCAGTATCACCAAAGCTTTGTTATTCTGCGTTCTCAAGCATTGCCTCCAAAATCTACGTACATGATTTCTAAGTGACAATGTTATTAAAATTTTCTTATATTGCATGTTCCTCTCTCTCTCTCTCTCTCTCTCTCTCTCTCTCTCTCTCTCTCTATGTAGTTTGATCGTCGCTAAAAAGGTTTTGGCCACATGACTTAAACTTGTAATAGACTTAACTAAGAACACATATTTCTTTATTGGTGAAGTGTAATTAGAAGACCCATAGTTTTCTATGTTAATCATTCAAAACACCGTAAATTTTCACATAACATTCTTTACTTGCTAACGCCATATTTTCCTCTTCGTTTCCTCTATTAATATTCGCCCAATACTACTACAGTACTCTAATACCACTAAGTTTCAAATATCATGCGTGTTGATCATATCACTCTTTTATCCAACTTTTAGCTAAATAGTTAAACTTCCTAGAAAACGTTTGGTCAATAAATAATTTTATACACCACTCGATCATACCATAGAATCAACGGAGTTGACGCTAGGGTTCACAGTTGTTGTTCTGTGGCCAAATGTATGAAACCTATTTTTCCTATTTTAAATATAAAACTTAATAAAATACATAATCATTGAATCAAAAAGATTAGTTTTAACCTGATCGATCCATAGAAAATAAGTTTCTTTCTGACTCTTTTCTTTCTTTTGCCTTCATTGCTTTGCTTGTGTTGTAATATTGCCTTTTGGGATGGAAAGATTTCAGCGACTCCCTCACTCCCTCGTATTTAGTAGTAGTAGAAATCAAACACTATAAGACACGTATTAAATAGATAAACAAATCAATAAAGTTGAAACTATTTTACTACACTTATCTTTTTTCAAAACAAAAGTTTTACTACTATTTATATATGGATTTTGAGACTCACAGGTGGGAAGCACGTGAGGCTTTTCACGCATGCTAAAAAGCAGATGACATGTATTCATATATACATACTCTCTCCTTCAAAAGCTCATTTGGTTTGTTTAATATTCTTTTAATAATTCGAACAGAATATTGCATTTTCTTTCTGTGTAATACATTATAACAAGTTTGAATCGAGTATTTAAATTATATATATATATATATATATATTTCCTCGACGATCAGTTAAAAGATTTAAGCAGGATAACATGTAGATTTTTAAATGATCTTGTTAGTTTCATTCTTTTGCGGCTCTATTTAAATATATATTCCATTTGTCTTCAAAAAAAAAAAAATCATTTAAAAGTTAACTTTTGAATATCGTATTTTTATTAGGACAGAAGGAGTATATGCGCTTAACCAATTAAACATAATTAATAACTAATTCTTCTGTTTCACTCAAATAGTTCACATTTGAAAAATCTAATAATTAAGAGATATATAATTATCATTAAAATTGGTCATAATTACAAAAATGCTTGAGTATAGTTAATATGTTTATACTACATGTGGAGGGTAAAGTTATAAAATTATGAAGATTGTAAACATAATTTTTGAAAGTAGACTCTTTACATGAAACATGATCATAAAATAAAATAGTGAACTCTTTACCTAGAACGGAGGGAGTATTATCATTAATAATTTGTATTTTATTTTCCAATTGAATTTAATATTTTTTTTGGATTTTTTAAAATTTTCTAGATTCTTTGATTACCACATGAAATGGATCAAACAAACTAACAAAATGATATAATCCATCTGCTATGTTCAAAGAGTCTCTTTTTTATTTATAAGAATCAACATGTGTATATAAATTCATTATTAAACATATACTCCATCTATTATGTTTAAGGTAATGAAATTTTTATTATTAAAAACTGCAATAATGATAACATGAATTGCAATTTTTGTAATTTTATATACCCGAATATATTTGTAAATATCCTTGGTCAATTTTAATTAGGTTGACTAAAACTAATCAAAAGAGAATCTTGCATATATTCATAGAATGAAGAGAGTATTATTCTGAATTTCTTTCGTTTATTATTTATGAGATCTATGTAAAAAGTGATAACATAATTTTTGGTAAGAGACTAGTTAATCTTACACAGCTATAATACTCATTTGTCCTAAAAGGAGGCTAGCATTTTGACTTCTTAAAATAGCTTGAAAATTTATCAAATAAGATTTCGATGTGAATTTATTTATTATTTAAAAAAATTATAAAACTTGAAATTTATAGTATTTTTAATACTAAAATTTACAAAGATTGTGATTTTATTTTTTATAACTAAAAAAATCAATCAAATGAACTTTGAAAAGTTAAAATATTCTGAAAATAGAAAGAGTGCATACTATGGAGCTATGTATTGAATGTCCACAAATAAAACTTATAAGTAGTAGTAAAATGTTATGAAATCCTAGTAAACCGACCGGCGGAGGTTGCAAAGCAAATGTGCGCCGACGGTCGGCGCCGGAAGAATATCCCAAAAGAAATCAGAAATTTAAAAAATAAAAATAAAAAGAAGGTCCACTGTCCACTATCATGTGCATTTCGCTTTCTATAATGTTGGTCCGGAATTAAGAAACCATACTATATATATTATGTTGTCAAATTCCTTGGTCGTCCCTCACTTTTCTCCTCCCATGTTTGCCCTTGCTCTCTTTCCAAATTTACATCCATTGTCCCACTTTGGCATTTAGTAACTCTAATTCTCATTTCAATCCATCATGTACCTTGGAAACATTAGGTTACACCGTACACCTAAAATCTTTAAGGTTTGGCTAATTGACAATATTATTCCCACTTCATCAATTTTTTTTTCTTTTTCTTTTATTGTTTTTGGCACCGTACAATAGAACGACGTCTTAGTTGAAAATGAAGTGGGGATATGCTAAAATCAAATTTTTATGACACGCCGTATGTTTCGAATCAATTTCAATACCTGAAGTCTGTGCTTGGCCTCATTTCATTGTCACCCTTTCCCTCAAAGTTTGTTATGCATTTTTGTTACAATGAGGGTTCTCCTAATAATTTTACTTTCTTAATAGACCAAGGTAATCATCAAAAAGGAAAAATAAGATAATAACCTAATACTATAATCCAATCTTAAATCCATACCTTAAACAATTATACCATACAAGTATTACATTGGGTACTTTGTTATAGTATGTACAATGGCAAAGAGCTTATGAGTAGCTTAGCCAAATTTTTTGACCAAATTTATTACTACTACAAAAATATTACTCTATTAAGCTAGTGATCATAAGCTAACTAAACAAAAACTTCTTTCTATTGGTGACATAAACTCCAAAAAAATTAAATTGAGAGAAAAGAAAAATAAGAAATAACTTTTAAAAAATTTATAGAAAATTAATCAGATGTCCAAATGAAACAAACTAAATCTCTATTTATAGAGAAAAATGTGTTTTTTAATACAAGGGACTTTTTTTTTTTCTTTGAAAAATGGCCAAAAGCCGCAGAGAGAGGTTTTTTGTGTCGGACCAATAGATGGACGACACGTGAAAAACATGAGTCAGAACATGTTAATTGTTTTTTGTTTTTTTTTTTTTACCATACAACAGCCAAAACGACGCCGTTTTAGCTGTTTGAGCTCAAAATGACGTCATTTTTTGCGGCTTGGGTGGCAAAGCTCCCGCTAAGCTCTTGGAGCTTAAGTTGCTACCTATTTCACTTTTGCCCATTTAAGCTCGCGTTATGCTCCCTGGAAGAACCCCGTTGTTTGTCTTGCTCCTTGGAAGATCCCAAAAGAATCCTCCATTGTTATTCTCTTAACTTACACAAAATTGCACATATTCAACACATGTCGCATAATTAGATGCAAGCCTCTGGCTCCTCAAATGGATTCTTGTTTTTAATTCACCGTGTCTTAGTCCCAGCGTGGTTAATCAGATCTTGAACTAACCATTGACCATCACTTTGGTAAGTTATTACCTCACCAACTCGCAATAATCCTCTAGCTCCTCAAATGGATTCTTGTTTTTTATTCTTAGCCTACCCGATATTAGTCCTTTCTCAAGAGCCAACTATTGTTCTCTTCGGCTCTTCCCAAGGACTAGTTCTACTTGTTCCTCACGTGTATGTCACCGAAAACACCACTTCACGTTTGAAAGTCACTTAGTGAACTCATCCTCCTTCCACTAATCCTTTCTACAAAATCAAATAGGAATTAAATTAGTGGTGATCATGGTTCGGTTCGGTTCAATTTTTACTAAAACAATGAAGAACCAAAATCAGACTAATACTTCGGTTCTTACAAAATTCAGAACTAGAACCAACCCAAGATGTATGAGAACCAATACATTGGTCCGGTCCAGAACCAACCCAAAATGTATGAGAACCAGAACCAGACCAATACTTTGGTTCTTAAAAGCTTAATACAAACAAATAATAAAATCTAATATTTGATACAAAGATTAAAATATTTAGAGTCAAAGCATTACAATCTAGTTCACGTGACTGAAAAAAATAAAGATAGTAAATTCAACAATTAAAAAGTTTGTTGTTAAATATTATAGCAAAAAAGAAAATAAATAAAAATTTACTATTTATATTCAGGGTTAGGGATAAAAATCATAAATTATAAAATATTAATTTATTAATATATATATATATAATAGCTATTGGTCCGGTCCGGTTCCAAAAACGATTGGTAATTTTTAAAATCGGGACTAAACCAATTGACCGGTTCTACTAAAATTCAGAATCGGAACCAAACCAATGAATTGGTTCGGTCTAATTTTTATTGGTTCGGTCCGATTCCATTGTGGTATATATCAAGTACAGTCTTTTGACCCGATAAAACAACTTATATGGCCTTTGACTAAAAATTAACACAAACTTCCTATAATACCCCAAAGCCCTTAAAACCTAACTCAGTCTCACTCTCTCTCAAATATCGGCTTCCTCTTTCGAACCACAGCCGTCTTCCTCCCATCGTCGTTGTCTCCCCCTCCCATCTTCGACCATATTGTCGCCGTCTTCCTCCATCTCCGGCCACATCGTCTCCCTCTACTGCCATTGATCTGGTAAGTCTTCCTCCGTCTTCCTCCCATCTACTACCATGAAGCTTTATCTTTGTCTTCCTCCCATCGTCTCCCTTTGAATAGGTTAAACAATTTCGTGAATTGTTTAAACGACTTTGAATTGTTTAAACGACTCGTGAATCGTTTAAACAAGTTGTTCGAGTCATTTGAAATACCCTTAAGTTTTATAAATTACTTGTTTAAACGACTCAAGGATCGTTTATATTATGTTTGAGTCGTTAAAAAAGAGAGGGTATTTTGGAGTTTTCAAATAAAAAGAGGTCATATAAGTTGTTTTGGAATAAGTTAGGCCAAATAAGATGTTGGGGGTTTAACTAGGTCATTTGTGAAAAAACCCCTATTCTATTGGTCCGATCCAATTTTTAAAAAATTATGCTCACCCCTTAGATTAAATACACTATCGGCAACTCCTAATATCCACCCAAGCAATTATCTTAATTAGTGTATATTTTCACAAATTTTTATAATTAATTACTATATTAAATATTTTTTAACATATATTTTTAGGACACAAGTTAACAAGATTCATTAAAATTTTAGTGAGAGAAACTGATTTTGAATTGTGAGGGTTTAGATTGAAAATTTTATGTATATAAAAGTCAAAGACAAGTTAATTATTTCTGCGTAGAGCGTATTTGGGACTGTATTTGCTTGCGGCACCCAGTAGTCTCAGAATAATACTTAAAAGAAAATCAACAAAACTAAAGGGGAACGGAGCCAGTTGGATGTTGAACCAGTTTTCGTAGGGTCAATTAGAGCAACCACAATGGTGCTCTCTAAAGCACTCTCTAAAATTATTTATAGAGATTTTTAACTTCTTCAACCCTACAATGGCACCCCAATCAACTCTCTATCCCTTAAAACAATTAAATCACTCTCCTAATATAGAGAGTGATTTAGTAGGAATAGTGACGAATTATTGTGTTTTTTTTTTTCATCTCAAAATAATTATTTTGTTTGAAATTTTTTAGGACATTACTTTTACTATTTTACCCTTACTTTTTCTTCCTAATTTAATTAATAGACCACATACATATGGACATTAATAAAAATTACACACTATACTAATATTAATAATCAAATAAATTATTTTTCTTAATTCCCAAGTCAAACAAGACAATAATTTAGTGACAGAGAGAGTACAATATATTTTTCATAGTATATGAAATTTAAAATTTAAAATATTTTATTTTAATTGTGGTGAAAAATATAAATAAAAGAGAAAAATATAATGGTTTGTTAGTTGAGATGAGAGATATTTAATTTTTAGAGGTTATATGAGAGTCTTGTTGGAGTGAATTTATTTTTAGAGTGTTGAAAAAAACTGAACGAAAAACGGGTGTTTAGAGTGTGATATAGTGAGGTTTGTGGATGCTCTTAGGCTATCTACAAAAGCAAACTAGGGTCTACGAGTGATTGATTGGGAGGAGAAAGATTGAGAGATTTTGGTTGATTTGACGAATTTTGACCAAGCCATTTAAAAAAAGGTACTGTACCTACAACAGCACACTCTGCCTCTTAAACGTCACTTCAAGGATAACTACAAACACCAGCCCCTAAATGCGCCGAATCTCTCTAAATATAGTAATACTCCCTCCAACCAAAAAATTACTGCCCACTTGTTTGTCTTCAAATAATTTTCTCATTTTTAAATATATTAATTTAATTTTAGTATAATTAAAAAAGTTACAAATACCGACAAGTTATAATAATTTTATAAAGTTTGACGAGTAATTTTTTTTCTTTTATGTGTTAATAAATTGAATCGAGTTTGAGCTTGAGTCGTGCTTGTTAGGTCTTGTATGAATTCAACTTTAACATATTACCGTTCAAAGTTTGAAATATATTCGTCTTGTATCAACTTGAGTTTGACCCAATAAATAAACAAATATAAAATATTTTAATAGAAAGTTAACTCGATTTAGCCTTTTTCTTAATTATTTGGGGTCGGCTATATGAATTATTTTTTATCATTCGATTAGATAGGTCCAAACCAAATACAAAGTTAACTCGATTCGGCCTTTCCTCCAATTACTTGGGTCGACTACCTAAATTATTTTTCGTCATTTGATTTGATCAGGCCAAAGCAAATATGGAGTCTATTCAAACTATAATAATTACTTATCTACTATATTTATCTACATTAAGCATAAAGAAAGATATTGTTAGAGGTAAAGTCTAATCTCATTACTTATCTACTATATTTATCTACATTAAGCATAAAGGAAGATATTGTTAGAGGTAAAGTCTAATCTCACGTGACGATATTTGACACAAATGTGATAGAAAGGATGACAATTTTAGCATTTAGTACTAAAAGATATTTTTGTATTTTCATAACTTTCATTGTAATCTCAAAATTTCTAAATAATCATTAGTTTTTTATAAGTTACAGAGAGAAAATATAGTCTGTAAGAATTTGAGGCTAGAGTTTGAGACAGATTCGATTGTAATCTTGAATTCGATATTGAAATCGATAGTCGCTATTTTGCCTCCATAAAGTCTTGTGTATAGTTGGTTGGTCTTTGTTTTCTGTATCTTGTGTATGTTTGGTCTTTGTTTTCTTTTTTTGTTGTTAATAGATCAAATTAAAATTAGTCAAGTTGTTTGCGAATAACTCAATCATTTTTAACTCGTCTATTCGTGTACAACTTGATCATTCGTCGTACAAATGGACTACCTAACATGCTCGAGTATTTTGTAAGGCATAGAAGAGATCTATTTTACCTTCTTTCAATATTAAATATCATAGATATAAATTTTCCCCTCTTTCTTTCTCATTAAAAAGGAAGAAGATAGAATTACAAGTCTTAATGCTTTTACTTTAAAAATATTTACAGAGTATTAAAATTTTAACCCTCAATAAGATGGAACTACATAGACAAACGAAAGTATGGTGTAAGTCACCGGCAAAATCGAATCGAATCGAACTTCGGTTGATTTGAGTTGCTTTTGGGTTAAGTCGGCTTAATTTAGGTTTGAAAAATGTAAGAATTGCGCGGTTCGGTTCGGTTTGTGATTTTTGGTGCCGAATTGAATTGAACCAAACCACCATGTTGATATAATATTTTTATATCACACACACATATATATATATATATATACACATATTAGTAATTGCTAATTTATAATTATTTGGAATTCAAAATTTGCAAGTAAAGTGAGTGCAAAAATTAAACATTCTACTTTATTTTTGGTCTTTTAATTTTAAAACCTTATTTTTAATATTTGATGTTAATTAGCGATAAAACATTAAACATTTCATTTGCCTTGATTTTAATATTATTTTTAATGTTGTATCTATCAATATTACACGCATTTAATTTGTAGCATGTCAATGATTAATTTAATTAATAAAAAATTTATTTAAACTGTAAAATTGAACCAAATTCAAGCAATTTGGTTATAAAAAAAGTGAAACCGATGAGAAGACGGTTCGATTCACTCTTTTAGCCTAAACTGAACTATGTATACCCCTAAATCAAGTAACATTGAGGATTAAGCAATTGAGTAGTTTTTATATTAAGTTTTTTCACTGCAAGTAAGGAAAATTTGAGTAAGTGAGAAAATAAAATAAAATATTAGTTTATAGGAAAAGAAAAATATCACTGAAAAATTAAACATGTGTAAGAAAATTAAAAAATAACAAAATTATTAAAAAATTAAACATGTTTTAGTCACACAACTATTTAACGGCAATATAATAGAAATATGAATGAAAGAACTGAATTTGATTGCAAGTGTTGGTAAAAAAAGAAGTCTAATTAATTTTTGAGTCAAAGAATTAAACCGAAAACAAATTTAAAATACATAAACTACTAAATATCATCATAGAGACAAGAAATAAAAAGATGTACTACTGTAAGAGGTGTGACAATATTTTATCAAATACATTAAGTTATTCAATATACCTCTTATAAAAGACTTATTGGGTTTAACAATTTAATACCCAATAATTAAATTAGGTGTTAAATGAATTATTCATTAAAAATTAATAATAAAATGAATAAGTATGGGTTTTAACCCAGTTATCCATTGAGTTATCTTATAAAAAATTTTAAAAAAAGAAAAATCCCAAAATATGTCACGCCGCCTCTTGTTCTCGCCTCGCTCTCGATTTCTTTCCACTACCGGCGACTCTTTCTGCTAAAATTCGTGGTGCTGGCGTTTCCTTCTGCCGAAATTCGTGGTGCCGGCGCCTCCTTCCAATGCCACAGGTCGTCTCACTCATCCTCACGGGTTAGAGCTCAATTTTTTTGGCCTGTTTAAAATTAGGGCTTTTCTAGCCCGGACTGTTTAACTCATAGCCCGTTAGGGCTGGCTCACTAGGTTTCAGGGTTGGCTTGCAGCTCCGTGTAATATTAATTAGACCATATAATGTTAGGACATACATAAAATAACCACCATGAAAATTAAACTACAACCTTCTAATCTAAAGTCAAACACATTTATCACTTGTACTACATGTCTTTTTTTTGTTCTTATAAATAAATACTGAAATATAAACGAAACTCTTTGAGGGGACTTCTAAGTAGAGCTATTTCAATATTTATTTTGAGGTAAAATATGTTGAAATTTAAATAAAGTGATGTAAAAATATCTAATTTATAGTAATTCTTATGAAAAAAATAATAACCTATTTAAATCATGGGTTGTAAATAATAATCACTCTCCACATTTTTTGATATTTACAAGGATAAAATTAACATTCATCACCTTTTTTATATTTTTAATTGTGGCCCGATAGTGACCCGTTTAGCTCGAAGTCCGCTAGGGTTAGGGTTAGGTTTGCAATAATAGTGACCCGAAAAAATTGGACCGTTTAACCCGCGGCCCGTTAAGATCATAACCTACTAGGGCTAGCTCGAAATCGATAGGGTCAACCAGTTTAACATCTCTACCTACAACCTGAGCTCAAGCCCAACTGAGTTCAACACTTTCTCTCTCTGCTAGACAAGGTATTCTCTCTCAATTGGAAACGACAAATTAAGGTTTGATTTCATGACATCTTTCAATTTGATATAATAATCCCCAATTTTTGTTTGAAGCTTCTTGTCCGAAGAAAAATATGTTCTTGCCTGGTATGATGTTAAGAATACTCAGCCTTTTTGCTCTTCCTTATCATTTTTCGGGTATTGTTACAATAATTTATGTTTTACTCATGTTTTTTTCCAGAAATAACAAGTAGATATATTTATCTTCTTTACATAATCCCATAAAAAAAAATTATTTTGGGTTTGAAATTGCTGCAATGTTAGTCTTCCAAATGCATGTTTTTAGCATGAAGCTGCTTTGATGTTGCTGGGTCATATCTTTTCTTGCTTCCCAAAAAAAATTTTGAATTGTGGAAGGTTATTAAGCACTTGAACTTGTAAACAGAATACTAATTGTATGCCCCTTTTCCCAGATAATTGCTTTTGTGTAGTTATTAAGGCAATGCAATTTATCTCTCCCCATTTTGTTGATAACACAAGAGATCATTAATTTTATGGAGATGAACTAACTTGAGGGTGAAATCTTACGTAGCGAAAAAAAGCCAACACGATAAATTGAGAATTTAGCAAAATTCTGACTCAAACCAACATTTAGAAGAGTATACAAACTACATAGAACAATTATCTTTCGCTATTATGTAGAAATTTTTAGTTTCTTAAGATTTTCAATTTTCTTTCACGATTTATGTATCTCCGTATTTATTGATCATAATTTTTGCCTATGTTGTTGATCAAAACTTTTGTTTTAGGAATTAAGAGGTTAAGGGCTTCTCCAACGGAACGCCAAATCTCTATTTTGAAGCATATTTGGGCTTCAACGGGCTGCGCTATACCTGCTTCAAAATAAAGCAGGCTTCTTCACGTGCCATCTTTGAAGCATCTCTATTCTTGAACTATCCCTTTTTTTTTTTTTGTTTAAATACCTCGATTATTTGTATTATCAAAATTATATTTAATTAAATAAATAAATATTGAGATAATAAATATTAAAGATAAAATTTATAACTAGAATTACATTGAAGATAATAATTAGAATTATCAAAAATTTAGTGTATGTTTAATATAAATTGTGCTTTCAAAAATTTAATGAAATAAAACATATGTTTTAAATGAAATAATATGAAATATTTTTGGTATATTCTTTTTAGTGTAAAATTTGAAGTAAAATGGTTGAAGATGTTAAAAGATATTTGGTACAGAAATTGCACTATCTTAGAGCAATAGTACAATTTCTACACCAAACTGTTGGAAATGGTCTAAGGGACTAAAATGATGTCCAAATAATGAATTACAGTTATTTTCAGTGTGTGTGTTTGATTTTTATAAAAACTGCTTTAATGTATTATATTATATAATACTTTAATGTATAAAGTATTGTACATGATATCATCTTTAAATATTATTTAAATATATTTTATATATATTATTTTTCTTTTATAAAAGTAATTAAATTTATTTAGTATATTCAAATAATACCTATTTATTAATAAATAAAATTAAATATTATCTAATTATACTCATTAATATTTAATGCATATTAATGAATAATACCTAAAATTACTCATTAACCTTATTGGTTAGTTAATAATTTTATCCCAACTTATTTGAATACATCCAAATTACTCATTAACTTTATTAGTTAGTTTTACCCAAACTTATGGTGATACACCCAATTGCCAAACTACTGTGTACCTTCAAAAAAATAAAAATAAAAATAAAAAGGCTGGCGGAGCCGCGGAGGGCTACGGACACACAGCTTATAACTTACTCCCATTTTCGATTTTCGAGCCATCCCTGTCTTTCTCTCTCCAACTGTTACTTTAGCTCACTCAACAGACATCACTGTCCTCTCTCTCTCTCTCTCTCTCTCTCACTCTCCAACACCACACTTTCTCTCTCTAGAATTCCTCCAGTAGTAATCCCTCCCTACTTTTTCACTCTTTCTTTGCTAGCTAGCTCTTAAATTAGAGACACCATGTCTAGGGTTTCAATCTTTGTATTACTTCTGTCTCCACAATCAAAAATAGCTATCTAATGCTGCCATTGTTGGCTCCCTCTTTGTCTACTGAACAAGAGTGAGCCTTCTTCTTCTTCCCCTTGAACAATTCTTCTTAGGTTTGTTTTCGGTCTTCTGTTTTTCTTTTTCTTATTTGTATTTTCTTGAAAGTTTCTCTCTAGAGAGAGAAAGTGAGGTAAGCTTAAAAGGGTTGTGATTTTTGGAAGTTCTTGAAGGGAAATTAGGTGGGTTTTTTGTATAGTTGAAGAAACTGAGAAATTCAGAGGGTAAATTAGTGTGAGAGATTTTTGGACAATTCAGGGTAAATCGAAAAAAAGTGAGAATCTTGACTGGCCTGTTTGGACACAACTTGATCCAACAAAGAAAAACGGATTGTTTGGCAGTATATTGGTGTAATCTTGGCTTTGTCTGTAACCCTTCAAAAGCAAAGGAATCTTCTAGCAGAAATCAAGGGGTCATCCGTTTAAATCTCGTGTGATATCACAAGAAACAGACCTTTGCTCAGAAAAAGAAAAAATAGAGGGGGGAAAAGTTTCTAAACTTACAGCTAGCTTGAGGTAAATTAAGGGTTGTTTTGCTACCAGTTTTTGCATCTCTGTGGGTTTTATTGGATCTTTGCTGAGTTTATTAAGGGTAGAATTTGCGAAAAATTGGGTGTTGGGGTCGAAAAAATGGCCATGGTGGTGCAGCATCAGCATCAACATCAGCATCACAGGGAGACAAGTAGTGGTAGTAGTAGTGGGATCATAAAGCATCAACTGGATAATGGGAAATACGTGAGGTACACGGCCGAGCAAGTTGAAGCTTTGGAAAGGGTTTATGCTGAGTGTCCTAAGCCTAGTTCTTTGAGGAGGCAGCAGTTGATCCGTGAATGCCCTATTTTATCTAACATTGAGCCTAAACAGATCAAAGTATGGTTTCAAAATCGCAGGTACAGCTAACTGTTTTAGACTGTTTGCATATTTGGCTTTCGTTTTGGGAAGTTTAAGTTATTTATTTTAATTTTAAGTGCTTTGGTACTTGAAATTGGGGACGTCAATGTTTTCTATTTGCAGTA